>OY997262.1:454941048-456141048 GCA_963921465.1 Triticum timopheevii | reverse complement strand
CTTGCTACGTCTTGAGCTTGCGTTGGTTTTCCTCGAAGAGGAGAGGGTGATGCAGCAATAGTAGCGTAAGTATTTCCCCCAGTTTTTGAGAACCAAGGTATCAATCCAGTAGGAGGCTCCTCAAAAGTCCCACGCACCTACACAAACAAACAAAGAACTCGGAACCAACGCAATAAAGGGGTTGTCAATCCCTTCACGGCCACTTGCGAAAGTGAGATCTAATAAAGATAGTATGATAAGATAAATATATTTTTGGTATTTTATAATATAGATGCAAAAATTAAAGATGCAAATAAAGGTAGATTGGAAGCAAATATGATAAGAGATAGACCCGGGGGCCATAGGTTTCACTAGTGGCTTCTCTCAAGATAGCATAAGTATTATGGTGGGTGAAAAAATTACTGTCGAGCAATTGATAGAAAAGTGAATAATTATGAGATTATCTAGGCATGATCATGTATATAGGCATCACGTCCGTAACAAGTAGACCGACTCCTGCCTGCATCTACTACTATTACTCCACACATCGACCAACTGCTGCCTGCTTCTAGAGTATTAAGTTCATAAGAACAGAGTAACACATTAAGCAAGATGACATGATGTAGAGGGATAAACTCAAGCAATATGATATAAACCCCATCTTGTTATCCTTGATGGCAACAATACAATACGTGCCTTGCAACCCTTTCTGTCACTGGGTAAGGACACCACAAGATTGAACCCAAAGCTAAGCACTTCTCCCATGGCAAGAAAGATCAATCTAGTATTCCAAACCAAACTGATAATTTGAAGAGACTTGCAAAGATAACTCAATCATACATAAAAGTATTCAGAGAAGATTTGAATATTATTCATAGATAAACTTGATCATAAACCCACAATTCATCGGATCTCGACAAACACACCGCAAAAAGAGTTTACATCGAATAGATCTCCACAAGAGATGGGGAGAACATTGTATTGAGATCCAAAAAGAGAGAAGAAGCCATCTAGCTAATAAGTATGGACCCGTAGGTCAATGGTAAACTACTTACAACTCATCGGAGGGGCAAGGATGTTGATGTAGAAGCCCTCTATGGTCGATTCCCCCTCTGGCGGAGCGCCGGCGAAGGCTCCAAGATGGGATCTCGAGGATATAGAAGGTTACGGCAGTGGAAATTGTGCTTCGGTTGCTCCCTGGATGTTTTCGGGGTACGTAGGCTTATATAGGAGGAAGAAGTATGTCGGTGGACGCCCGAGGGGCCCACGAGACAGGGGGAGCGCCCTATAGGGGGGGGCACCCTCCTATCTCGTGGGAGCCTCGGATGTTTCTTGACTTGCACTCCAAGTCCTCTGGATCATGTTCGTTCCAAAAATCACGCTCCCGAAGGTTTCATTCCGTTTGGACTCCGTTTGATATTCCTTTTCTTCGAAATACTGAAATAGACCAAAAAAACAGCAATACGGGATGGGCCTCCGGTTAGTAGGTTAGTCCCAAAAATGATATAAATGTGTAAAATAAAGCCCATAAACATCCAAAAGGGGTAATATAATAGCATGGAACAATCAAAAATTATAGATACGTTGGAGACATATTAGCAGCTAAGCCCCGGAGTGGGAGGATTGCTCACCACTCGGTAGGATTTTTCAAACTTAGGTAATTACTGGACTACAGCTAAGCCTCGGAGTGAGAGGCAGGCTCAACACTCGGCAGGATTTTTATATTGCTTAGGCGAGTACTAGACTGCAGCTAAGCCTCCGAGTGGGAGGATTGCTCACCACTCGGTAGGATTTTTCAAACTTAGGCGAGCACTGGACTGCAGCTAAACCCCCGAGTGAGAGGCATGCTCAACACTCGGCAGGATATTTATATTGCTTAGGCGAGTACTGGACTGCAGCTAAGCCTCCGAGTGGGAGGATTGCTCACCACTCGGTAGGATTTTTCAAACTTAGGCGAGTACTAGACTGCAGCTAAGCCTCCGAGTGAGAGGCAGGCTCAACACCCAGCAGGATTTTTATATTGCTTAGGCAAGTACTGGACTGCAGCTAAGGCTCCGAGTGAGAGGCAGACTCACCACTCGGCAAGATTTTTTATTACTTAGGCGAGTACTGGACTGCAGCTAAGCCTCCGAGTGAGAGGCAGACTCACCACTCGGCAGGATTTTTTATTACTTAGGCGAGTACTGGACTGCAGCTAAGCCTCCGAGTGAGAGGCAGACTCACCACTCGGCAGGATTTTTTTATTACTTAGGCGAGTACTGGACTGCAGCTAAGCCTCCGAGTGAGAGGCAGACTCACCACTCGGCATGATTTTTTTATTACTTAGGCGAAACGGATTCGCAGTTAAGCCCCCGAGTGAGAGACAGACTCACCACTCGGCATGTTCTTTTTAAAACATAAAAAATGGACAACAATCATTCGGAAGACTGTAAAATCATGTCTTTTGATAGCCAAACTAAGAGGTATTTCTTATTACATCTCATTAGTCTAAATACTTAAGAGTAAAAAGGGCGGAGCAGATCCGCATTCCAAGTGTGTGGTTCATCTTTGTTGTGCTCGACATTGAAGAGATGGTATGCTCCATTGTGGAGCACCTTGGTGACGATGAAAGGGCCCTCCCAAGCAGGGGCGAGCTTGTGTGGCTTCTGCTGATCCACTCGAAGAACCAAGTCCCCTTCTTGAAATGCCCGACCCCTTACGTTCCTGGCATGGAATCGACGCAGGTCTTGTTGATAAATGGTCGACCGGATCAAGGCCATCTCTCTTTCTTCCTCCAGGAGGCCGACTGCATCTTGTCGAGCTTGTTCTGCTTCCTCTTTCGAGAAGAGTTCGACTCGGGGAGCATTGTGGAGCAAATCACTCGGAAGTACGGCTTTGGCTCCGTAGACTAAGAAGAATGGAGTCCGTCCGGTCGACCGATTGGGAGTTGTCCTTAGGCCCCAAAGCACTGATGGGAGCTCATCAACCCAAGCTCCTACTGCATGCTTAAGGTCATGCATCAACCGGGGCTTCAGTCCCTTGAGAATCAATCCATTCGCTCGCTCAGCTTGCCCATTCGACTAAGGATGGGCGACCGAAGCGTAATCGACCCTCGTACATTGGGAGGCACAAAAGGCTCTGAATTCATCGGAGTCGAAGTTCGATCCGTTGTCCGTGACGATGCTGTGTGGCACACCATATCCGAATATCAATTCTCTGATGAAACTCACTGCAGTACTTGCTTCAAGGTTTTTAATGGGCTTAGCTTCGATCCACTTGGTAAACTTGTCGACTGCTACTAGCACGTGGGTAAATCCGCTCCTGCCAGTCCTTAGGGGTCCAACCATGTCCAATCCCCAAACAACAAAAGGCCAAACGAGTGGGATAGTTTTCAGAGCTGATGCAGGTTTATAGGACATGTTGGAGTAAAACTGACAGCCTTCACACTTGTCCACTATTTCTTTTGCCATCTCATTGGCACGTGGCCAGTAAAATCCGGCTCGGTATGCTTTGGCCATGATGGTCCGAGAGGACGCATGGTGACCACAGGTCCCCGAGTGAATATCATTAAGGATCATTCAGCCTTCTTCTGGCATGATGCACTTCTGGCAAACCCCAGTTACACTTTCTCTGAACAACTGACCTTTTATCACAATAAAGGCTTTAGACCGTCGGATGATCTGTCGAGCCTCTTCTTCATCCTCTGGAAGTTATTTCCTAAGGATGTATGCAATGTACGGCACTGTCCAGTCGGGAGTGATGACCAAAACCTCCATGACTAAGTCGACCACGGCTGGGATTTCAACTTCAATCGGATCTGTGGCACTCTTGGGCTATGGTGATTCTTCGGTGAAAGGATCTTCCTGAACTGAAGGTGAATGAATATGTTCCAAAAACACATTTCGGGAATGGCCTCTCTCTTTGAACCTATCTTTGCCAAGTCATCTACAGCTTGATTTTTCAGTCGGGGTATATGGTGAAGCTCCAAACCTTCAAACTTCTTCTCCAGCTTTCTCACTGCATTGCAATAACTAGGCATGGCTGGACTCCTGACATCCCATTCCTTCATCACTTGATTTACCACCTAATTTGAGTCGCCGTAAACCATAAGGCGACGGACGCCGAGTGAAATGGCCATACGCAACCCGTATAAAAGTGCTTCATATTCGGCTTCATTATTGTAGGAATCAAAATGAATCTGGAGAACATAACTAAGCTTGTCTCCACGGGGGGATACCAATACTACTCCAGCGCCTAAACCATTCAGCATCTTGGAGCCATCAAAGAACATAGTCCAATGCTCCGAGTGAACTTGAGTCGGCAATTGCTGCTCAATCCACTCGGCAAGGAAATCTGCAATTGCTTGGGACTTGATAGCCTTCTTTGCCTCAAACTTGATATCCAATGGAAGGAGTTCAATCGCCCATTTTGCCACTCGACCAGTTGCATCTCTGTTATTCAGAATTTCAGATAGTGGCGCGTCGCTGACGACTGTAATGGAGTGATCAGAGAAATAATGCGCAACCTTCTTCATGGTCATGTATATTCCATGGACAAGCTTCTGATAATGTGGATATCGTTGCTTGGATGGAGTCAAAACTTCAGAGAGATAATAAACTGGGCGTTGAACCTTGTAAGCTTTTGCTTCCTCTTCTCGCTCGACCGTGAGTACTGTACTGACAACTTGTCGAGTGGCTACAATGTAAAGCAGTAAAGGCTCTTTGCTGATTGGCGTAGCGAGCACCGGCTGGGTGGAAAGCAGGGCTTTGAGCTCTGCAAACGCTGCATCAGCTTCCTCAGTCCACTCGAACTTATCAGATTTCTTCATCAGTTGGTAAAGAGGCAAGGCCTTTTCACCGAGACGAGAAATGAATCGACTCAAGGTGCCCAAACAACCAGTCAGCTTCTGAACGTCATGCACTCGCACGGGGCGTTTCATTCGGAGAATGGTATCAACTTTTTCTGGATTGGCGTCGATCCCTCGTTCGGAAATGAGAAAACCGAGCAACTTTCCTCCTGGAACTCCGAATGTGCACTTTGACGGATTAAGCTTGATATCGTACTTTCTTAGGTTGGCAAAGGTTTCTACGAGGTCAGTCAATAGGTCAGAACCTTTGCGAGACTTGACCATGATGTCATCCATGTACGCCTCCACATTCCGACTGATTTGGGTGAGCAGGCACTTCTGAATCATCCTCATGAATGTGGCTCCGGCATTTTTAAGATCGAATGGCATGGTGACATAGCAAAAGCACCCGAACGGGGTGATGAAGGCTGTTTTTATTTCATCAGGGCCATACAGTCGGATCTGCAAGCGCTCACACCCCGCAGTCGAGTCAACAATCTGATCGATACGGGGGAGAGGGAAGTGATCTTTTGGGCAGGCCCGATTGATATGCTTGAAATCAATGCATATACAAAGTGAATCGTCCTTCTTGGGGACCATGACGACATTGGCAAGCCACTCAGAGTGGTAGATCTCTCGGATGAACTCTGCTGCTAGCAGCCGAGCCACTTCTTCGCCAATCGCTTTCCTCTTCTACACGGCGGACCACCGAAGGTGCTCTTTGACGGGTTTTGCCTTGGGGTCGACATGCAAACGGTGCTCAGCCAGTCCTCTGGGTACACCTGGCATGTCAGAGGGTTTCCATGCGAAGATGTCCCAGTTCTCACGGAGGAACTGGATGAGCGCTTCTTCCTATTTGCTGTCGAGTGTTGTTGATATATGAGTCGGCGCGGCATAGGGATCGGTCGGATGAATATGAATCGGCTTCATTTCACCAGACGACTGAAATGCAGAATCGGTGGCTGGCTTCTTGGTTCGGAGCAAATCACTCGAATCTGCATTCTTCTGACATTCTTGAAGTTCAATAGCTGCCATCTGCGCATCGACAATTTTGGAACCCTTCTGGAAGCATTCCTCCGCCTTTTGCCGATTGTCAGTAACTGTGATCACACCCTTGGGGCCAGGCATCTTCAACTTGAGATATACGTAACACGGCCGAGCCATGAAACGTGCGTATGCAGGCCTCCCCAGAATGGCATGATAAGCACTCTGGAAATCCATGACTTCAAATGTTAACTTTTCTTTACGGTAATGCTTGGAATCACCGAAAACCACGTCGAGAGCGATCTGGCCGAGTGATTCGGCTTTCTTTCTGGCGATAACACCGTGGAAGCTCATATTGCTCTCGCTAAGCTTGGACATTGGGATGCCCATCCCCTTCAAGGTTTCAACATAAAGGATATTCAGACCGCTACCACCATCCATCAACACTTTAGTCAGTCGAGTGCCACCGACCACTGGGTCGACCACCAGCGCTTGCCTCCCAGGGGTGGCTACACAAGCAAGATGGTCTGACTGGTCGAATGTGATGGCTGTTTGGGACCATTTCAGGTACGTGGTCATCGTTGCCGGAGCAACCATATTCACCTCTCTGTTGATAACCTTCAACCGACTCTTGCTCTCAACATCAGCAAAAATCATGAGAGTTGAATTGACTTTGGGATAACCATCATCTTCTTCTTCATCCTCATCTTTGTCCGACTCTTTCTCCTTCTCATTGGGTTGTTTCTCTCGGAACTATTGGATCAGGAGTCGACATTGTCGAGTGGTATGCTTTGGGTAAATCAGATTACCTTCTTCATCTTTCTTCGTGTGGATGTGACACGACAAATCCAGCACATCATTTCCTGCTTGATCCTTTACCTTCTTAGGGGGCCAGGGCCCCTTAGGTTTTCCCTTAAACTTTCCTTGAGCCATTGCTGCAATCTCACCGGGTGCCGTTGGCTCGGGTTTACGCTTCTGTTTCCGATTGGAGTTACCCCCACCGGCCTCTTGGCCGACTGGCTTACTCTTCCCGCTACGGAGTCGATCCTCTTCTTCTCCGTTAGCGTAGCGGGTGGCTATCTCCATCATCCGGGTCAGAGTCATATCCCCAGTCCACCTGAATTTCAGAACCAACTCTTGGTACTTGACGCCTTCCTTGAAAGCGCACACTGCCTGATGCTCTGATACATTCTCAACGGTGTGATGCAAAGTGGTCCACCTCTGAATGAATTCCCTCAAAGTATCATTCGGCTTCTACACACAATGCTGCAACTCGGGCAACCCTGCTGGCTACTTGCACGTGCCCTCAAAGGTTCTTATGAACACCCGAGATAGCTCCTCCCAACTGTGTATACTGCCTGGAGTCAACTGAGTCAACCATGCTCGGGCCGACCCTTCCAACATAAGAGGGAGATGTTTCATTGCTATCTCATTGTTTCCGCCTCCAATTTGCACATCCACTCGGTAATCTTCAAGCCAGGTTTCAGGCTTGGTTTCTCCTATGAACTTACTGACTCCTGTTGCCAACCTGAAGTTGGGAGGAATCACCGCTGCCCTGATGGCTCTGCTGAAACACTCTGGGCCTGAAACATGCAATCTGCTACCACTCGGACGATCTCTGCCCGGGTCTTCTCTATGCGCTCTATTCCGATCGACCAGGCCTTGGACGAGAATGGATCTCACATCGAAGCCCGGCTCTCTTGGGTCGACTGGAGCTCTGCGCTCGTCCGTGTGATGGCGTCTGTCATCGTTCTAACGAGGCACGTACGACGCACTCCTTGGAGGAGGTGTAGGCACTCGACGACGATCTTCGCGGTCGAACTAACGATCATACTGCCCACGGTCTTCACGTTGCAGGGGAGATCTTGGGCTATGGGCCGACTGGACTGTATCCGCTACCATGGATCTGGTGTGGATCCTATTCCGCGACTGAGACACTGCAGAATTCTGCTCTCCTGCTGCTCGGAGCAAGGCCCAGATCTGCTCCAACCCTCAGCCAGCCTCGGACTGGGAAGGTTGGATCGACTCTGCAATTCGGGCCGCAACTATGAGGTTCTGAATCGGAGTATGGTATACCTTAGGTGGAGGCGGGAAAAGCTGCCATCGACTGGACTCAGGGACCCGCTCCTGAGCCCGCTCGTCGAGAGCGCGCTGCAGGTTCTCCAGTCGAGTGCACTCAGCCAAATTAGCCAAGCGCGCCTCCTCCAAGGCCTGAGCCTCGGGAGTTTCTCCAACGATGGGCGTGCAGAGTGCATCCATGTTACGGCGACGAAGTTCTTCTCTCCGCTGCGAAGAAAGAGGTTCGGGATGATACTCCTCGTGGACCCATGACGGATCGCCGCCAGCATCCTCGCCATCCTCACAGCGAAAACCGGGTGGGCCATGCGGACCATCGACCATCAGGACTTCAGCCGCAGGATCGCTGCTATCGCACTCGGATGCAGTCTCCGTGGAGCTAGTCGACAGATCGAACAGGCCGTGGAGAGTTTCGTCGGGCTCGATTGCCATGACTTGATGGGTGGACAAACGCCAAGCCACCACATGCTTCACCCACCGCTGAAGCCACGATCGACCGGATCGCTTGCGGCGGCGGACAGCGGGGAGGGAAGATATCATCGGAGCCGACTGATACTGGGTCGACGGCTGCCGAAGAAGGACGTCGCGAACGCACGCGCGGAATTGCATCGCCCCTCGGACAGGGAGCGCCTCAACGTCGAGCGGAGCTTCCTGAAGCCACGCCAAGTCGTCGGCAACGAAAACGAGCGCGCCGAGATGGATCTCGCGGCCCTCAGCCAACTCGCCGCCGAAAACCATGATGATGATCGGAAAAACTTGCAACTTCACCAATAAGTCACTAAGACACCTGCCCCATGGTGGGCGCCAACTGTCGTGGTTCTAAGACTGACAGTAGAAAGGGGGGTAGGTATGGAGAGGCAAGATCTCAGCTATGGTGAAGGTGTACACACGAAATTTACGAGTTCAGGCCCTTCACGGTGGAAGTAACAACCCTACGTCTCGGTGCCCGGAGGCGGTCGATTGGATTATGTGTGTGATATTACAGGGGGTGCGAACCCTTGTGCCAGAGGAGGAGGGTGGCTAATATAGAGTTCGCCCTCCATTACAAGGGAGGCAATGTACATAAAGTGGTGGCGTTACTGGTAACGCCAGCCTTAAGTGTTGTTAATGACCTTAAAGGCTACAGAGTGAATGCATGTCTATTGCACCCTGAGTGACTCCTGGTCTTCGGGAGGTCGAGTGATTCTCTTGTTGGTCGAGTGACAGTAGGTAGGGAGACTCCCGAGTTACATGATGTCGAGTGGATTGCACTCGACACCTTTCACCGGGGGTCTCATGGAGTCTCTTGACCTTCTTGCCTTCTTGGGTAGTGACCTTGGGTAGGACGTATAGGTCAGGCCTATGACCCTACCCCAGGTCTGTATCCTCATCACTGACCACTCACTTTGAACAAACCCTAGAACACATTTTACTCTCTCTCTCTCTCACTCCTCCACACCAAATCTTAGATCCCCAAGGGATTTGAGAGCATTTGAGAGAAGTTGTCCAATCAAGTGATAGATCCACTCCCTCTCCTTCTTTGCACCAAAGGAATTCGTGATTTGAGCAAGTCTTGAGCTTTTCCCCATCGTTCTTGTTACTCTTGGAGGTTGGAGACTCCTAGGCGGTAGGAGTCTTTCAGAGAGGAAATGACCTTTGTGATTACCCCCGGAAAAGTTTGTGAGGGTTTGGCGACCACCCCAAGGTCTACCATTAGTGGTTGAGAAACGCCTTCGTGGTGTTGTCTCAAAGGGAGAATAGGGTGAGCCTTCGTGGCGTTGGTGTGCCTTCGTGGTAACATCCACCTCTCTAACGGTGACGTAGCTTCCCTCCAAGGAAGTGAACATCGGCATACATCCTCGTCTCCCGGAGTTGTGGTTATTCCTAACCCTAACACTCTACTTGTGGTTACTTGTCTCTTAGGTCTTACTTATCTCATATTGTGCTTTGATACGTCTCCAACGTATATATAATTTTTGATTCCTCCATGCTACTTTATCTACTGTTTTGGACTATATTGGGCTTTATTTTCCACTTTTATATTACTTTTGGGACTAACCTATTAACCGGAGGCCCAGCCCAGAATTACTGTTTTTTGCCTATTTCAGTGTTTCGAAGAAACGGAATATCAAACGGAGTCATAACGGAATGAAACCTTCAGGATCGTGATTTTCCAACCAAACGTGATCCAGGAGACTTGGACCCTACTCCAAGAAGTGCCAGAGGCGGTCACGAGGGTGGAGGGCGCGCCCCCCTACCTCGTGGGCCCCTCGACACTCCACTGACGTACTCCTTCCTCCTATATATACCTACGTATCCCCGAACGATCAGAACAGGAGCCAAAAACCTAATTCCACCGCCGCAACCTTCTGTATCCACGAGATCCCATCTTGGGGTCTGTTCCGGAGCTCCGCCGGAGGGGGCATCCACCATGGAGGGCTTCTACATCATCACCATAGCCCCTCCGATGAAGTGTGAGTAGTTTACTTCAGACCTACGGGTCCATAGCTAGTAGCTAGATGGCTTCTTCTCTGTTTTTGGATCTCAATACAATGTTCTCCCCCTCTCTCGTGGAGATCTATTCGATGTAATCTTCTTTTTGCGGTGTGTTTGTTGAGAACGATGAATTATGGGTTTATGATCCAGTATTATCCATGGAAAATATTTGATTCTTCTCTGAATTCTTTTATGTATGATTGAGTTATCTTTGCAAGTCTCTTCGAATTATCCTTTTTGGTTTGGCCAACTAGATTGGTAGTTCTTGCAATGGGAGAAGTGCTTAGCTTTGGGTTCAATCTTGTGGTGTCCTTACCCAGTGACAAAGGGTTGCAAGGCACGTATTGTATTGTTTCCATCGAGGATAACAAGATGGGGTTTTTATCATATTGCATGAATTTATCCCTCTACATCATGTCATCTTGCTTAAGGCGTTACTCTGTTTTTACTTAAGACTCTAGATGCATGCTGGATAGCGTTCGATGAGTGGAGTAATAGTAGTCGATGCAGAATCATTTCGATCTACTTGTTTTGGACGTGATGCCTATATACATGATCATCGCCTAGATATACTCATAACTATGCTCAATTTTGTCAATTGCTCAACAGTAATTTGTTCACCCACCGTAGAAAATCTATGCTCTTGAGAGAAGCCACTAGTGAAACCTATGGCCCCCGGGTCTATTCTCATCATATCAATCTCTATCACTTTATTTACTTGCTTTGTTTTTACTTTGCCTTTTACTTTTTACTTTGCATCTATCTATCAAAAATACCAAAAATATTATTTATCATCTCTATCAGATCTCACTATCGTAAGTGACCATGAAGGGATTGACAACCCCTAATCGCGTTGGTTGCTAGTTGCTATCGTTTTGTGTAGGTACGAGGGACTTGTGCGTGGTCTCCTACTGGATTGATACCTTGGTTCTCAAAAACTGAGGGAAATACTTACGCTACTTTGCTGCATCATCCTCTCCTCTTCGGGGAAATCCAACGCAGTGCTCAAGAGGTAGCATGCTTGTTTCCTTTCATACACGTGTTACTTGCTTAGCACTTAGTACTACTCTTGCAATTGTTAGGCTCACTCTCATATTCCACATTATTGCCTAAAATTGCATAGTAATAATTAAAATTTGTAATTGTACCTATTCACCCCCCTCTAGGTCCATCTCGATCCTTTCAATTGGTATCAGAGCCTCGTGCTCTATTCTTGTGGCTTAACCGCCCTAGATCAAGATGAACCCGGATGGGACTCCCCTGGTTGTAGATCCAAAGGATAAAGGCGAGGCTTCTTCTGAAGTCAAGTCCTTTACATCTGAGGATCTGGAACGGGCCCTTGCTAAGCAAAAAGAGGAGCATGATGCTTCTCTTAAGGCCTTGGTCCAAATGAGATTAGCCATGTTGTCCACGGTGCTTGCACCACTCTCGGGTGGTGCAGCTTCAAGGCCAACTGTGTCTGCTCCGTCACTTGGTCAACAACCTCCTAGCAATGAACACTCTAGTGTTCATTGGCTTTATGCAAGACCTTAGGTTGAGAAACCAAGATATAATCCTCAAGGAAAACCTCCTTTACTTAGTGCCACTTCCGATTTTGCCTTGTGGAGAGTTGCTATGCAGGATCATCTTCGACATGGAAACGATGAGATGCTGGAGATCATGGAGTATGGTTATCTTGTGATTGATCCAAAGAACCCTACACCAGGAGAAATTTATGACAAGAATCTCAATGACACTGCAATCATGTGTATAAGGAGAGGTATGGATGAAAAAGCAAAGGAGACCGTTCATACACATCACAAGTGCCAAGGAACTATGGGAAAGTATTATAAGATCCAAGACTGGCACCTCCGCCCTCCGGAGTGCTCAATATGAAATTGCCAATGGGCAATTGCAAAACTTTTGTATGGAGAAAGGTGAAACCCCCAATCAAACTCTTGAGCGTCTCATGACCCTCACTGCTGACATTCAGTCATGTGAGTGTGACAAGACACAAGATGGATTCAACATGACTAAGCGATTCCTTGTGGATAAGTTGCTTCATGCTCTTGCCCCATATCACCATCAAATGGTGTGGGACATAAGACAACACCATACCTTCAAGGAAATGACTACAGATGACATCATATCCACCTTCCAACTATTAGAAGACATCCTCTCAAAAGTGCACAACCCCTCTTAAAGAAACATTTGTACGACAAGGGCACAAGGAGAAAGGTAAGGTTGTTAGTGGGACGGCCACAAGGGGCGTGCCCACTCTCAACAAGTCAAAAGAGTTCATGCCTCCATCCTATGTACTTCGTAAGACTAAGGATGGAGAAGTTTATGCAAAATTTGTTGGTCCTCAAAATGCATTCCGATTCTATGCTATTTGGGTCCCTAAGACCCTTGTGACTAACCTGAGAGGTCTCATTGCAAAATGGGTGCCTCTAACCAAGCCATAATTTTGTGTAGGTTGCCTTCTCCGGTGGAGTAAAATGGGTAATTGATAGTGGATGTACCAATCATATGACCGGAGATAGCAAATTGCTCTATGATTTCATGGAGCTATTCAACCATTCATGAGCATTATGTTCGGTGGAGGTTCAAAAGGACAGGTACTCGGGTTGGGCAAGGTGGCTATCACAAATGACATGTCTCTTGCAAATGTCATGCTTGTCCAATCCCTTAAATACCATTTGCTTTTTGTTCGCCAATTGGCTTCTGTTGGTTATGATACACTCTTTGGACTAACGAATGTGAAAGTCTTTAAGAGAGATACTCTCGAAGTGGCCTTTGTTGGAGAGTTGGATGGCAACCTTTACACGGTTGATTTCTCGAAAGAGAGCACATTCCATGCAACTTGTCTAATGGCCAAGGCCGACAAGGGGTGGCTATGGCATCGCCGACTAGCCCATGTCAGCATGAGAAATCTTCAAGATCTCTTAAAGGGGAATCACATCCTTGGACTAACCAATGTCTCTTTTGAGAAAGACCGTGTGTGTAGTGCATGCATAGCTGGGAAGCAACATCAATCAAAGCACCCTCCCAAGAACATTGTGTCTACTTCAAGGCCCCTGGAGCTCCTTCATGTGGATCTTTTTGGGCCTCCTTCATGGGATAGTCTTGGTGGGAAAAAGTATGGACTTGTAATTGTTGATGATTACTCAAGATATACATGGGTGTTTTTCCGCAAGTCCAAGGACGAGACGAAGATAACCTTCATTGATTTTGCCAAGCAAGCACAACGCAAGTTTGACAAAGAAATCTTGGTAATAAGAAGTGACAATGGATCTGAGTTCAAAAACTATACCTTGGAAGAATTCCTTAGTGATGAAGGGATTGAGCATCAATATTCATCTCCATACACTCCTCAGCAAAATGGTGTAGCCGAAATGAAGAACCATACCCTTGTGGAGATGGCAAGGTCCATGTTCGATGAATACAAGTCACCCCATAGTTTTTGGCCGAAGCTGTCAACACTGCATGTCATGCATCAAACCGACTCTTCCTCCACACTATATTGGAAAAAACTCCATATGAGCTCCTAATTGGGAACAAGCCAAATGTCAAGTATTTTCGTGTATTTGGGTGCAAATGTTTCATCCTCAACAAAAGAGAACGGTTAGGAAAATTTCAATCCAAAACAATTGAGGGCATATTTGTTGGCTATGGATCAAACTCTCACGCCTATAGAGTCTACAACAAATCCAATGGATGTGTTGTAGAAACTTGTGATGTGGTGTTTGATGAATTTAATGGCTCCCATGGGGAGCAAGTTGATCTAAGTGATGTAGGTGAAGAAGATTCCTCTCAAGATATCTTGACCATGGGTGTTGGTGCACTTCTTCCAATGGAACAAGAACCTCTTGATGATGAAGAAGAAGATGGAAGTATCACACATCATCAAACTACTTCAACACCCCTACCACCACAAACTCCTATTGTTCAACCGATGCCCTTAGTCCAAGTACAGGAAGATGATCAAGTTCCTCTTGATGAGAATCTTCAAGAACAAGATCATCATCAAGGGCAAGAACAAGAAAGTCCAATCATTGATGATGAACCTCAACAAATGCAATATGTACAAGAAGATCTTCCACCACACATTAATGATCCATATGTTGAGGACGTGAATGATGGACATGAAGTTGAACCTCACGAAACCTTAACCTCCATCATGCCTCGAGTGGCCAATTGTGTTGATATTGATAAAATCCTCACCGGCATATCGGAAGGTAGAGTCACTCGTAAACAATTGACAAACTTTTGTGCTCACTTCTCGTTTGTGTCTAGTGTTGAGCCTCTCAAGGTACAAGAACCATTGATGGACAACGATTGGCTCATTGCTATGCAAGAAGAGTTGAATGGTTTTGAGTTCAATCAAGTATGGTCATTAGTCAAGAGGCCAACTACGGAACACAACGTCATTGGAACCAAGTGGATTTTCAAGAACAAGCAAGATGAGAATGGTGTAATCATCCTAAACAAGGCAAGGTTAGTGGCACAAGGGTACTCACAAGTTGAAGGTTTGGACTTTGGTGAGACCTTTGCCCCCGTTGCTCGTCTTGAATCCATTCGCATCTTACTTGCTTATGCTGCTTTCAATGGTTTTACATTACATCAAATGGATGTGAAGAGTGCTTTCCTTAACGGTCCTCTACAAGAAGAAGTATATGTATCACAACCACTGGGTTCGTTGATCCCGATCACAAAGACTATGTGTATAAACTTCATAAGGCTTTGTATGGCCTCAAACAAGCACCCCATGCTTGGTATGATCATCTTAAGAAGTTTTTACTCGATGATGGTTTTGTGAGAGCGGTGATTGATCCCACTCTTTTTACTAAGAGGAACAAAGGTGATTTGATCTTATGTCAAATCTATGTAGATGATATCATTTTTGGTTCTCCTAACATTCATTTGTGCAAGAAGTTTGCGGCTTCACTGACCAAGAATTTTGAAATGTCACTCAATGCGGATTTGAAGTTCTTTCTCGGGTTTCAAATTCAACAATTTCAAGAAGGAATATTCGTGTCTCAAGCAAAATACCTCAAGGATATATCCTAGCAAAATTTGGCATGTCTGATGCTAGCCCATGTAAGACACCCATGCCAACCAAAATTGTACTCACTGAAGACACCAACAGTATCCCCTTCGACCCATCTAAATACCATTCTATGATTGGTTCATTACTTTATCTTTGTGTATCTAGACCAGGCATCATGTTTAGTGTATGCATGTGTGCTAGATTTCAAGCTTCCCCTAGGGAAAGTCATCATAAGGCGGTTAAGCATATTCTTAGATACCTTGTTCACACCCCAAAGTTGGGTCTATGGTACCCCAAGGATGCTAAGTTTGATCTCATTGGGTACACGGATGCGGATTGGGCTGGAGACAAAGTGGATCGTAAGTCCACCTCCGGTGCATGTCAATTTCTTGGACCCTCCTTGGTAAGTTGGTCCTCGAAGAAACAAAATTGTGTTGCCCTCTCCACCGCCGAAGCTGAATACATTGCAACCGCCAGTTGTGCAACTCAATTACTATGGATGAGGCAAACTTTGAAGGATTATGGTATCACCTATAGACATGTGCCTCTTCTATGTGATAATGAAAGTGCTATCAATATTGCTGAGAATCCCAAAGATCACACCCGCACCAAGCACATTGACATTAGGTACCACTTCTTGAGAGATCATGTGGAGAAGGGTGATATTGACATTGCTCATGTTGGCATAGATATGCAACTTGCAAATATTTTCACCAAGCCGTTGGACGAAGCAAGGTTTTGTCAACTTAGGCGTGAACTTGGTATCTTGGAGCTTGACAACATTATGTGAAATCTAGTACTCATTCATGCATAAAATTAATGTTTTGTCTTGATGTACGCATGTATTTAGGGGGAGACACTCAACTCATGAGTACTCTCACCTTACATAATGCATAAATAGAACAAACACTCTCAAAGTTATCATAGTTTTTGAACTAGGGTACTTTAACATGATGGAGTTGTGACCATGTGCTCAAAGTTTACATCTTTGCATTACTTTGTTCCATATGCTCAAACATGGTGACCTCGGTCACTGCTTGTACAATGCTTGTATGGACCTTTCTTTCTTAATAATTTTTGAATTGGTAACACATCTTAGTATGGCCTTAGATTTCTCGGGTTTTCACCCCTATTAGTCTCAAGAAAACTCCTTGGCGGTGTCTACATCAAATTATACATGTTGGTCCCCTTCACATCTTTCCCTTGCCCTGCTCTTCTGTCCAGTGGCCGGACATCCGGCTCATCTGTCGGACATCCGGGCCCTGGGAAAATTCAACCACTTCCAGTGGCCGGATTTCCAGGCCTCAGCCGGACATCGGGCCCTGAACCCATGCTGCCTGATTTCCTCATGCCGGATATCCAGGGTTATACCTGGATGTCTGGCCCCTTGGCGCTGCTTCTTCTATTCTCTATCTTCCGCTCACCGGATATCCGGGCCTTGCTCCGGATGTCCGGCCCGTCGCCCGCAGCCACATATGACTGGGGAGGGGCGTGGGATTTGGGGGCGGTTCCTCACTACTTTCGTTCTTTTTCCCCCATCACGCCTCATAGCCGCCGCCGCTGGGCTGGCACTCCGGTGCTGCCCCGGCCCTCTCCTCCGAGCTCCGGCCCCGATCTCCTGCTCACGGCTTCTCCTCCTCCTGATCTACGATTCCATCCAATCCATTTCTTGGGTTGTGTTGTGAATCCCTCGGGAGGGACCGGTGTTGTGTGGGAGTGACCGCCGGAGTTCCTCATGGCGCGGACGAAGAACTGCGCCCCCGATCGCCCCGAGCCTTCTTCCAGGGGTATGGATGCTATCTCTACTCCATTCTATTTCTATGAAGACCGCAAAAATCTTAGGGTTTCACTCTCTCATGCATATCTTGGCGTCTATGTCTCTCTTGAGTGTTGGTGTCTCTTGCTTATGCCTACAAATCTGTCAATGAACTCGGCTAATCAATTTAAATCATGGTCATGTCACATTTTTTGATCTACCACTGGACTTAGTCTATGGTCATGCTCAAAAATGTTCATCCCATTGTTTAATTTGTCTTATCCTTGTTCATACTTGTTGCCTCCATCTCATCGGGATCTCTCATTATCCATTCCAGTTGTTCGCCGACAAGGCTCAACCAACTCCGATGAGCATGCTCGGCCTAAGAAGAAGAAGGCCACCACCACCAAGAAGAAGAAGCGGGCACCATCCACTAGTCCGTCGGACTCGGATCCTGATGATGCGGACTATGTTGGGGAGGAAGAGGAGGTCCGTGCACCCAGAAACTCCGTTGGTCAATCCAAGCCTGGTACTAGGAGGGTGCCGGTGCCTCAAGTTCGTGGTTCTGCAATGCCCGTTGTCCGTGGTCGTCGCATCTCTATGGAGCTTCCGGACAGCGGGGATCGCTGTCCTCACGATTTCAAAACTATGGGGGCAGCTCAATATCTTACGTTTCGTTGGGATGTCAATCAATATGAGATGGTGGCTGATGGGGAGGATCCTCGGTTCCGGACTCAAATGCAGCAGGATCTCTATTCCAGTTTCGTCCGTGGGCGTGGATTGCCTCTAACTCATACTTAGATCTCAACTTCCTGCGTGAGAATCCTGACATGTTCCCTAACAATCCGGTAAAGATCATTGATGATATGACCCTTGGTCCCGCAATGAACTTCAGGTGTGATTGGAATGAAGCTGCCATTCTACAGTTCTATGCCACCTGTTTCTTTGGTCCGGACAACACTCTCACCTGGATGACTGATAACACTACTACGAGCATCACCTATGACAGGTTTGTTCAGATTTTGGGTCTCTTCGGTGTTGGCCATCGCATCCACAACATGGATCCTGAGCACAAGCCCAAAGTGATTGATGCTTGCTTGCCACTTGTCAAACCTACCTCTCAGCTCTCAAAAGAAGAACTTGCATGTCCACTCAACGAGGTATCTATCTTCCGTGCTCCTTACTACATCCTCTATCAGCGTGTCCTCCGCACTCTCTATCCTAAGAAGGGAGATCGCTCAAGGGCTTACAACTATTGCATTGACTTGATGGTTTGTATGCATGACAAACACACTGAGCCTCTAGACACAGCCCATTTCATTTGGCATGAGAACCGTCTTTGCAGTTTCATTCAGACGCGCCAGTTTCCTCATGCTCCTTTCATTCAGGCTTTGATTGATCACACTGCTCCCTTTGAGGTGGTTAAGTCTGCTGTTCATTCTAGTTGGAAGCCTGCTTCTCACATGTGAGTGATGCCTGCTGCTCAGACTTCTGCTCATTCTCAGTCTAAGAGGCCTACTGGTGGGACTCAGCCCACTGATTCCTCTGTTCCATCTTTGTCGTCAGCTCCTCGTGGACGCCTTGCCATGTTCCTCAACAAGGCTCAATCTGCTATCATGAGGTCAATCACTTTCAGCTGTCAGCAAAATCATGATGTTCAGAAGCGCCTCATCATCTCCAAGAATTAGCTCAAGCAGCGCCTCCGTAACCGCGGGAGTCCCGTGCGTGATGATGATCCTATTCCCGCAGCTCCGTCCACCTCTACCTTCGGTTTCCCATCTCGTGACGAGTATCCTGAGTTCTTTGATGATCATGATGACATTCGCCAGGAGTGACCGAGTGCGTTTAGTTCTTCGCCCCTTTTTTTACTTGTTGCTATCAAAGGGGGAGAAGTAGTATCTTAATGTGATGTATTAGCTATTTGTGTTAGCCCTACTATTATTCGAACTTGTTATGAACTTGTCATGTTGCTACCTATGCTATTGTCTTGCTCAAGTGAGACTAAGTGACACTATGTTGTTATCTTATTATCTTGATCATGTTTGTCTATGTTGTTTACCTTGTGGGTATGGATTTTGTTTTGTCCATGTGTTAACATGTTCATCTCATGCTCACAATGAGGGGGAGCCAAATACAAATAGAAACATCAACTTACTTTGTACTCTTGCTCTCATATTTGTCAATGCTAAGACTATTTATTACAATTGTGATACTACATGTGTGATTGTCATCAACAAACAAAAAGGGGGAGACTGAAAGTGCAATCATTCCCTTACATCATGTTTTGATGTTGATGACAATATACATGTAGGGGACTAACAATGGTTGTTAAGTAAATCTCAGGTGCTAGTCCCCGGCTCATCGAAGTGTGTGGATCAAGGGCATACAAGTGATTTTACTCAAGGATGAAGCATAAAAATTGATTTGATATTTGGTTTCTTGGGTATAGGATCCCACACTATTAAGAGGGGATCGGTAGGGTTAGTTAAATACTTGCTCAGGTTACAATAATTCCTTGCTTCAATAAAAACTTAGGGTCACACAAAAATATTCTATGCACATGTTCTGTTTGCTCCCATGCTGGATGTCCGGTCTGCCAGCCGGATGTCGGTCACTGGTGTTTAGACACCAGTAAGTTTGCACGCTCACGTCGGATGTCCGGGCTGCACCCCGGATGTCCGGGTCTCCCAGCCACGCCGGATGTCCGGTAATTTCCTCGGATGTCTGGCTCCCTGTCATCCCGACTCCAGTAGGTTTGCACGTTGCTGACCGGATGTCCGGGCTTTGCTCCGGATGTCCGGGCCTTCCCGTGTCACCGAATGTCCGGGCCTTGCTCCGGATGTCCGGCCTTTCTGTTTTTCTCCTGGCTTCTCCTGTGTTCTTCTAGTGCCTTGTCGGCCCGGATGTCCGGCCACCCTGCCCGGATGTCCAGCCTGCCCATTCACTTATGCAATAACGACCACATTTGTGCTCACACTATATATAGCCCTTCTTCCCCACAGGAGAGGGCTGACCACTCACTTTGAACAAACCCTAGAACACGTTTTACTCTCTCTCTCTCTCTCACTCCTCCACACCAAATCTTAGATCCCCAAGGGATTTGAGAGCATTTGAGAGAAGTTGTCCAATCAAGTGATAGAACCACTCCCTCTCCTTCTTTGCACCAAAGGAATTCGTGATTTTAGCAAGTCTTGAGCTTTTCCCCATCGTTCTTGCTACTCTTGGAGGTTGGAGACTCCTAGGCGGTAGGAGTCTTTCGGAGAGGAATCGACCTTTGTGATTACCCCCGGAAAAGTTTGTGAGGGTTTGGCGACCACCCCAAGGTCTACCACTAGTGGTTGATAAACGCCTTCGTGATGTTGTCTCAAAGGGAGAATAGGGTGAGTGTCGTGGAATTAACACGTCAGATGTCCATAGTGTCAGGACTTAGTCGCGAGGCCAACACACCTATGTGGTAGCTTGAGAGGGGTTGAGCGGAATCGAGAGACGCAACACAAGACAAGGATTTAGACAGCTTCAGGCCCCGGGAAACATCATCCGGTAATAGCCCTACATGCTGTTTGTGGCTAGGTCTCATTATGCTCATGAGAGAGTCGCCGGTAAACCGGCTCTCCTCTAGTTGTGTCTAGCCCTAGAGATTATTGCTTCTTGCTTGTCGCTTCCCCCTCTTTGGGGAGCCCTGCCCCTCCTTATATATGTTGAAGGGGCGGGTTACATGTGGAGTCCTATTAGGATTAGGACTAGTCTATCTCTAATACAAACCGGATACAAGTCCTGGTCTTAACTCCTTGTAAGGTAAATATTCCTCATGCCTTTCCTCTTAAACCGGCCCACAATAGTTGAACCGGCCTTCATGAACCGCCAGACGGGCCACCGGGTCTTGTCGCTCCTCTGACCCGTCCGCCGGGTCACCAGTGAGTTACAACGTCCTGGCGGGTTGCTGGTAAATCGCCAGGTTTGGGTGGGTCACCAGATGAATATCGCCAAGTGCCAGCGGGACCTCAAATAAACCGCCAAGTCCGGCCGGGTTAACTTCCGGCCGGTTTACACCGTGGGGTATATCCCCGACATTAGCCCCCAAGTTTAGCTTGGATTTATCCATGGTAAACTTATGCTGCAAAATAAACACCAGAACAAATTTGGCAGGTTGTGCTCCGGGTTAAGAATTCTTGTAGACCGGCACCTGATCATCCTTAAGTCCTTGTCATTTCCTCCTTCTAGAAAATCCGGGTCAATAACCAGCTTCATACTCAAATTGCTGATGTTGGCTTCTTATAGAAAAAATATTGTGAAGAATAATCCACTTGAGTCGGCTTCCAAAGCGCCGGTTTAAGAAATATTGGTCTTGAAATACTCATCTGATATTCAACCGGTTTGAAGATGCAGAACTTGCCGGTTTTATCATTGGCAAAGACTGTCGGGTTATAAAAACTTGATAACTTCGAGTCATAATTGTTGCAGACACCGGTTCATGATTGTTGCCAACGCCGGTTCATGATTATTAATGACGCCGGGTTGCAGCCACAGGGTCATAATGATTGGTGACGCCGGGTCAACCTAGTTTGCTCAATCAGAGAATTTTAAAATATTTCTTCGATAATAATATAATACCTGTAGCCCCCAAGTCTTTGAGCAGAACAAAGTGGTGGCTTAAGACTTTGCTTCAATATAAATACTGCCACTTTCAAAGAAATCCATGTTGTT
Organism: Triticum timopheevii; assembly: GCA_963921465.1. Taxonomy (NCBI): domain Eukaryota; kingdom Viridiplantae; phylum Streptophyta; class Magnoliopsida; order Poales; family Poaceae; genus Triticum; species Triticum timopheevii. Next base: position 456,119,220 of record OY997262.1, on the reverse strand, counting down.
CATCCTAGTGACTAGTAAAAACTGAATACTCCATACTATGTAGCCCCCAAGTGCCGGGTTGTCATGCTTGCAGCAACCTGGGACTTGTAATTTCCTGATACTCATAAAAACTTGAACCAGTGTAACCTCCAAGGACCGGGTCATTATGCAATAATGAGCAGGGACCTTGTAAATATAATCTTGTAAACTTTGAACAACAACATGTAGCTTCCATCGTAGGGCTTGAACCCACGTCCACAAGGTTAAGAGTCTTGTGCTTTACCAACTGAGCAATGAATCCTTCACTATTATGGATGAAAATTTGTGTACCTTTAATTGTTGACAGGAGCAATTGGTAGCCCCCAAGGGCCGGCTCTTTATAATATGATGAGTCGGGTCTTCAATAAGACTAGTAAAAATGCCTTTGCATTAGCCCCCAAGTGTCATGGTGTATGCTTGCAGCGACATGAGACTTGCATGTAATCCCAATTTGAATAATATAGCCCCCAAGTGCCGGGTCGTGAGCCTACAGCGACTCGGGACTATTTCTTTCATTGTAGAATAAATCATATCCTTTGATAAAATAATAACTGTTGCGCTAAAGCGACTTTGAAAACTCAATAATACCGGTTATTAATAACCATAAAAATCCAGCCATGTTGGCTATTCAAGATAATATAATCCGGTATGAAAACCTTATTCATTCAATATCATAATGAAAAGCCAGCCAAGTTTGGCTACTTGAATAATATAACCCAATGATTTGTAAGCGCATAATTCTGATGGCGCAATCCAAATATATACTGACGACTTATAGTCCAAAGCCAGGCCGGTTTAATAAACATTGGACAATTTCTCCTCATAGACTGGCAACTTATCGTCTTAAAGCCAGGCCGGTTTAATAAACACCGGATAATTTATAATCATGCTTTATTCAACCTGTTTCTGCATACAACAAGTTTAAAGTGTCCTGGCGGTTTACCGCCCGACGGGTCATAATGCCCAACATATAACCCAGGTTTATAACCAAGGCTGCACTTAAGAATAATCAAATATGAAATATATCATACCTGTGACATTGAATCACATCGTTGGTTTACCAACTTTTTGTAGTAGAGGTAATAACCCAAATTTTGAGTACTGATAACTCCTTCCATATTGTGCTGGTTTATGATAAACCGTACCGGGTTGTGATAAACACCGGATTAACCATATATAATGCTGGCGAGTTATAGTCAAACCAGATCGGGCTGATAGTCTCCGGATTATAACTTGATCATGTACTGACAGCTTGTAATTGAAAGTCAAGCCGGGTTAATGAACACCGGTTTACTCCATAATAAGATGGTAACATAAAAAAAATCAAGCCGGACAAATAGTCTCCGGATTAAGAATTGACCGTGTTCCGTCAATTGATAGTTTTGAACCGGTTTAAAACGCTTGTCGGTTTTAAAAAATGCAACAAAAATAATAGTCATTTAAGAAAAAGACTGAAGCAAAAGGCAATGATAAAACCATTTGCAAGAAAGATGCTTTATTGAGCTGATCAGATGGTGTTACCATGGTCGGACAGGACCAAGCCCCCAATAGGTGTGGCGATGGTTCAAGTCAGCCAGGTCCCCAAATGAAACCGTGGCATTTATGCCGATTAAAAGGCATGACAATGGTTCGGGTTCGACCAAGCCCCCAAGTGATTCTGTGGCCTTAGGCCGATCAAGAGGCGTGACGGGTTCAGACTTGACCATGTCCCCAAGTGATCTGGTGGCTTTCGCCTATCAAAAGGTGTTGCATTGGTTCGGACACGACCAAGCCCCCAAGTGATATAACACGATGCTTTTAGCAAAGCGAACTCAAGGGGTAAACCGGAGGCCGCTTTAGAGCAACTCCGTATAACCTCACATGATGTAAAAGACCAGAGACCCTGCTTTATGAAGCAGAAGCCCCCATGTGATCGATAATATGTCAGGCCAGTAAGGCGGAATATCCATGTTTGAACCGCGCATCGTGGCAGCAGGTCCTCTTCCGCAATTTTTAACTTGTTGAAAGAGATAAATTCTTCTTTGAACCGGGATCTTGAACCGGATATTGAGATCTTCAAAGCTTTGTGGGAGACATCTTTCACTTGAACCGGATTTCAAACCGGAATCCTTATTTTTAGCCGGAAATTTTCTAACAGCCTTTAAAACTTTCATCAATATAACAGTAGCCTCCGGGACCGGGTTATCTTTGCCTCCATTGTCCTGGGGTTTTTAAATTTGCTGAAACTGGCAAGATTTGCTGAGTCATGTCATCGTAGCCCCCGAGTCTCAAGGTGACTCGAGGAGTTGGCTTGAAACTCTCCATATTTGACCGTGATATAAACCGGCATAACTTGTATATCATTGGTGTTGATAGCACGACGTGAATCCACAGAAGGTTGAGGTGACTGCGGTGGGTTAGAAATGATCCCATATGAGCCGTGTCAGCAACTCGGCCAATGGTTCCTTCCAGCTGGTGATTTGAAGCTAACCAAACTGTAATGGCGGCGACTTGTGCGCCTGCCCATTGAACCACCCAGTGCAGACAGCGGTTGATATTATATGATAATTTGCCTCCATTTTGCTTGAAAGAAAATCGGGCTACCCAAGCTGTGACTTGCTCATACTCACTAAACAGCTCATGCAGACAGGTGCAGCCCGGTGTGTTGATGTAGACCAGGCCACGAGAGGCGGACGAAAAAGATGACCTCGGCATCAGAGGTGGCTCAAACAGATCAACAGGCCGCGGTGTTGTAAACCAGCGTGGACGGGCGAGTTAACCACGTCGTTTTGATGTAGTGAACAATTGTCCTGCATCAACATTATTGCAGACCAAAACAAAGATAAACTGCTCTTTGACAAAAAATAATATGTACCAATTTTTAGATGGATATCACCTGATGTGCCAAGCCGGTAATCCGCCATGAAATTGATGATCGCTAGGTGAGGTTGAAGTCGCTCACGGGTGAACCGGCCGTGGCGTGGTAAACCGGTGTGGACGGGTGAGTCGGCCGCGGCATTGCTGATGTAGTCCGGATTGCGGGGGCGGTGGTTTGTGTTCCGGTTCACCAGTGTGATATGCACAAATGCCGGCGTAGAATAGCTAGCGCGCGCCGTCCGTAGTAGGGCTTCACTTTTATAGTGAGCACTTGTCCTATATAGAAAGATATAGGCCAGAATAATCGTTCTTGGAAAAACAATATATATAAAAAAGAAACAGATGGAAAAGATAGCACCTAGAAATTTAATTGGCCGCGCTACCAGCGAGTAGTAGCATGCTTTTTGTCTGCACGTACCGACTGCTCCACAGTAAACCGGCCAGAACACATGCCATGGCCTGGTGACTGTTAGCACCAGGATTTGACCCTCAGGTCGCCGGTTCAACTAGAAGCGAAACCGGTGGGAGTAACGCGGGCGCGACACCGTCGACCGGCACGGGCCCAGAGCGGGGCGGCTCGTAGTGGGACACAACCGGAGGCAACCCGGCGGGGTCTTGCAGGGGCGGTTCGAAGGTGACGCCGGCGAGGTAAAACGGCGCGACGAGGCTGCGGAGGCCTGATGGCTGTGAATCGGCGGAGGTGACGATGTTTTGAAGCCGCGGCCAGGGCGAGGCAGTCTTGTCGTGGCCTCGGGAACCAGACGAGGCGCGGGCGGCTCGCAGTGGAGGAGAAACCGGCGATAGCAGCTAGTACTTTCCTTCTTGACGTGACGCGTAGGTGGACTCGTATTGAATCCATTGTGCTTCGGTATTTGCGGCGGCAAAAGCTTATGCTGATCTCGTCGACTTGTGGTGGCTTAGATGCAGCCCTATTCTTGATCTCAATCCTGTATCTGATGTTTCAAACTTTAATCATGACTATGATCAGAACTCAATGAAATTGCCAATTCTTCTTCATCAGATGAATTGCGAGCTTCTCGAACCCTAAAAAAGATCCCTTCAAGAACTCAACACCATCGTGCGCGGGCCCCACGGTGGGCGCCAACTGTCGTCAAATTAACACGTCAGATGTCCATAGTGTCAGGACTTAGTCGCGAGGCCAACGCACCTATGTGGTAGCTTGAGAGGGGTTGAGCGGAATCGAGAGACGCAACACAAGACAAGGATTTAGACAGCTTCGGGCCCCGGAAAACATCATCCGGTAATAGCCCTACATGTTGTTTGTGGCTAGGTCTCATTATGCTCATGAGAGAGTCGTCGGTAAACCGGCTCTCCTCTAGTTGTGTCTAGCCCTAGAGATTATTGCTTCTTGCTTGTCGCTTCCCCCTATTTGGGGAGCCCTGCCCCTCCTTATATATGTTGAAGGGGCGGGTTACATTGGAGTCCTATTAGGATTAGGACTAGTCTATCTCTAATACAAACCGGATACAAGTCCTGGTCTTAACTCCTTGTAAGGTAAATATTCCTCATGCCTTTCCTCTTAAACCGGCCCACAATAGTTGAACCGGCCTTCATGAACCGCCAGACGGGCCACCGGGTCTTGTCGCTCCTCTGACCCGTCCGCCGGGTCACCAGTGAGTTACAACGTCCTGGCGGGTTGCTGGTAAATCGCCAGGTTTGGGCGGGTCACCAGATGAATATCGCCAAGTGCCAGCGGGACCTCAAATAAACCGCCAAGTCCGGCCGGGTTAACTTCCGGCCGGTTTACACCGCGGGGTATATCCCCGACAGTGAGCCTTCGTGGTGTTGGTGTGCCTTCGTGGTAACATCCACCTCTCTAACGGTGACGTAGCTTCCCTCCAAGGAAGTGAACATCGGCATACATCCTCGTCTCCCGGAGTTGCGGTTATTCCTAACCCTAACTCTCTACTTGTGGTTACTTGTCTCTTAGCTCTTACTTATCTCATATTGTGCTTGTTTCCTTTCATACACGTGTTACTTGCTTAGCACTTAGTACTACTCTTGCAATTGTTAGGCTCACTCTCATATTCCGCATTATTGCCTAAAATTGCTTAGTAATAATTAAAATTTGTAATTGTACCTATTCACCCCCCCCCTCTAGGTCCATCTCGATCCTTTCACCTGGGACGAGGTATGAGAGAAACATGGCTACATCTCTGGTTTGTTTTATTTGCAATTTGGCGGAGGATACATGGCGGCATTCTTTGCTGGACTGTCGCATGGCTCGATGTGTTGGGGCACTGGGTGATGAGGAAGTTGTGGAGCATGTGATTTCAAACCGATCCGATGACGCCCGTTTATGGCTCTTCTCGCTTTTTGATTCCTTGAACCAGCAAGATCTTGCAAGAGTACTTGTCACACTTTCGTCTATTTGGTGGGCTAGACGACGAGCGATTCATGATGACGAATACCAGAGCCCACTGACGACAATTAGCTTCATCACAAGATATTTGCAGGACCTTGACATTTTAGCTGCTCGGGTACCTAGGAGAGTCCCGCCAGTTATCCCAGTCCAGAGGAGATGCAAATGGCTTCATCCGAAAGGACTAGCGGCAAAGATTAATGCAGATGGAGGGATTTCGAGACATGGCAATGGGGGAGCAGCAGCAGTGGTATGCAGAGACAGGGATGGACACTTTTTGGGTGCTTCGGCTGTGATTTTTGAAGGGATGAATGATCCAGCATGCTTAGAGTCTAATGCGTGCAATGAAGCTCTTGCTCTGGCCCAGGATCTTTCTTTGAGTAATGTGGTAGTTGGTTCGGACTGTTTGGAAGTTATCACCAGCATCAACAGAGGCGCGTCATCAACTTATGCCATGATTCTAAATGAGATTAAGTACCGTATGATAGATTTCGAGGAAGTCTATTTTCTTTTTGAGCTTCGGGAGTCTAATTATGAAGCTCATATGTTAGCTAAAGCCGCGTCCTCCTTGCAAGTTGGACGGCATTTGTGGCTAGGGACAGTTCCTGGAATTATATGTATTCCTGAAACTTTGATTGTTTGAATAATAAAGTCCCTAGTTCACGTAAAAAAAGGAGGTCTCCCAGAATAGGGACGTGGTATGCATTTTTTTACCCAGAGGTCAGTAGCATTTTTTTCCTTGGGTACTGCTATGTATCGCTTTTTTAAAGTAATTTTTATTCAGATACATATCAAGCGGTGGCCTGGGGTGGGCCGCTAGTTCGCAGCATATATGTACAATTTGTAGGCGATTCCATGTCTGACACTTTCATTGCTTGAACTTTTGGATGAATTGACTGATGCGTACAGTTTACATGGTATTGAAACATGTCTTGAATTTAAGACCCGGCTGACGTAATTAAATTGTAGCACACTTTTGATCCACGTTTAGATTGAGTGAGTCACATGTGAGGAGAGTGTTGACATATAAATGTATAGCAAACCTCTCTCCGTCAGCTTCAGCTCATGGGTGAACTAGTTAGGTGCATAAACTTGCAACCGAGAGGTCCAAGGTTTAAAACCCAGTAAAAGCAATAAATAATTGCAGTTTGCCCCCGCATCCGCTGCCCACGTTATAAACTCCAAAAGAGGTGTATTTTACAAACAGACGCCTGAAGCGCCCCGCGCTGGGACGACCCGACTAGTTGTGTTTCACTCCGCAAAAAGAAGTGCGCCGATTGAGATTCAAACCAGCAACCTCTTTTATATGGTTAAATTGGTGTAACCACTACACCACCCAGAAGGATCTAGTAAGATTCAACTTTTTCCTTCTTTCTTTTTCCATTTTTTCCTTTTCCTTTGTCATTTCTGCCTTTTTTTCTTCTTTCTAGTTCGATGAATTGTTTGAAAATATGTGAAATTTTTCATCAAATTCGATGAACTTGTTTTCTAACCAATGAAGTTTTTTTCAAAAACTTGCACTTTTTTGAAAAACCCATGAACTTTTGTGAATTTGGATGAACTATACATAATCAATGAACTTTTTTCATATTCTACAAAGTTTTTTTTAATTGGATGGAAAATTTTCAAATTGAAGAACTTTTTCCCAATTCGATGAACTTTTTTACATAATGAGGTAACTTTTCAATTTTGATGATTTTTTATCAAAATTGATGATTTTTGTTCAAGTTCGTGAATTTTTGTCCAAAATCCGTGTTTTTTTACTTTACGAAAAAAAATCATTTTTTGTGATTTTTTCCTTTTTTTGGTTTTTTCTCAAATGTCAACGTGTACTTGGGCCAGCCCACTAGTGCCGGCGCATGGGCTGCAGGGAGCTTCGCTGGCTCCTGAAGCGCCCAATAAGAGTTACCTGATTTGTAGCTCTATGTTGAAGCGAACATGATGATTATACTCCTATGAGACATTCTCGTCGGTGACCATTAAACATGAGAAAATAGATGGTAAGTTGGAGGCTCATAGTCTCGCCAGAGCGGCCTGCATCCACGATGCTATGAGACATGTATGGATGTTGGGATGCAGCATTTATGCTGGGGGACATGTAGGGATATTAACTCTGAACATTATTTGCATCCATACAAACATTTATAATTGAATAAAAAGTTCTTTCCCCTAAAAAATTGGCCTTGGTTTCCCCCCCTTTTTCTCACTAGGATGGTTTCAAACAATATCATGAATTCAAACTGATTATAAATTTGAAAAGTGTTTGCAAACAAAAAATATTCACATATTTTCAAAATGTGTTCGTGAATAGTAAAAATGTTCCCAACTTAAAATGAAACATTCCAAACTAAAAAAATGTTCACGAATATAAAACAAATCATGGATTTTCGTGGATTTGAAAATCTGTTCATGAAAAAAACTCTTTGGCGATTTTATAAATTATGGTGAATTAAAATTTCCACTTTAAAAAAATGTTAGCGCATTAAAAATGCACGTGGATTTGAAAAAATATTCCCGAGTTCAACAAATGTTCGTACTTTTGAAAAGTGTTTAGGAATCTCGATAAAAATATGTATGTGGATTTGAAAAATGTTCATGGATTTGAAAATTGTCTACGAATTCAAAAAAGTATTTTTGGGAGAAAATTGGAAAATTCAGAAACTATTCGTGGATTTGAAAAATATTCGCTGATTTGAAAGTGTTGATGGATTTGGAAATATGATTATGATTTCACAAAATGTTCGCCAATTTAGAATATGTTTCAAAATTCAAAAATTATTCACATATTTGGTAAATGTTTGATAATTCGAAATATATTCTTAGCTTTGTGAAGTGTTCATTAATTTGGCTATATGTTTTCAAATCTGTAAAATGGTCATGGGTTTGAAGAGTGTTTATGAACTCAAAATATATCAAATAAATTAAAAAAAAGTTCATGACTTCAAATAAAATCTTGGATTTAAAAGTGGTCACAAATTTCAAAGTACATTCATGAATTTGAAGAGAATTCACATATTTTAGAAAATATATATGAATTTAATAAAAGTCCATAAATCTGAAACCATTCATGAATTTAGAAAAAAAAAGATAAAACGAAGTAAAAAAATGAAAACAAAAATAAAAAGGAAAAATAAGAAAATTCGATCAGAAGCTTCCTAAAACCGGTCCAAAAGCTTCTTCTAATGGCCGGCCTATGGAAGTCATTGCGTGAGTCATCGTTGTCGTATATTGTTCTCATAGGGCGATACATATCATGCTTGGTTTTCCTTAGGCTGCACTCGAGCGGGTTGGCTCATTTAGTACCTGCCTTGGCTCGCTGGCTGAACTAGAGCACGGCCTTTCTTTTTTATCTCATTTTGTTTTTACATTTTGGTTGGTTTAATTGTAATTCTTAAAAGTGTATAAATAATTAAAAATGTTCGTTTTTTAGTTAAATCGGATTTGAAAATGTTTAACACATAATATGCTCATGAATTTGAAAATTATTTGTCAATTCAAAAAATGTCTGTAAATAAAAAATATTCACAAATTTTAAAGAAACTTATAAATTCAAAAAATGTTCATGAATTTGAAAAATGTTCGTGAATTCATAAAAAAATGGTTTTCTCTAAAGCCTTCTTAAGGCATTTGTATTCTTTACCTGTCTAAGGTATATTCACTTTTGTTGTGAGTTGGATCTTGGTCGTAACACCCTTATAATGTATTAGTAAGAGCTTTATAATGCATTTGTTTTTTAAATTTAACTCACCAGAGTTGTTGTATATATTGTGTCGAATCTGTAATGGATGATATGGTACTTATTTAGCCATCCACATAGCGAGCATGTTATCCCATGCACGATGTGTAAGGTGGCATCTTAGGATCGATACTAGATCACTGATGGTGCGTGCTGCCATGCCTATCTATTTTGAAAATAAATGATAGGAGTTTACATATTTATATAGCAGCAAGAAACGTGAATGTTTAAATCACATAAATCCCCTCCCAATGCTCCACCTTATACATGTGATAAGACTGTCATGCAGGCAAAATATATGATGTGCAAGGTAATTAAAATGAGAGCGATGAGTGTGGTGACCCAGGAAGAAACAATGCCATGCGCGTGAACCTGGGCAAAACACCTAAATGAAAAAAAAACCACCAATGCATGAAGAACTTTAGGTGCTAAATTGTTAAATAAATGATGCTTAGCTGCCACAAGTTAAGGACCTTTGCACTGGGGGCTTTCATTGCTTAACTCTTTAATGGTCATAGCATCTCATCTTAGCACCGGTGCATTGGATGAGGCCTTACGTAAGGTGCATTTTTTGGGGTGCGGTGACCAAGGCACATAATTGAGGAGATTTTTGAACAAAAATACTCTTAACCAATTTGGTAGTTAGCAACTTAATTAGCGACAACTAAATAATCAGTGACCTAATAAAAGGCAACCGAATCTCGCTGCACCAGAATAAAATTTATTAATGTGATGGCAGTGAGAGGAATGTGAGTCCATGCAATCAGGGAGAGAGATTCTTATTTTGCTAGCATCCTATTGGAGACTAAGTACTAGTTTTATCTAAGGCATGTACTGGATGGTGGAAGGGCACACACAAAAAATTGAAAGGAAAAGAGAAATACAGCTTACATTATGGAATTTTTGAGAAAAATAAATGCACCTTATATAATGGAATGGAGGGAGTATTTATTGGCAATAGAAGAGGTTAAGTTTGATTAAACTTTCATGTATACATATGTATTATTTTATAAATTACATGGAACTACTAATTACTGTTTATTGCTTGATAACGTAAGAAATTTCAAAGTTCTAGTGCTTACGGATCTCCATCTAGCCGGAGATTTGTGTGAAATATATGACAAACAGTACACCTGAATAATGATGTACATATGTTATTGCTGATAGCCAGAAAAGCAATATTTGGCAATCGAATTAACAATCTGTAATTTGGAGAAGGAGAAGTTCTTAACTAAAATTGGCTAGCAATAGGAAATTGTCACTTAACTCAAAAGTAAACATTGTAATATGTTAATCATGTTAGCTTAAGAGATGATGTTGTAGCTGCAACCTTTTCACATAAGCATCAAGCACTCCATGTTTTGGTGCTTAGAAAATGATAAATGTGCCTACAATGCTAAACACGTCAACACAACATTTAATTGATGGAAAGTTGTTATAGCATTGTCAGGCTGACACCATCCTCCCATGTGATAAGTTGTTCCAAACATAAATGTGAAGCTTAATCAAAATCTATCAAGATTTCAGAAATTACCAAAAGATGTGATAACAAAACAATTCCATGATAATGTACAGATGATATGATGGATACAAACTTTCTGTATCTTTATGCATTATCTTGGAGACTCTTATATGTCTTGTCCTCGCATATTAGATTATGTTGAATTCCTATTTTCTTATCATGTGATCAATCCTAATGGTGCTTGTTGATTAATTAGACCTAACCATATGTAGTGCCATGAGTGAAAAATATTTAGCAACTCAACACAATAGACTCCTTCAAATGACATGAAAAGTTACCAACATAACTTAAAAGCATTGATGTTGAGTGATAAGGGAGAAAAGATGGTACTGTCCATGTAGTCAGACTTTCTACACCTTCAGTGTGCCTATGTGGACAGAAAGGTTAGAAAATGACACAACACGCTAATAGTATCTCTTTTTCCCAGTCTCCAACGAATCATCCAGCCCAACCACAAACCATGCTGGATTAAATGATGCAATGGATGGCCAGGAACGACCAAGACATTCTTGTATCCCCCAAGGTAGTGTTTAGGCATGCTCTTTGTGATGATATCTTGTTCACAATATGTCGTACTGCTTAAGTAGACTCAGTCAATTTCCTGAAGTGGTTGCACAACTGTTGAACGTATATGCATGCTTATTGGTGTTTGATTCCAAGTTAAACAAGGCACTATAAGAAATGTACGTGTAGCCACCCCCCCCCCCCCCCCCAAAAAAACTGACCAAAACCATCGATATGGATAACTCAAGACAAACAATTCAATCTTAAAGAGTGCATTTGGCTAAACAATGTAAAAATACAATTTTCATAATGCATAATCTAGATGCGCAATATTAAGTTTTTAGGGTACAAAACTATTATGTTACATCGGTGTGATCTTCAGAAGAGAAGGAATAATGAAAATCTCCACAAACTTGACATCTCAACACTTCGAAGGCAAAGAAGACACACAATATACAGTGTCACAAAACCAATGTAAGTCGGTTTTGGAATAGAAAAAGAAATAAGAACTACTAGAAGATCATTTTATTTTAAATAAGAGCTTACCATGGTTGTGGCCAAGAACACCAGGTTGATACGTCAGCTACTTACAAACAGGACATGACTCATCCCTTAACTTTATTGTGAATAAATTAAATGCTCGTTGATAATAGGGTCATCAACTGAAACATCCCCGGAAGGTCCCCTTTTGCCATCTTCAAGCTTGTTGTCCCGTCTTGTCCATATTCTGTAAACAAAAGAGCGTCACAGTTCATGTTTTTTAACTCCACCATGTAGTCATGCACATTTACATTCATCATTTTTACACACAAATGAAAACAGCTCGTTTCACCTCATGCAACAGATCAAACCATGTTATAACTGAACATCTAATCGATAAAAACTCAAAATCATGAAGAATTATGGGGAAGAATGTCATCTTTACATGAACATGAGTGGAATTAGATCCCTGATACAACGGATCAATTCAACAATTCAATATGTGACTCAACATGTAATAAATATTGGTAATTAGGGAAAAGAAGGTGGTAACTCGACTTGGGCATAGAGAGAAAGCGAAGGCAACAACAACAACAACACGCCTTTTCGTTATAGTGACGCTCGTGAGGAAAAAGGTTGCGACATTTGGCTGGAGAGTGGCGCTATGCCACCACCGAGAAAGACCCATGTGTTGTCCCCGGTATGCGTTTTGTGAGGGCTGGGTCGGAAGGCAGAACCGAAACCTCGAGCCCATCGCTGCAATTAATCGTGTAATCACCCAACACGTAGAGGCGACATGCGCGAGCGACACTGGCCGGGCTTGGGCCCGGCTCGGTGGTGGGCTCCCGCGGAGTGTTCGAGTTATGTCCACTCATGAACATGAGTGGAATTAGATCCCTATCATCCGGGTGCGCACGGAGGGGAAGACCGTGGTGGCAGAACGGTTTGCGGTGGCGGCCCACGAATTGGGCGTCGGACGCGGTGGGCTGCACACCAAGGAGCCGATGCGGGGAGGGGTGGAGGGGCTCAGTGAGCAGCAGCGCTGCCGTTGGTGCGACCTCCGATGGGTGGAGGTTATGTAGATCGCTCATGCATGGCAGCGGCGTACGAGATGCATAATTCGGTGTTGGGTGTATTGATCGTCCACGGATAGAGCGAACTATTTTTTTCTCACGAACCGTGTTCGGTTAGATAAAAATGGAAGAAGTGTCCTTGTTAACTAGGGAGCTTCCTTTTATCTTCTGGAGTAGCAGACCATTAGGACAGAAGATCTAACAGTAAAGAATGCCCATATCAGGATAACTGATGGCCAGAAATGACTAGCAGATGAATGGGCTTTGATTAGCAGTTTTTCTGCCCGAAATTATGTAAATACTAGTGAAGGTGCTACATCTTTTTTTTGCGTTGGAATTTGGGTATCTTTATTCAACAAAAGCACACTTGGCACAGCCCGCCATGAGGCTACCAACCAGGAACGAAGGTACATTATCTGTGCAAGCCTCGGTCACTTGCAGCGAATAGGCTCGCTTGGCGCAAAGATGAGTCGGAAGGTTGGAAGATCTAGAAACATGTTGAATACTAAAAGAGTTAAAACTAAACGACAGCTCCCCAATTTCCATAAGAATCGGTGCCACAACAGAATGTGAGTTGTGGCGAGTGTTCCAGAGGTCTACCACCTCCAGGCAGTCCGTCTCCATCACGACATCTTGCAATCCTCGGAGTGTAGCATATATCACACCGTCACGCAAAGAGAGCACTTCGGCGATCAGAGGGTCTGTGACGCCCGCGTGAGGCTTACACCATGCTCCAAGGAACCCCGACGAAGAGCGAGCTACACCGCCTGCCCCTCCTTTCTCCAGACCGCAGCAATTCCAGCATTGGTATTTATTTTCACACAAGCACCATCAGGGGGCACCACCCATACCCGGGAAGAGCCAAGGCCTTCTCCTTTGGTAGTTCCAATAGGGCCAGGTTCTCTTGGATGATCTTGAGCGCATTGGCCGGATTGGGTCCTTCTTCATCATGTGTCCGTTTGTTACGTGAATGCCAAATAATCCACATAACTGACACTATCTTCGCCCGGACCTTATCAATGAACATTGGGTCACAAAGAATGTCTCGCGCCCATGTCTCAGGATGTAGTCAAGGTAACTTGAAATCAAACCACCGCTGAGCTTCATCCCAAAAACCATTGGCATGCGGACAGTGTATAAGTGCATGCATTAGGCCTCTTCCGCCGCCAAGCAGAGTTTGCACCGACTAATATCACGAATATGTCGCCGATGTAGTGTTTTCTCATCTGGTTGGATTCCCCGAATTACTCTCCACCAGAAAACACGAATCTTGGGTACTACATCGATCTTCCACAAGCGATTCCACATCTGTTCATTTGCATTTGAGGCTCCTGCAGTCGGCCCTTCTTCTAGAGCAGAACGCTCTTTTTGAATCATGAGAGCACGGTACGCTGATTTGACAGTGTAGATGCCGGACTTCCCAAAAGCCCAAGCCAAGAAATCTGCTGCTCCTCCTGACCGCAATGGAATGTTCAGTATAGCTACTGCATCAGTAGGAACAAAGGTGTCTCGAACTAGGTCCATCCGCCACGACCAGTTCTCATCATCAATTAAGTCACTCACAAATTGTACTGAAGTGTTCGCAGGTTTGACAATAGGTTTCATTGTCAATGTACCTGGAATCCATTTGTCATCCCACACAGATACACTCGAACCATCCCCAATCCTGTTAATTAGTCCAACATTCAGGGCGTCTCTCCCAGCGATAATAGCACGCCAAGTTGCTGATGAATTCGAGGGTGGACTTGCATGCATGAAGTCACAATCACGAAAATACCTCCCCTTGAGAACTCTGGCGCACAAGGAAGTTAGGTCAGTCATCAGTCTCCAACCGTGTTTCCCTAGCATCGCCAAGTTAAAGAAATTGAAGTCACAGAATCCCATTTCGCCCTTACATTTTGGTATTGTAAGCTTATCCCAAGATAGGCAGTGCATAGATCTTTTATCTAAGGAATTGCCCCACCAGTATCTAGCCATCAAGGAAGTGAGTTTAGAGCAAATTTTCTTAGTAAGTAAGAAACAACTCATACTATGCGCCGGGATAGCTTAAATGATCGACTTGAGCAAGGTTTCCCTCGCTGCGCATGCCATAGTCCGTTCTGACCAACCATTTATTTTTTCCCTGCATCGTTCTTCCATGTAATCAATGTGCCACTTGTGAGCCTGCCAATAGCAGTTGGAAGTCCCAAGTAACGTTCATTGAATGCCTCATTATCAATTCCCAACATTTGCTTCACATGAATTCTTCTGAATCCCGGAGTATTAGGACTGAAGTAAACTGAACTTTTGCCCATATGAACACTTTGTCCTGAACACTGCGAATAAATTCTAAGGATAGCAGCAAGCCTGGTGCAACTCTGAATATTAGAATTGATAAAGATAAGACTATCATCTGCGAAGAGAAGATGGTTTACCCATGGAGCTCTCAGGCTAGCTCTGACTCCCCTATCAATATAATTCCCTCCATAATACTTGAGCAGAGAGGAAAAGCCTTCTGCACAAAGTAGGAACAAGTATGGCGAAGCAGGACATCCTTGCCGCAGCCCCCTTGATGGGGTGAAGAAAGGTAGAAATTCCCCATTCACTTTCAATGCAAATCTGACCAAAGAAACACATTTCAAAATCAGTCGAACAAAAGATGAGCAGAACCCCAACTTGATCATGATGACCTCCAAGAAGTGCCATTCAACTCTATCATGATCAAGTTGGGGTTCTTCTCATCTTTTGTTTGAGGTCATCAGGATCAAGTTCTCCCCCATTTAGAAAATCCAGTAGCGCAGGCACAAGATCGTCCTCAATAACGCTCCAATGGCGCTAGAAAAAACCTATAGTAAACCCGTCGACACCAGGAGCCTTGGACGGCGCCATTTGGAAAAGCGCATCCTTGATCTCAGTAGGTTCAAAGGGTTTCGCAATCGCTTCATTCATGACCGCCAAAACTCTATGTGGCACGAACTGCAGCAGCTCACTTAAATCAGCACCCCCTTGAGACAGGTATAGATGTTGGTAAAACGAGTGCACTTCCTGGTAAATGTCATCTAAACTGTTACACACTGATCCATCCACATGGTTAAGACTGGCTATATGATTAGTACGCCTTCTCTGGGTCGCTTGGGCCTGGAAGTAACCTGTGTTTCGATCACCGGAGCGGAGCCAAAGTACCCTCGATCTTTGCTTTAGCCATACTTCTTCTTGGTAAAAAGCCTCCCTCAACTTCTTAACTAGGCCCTTTTCTTCTTCAGATGGACCCTGCCCAATAGACCGAAGCCGAAGTTTCTCTATTCGCTGTTTCAGCTTCTTTATCTTCCTACTCAGATCACCAAACTCTCGGGCTCCCCATGAAGCAAGGTCCTCTTGAAGTTTTGAAAGTGTATGTGCCAATCCTTTGAGTACCTTCTGTCCACGGTGCCGAGACCCGGCTTCACCAACAACTTGATCATAATCACAATGGGTTTGCCACATATTTTCATATCGGAATGGCTTTGGCCCTCGCTGACCCTGTATTGTGATATTGTTTCTTATTTCGGCCACAACAAAACAATGATCAGATTTAGTTGAGTTGACATGCCGAACTCGAGACTGTTCAAAACGAGCCCTAAAATGTTCATTTGCGAATGTACAATCCAGGCGCGCCTTAACATTGCTATTTCCTCCTTGTCAGTTGTCCCAAGTGTAAGGGGCACCCGACCAACCCATGTCTTGGAGACCACACTCCTCGGTGACCTCCCGGAAGGCTCTCATCTGCCACTCCGGCCTGGACCTGCGACTAAAGTGCTCTGTTGCATAGAGTGTCTCATTGAAATCGCCCATACACATCCAAGCTTGATGGCTTATATTATGCAGAGTTCTTAGGAACCGCTAACTGTGGTGTCTGTCCTCAACTCGTGGTGCTCCATAAAAACCTGTAAACCTCCACTCCGGTTCAGAAAGGTCAGCTCTCTGAACGGTGATATCAATATGGCTACTGCTGTAATTCTTCAGGCTGACAATGACATCTCTTAACCAAAACAATCCAATGCCACCACTCAATCCCTCGCTGTCCACACCGAAGCTGCCAGCAAAGCCCAAAGTACGTTGCAAGTTTTCCACCTTCTTCCCCTTTATCTTTTTTTCCATGACAAAGACAAGGGCAGGCCCTTCCTGCTTCGCAACACTGTGAAGCTCGCGAACTGCCTCGGTTCCCAAGCCCCCGACAGTTCCAACTTATGCAAATCATTGACTCTGGCAGCGCTGCCCCGCAGAAGCTGCCGAATTCTCTGAACTGGGTGGTGTTGGTTTCTTCTTCTTGCTTTCTGGTCCACCCTCCAACTCGTCATGTTCATGCTCAGCACTACAAGATGGCTTCTCATGGTTAGATTGATCAGCCCCCTTGCCATCTGTAATGAGTGCCGGTGTGACCTTCCTATAAATCTGAACCTGCGGACCCCCTTTCCTTTTGTAAGCATTAGATTTACGTTCCTTTCTAGGGGACTGCACCTCAGGATTTTTGTCCGCTGCATTAGATGAAGAATTTGCATCTTTTCTGGAGTTTTGTGTGATTCTTGAATCCTTCTGCTGTCCCTCTGCAGAAGGCCCCTTTTTCCAATCACCCGACACCCTTAAAGTGGCCTTGAGAGGCAGCTCACCATTTGCATCACGCGTTCCTGGTGTTGGACAAAACAAATCCGAATGGCCAAGGCGATCACACGAAAAATAGAAGTGAGGAATCTGTTCATACTGAATATCATAGAGATCCTTGCTCTTCCTCCACTCTGACTCAATCAAAATCCATCTCCTCAATGGTTTTTGCACATCAATTGTAACGCGTGCTCTCAGGAAACCCCCAACTGGGTCAATCCGAGCACCAGTAGCATTCTTATCCACCTGTTTAGCGATCGCAGCAGCCCAAGCATCATCCCTAAGATGAAACGGCAAGTTTGTTACCCGAGCCCATACCTGCAACCTATCAAATTTTAGTTCAGACCGCCGCATGCAGGGAATAAATTCTTCCAGGATCACCGCGTGCTTGCTCACATGCCATGGTGACCCCTTCTTAACACGATCTCTGTCTCTTTCGATCTCAAAGTCCGACGTTTTCTCCCCCAGAGCGGAAGACTAGGCCCCTAGGGTTTCCCCAGGCGGGCCGAAGGGCATTAGTGATCGTCTGTATATGAAGCGTATGACGATGCAGGATCTTGCCGGCCAACGACCACTTCCTTGGAGCTCTGTCATCGACATCTTTTAGCACAAGCGGCGTGGCCTCTTCCTCAGAGAGTCCCATCCTCCCGAGTTCCTCCTCCATGCCTACCCTCGCCGAGCGAGGCGAGAGAGTAGCGCCCCCTCTTCCTGAAGCGGATGAAGAACTCATCCCAGATCAGAAGCCCCGTTGTAGCCCGTCGACGAAGTCCACGGCCGCCGTCACTTTCCCTCGAAAACCCTAGTCGCCAGATCGCCAGAGCGAAGGCTCCTAGTTTTTCGGGAAAAACTGTAAAACCACCGCCTCTATAAATAGCGATTCCGTGAAGGTGCTACATCTGCATAGTGCTGGTCTCATGGGGGTTACAGATCGCTACTATTGGACCGGTCTAGTGGTGTTTTCTTTTCTTAGTTTTCTTTATAATTTTTTATTTTTCTCAATATTTATGAAATATTCAAAATACATATATTTCAAGACGTTATTTACTTCCATTTTTTGGATGTTCACTTAAAATTCGAAAAATGGTAACATGATGTAAAATATTTGTTAACGTAATTTTCAATCACATGTGTGTACAGTTGAAAAAAAAACTTTGACATTTTGAGAATGTTCATGTGTTTTGAAAAAAACTTTTCCTGACATTTAGAAAAGTATTTATACAATGTAAAAATTGTTTGACATTTTTCAAAATGTTTATACAATGTAAAAAATGTTCATGTGATTTTTTTTAAAATGTTCCGCGCCATTTAAAAAAACTTCATATGACATTTTTATAAAATGTTCAGAAGTTTCAAAAGTATGTTCGTGAAAATGGTTAACAAATGTTTATCGAACGTAAAATTAAATGATTGCACAATTTTTAAAAAATGATTTGTACCAATAAAAAAATCAGCGTGTGTTTGAAAACTATTTAACATCTATTCACAAAAATATTCAAACATGTATTTGAGAAATTGGTCATCATGTATCTACAAATGTTCAAACGTGTATAAAAAATGTTCCAGCTGTATACAGAAAATGTGCAACTTGTATTTAAAAATTGGACATGTATTTGCAAAAAAACAGAAGAAAATCAATGAAGAAACACATATTTATTTTTAAAAAAGAAAAAAACCAACATGTCTAAAGAACCTTCATGACAGGCTCACTGATTTGATCGCGCAGTCAAGGCGAAGTGGAGCTACGTCTCAGACTACACGGGAAATAGCTGTCACACATCTTCTATGCTCGTGGCGAAGGATTGTTCCAAAATAGGCTGGACATGGTGAGGTCTACTTAGTTGTTATTATTTTTTGGTTGGTTTGTTTAACTCTTTTTTAGAAAGATTTTGTACATCCTACTATTAAAGGGGAGTTGGTGTTTGTAGGTGATAATTTTTCGTTCGTCCTCCTCTCTGCAGCACATCACTCTCCACACACGTCCACCTATGAAAAAAGGAAATAAAACCATCAAGGCAAGCGACCAAAAAGAATAAAACCCGGAAGTCTAGCTCCCCATGAACGCTTCACCCGTGTGCTCCTCCGCCGCCGCAGTTCCTCCCGGGCGTTAGAATTTATCAATTGGCCAAGCCGTAGAATGCACCGCACACACTCAGACAGCGAGACGCAGCCATCACGTCCGCTACGTTGTCGTTCGTTGATTGTCTTTAAGTTGGTTTCAGATTGTAGATAATCCTCACCTCTTTTCCACTAGGGTGACCCTGGGTATCAGACCCACGGGAAGTTCTGCTAATAGACAGGGATTCAAGCAAGATATTGTCGTTGTTAAAAATTTCAGTTCTTCGGGACGAATATCGTAAGTTCTATGGAGGAAGATCAATGAAACAAAAATAATCCTAGACATGAGGACTTTAGTTACAACTTTATATTTGCACTTAGGATCTCGTCTTGATTTCCAACATAGCCCCAGTAAACATTGTTATCATGTGTTCTCGGCATGTAGATGCAGGGGATGCATCCAAATAACTTCACAACTGATCAACAACCTGCATTGCGAGTATACTATCCAACCAAGTCTCTTACCATCCCGCGGGGTTAACCCGGTAATTAAGGATTTATCCAAACCAACGCATTGGCCATTTAATGACTGCACCTCATGGCCCCCCAAGGAGTTACTTTTGGCAACCATACTAATCCTTACTATCACTTGCATTCGTTCTATCCTTCCATGCATCCATGCACTTTACCTCATCCTGGATTGAACTAAGGGATTTTGGGTACCTGAGAGTCTTAGAATGAAAAAGAGAGAAGAGACAAATCCATTGCGAATAACACAAAGAAATAATGTTCAATTAAGCAAAGTCAATACCAATGATCATGTCTACAAGTACATGGAGTTGCATGGTTGTGCCTCAGCCCATGGTCTGAGGGGACCACTCACACATCGCAATTAGATCACAGATGGAAAAACATTGTAGATGGAATTGATAGATGGGTGATTGTATAGAGTGTTACAATGTCGTCTTATGCGATGGATCTATTAGAAGTCTGGCTAACTATGAGTTGAATGTCTGTGGAGATGGAGACAGAGATGGAGGTAGCGATTGTGGTGGCTAGGGTTTCTGGGAATGTTGATGGTGATCCTAGCTTCTCTATGCCCCTTTTAACCTTGTTCTGTTGCGAACAGGGCCTCGAGCCTTTTATAAAGTGTGTCTGGGATGATGCCACGGAGCTGTTGGCCCATGGCACGCTCGTACCAGACGTTGTTTTCTCCCCTGGATCCTCCGTGACGTGTCGAGTTGGCTTCAGTTGATATCCACACTTCACATTTCCATGTATAGCTTCATTTCCTTCCCTTTTATGGTCCATTTCCCATGGAGACAAATTACACAAAGGGATTTGCAATCTTTTGTATTTACTAGTCATTAGTGATAAGATCAGAGTGATTTTCTTGAAATATCTAGGATTACCCGTTTTAAATAATGGCAGAATGAGTGTAAAAAATACACTTATCAACCTCCTCAAGCTTAGACATCGATCATCCTCAAGCAAGAAACAAAACCAAAAGGAACTCGGTTGCTTAAGCCGAAAAATAATGAAAAGGTTTTGGTTCACTTACGATCGACACGTCTAGATAGCTCACTTCTTTATTGACATGAAAACAATGGTTATTATGCAAGCAGGTAGCTCAATATAATTAACATAAATTGTTCCCTAGTTTATACAATGTAAACAACCAACAATTATTCTAGTTTGTCTAGCTAACACTTGCTTGTCGGGAACACTTGGAAAGAACTTTTGCAACGAAAACACTATTTACCGAAGTGAAATGTATGTAAAAGACAATAAGATGCTAGAGTAGTTTGTGTGGATTTACACATCCTCGTCTTTACTTTAAGACCCAACTCTTATCTTTCTCGGTTATATGACTTGTGATAGTCTACCTTGAGTAGGACCATAGGGATCTTATGTTTGTGGCTAAAGATAAGTGGTTCTGTCATAACCAAGAAAGTTTATGTGAGTGAGCGACCCTTGATGAACACTGGTTGATATTTGTCAATGTTAATAAGTGGATGAGTGTTGTTAAAGACAATGTTCCTCTTCTTTGAAACAATTTTCATGAATCTCACGATGATATTGATTGGCATGAAATCCTCGATGGTGTTGGCATCTTTTTTTCTTTGGGAGGAGAGTGATGGATGTTTGGGTTAGGTTCCAAAAGTAAATGCCATTGCTATGAAAGAGGTGCAAGAGAGGGCACATATGTAGGTGGAGGATGTTGTGATGCTCCCATTGCAACTCAGTGATGGAGAAGAACCGGTGAGCTCAGATAGAGTTGGAGGAGGTGGTAGTGCCATTCCCTACTGGTATCAGTGGTGGCTCGATCACTTCAAATTTGAGGGACTATTGGGCCAAATTCCCATAACATAAAAAGTGTTTTCTTTTCTGATGTATCAAAGATTTTGTGTGCAGAGGTCGCCAGGTTGAAGTTGGATGTTGCTTTTGTAGTTCACAGTGAAGAATGATGTTGATGATGCATTTTATTTTGTTTTTGTGTGTTAGTTTTCGATGAAGCCACAAATACTACTCTTGTTAGAGACTTGTTGGCTTCATCCAAAGGGAGATGTGTTCTATTTTGTGGGATCGTGGGGAACAATGAGGTTTTGAATCCTTTTTACTCCAGATTATTGTTATACTCTGTATGTTGCACAATACACATGAAGTAATGGTGGGTATGCCCCTAGAGCATGAAACATTTGCTTCTTGGAAGGTCATACATTAATTCATGCGGTTTCATGTTATTTCTGTTGATTCTTCGAGATCAGCAATGTCAGTTGTTTTCACCCTTTCAATAATGTTAGCACCCTCTAGAATTACCAAGGCCTCTTGTTCCATACGATTTCAAACACGTAGGAATATAAAAATATGATTGTAATGTCATATCATTCGAATCTTTATGTATTTTGGCTTGTTTAACTGTGTCGCAAGGAAGCAAATGGATTCTTTTCAAGAGGTTTGAGTGGATGCTAAAATTTCTATGAAAGGTCCTAGAAAATAATCCCTCAGAAAAAGTTCTATATGACTTAATTCTACAAATCGAACAACCATGATAGGAAAAAATCCGAAGGATTCCGATCCATTAGATCCCTATAAAAATACTTTGAATAAATGACTCCCTCCGTCTTCCCCATATTCTCAATAGGTGTACTCTAGAAACCCTTCTACTTCTTTGATAGTACATACTCCTATATGCAATTTTTGAAATTGCTACCAAGTTTGTTTGATATTTAATGATTCTTTAGAAATAACATATACAAGTATACAACGTGATAATATTATTCTTCTTAATTCATAGTGATATCTATTATAGCAACCAAGTTTGTTAAACATATTTCTTTGTGAGAATACAATCACATAAAAAATGTAAAACACATTTGTAATCATATTTTTTTTGACTATGTACTGCAAGGCAACAGCCTCATAGTCCTTTATTAATTAATAAAAGTATAAGTTACAACTTTACAAATGTACAGAGAAAAGAAAAGATACTTACAAGAGAAAGACTAAGTAAGGTTAGCTATCCAAGATAGAAGACTATCTTTATATTTACCTCTAATCCTATGAGACAGAAGAGAGATGTCATGTATAAAGTTTCTTCTCCAGGCTCTAAATGAAGGTTGTTCATTTCTGAAGATCTTCCCATTCCTTTGTATCCAAATATTCCAAGTAGCTGTGAAAACAACCTCAGAGAAGAAAGGGTGACCAAAATCCTTCCTAACTGCTTGGGCCATATCATATGTGGTTTGGTTCGGTTGAACAGTCCAAGAAATCCCAAGATAGTTCCAAATCCTTTGGCTAAAATTGCAAGCAAAGAAAAGGTGAGCCCGATCCTCATGTTGAGCAAGATTGCATAGTACACAAGTGTCATCCTAGATGATCCACTGTCGACGTTGCATCATATCTCTGGTGTTCAAACGATCCATTAACAGAAGCCAACCAAAAACTTTTTGCTTAGCGTGCATGCACACTTATAAATCCACTTGAATATGGGATCAACCACTAGGTGTGAGAAGCAAGAGTCATAGTATATCTTTGCCATATAGACTCCAGACTTTGAAGGCCACTTCCAAATTTCCTTACTCTCACCATACAGATTGATCAAAGGCAGGAGGGCCTGTAATTGTGTGAATTCTGAGAAGGCCTGCTGCTATAGAGGCAAATGGAAATGATCCAAGATATCAGGCTGCTCAATAAAGTCTTTAACTGTGATTGCATCATCCACAGCAAAAGAATGAAGCCTCGGAAAACAGTCGTGCAACATGACAGCACGATTTCCCAGCTGCCAACGGTCAAGCCAAAAGAGCATCATGTCACCAGCATGAACTTGTGGAACAGCCAGCTTGCAGAATTTGGGATATAAACGCTTGATATCACGCCACCAAAATAAACCACAGATCTGAGTGCTTTGGGGTGGTGACGATGCATAATAAGTGTCCCAGATTAAAGATACCCAAGGCACGTCCAGTTTATTGAAGAACTTGAAGAGATGCTTAAGTAGCAAAGCCTCATTTTGGATGGCCAAATTAAGAACACCCAAACCACCAAAACACTTAGGGCGACAAACTAAATCCCAAGCAGCCAGAGATTGACGTGGATTATCTGTGTTGCCTCTCCACAGACACTATCTCATGATCCGCTCTAACTGCTGTATAATGCCCTTTGAGAGAGATAATGTGCACAAAAAATATATTGGCATGGAGCACAACACCGACTGAAGAAGTTGCAGTCGGCTCCCTTGGTTTAGTAAGCATGAAGAGGCAGATAATCGGCGCTCAACACGATCAACCAGAGGCAGCAGATCATAGATGGTCGGCCTAGAAGTTTCCATTGGCAAACCTAGATACGTGAAAGCCATCGTGCCAACGTCGCATCCCAGCAGAGAGGCCACTCTAGCACCTTCCTCATCAGACATGTTTATAGGAATGAGAGAGGACTTACTAAAATTAACACGCAAACCAGTTGACTCAGCAAAAGTGACAAGCATCTCCTTGAAAGCAACTAGCTGATCATCAATCGCAGGCAGCACAATTAAAGTGTCGTCGGCATATTGCACTATTGGGTGATCATTGGAGTTGGTTGGGATTGGTAGAGAAAGAATATTCCTGGAGCACATCTCGTTGACTACAGATTGCAATAAATCTACTGCAATCACAAAGAGCAACGGTGATAGTGGATCCCCCTAACGCACTCCCGTTCTGCAGACCAAATGATTTCCTCGCACGCCATTGAGAAGCACAAAAGAAGATCCCGTTGACAAAATACTATGGATCCATCCAGTCCACCGGGAGTCAAGGCCCTTGCATTGCAAAATTCTAAGAATTAGGTCATGCTCAACTGGGTCAAAGGCCTTTGTAAAATCCAGCTTTAGGAGGACAATGGGGCGCTTGGAGGCCTTGCATTGGTGTATATACTCGAAACACCAGCCTAGGCAATCTTGAATAGAACGACACCAAAGAAAACCATATTGATTGCGGTGGATGCAACGTAGGATCACTTTAAGAAGTCAGTTTGCAAGCAGCTTTGTCAAAAATTTCAAGCACGTGTTGGTCAATGATATTGGCCGAAAATCTCCAACAACTTCAGGGCTTACCTTTTTAGGTATCAGAGTAATTAATGAGGTATTAAGACATTCCAAGTTGCACCTCCCCTCATAAAATTCCTTGACAAGTTGCATGAAATCCTCCTTTAGTATTGGCTAGCACCTCTTTAAGAACAGACCAGAAAAACCATCGGGGCCAGGGGAACAGTCCGGAGGCATGTTCTTAATGACAACATCAACCTCAGAATCAGTGAAAGGCTGGGAAAGATCCTCAAGGCCATCAACACTCGTAATTAATGTGTCCAAATCAAAACCCATGCGAATTCCTTTTGCATTGCCCATTCTTTGATTAAAATCAGACCATAACATGCCCACAAGTTGTTGGTGATCTGAGACCACATCACCATCAGCATTCTTGAGTGAAGAAATTGTGTTTCTCCTATACCTTTCCGTGGCCATGGCATGGAAAAACATCAAATTTTCCTCGCCAACTTTAATGCTGCATATAGTACAACGTTGCTTCCAATATACATATTGCCAATGTAAAATATCATCCAAATGCAATTTCACAATCCGCCTGAAATTAAACTCCGGTCTTGACAAAGGCCTAATCTCCTCCAGACCATCAAAGAAGAGGATCACTTTGTTGCAATCAGAAATTAACGCCTTAATTGTGGACAAATTCATGTGCCATTTCTTGAGTGCATACCTTAGCGCTTTGAATTTAGAGGAAATATTTAGGGTAGCCGATTGTCTGGCCACTGATTTTCTCCAAACTTGTGCTACACAGTCATAAAAACTAGGCAAGTCAATCCAATAATTTTCAAAACAAAAGATTTTATCCTTAGGGATAGTAGTAGCAATCGAGACCACGCACAGAACATGATCGGAGGCCTTGAGTGCAAGGGGCAAAACTAGCGTGTTTCGATGATCCGTGGTCCATGCAACTGAGGTAAAAAACCAATCGACCTGTTCCAGTAAAGGATCGGTTTGCATATTCGACCAAGTAAATTGCCGTCCCTTAATTGGTAGCTCAACGAGACCCAGGTGGCCAATCACTTCATTAAACAGAAAGATATCGTTGACATTACCCCCAGGTAGGTTTCGATTTTCCAACGACCGCATGAAATTGAAGTCACCCAACAACAGCAATTATCATCACAGTTAATATCAAGATTATATAACCATTGCACAAAATCATCCCAGGCCGGGCCCTGGCACGGACCATAAACTGACACGAGAGTCCAAACTTCAGAGGTATGCTTAGATTGGAATTCCATAATAATACCAAAATGTCTTGCCTCAATTAATTTTCCTTCAAAGAAAGAAGAATTCCAAATGATGATCATACCGGCCGAAGCATGCACCGAAGGCACATAGGAAAAATTATCAAAACGTCGTGGAAAGAATTTCCTAATGAACCTATGATCAATATGCATGCACTTCGTTTCTAGCAGACAGACAACCGAACAACCACTTTCATCAATCTTTTGCTTAACTTCTAATTGTCGTGCTTCAGAATTAAGACCACGCACATTCCAACACAACACCTTCTAGTCTCTAAACCCTGTCTGATTCATTACAAACCAAAATAAAAAGCAGCAAAAGTAGATCATGTAATGACCTACACTGACCAACTAAACAGGGGAGATATAGTCCAAACAGGAAACAGAGGAACAGATAGATGGCGTTTAAATCGGTACGCCATAAACCATAAAGTCGTCCGGTGCAACTAATCATCTGAACCCTTGCTGCTGGTGGAGGTAGAAGGAGCAGCCTCAAGCTTGTCATTGGAGATCTTCTCTGGAGAAATGGGCAAACGTGCTCCTATACGCTGAAGATCAGAAACCAGCGTTGGTGGAGGCACTGACTTGTTCTCCTCCGGCTGAGCTGAGCTTGTTCAACGCCTCTTGAAAGAACACTGGGTCTTGACCTGCTGGGGGCCTCTGCTTGGAGATCTATGATAGCCATCCCGTAGCGCACTTAGGCGTGCACTACGGCGCACCTCAGTGTCAACCACAACCTTAGCAGATTTTGGCTTCCGACCACGCTTGGTATTAACTTCAGGTATTGCAGAGAACTCAAATGACTCACTGACAGGTTCAGAGAGATCATCAAAGCAGAGCGCTCGAGCAACAGGCCTTTTAACTAGAGCAACCTGGCGTGGAAACAGAGTATGTGTTCTGGTGCGGGCTGCAAAGAGGGGCTGACTTCTATCCCATTAAAGCAAATATCCCAAGAGTAGACAGTAGCAGAGAACCAAGATCAGTCTTGAACACACACTTTGGTATATCAGCAGAGAATATAGCTGGCATAAACTTGTTGAAAGTTCGCTGCCATTGCATCACAGGTGGCAGAACAGGGCCAAAAATAGTGAGAACTTGGCCAACATGGAGAGGAGGCTGCATCGAGACATCAGGTTGGTGCAAGATCACTAAGTCCTCAACTGGCTGAGCATTAACAGAATCATCCGAAACCTAGAGAATGATAGATTCCTGGGACTGATTCACATCAACTTAATTTTCCTCCACAATCTCCTGCTGCATATTCAGATCATCATGAGGGGCCTCCTGGTGGTGTGGTTCATTATCCTGCGGTGGAGGTGGCAGCTCATCCAAACCAATCTCAGGATATTCAGGCATAACCTAATTGTGGTTACTAAACTGCAAATGCCCAGGGAGTGGGTGAGGGTTGCCATCGAAGGGCATCGGATCCTCGTCCGGAGGCAAAATATCAGCAAAATTAGCAGAGAAGATGTATATGGGAGCAGACCAACAAATGTGAGAACCTCCAAAATCAGCAAACTCCCGATAGACCACATCATGCGACACTAATGCAGTTGCTGGAAAAGAAACATACGCCAAGGCATGAACCAGTAGTGGGTTATCCTGGTGCCAGTGATGGAAACGGCCAAAGGTACTGATTGCATCTGCAATATACTGTGTACGCCTATAATCCAGGGGTATCCCAACAATCATAACCCAACCCCTACGAAAACCCTAGATAGCTCTAAAATTGATTCCTTCATCATGTGGCACAAATCTAACAAATCTATCAATGTCCAGCTCAAACGGAGGATGATCTACCAGAGCCTGCCTAGCAACCGGACTACGGAAACAGAAAAGTCCAACTCCTTGGATCTAGGGCTGAGCATCAAGAACGGCACGACCAAGATTGTTAACAATAAAATCACTGACCATATTTCTGAAGATAGCAACTTCTTCAGGCAGGGGAGCTGGCTCGAAGATGGCAATGGCGTATTCCTCATGTTGACGATCCGGAGCCACTGCAGGAGAGAAGAAGGTGCACGGAAGCCACCGTGGGCCACCATCGATGATCTCGAAACCCGGCGGGACAAGATGCGTGGGGTCGAGGGCGAAGGTAGCCATTGCTGGATGCGGTGAAGAAGCTGATGGCAGCATAGGAGCCGCGGTTGATAATGGCGAGACTAAGCTGGGCGATGGTGGGGATGTAGGTGGTGGTGGCGTGATGGGCGGTGGCTCGGCAGGCAATGGCGGAGGCGATGATGGTGTTGCAGGTGTGATGGGACTTGGCAAAGACCCAACTTGGCTAGCTGCAAGGGAAACCGAGGTGTCAGGCGAGGAAATCTCAGCTGACCGGCCCGGGGAAGTAGGATTGACCCGTGGGACCCACTTGTAAGTCGGGGAATGCGCAGCGTCGGAGCAACCTTTGGCACGATGGCCCAGGCGAAAGCATCTACGACATCGTATTGGATTGGTGCACGAATTGGTGTAATGCAGCATAGCTAAACAATTCTGACATTTCCAAACCTTGAACACAATATCATCAATGAGGTCATTAAATTGAGCAGCCTCCTCAGTAATATCCGGTAGATGGTCATCCATAACAGCCGTAGCAGAATTTCCAACTGTGGCAAGGGAAAAATCCAAAAGATCCTGAGACAGTTGGGCTATAACAGGCTGGGTCGTGAGAGATTCGCCCAAGGCTGGAGTACCATTGTGGGCAATCAAGCCATGTTGGGCTGGGGCCCATTCTGGGCCATGCATCCATGGTGTGCTGGAGAGTCCGGTGCAACACGATCACGTGTGACGGAAACATGTGGTACATGCTCAATTCGAAGCAACTGGATGGGTGCAGATCCGGATCTAACGGCGGTGTTCCTGGCAGGGACGTTGATCGCCCCGAAAGAGATGGAAAGTGTCGCCACCGTCCACTGGAGTTCAGTCACTAGCGGTGGGGGCAAGATCACTTTTTCACGTGGATGCACAATGTAGCCGGCATCCGAAACCTTATCAACACATGACTGTGAAGCATGGTACCTATAACTCTTGCATGCAGGATATTGCTGGAACGTGGCGAAAGAAAGCTTCTTCCTCAATGATGAACTCGATCTAAAAGAAGATTTAGCCAGGGGTTTATGCATGGCTAGCAACCCCAAAGTGGCACACTTCTTAGAAGGACTCACAAGAATCCACTCAGCGTCGCACTCCTTTTTCCAGATCTTAAATTCACAGATCCAATTAGCGCCACCATTCCCCCAAACATGAAAATAGCATTTGAATTGTGGACACGCAAACGATCTCAACTGGAGAATGCAGAGGCCAACTTGCTTGCAAGAGACAAAAAAGGAGAATACCTTGTCTCGGATGATTTGTACCGAAAATTCAATTGCCGAACCCCCAATCACTGATTCCAAAGTAGCCGCCACATAATCATCATTAAGACGGAATATATCTCTGCTGAAAGACACCACCATAATGAAATGGCCCGTGTCATCCGTGGAATGAACAGATCTCCCACAATGATTGAAAACCTTGTCCGCAAAGATGGCACCCGCCGAGAAATCCAAGTCCAACGTTGATCCACCAGAGGAGCCCATATGAAATGGGTATAGCCGTGTAGATCAGGAGCCGCCGGAGAAGATGGGCGGATGGGAAACACAAATCACTGGATAGAAGAGTAGATCGCCGGAAAACCTAGGCCGGAGGTGGGAGGGGTGGGTGGGTGGGTGGAGAGCCATCTTGCATCTTGTTCCCCACATTGACCACGCTGCGCCGAGAGCACCACGGTGGTGGACGACAGCGAGGCCTAGGAAGGGGACAACGCGGAGCCGGGGAAGACGCAGCAATGGATGCCCACGCGAAGAGGAGTGCGAGGGTGAGGCTGCCTGTAATCATAAATATTAGAAGGACTTCACATATATGTGTACCTCAATGTATATGACCCTGCTTACATAATTAGTCATGCTAGCTATACCCACCAAAAATATTCAATATATCATATACGAATGTATCATCAATATTAATGTATTTTAATAAAAAATGGTTTTTGACTAAGTAAAAAAGTTTAGTGTAGAACTTATGATAACATTTTAACTCGACTTGGACCTCAAGGTCGACCAGCGGTTTGGGGGCGCATGTACGGGGGGTGTGGTGAATGCCGAGTGTAGAAGGCGAGCCGCCGCTAGGGCATGCAGACGTGCTAAGTGGAGAATGCCACGTGTGGACGAACGACCTCGATATCGACCTGAGGCTCAGCATAATTAATGCGACCAGATGGATCAATACGCTTTTAAAAGCAACGCTCTGCTTCAGAGAATGAGAGCGAGTCGAGGATCGATAAGGAGGACTAGATTGCAATGCTTTGCTTTCGTGTTTCAACGCTTTCATCAAGATGGTGGGGTCGGATGGGCCAATACGCAATAATGCTACAGGCCGATGCATGCTGCTGGATGGCCCACCCAGAGCTATAGGGGCAAAACAAAGTCTCCTTATTTTTGGTCGGGTCATGCTCATAATTGAGGCACGGGCAATGCCGCGGAGCTCTCGGCAAGGCAAGGTAGAGTGCCTTCCCAACATTTATTTGCTAATACTTTTTATGTATATGATACGTCTCCAACGTATCTATAATTTTTGATTGTTCCATGCTGTTATATTATCATTCTTGGATGTTTTACAATCATTTTATAGCAACATTATATTATTTTTTGGGACTAACCTATTGACATAGTGCCCAGTGCGAGTTGCTATTTTTCTCTTGTTTTATACTTCACAGAAAATAAATACCGAACGGAGTCCAAATGCAGCAAAACTTTTTGGAGACCTGTTGGGCCAAAGACGTACTAGAGGGGGCTCCGAGGGGAGCACAACCCACATGGGCATGCCCTGGTGGGTTGTGCCCACCTCGGCCGCCTCCCGCACTGCCTCTTTGCTCTATAAATACCCAAAAAATCCAAAAATCCTAGGGGAGTCGACGAAACACAATTCTAGCCGCCGTAAGTTCCAGAAACAACAAATCCAATCTAGACACCATCACGGAGGGGTTCATCATCCTAATTGGTGCCTTTCTGATGATGCATGAGTAGTTTACTGTAGACCTACAGGTGCGTAGTTAGTAGTTAGATGGCTTCCTCTCTCTCTTTTGATGTAACTCTTTTTACGATGTCTTTGTTGGGATCCAATGAACTTTGAGTTTATGATCAGATCTATTTTTATCCATGAAAGTTATCTAAGTCTTCTTTTGATCTCTTATATGCATAATTACTTATAGCCTCGTACATCTTCTTCGAATCTTTGGTGTAGTTAGGCTGATTAGATCGATTTTTCTTGCCATGGGAAGAGGTGCTTTGTGATGGGTTCGGTCGTGCGGTGTTCTTTCCCAGTGACAAAAGGGGCAGCAAGACACGTATTGATCGTTGCCATTGACGATAACAATATGGGGTCTATTCCTACATGAATAGATCTTGTCTATATCAAGTCATCATTCTTATTGCATCACTCCATTTCTCCATGAACTTAATACACTAGATGCATGCTAGATAGTGGTCGATGTGTGGAGTAATAGGAGTAGATGCAGGCAGGAGTCAGTCTACTAATGTTGGACATGATGCCTATATAATGATCATTGCCTGGATATTGTCATAATTATTTGAAGCCCTGTTCAAGAATTCATCTGATTAACCAGTTAACTTGCCGATTAATCCCTACTTGTAGGGTCACCGAATAGCCAATAAACCGATAAATCGTCCAATTAATTGATTAAATGGCCGATTAACTTGTCGATTAGCCAATTAATCCCCTACTCACCAGCAACCGAGCAGCTACCAGTTAACGATTTCCTCAACAATGATTCGAAGTTCTATCAATTGCACAACAATAATTTGTTTAACCACCGTATGCTATTTTTCT
Source organism: Triticum timopheevii (assembly GCA_963921465.1). Classification (NCBI taxonomy): domain Eukaryota; kingdom Viridiplantae; phylum Streptophyta; class Magnoliopsida; order Poales; family Poaceae; genus Triticum; species Triticum timopheevii. Next base: position 456,087,265 of record OY997262.1, on the reverse strand, counting down.
CAAGAGAAGACACTAGTGAAATCTATGGCACCCAAGTCTATTCTTTATCATATTTGCTTTGAGGTTTATTTTTATTCGCTTTTATTTTCAGATCTATATTTCCCAAAACCCAAAAATACCTTACTGCATTTTTTATTTGCATATTTTATTTCGTGTTTTATCAAGATCTATTTATCCAATCTATCACAAATTTTATCACGTCAATGCAACAATTTCTGGCACCGTTACCCGAAAGGGATTGACAACCCCTTTAACACGTCGGGTTGCAAGTATTTGTTCTTTCTGTGCAGGTACCGTTTACATAGTGTTGCTTGGTTCTCCTACTGGTTCGATAACCTTGGTTTCATCACCGAGGAAATACCTACCATAGTTGTGCTGCATCATCCCTTCCTCTTTGGGGAAATACCGACGTAGTTCAAACGACAACAAAAGGAATATATGGTGCCGTTGCTGGGGAAGATCATGTCAACGTAGTCTCCCGTCAAGACGCCAATTTCTGGCGCGGTTGCTAGGGAGACATCATCAACATCTATCAGGTTTCTAATCACAAATCTCATCTCCTTCCAATTTACATTATTTACCGTTTGCCTATCGTTTTCATCTCCCCCACTTCACAAAATTTGTCGTTTTATTCGCCCTCTTTTTCGTTCGCCTTTTTCTCGTCAGATCTCTTATTTACTTAAACTTGTCATCATGAGTGACTTTGGTATGGCAAAAACAGATGATGGCCCGACTCCTAAAATTGGACAATCTGGCAATCTGGACGCCAAAACTTTGGTTTTGCGGCAAGGGAACATTATGGGAAAAGAACATATCCAAGAATTTTTCAATTGTATAGGGAATTTGACTCTTGATGATGCTCCTATACTTAAAAGAACTAAATCTTTTGCAGAAGCTATATTAGCACTAGTTCTAAAACTTGAAAATAGATTTATACGTACCCATACTACCTTGCAAAGATTGTGTTATGAACTACCATCCATAAAAGATCCTAAAGCTAAAAAGATAGCTACCCAACTTCTTATGAATGGATTTGATTACATAATACGTGAAGCTAGGGAATTTTTTGATTTTTATGGTATGAGCCGTGAAAAACCAGTAATAGATGAGATCCTTTACAATAGTGATTACAAGTTGAGACTTTTGCTTGGAAACAATCAAATTTTTTATGAGAATCTCAAAAAGGAAATTCCCGTTTTAGATATAATCCAACAAGTTTTCAATGATGTCAATCAACAATATTCTTGGATTGTTGCCGGAAATCAAAGGGGGTACACAAATGGGCAACTTGATAATGCTAAATTACTATGGATAATGTGTTTCAAGTTATTTTTGCAAAACCTCCTAATAAGAACACAACTATGGAAAACAAAAAGAAAGATGACAATACTTGAATCTATGCTTTATTCCTAGCTAGGGGCGTAAAATGATACCGCTTGTTGGGAGGCAACCCAATGAATAAAATTTATTTTTAGTATTTTCTTTCTGTTCTTGAGTGTTTGCACAATTATGCTACTGTTATGATTGTGTTTTAAGTTTTAATTAGTTTTTGTGCCAAGCTAAGCCTTTGGGATCATGTTCGGTGATAGTTGATTTGATCTTGTTGAAAAACAAAAACTTTTGCTCCAGTAAAACATTTTTAGAAAATCACAGAAATGTACTTTTGCTCTGAATATTTTACACAAGATTTATATACAAATTTCCCACGTTTTCCTAATTGTTCAGAATTGTTTGAGTTTCAGAAGTATACGAAGTTTCCAGATTACTATAGACTATTCTGTTTTTGATAGATTCTGTTTTCATTGAACTGTGTGCTTATTTTGATGAATCTATGGTTTGTATCGGGGGCTATAAGCCATGGTAATGTTAAAATACAGTAGGAATAATGAAATAATAAAATATGAATGGGTTTGAAACAAAACTTAGAGTGGTGATCTGCTTTCTTATACTAACGGATCTCACGAAGGTTTTGTTAAGTTTTGTGTGATTGGAGATTTCAAGTTTCGGGTGAGATCATGATGGATGAACGAATAAGGAGTAGCAAGAGCCTAAGATTTGGGATGCCCAAGGCACCCCAAGATGATATTCAAGGATGAACAAGGAGCGAAGCTTGGGGATGCCCCGAGTGGCATCCCCTCTTTCTTCTAACGACCATCGATATTTTACTTGGAGCTATATTTTTATTCGTCACATATCATGAGTTTTGCTTGGAGCGTCTTGTATTATATGAGTCTTTGCTTTTTTTGCTTTTTGTTTTGTGTCAAGTATGCTTGCTGAACACACCTATTTGAGAGAGCCAAAATTATGCTATGATTTGTTAGAATTGCTCTTATGTTTCACTTAAATTTTTTTGAACTATGGAATTGCTCTAGTGCTTCACTTATATCTTTTGAGCATGGTGTGCTTTAATATTTTTGAAGAAATTATCTCATGCTTAACTTAGATTAATTTGAGAGTTAGTAATTTTAAAGAAATTCTCTCATGCTTCACTTATATTATTTTGAGAGATGAAAAAAATTATGCTCATGTTGTTCACTTAGATTTGTTTGAGCTATTAAAAGCAACATATTAAACTAGTCCCAAAGTGATAGATATTCAAGAGAGAGATATTAAAAACTTTCATGAAGACCATTGGACAAAATAAACTTGATTCTTTGTAATAGTTTTGTGATATGATGATAGTGATATGTGAGTCATGTTGATCAGTAATTGTCCCTTAGTAAGAACATTGATGTTAGGGACAATTGCATTTTTACCCCTAGTTGGTTCGTACCCACGGGTTTTGCCCTTACTTTTCGAGCTTGCTCAGTTTTGCCCTTACTTTTTCCATGGAGGTCCCTCGAATGCCCTTTGACCGTTTGACCAAAACTTTGAAAATTCATAACTAATTCATACGAACTCAGAAAAATGCAAATAAGATATCAAAATGTTCAGATAAACATTACCTTTATGGGCATATCATTTGCATTCAGGACAAAAGCATTGTTTAAACTACCCGAGGTAATTAATGTTAGTAACATTATTAAAAATAAATAGGTATAAACAATATTATTTTTCATGAATAAAAATTACATGCAAATGTAGGTGATGTTTTCTGAACATCCTGATAACTTATTTGCATTTTTCTGAGTTTGTATCAACTTGTTATGAATGTTCTAACGACTTTGACCATTATTTGAAAACTTCATAACAAATTGATACGAACTCAGGAAAATGCAAATAAGGTATCAGGATGTTCAGAAAACATCACCTACATTTGCATATAATTTTTATTCACGAAAAAAATATCATTTATACCTATTTATTTTTAATAATGTTAATAAAATTAATTACCTCGGGTAGTTTAAACGATGCTTTTTTCCTGAATGCAAATGATATGCCCATAAAGGTAATGTTTATATGAACATTTTGATATCTTATTTGCATTTTTCTGAGTTCATATGAATTAGTTATGAATTTTCAAAGTTTTGGTCAAACGGTCAAAGGGCATTCGAGGGACCTCGATGGAAAAAGTAAGGGCAAAACTGAGCAAGCTCGAAAATTAAGGGCAAAACCCATAGGTAGGAACAACCTAGGGGTAAAAATGCAATTGTCCCTTGATGTTAAGGTTTGTGATTCCCTATGCAAGATCGAAGGTCAATAGTTATGCAATGAAATTACATCCTACTTGTGGTGCATGTTATCAGTGTCAAAACCAGTAGATCTCGGGTAGGGGGTCCCGATCTGTGCGTCTAAGGCTAATGGTAACGTGAGGCAAGGGACACGATGTTTTACCCAGGTTCGGGCCCTCTCGATGGAGGTAAAACCCTACTTCCTGCTTGATTGATCTTGATGATATGAGTATTACAAGAGTTGATCTACCACGAGATCATAGAGGCTAAACCCTAGAAGCTAGCCTATGATGATTATGATTGTGTCTCTAAGGACTAAACCCTCCGGTTTATATAGACACCGGAGGGGGCTAGGGTTTACACAGAGTCGGTTACAAAGAAGGAGATCTAATATCCGGATCACCAAGCTTGTCTTCCACGCAAAGGAGAGTCCCATCCGGACACGGGACGCAGTCTTGAGTCTTGTATCTTCATGGTCCAACAGTCCGGCCAAAGTGTATAGTCCGGCTGTCCAGATACCCTTTAATCCAGGACTCCCTCAATAGCCCCTGAACTAGGCTTCAATGACGATGAGTTCGGCGCGTAGATTGTCTTCGGTATTGCAACGCGGGTTCCATCTCCGAATACTCCAATGTACCTGTTGTAATGAACAGTGTCCGGCTCTGCGAGATAATTTCCGCACACCATCATAGAGAGAATAACAGTTAACAAATCTGATCTGCTGACAACAATATTTTTTTAAGAGTGTGCCCTTACGCCGTGGCCTGGCCCAACACGAACCGGTTTTTCTTGGCCTGCCTCGATACGCGTTGTGAGGAGGTTTTATTGGCACACCTTGCCAAAGCCGAGATCATGATCCCCTTATCGCGGGATCTCCCATCAATATGGGCGCGTGCAACCCCACGAGGCCTGTTGGTGTGACTCCGTGTTTTTAGGTAAGTCCTGAGCGATTACACCGAGGACGCTTGATATTCACCCCCTTTATAGAGGGGACGAGGCCTATCCCTCTTTTCTGCCTCGCTTGCACCTTTTCGCATCTAGAGTTCTAACACCCGAAGCCCAAGCTCAAGTACTTCGGATCTCCAATCATGTCCGGATCCAACCTTCATGGCCGGAGGATGGCCTCCTCGGTGACAGAGGGGGATATCGCGAAGCTTAGGGAGGTCAGATATCTGACCGCCGACAAGCACAGGCTTCCTGCTCCAGGGCAGGTCATCCCTACTCCCGAGCCCAACGAGAGCGTCGTATTTGTTTCTCACTTCCTCTGCGGCTTAGGCTTCACCCTTGATCCCTTTGTGAGAGGGATCATGTTCTATTACGGGCTAGATTTTCACGATCTAGCTCCGGACGCCATCCTTCACATCTCATTGTTCATCATTGTGTGCGAAGCTTTTCTCCACGTCACCCCGCAAGATGGACCCTGCCCAATAGACCGAAGCCGAAGTTTCTCTATTCGCTGTTTCAGCTTCTTTATCTTCCTACTCAGATCACCAAACTCTCGGGCTCCCCATGAACCAAGGTCCTCTTGAAGTTTTGAAAGTGTATGTGCCAATCCTTTGAGTACCTTCTGTCCACGGTGCCGAGACCCGGCTTCACCAACAACTTGATCATAATCACAATGGGTTTGCCACATATTTTCATATCGGAATGGCTTTGGCCCTCGCTGACCCTGTATTGTGATATTGTTTCTTATTTCGGCCACAACAAAACAATGATCAGATTTAGTTGAGTTGACATGCCGAACTCGAGACTGTTCAAAACGAGCCCTAAAATGTTCATTTGCGAATGTACAATCCAGGCGCGCCTTAACATTGCTATTTCCTCCTTGTCAGTTGTCCCAAGTGTAAGGGGCACCCGACCAACCCATGTCTTGGAGACCACACTCCTCGGTGACCTCCCGGAAGGCTCTCATCTGCCACTCCGGCCTGGACCTGCGACTAAAGTGCTCTGTTGCATATAGTGTCTCATTGAAATCGCCCATACACATCCAAGCTTGATGGCTTATATTATGCAGAGTTCTTAGGAACCGCTAACTGTGGTGTCTGTCCTCAACTCGTGGTGCTCCATAAAAACCTGTAAACCTCCACTCCGATTCAGAAAGGTCAGCTCTCTGAACGGTGATATCAATATGGCTACTGCTGTAATTCTTCAGGCTGACAATGACATCTCTTAACCAAAACAATCCAATGCCACCACTCAATCCCTCGCTGTCCACACCGAAACTGCCAGCAAAGCCCAAAGTACATTGCAAGTTTTCCACCTTCTTCCCCTTTATCTTTTTTTCCATGACAAAGACAAGGGCAGGCCCTTCCTGCTTCGCAACACTGTGAAGCTCGCGAACTGCATCGGTTCCCAAGCCCCCGGCAGTTCCAACTTATGCAAATCATTGACTCTGGCAGCGCTGCCCCGCAGAAGCTGCCGAATTCTTTGAACTGGGTGGTGTTGGTTTCTTCTTCTTGCTTTCTGGTCCACCCTCCAACTCGTCATGTTCATGCTCAGCACTACAAGATGGCTTCTCATGGTTAGATTGATCAGCCCCCTTGCCATCTGTAATGAGTGCCGGTGTGACCTTCCTATAAATCTGAACCTGCGGACCCCCTTTCCTTTTGTAAGCATTAGATTTACGTTCCTTTCTAGGGGACTGCACCTCAGGATTTTTGTCCGCTGCATTAGATGAAGAATTTGCATCTTTTCTGGAGTTTTGTGTGATTCTTGAATCCTTCTGCTGTCCCTCTGCAGAAGGCCCCTTTTTCCAATCACCCGACACCCTTAAAGTGGCCTTGAGAGGCAGCTCACCATTTGCATCACGCGTTCCTGGTGTTGGACAAAACAAATCCGAATGGCCAAGGCGATCACACGAAAAATAGAAGTGAGGAATCTGTTCATACTGAATATCATAGAGATCCTTGCTCTTCCTCCACTCTGACTCAATCAAAATCCATCTCCTCAATGGTTTTTGCACATCAATTGTAACGCGTGCTCTCAGGAAACCCCCAACTGGGTCAATCCGAGCACCAGTAGCATTCTTATCCACCTGTTTAGCGATCGCAGCAGCCCAAGCATCATCCCTAAGATGAAACGGCAAGTTTGTTACCCGAGCCCATACCTGCAACCTATCAAATTTTAGTTCAGACCGCCGCATGCAGGGAATAAATTCTTCCAGGATCACCGCGTGCTTGCTCACATGCCATGGTGACCCCTTCTTAACACGATCTCTGTCTCTTTCGATCTCAAAGTCCGACGTTTTCTCCCCCAGAGCGGAAGACTAGGCCCCTAGGGTTTCCCCAGGCGGGCCGAAGGGCATTAGTGATCGTCTGTATATGAAGCGTATGACGATGCAGGATCTTGCCGGCCAACGACCACTTCCTTGGAGCTCTGTCATCGACATCTTTTAGCACAAGCGGCGTGGCCTCTTCCTCAGAGAGTCCCATCCTCCCGAGTTCCTCCTCCATGCCTACCCTCGCCGAGCGAGGCGAGAGAGTAGCGCCCCCTCTTCCTGAAGCGGATGAAGAACTCATCCCAGATCAGAAGCCCCGTTGTAGCCCGTCGACGAAGTCCACGGCCGCCGTCACTTTCCCTCGAAAACCCTAGTCGCCAGATCGCCAGAGCGAAGGCTCCTAGTTTTTCGGGAAAAACTGTAAAACCACCGCCTCTATAAATAGCGATTCCGTGAAGGTGCTACATCTGCATAGTGCTGGTCTCATGGGGGTTACAGATCGCTACTATTGGACCGGTCTAGTGGTGTTTTCTTTTCTTAGTTTTCTTTATAATTTTTTATTTTTCTCAATATTTATGAAATATTCAAAATACATATATTTCAAGACGTTATTTACTTCCATTTTTTGGATGTTCACTTAAAATTCGAAAAATGGTAACATGATGTAAAATATTTGTTAACGTAATTTTCAATCACATGTGTGTACAGTTGAAAAAAAAACTTTGACATTTTGAGAATGTTCATGTGTTTTGAAAAAAACTTTTCCTGACATTTAGAAAAGTATTTATACAATGTAAAAATTGTTTGACATTTTTCAAAATGTTTATACAATGTAAAAAATGTTCATGTGATTTTTTTTAAAATGTTCCGCGCCATTTAAAAAAACTTCATATGACATTTTTATAAAATGTTCAGAAGTTTCAAAAGTATGTTCGTGAAAATGGTTAACAAATGTTTATCGAACGTAAAATTAAATGATTGCACAATTTTTAAAAAATGATTTGTACCAATAAAAAAATCAGCGTGTGTTTGAAAACTATTTAACATCTATTCACAAAAATATTCAAACATGTATTTGAGAAATTGGTCATCATGTATCTACAAATGTTCAAACGTGTATAAAAAATGTTCCAGCTGTATACAGAAAATGTGCAACTTGTATTTAAAAATTGGACATGTATTTGCAAAAAAACAGAAGAAAATCAATGAAGAAACACATATTTATTTTTAAAAAAGAAAAAAACCAACATGTCTAAAGAACCTTCATGACAGGCTCACTGATTTGATCGCGCAGTCAAGGCGAAGTGGAGCTACGTCTCAGACTACACGGGAAATAGCTGTCACACATCTTCTATGCTCGTGGCGAAGGATTGTTCCAAAATAGGCTGGACATGGTGAGGTCTACTTAGTTGTTATTATTTTTTGGTTGGTTTGTTTAACTCTTTTTTAGAAAGATTTTGTACATCCTACTATTAAAGGGGAGTTGGTGTTTGTAGGTGATAATTTTTCGTTCGTCCTCCTCTCTGCAGCACATCACTCTCCACACACGTCCACCTATGAAAAAAGGAAATAAAACCATCAAGGCAAGCGACCAAAAAGAATAAAACCCGGAAGTCTAGCTCCCCATGAACGCTTCACCCGTGTGCTCCTCCGCCGCCGCAGTTCCTCCCGGGCGTTAGAATTTATCAATTGGCCAAGCCGTAGAATGCACCGCACACACTCAGACAGCGAGACGCAGCCATCACGTCCGCTACGTTGTCGTTCGTTGATTGTCTTTAAGTTGGTTTCAGATTGTAGATAATCCTCACCTCTTTTCCACTAGGGTGACCCTGGGTATCAGACCCACGGGAAGTTCTGCTAATAGACAGGGATTCAAGCAAGATATTGTCGTTGTTAAAAATTTCAGTTCTTCGGGACGAATATCGTAAGTTCTATGGAGGAAGATCAATGAAACAAAAATAATCCTAGACATGAGGACTTTAGTTACAACTTTATATTTGCACTTAGGATCTCGTCTTGATTTCCAACATAGCCCCAGTAAACATTGTTATCATGTGTTCTCGGCATGTAGATGCAGGGGATGCATCCAAATAACTTCACAACTGATCAACAACCTGCATTGCGAGTATACTATCCAACCAAGTCTCTTACCATCCCGCGGGGTTAACCCGGTAATTAAGGATTTATCCAAACCAACGCATTGGCCATTTAATGACTGCACCTCATGGCCCCCCAAGGAGTTACTTTTGGCAACCATACTAATCCTTACTATCACTTGCATTCGTTCTATCCTTCCATGCATCCATGCACTTTACCTCATCCTGGATTGAACTAAGGGATTTTGGGTACCTGAGAGTCTTAGAATGAAAAAGAGAGAAGAGACAAATCCATTGCGAATAACACAAAGAAATAATGTTCAATTAAGCAAAGTCAATACCAATGATCATGTCTACAAGTACATGGAGTTGCATGGTTGTGCCTCAGCCCATGGTCTGAGGGGACCACTCACACATCGCAATTAGATCACAGATGGAAAAACATTGTAGATGGAATTGATAGATGGGTGATTGTATAGAGTGTTACAATGTCGTCTTATGCGATGGATCTATTAGAAGTCTGGCTAACTATGAGTTGAATGTCTGTGGAGATGGAGACAGAGATGGAGGTAGCGATTGTGGTGGCTAGGGTTTCTGGGAATGTTGATGGTGATCCTAGCTTCTCTATGCCCCTTTTAACCTTGTTCTGTTGCGAACAGGGCCTCGAGCCTTTTATAAAGTGTGTCTGGGATGATGCCACGGAGCTGTTGGCCCATGGCACGCTCGTACCAGACGTTGTTTTCTCCCCTGGATCCTCCGTGACGTGTCGAGTTGGCTTCAGTTGATATCCACACTTCACATTTCCATGTATAGCTTCATTTCCTTCCCTTTTATGGTCCATTTCCCATGGAGACAAATTACACAAAGGGATTTGCAATCTTTTGTATTTACTAGTCATTAGTGATAAGATCAGAGTGATTTTCTTGAAATATCTAGGATTACCCGTTTTAAATAATGGCAGAATGAGTGTAAAAAATACACTTATCAACCTCCTCAAGCTTAGACATCGATCATCCTCAAGCAAGAAACAAAACCAAAAGGAACTCGGTTGCTTAAGCCGAAAAATAATGAAAAGGTTTTGGTTCACTTACGATCGACACGTCTAGATAGCTCACTTCTTTATTGACATGAAAACAATGGTTATTATGCAAGCAGGTAGCTCAATATAATTAACATAAATTGTTCCCTAGTTTATACAATGTAAACAACCAACAATTATTCTAGTTTGTCTAGCTAACACTTGCTTGTCGGGAACACTTGGAAAGAACTTTTGCAACGAAAACACTATTTACCGAAGTGAAATGTATGTAAAAGACAATAAGATGCTAGAGTAGTTTGTGTGGATTTACACATCCTCGTCTTTACTTTAAGACCCAACTCTTATCTTTCTCGGTTATATGACTTGTGATAGTCTACCTTGAGTAGGACCATAGGGATCTTATGTTTGTGGCTAAAGATAAGTGGTTCTGTCATAACCAAGAAAGTTTATGTGAGTGAGCGACCCTTGATGAACACTGGTTGATATTTGTCAATGTTAATAAGTGGATGAGTGTTGTTAAAGACAATGTTCCTCTTCTTTGAAACAATTTTCATGAATCTCACGATGATATTGATTGGCATGAAATCCTCGATGGTGTTGGCATCTTTTTTTCTTTGGGAGGAGAGTGATGGATGTTTGGGTTAGGTTCCAAAAGTAAATGCCATTGCTATGAAAGAGGTGCAAGAGAGGGCACATATGTAGGTGGAGGATGTTGTGATGCTCCCATTGCAACTCAGTGATGGAGAAGAACCGGTGAGCTCAGATAGAGTTGGAGGAGGTGGTAGTGCCATTCCCTACTGGTATCAGTGGTGGCTCGATCACTTCAAATTTGAGGGACTATTGGGCCAAATTCCCATAACATAAAAAGTGTTTTCTTTTCTGATGTATCAAAGATTTTGTGTGCAGAGGTCGCCAGGTTGAAGTTGGATGTTGCTTTTGTAGTTCACAGTGAAGAATGATGTTGATGATGCATTTTATTTTGTTTTTGTGTGTTAGTTTTCGATGAAGCCACAAATACTACTCTTGTTAGAGACTTGTTGGCTTCATCCAAAGGGAGATGTGTTCTATTTTGTGGGATCGTGGGGAACAATGAGGTTTTGAATCCTTTTTACTCCAGATTATTGTTATACTCTGTATGTTGCACAATACACATGAAGTAATGGTGGGTATGCCCCTAGAGCATGAAACATTTGCTTCTTGGAAGGTCATACATTAATTCATGCGGTTTCATGTTATTTCTGTTGATTCTTCGAGATCAGCAATGTCAGTTGTTTTCACCCTTTCAATAATGTTAGCACCCTCTAGAATTACCAAGGCCTCTTGTTCCATACGATTTCAAACACGTAGGAATATAAAAATATGATTGTAATGTCATATCATTCGAATCTTTATGTATTTTGGCTTGTTTAACTGTGTCGCAAGGAAGCAAATGGATTCTTTTCAAGAGGTTTGAGTGGATGCTAAAATTTCTATGAAAGGTCCTAGAAAATAATCCCTCAGAAAAAGTTCTATATGACTTAATTCTACAAATCGAACAACCATGATAGGAAAAAATCCGAAGGATTCCGATCCATTAGATCCCTATAAAAATACTTTGAATAAATGACTCCCTCCGTCTTCCCCATATTCTCAATAGGTGTACTCTAGAAACCCTTCTACTTCTTTGATAGTACATACTCCTATATGCAATTTTTGAAATTGCTACCAAGTTTGTTTGATATTTAATGATTCTTTAGAAATAACATATACAAGTATACAACGTGATAATATTATTCTTCTTAATTCATAGTGATATCTATTATAGCAACCAAGTTTGTTAAACATATTTCTTTGTGAGAATACAATCACATAAAAAATGTAAAACACATTTGTAATCATATTTTTTTTGACTATGTACTGCAAGGCAACAGCCTCATAGTCCTTTATTAATTAATAAAAGTATAAGTTACAACTTTACAAATGTACAGAGAAAAGAAAAGATACTTACAAGAGAAAGACTAAGTAAGGTTAGCTATCCAAGATAGAAGACTATCTTTATATTTACCTCTAATCCTATGAGACAGAAGAGAGATGTCATGTATAAAGTTTCTTCTCCAGGCTCTAAATGAAGGTTGTTCATTTCTGAAGATCTTCCCATTCCTTTGTATCCAAATATTCCAAGTAGCTGTGAAAACAACCTCAGAGAAGAAAGGGTGACCAAAATCCTTCCTAACTGCTTGGGCCATATCATATGTGGTTTGGTTCGGTTGAACAGTCCAAGAAATCCCAAGATAGTTCCAAATCCTTTGGCTAAAATTGCAAGCAAAGAAAAGGTGAGCCCGATCCTCATGTTGAGCAAGATTGCATAGTACACAAGTGTCATCCTAGATGATCCACTGTCGACGTTGCATCATATCTCTGGTGTTCAAACGATCCATTAACAGAAGCCAACCAAAAACTTTTTGCTTAGCGTGCATGCACACTTATAAATCCACTTGAATATGGGATCAACCACTAGGTGTGAGAAGCAAGAGTCATAGTATATCTTTGCCATATAGACTCCAGACTTTGAAGGCCACTTCCAAATTTCCTTACTCTCACCATACAGATTGATCAAAGGCAGGAGGGCCTGTAATTGTGTGAATTCTGAGAAGGCCTGCTGCTATAGAGGCAAATGGAAATGATCCAAGATATCAGGCTGCTCAATAAAGTCTTTAACTGTGATTGCATCATCCACAGCAAAAGAATGAAGCCTCGGAAAACAGTCGTGCAACATGACAGCACGATTTCCCAGCTGCCAACGGTCAAGCCAAAAGAGCATCATGTCACCAGCATGAACTTGTGGAACAGCCAGCTTGCAGAATTTGGGATATAAACGCTTGATATCACGCCACCAAAATAAACCACAGATCTGAGTGCTTTGGGGTGGTGACGATGCATAATAAGTGTCCCAGATTAAAGATACCCAAGGCACGTCCAGTTTATTGAAGAACTTGAAGAGATGCTTAAGTAGCAAAGCCTCATTTTGGATGGCCAAATTAAGAACACCCAAACCACCAAAACACTTAGGGCGACAAACTAAATCCCAAGCAGCCAGAGATTGACGTGGATTATCTGTGTTGCCTCTCCACAGACACTATCTCATGATCCGCTCTAACTGCTGTATAATGCCCTTTGAGAGAGATAATGTGCACAAAAAATATATTGGCATGGAGCACAACACCGACTGAAGAAGTTGCAGTCGGCTCCCTTGGTTTAGTAAGCATGAAGAGGCAGATAATCGGCGCTCAACACGATCAACCAGAGGCAGCAGATCATAGATGGTCGGCCTAGAAGTTTCCATTGGCAAACCTAGATACGTGAAAGCCATCGTGCCAACGTCGCATCCCAGCAGAGAGGCCACTCTAGCACCTTCCTCATCAGACATGTTTATAGGAATGAGAGAGGACTTACTAAAATTAACACGCAAACCAGTTGACTCAGCAAAAGTGACAAGCATCTCCTTGAAAGCAACTAGCTGATCATCAATCGCAGGCAGCACAATTAAAGTGTCGTCGGCATATTGCACTATTGGGTGATCATTGGAGTTGGTTGGGATTGGTAGAGAAAGAATATTCCTGGAGCACATCTCGTTGACTACAGATTGCAATAAATCTACTGCAATCACAAAGAGCAACGGTGATAGTGGATCCCCCTAACGCACTCCCGTTCTGCAGACCAAATGATTTCCTCGCACGCCATTGAGAAGCACAAAAGAAGATCCCGTTGACAAAATACTATGGATCCATCCAGTCCACCGGGAGTCAAGGCCCTTGCATTGCAAAATTCTAAGAATTAGGTCATGCTCAACTGGGTCAAAGGCCTTTGTAAAATCCAGCTTTAGGAGGACAATGGGGCGCTTGGAGGCCTTGCATTGGTGTATATACTCGAAACACCAGCCTAGGCAATCTTGAATAGAACGACACCAAAGAAAACCATATTGATTGCGGTGGATGCAACGTAGGATCACTTTAAGAAGTCAGTTTGCAAGCAGCTTTGTCAAAAATTTCAAGCACGTGTTGGTCAATGATATTGGCCGAAAATCTCCAACAACTTCAGGGCTTACCTTTTTAGGTATCAGAGTAATTAATGAGGTATTAAGACATTCCAAGTTGCACCTCCCCTCATAAAATTCCTTGACAAGTTGCATGAAATCCTCCTTTAGTATTGGCTAGCACCTCTTTAAGAACAGACCAGAAAAACCATCGGGGCCAGGGGAACAGTCCGGAGGCATGTTCTTAATGACAACATCAACCTCAGAATCAGTGAAAGGCTGGGAAAGATCCTCAAGGCCATCAACACTCGTAATTAATGTGTCCAAATCAAAACCCATGCGAATTCCTTTTGCATTGCCCATTCTTTGATTAAAATCAGACCATAACATGCCCACAAGTTGTTGGTGATCTGAGACCACATCACCATCAGCATTCTTGAGTGAAGAAATTGTGTTTCTCCTATACCTTTCCGTGGCCATGGCATGGAAAAACATCAAATTTTCCTCGCCAACTTTAATGCTGCATATAGTACAACGTTGCTTCCAATATACATATTGCCAATGTAAAATATCCTCCAAATGCAATTTCACAATCCGCCTGAAATTAAACTCCGGTCTTGACAAAGGCCTAATCTCCTCCAGACCATCAAAGAAGAGGATCACTTTGTTGCAATCAGAAATTAACGCCTTAATTGTGGACAAATTCATGTGCCATTTCTTGAGTGCATACCTTAGCGCTTTGAATTTAGAGGAAATATTTAGGGTAGCCGATTGTCTGGCCACTGATTTTCTCCAAACTTGTGCTACACAGTCATAAAAACTAGGCAAGTCAATCCAATAATTTTCAAAACAAAAGATTTTATCCTTAGGGATAGTAGTAGCAATCGAGACCACGCACAGAACATGATCGGAGGCCTTGAGTGCAAGGGGCAAAACTAGCGTGTTTCGATGATCCGTGGTCCATGCAACTGAGGTAAAAAACCAATCGACCTGTTCCAGTAAAGGATCGGTTTGCATATTCGACCAAGTAAATTGCCGTCCCTTAATTGGTAGCTCAACGAGACCCAGGTGGCCAATCACTTCATTAAACAGAAAGATATCGTTGACATTACCCCCAGGTAGGTTTCGATTTTCCAACGACCGCATGAAATTGAAGTCACCCAACAACAGCAATTATCATCACAGTTAATATCAAGATTATATAACCATTGCACAAAATCATCCCAGGCCGGGCCCTGGCACGGACCATAAACTGACACGAGAGTCCAAACTTCAGAGGTATGCTTAGATTGGAATTCCATAATAATACCAAAATGTCTTGCCTCAATTAATTTTCCTTCAAAGAAAGAAGAATTCCAAATGATGATCATACCGGCCGAAGCATGCACCGAAGGCACATAGGAAAAATTATCAAAACGTCGTGGAAAGAATTTCCTAATGAACCTATGATCAATATGCATGCACTTCGTTTCTAGCAGACAGACAACCGAACAACCACTTTCATCAATCTTTTGCTTAACTTCTAATTGTCGTGCTTCAGAATTAAGACCACGCACATTCCAACACAACACCTTCTAGTCTCTAAACCCTGTCTGATTCATTACAAACCAAAATAAAAAGCAGCAAAAGTAGATCATGTAATGACCTACACTGACCAACTAAACAGGGGAGATATAGTCCAAACAGGAAACAGAGGAACAGATAGATGGCGTTTAAATCGGTACGCCATAAACCATAAAGTCGTCCGGTGCAACTAATCATCTGAACCCTTGCTGCTGGTGGAGGTAGAAGGAGCAGCCTCAAGCTTGTCATTGGAGATCTTCTCTGGAGAAATGGGCAAACGTGCTCCTATACGCTGAAGATCAGAAACCAGCGTTGGTGGAGGCACTGACTTGTTCTCCTCCGGCTGAGCTGAGCTTGTTCAACGCCTCTTGAAAGAACACTGGGTCTTGACCTGCTGGGGGCCTCTGCTTGGAGATCTATGATAGCCATCCCGTAGCGCACTTAGGCGTGCACTACGGCGCACCTCAGTGTCAACCACAACCTTAGCAGATTTTGGCTTCCGACCACGCTTGGTATTAACTTCAGGTATTGCAGAGAACTCAAATGACTCACTGACAGGTTCAGAGAGATCATCAAAGCAGAGCGCTCGAGCAACAGGCCTTTTAACTAGAGCAACCTGGCGTGGAAACAGAGTATGTGTTCTGGTGCGGGCTGCAAAGAGGGGCTGACTTCTATCCCATTAAAGCAAATATCCCAAGAGTAGACAGTAGCAGAGAACCAAGATCAGTCTTGAACACACACTTTGGTATATCAGCAGAGAATATAGCTGGCATAAACTTGTTGAAAGTTCGCTGCCATTGCATCACAGGTGGCAGAACAGGGCCAAAAATAGTGAGAACTTGGCCAACATGGAGAGGAGGCTGCATCGAGACATCAGGTTGGTGCAAGATCACTAAGTCCTCAACTGGCTGAGCATTAACAGAATCATCCGAAACCTAGAGAATGATAGATTCCTGGGACTGATTCACATCAACTTAATTTTCCTCCACAATCTCCTGCTGCATATTCAGATCATCATGAGGGGCCTCCTGGTGGTGTGGTTCATTATCCTGCGGTGGAGGTGGCAGCTCATCCAAACCAATCTCAGGATATTCAGGCATAACCTAATTGTGGTTACTAAACTGCAAATGCCCAGGGAGTGGGTGAGGGTTGCCATCGAAGGGCATCGGATCCTCGTCCGGAGGCAAAATATCAGCAAAATTAGCAGAGAAGATGTATATGGGAGCAGACCAACAAATGTGAGAACCTCCAAAATCAGCAAACTCCCGATAGACCACATCATGCGACACTAATGTAGTTGCTGGAAAAGAAACATACGCCAAGGCATGAACCAGTAGTGGGTTATCCTGGTGCCAGTGATGGAAACGGCCAAAGGTACTGATTGCATCTGCAATATACTATGTACGCCTATAATCCAGGGGTATCCCAACAATCATAACCCAACCCCTACGAAAACCCTAGATAGCTCTAAAATTGATTCCTTCATCATGTGGCACAAATCTAACAAATCTATCAATGTCCAGCTCAAACGGAGGATGATCTACCAGGGCCTGCCTAGCAACCGGACTACGGAAACAGAAAAGTCCAACTCCTTGGATCTAGGGCTGAGCATCAAGAACGGCACGGCCAAGATTGTTAACAATAAAATCACTGACCATATTTCTGAAGATAGCAACTTCTTCAGGCAGGGGAGCTGGCTCGAAGATGGCAATGGCGTATTCCTCATGTTGACGATCCGGAGCCACTGCAGGAGAGAAGAAGGTGCACGGAAGCCACCGTGGGCCACCATCGATGATCTCGAAACCCGGCGGGACAAGATGCGTGGGGTCGAGGGCGAAGGTAGCCATTGCTGGATGCGGTGAAGAAGCTGATGGCAGCATAGGAGCCGCGGTTGATAATGGCAAGACTAAGCTGGGCGATGGTGGGGATGTAGGTGGTGGTGGCGTGATGGGCGGTGGCTCGGCAGGCAATGGCGGAGGCGATGATGGTGTTGCAGGTGTGATGGGACTTGGCAAAGACCCAACTTGGCTAGCTGCAAGGGAAACCGAGGTGTCAGGCGAGGAAATCTCAGCTGACCGGCCCGGGGAAGTAGGATTGACCCGTGGGACCCACTTGTAAGTCGGGGAATGCGCAGCGTCGGAGCAACCTTTGGCACGATGGCCCAGGCGAAAGCATCTACGACATCATATTGGATTGGTGCACGAATTGGTGTAATGCAGCATAGATAAACAATTCTGACATTTCCAAACCTTGAACACAATATCATCAATGAGGTCATTAAATTGAGCAGCCTCCTCAGTAATATCCGGTAGATGGTCATCCATAACAGCCGTAGCAGAATTTCCAACTGTGGCAAGGGAAAAATCCAAAAGATCCTGAGACAGTTGGGCTATAACAGGCTGGGTCGTGAGAGATTCGCCCAAGGCTGGAGTACCATTGTGGGCAATCAAGCCATGTTGGGCTGGGGCCCATTCTGGGCCATGCATCCATGGTGTGCTGGAGAGTCCGGTGCAACATGATCACGTGTGACGGAAACATGTGGTACATGCTCAATTCGAAGCAACTGGATGGGTGCAGATCCGGATCTAACGGCGGTGTTCCTGGTAGGGACGTTGATCGCCCCGAAAGAGATGGAAAGTGTCGCCACCGTCCACTGGAGTTCAGTCACTAGCGGTGGGGGCAAGATCACTTTTTCACGTGGATGCACAATGTAGCCGGCATCCGAAACCTTATCAACACATGACTGTGAAGCATGGTACCTATAACTCTTGCATGCAGGATATTGCTGGAACGTGGCGAAAGAAAGCTTCTTCCTCAATGATGAACTCGATCTAAAAGAAGATTTAGCCAGGGGTTTATGCATGGCTAGCAACCCCAAAGTGGCACACTTCTTAGAAGGACTCACAAGAATCCACTCAGCGTCGCACTCCTTTTTCCAGATCTTAAATTCACAGATCCAATTAGCGCCACCATTCCCCCAAACATGAAAATAGCATTTGAATTGTGGACACGCAAACGATCTCAACTGGAGAATGCAGAGGCCAACTTGCTTGCAAGAGACAAAAAAGGAGAATACCTTGTCTCGGATGATTTGTACCGAAAATTCAATTGCCGAACCCCCAATCACTGATTCCAAAGTAGCCGCCACATAATCATCATTAAGACGGAATATATCTCTGCTGAAAGACACCACCATAATGAAATGGCCCGTGTCATCCGTGGAATGAACAGATCTCCCACAATGATTGAAAACCTTGTCCGCAAAGATGGCACCCGCCGAGAAATCCAAGTCCAACGTTGATCCACCAGAGGAGCCCATATGAAATGGGTATAGCCGTGTAGATCAGGAGCCGCCGGAGAAGATGGGCGGATGGGAAACACAAATCACTGGATAGAAGAGTAGATCGCCGGAAAACCTAGGCCGGAGGTGGGAGGGGTGGGTGGGTGGGTGGAGAGCCATCTTGCATCTTGTTCCCCACATTGACCACGCTGCGCCGAGAGCACCACGGTGGTGGACGACAGCGAGGCCTAGGAAGGGGACAACGCGGAGCCGGGGAAGACGCAGCAATGGATGCCCACGCGAAGAGGAGTGCGAGGGTGAGGCTGCCTGTAATCATAAATATTAGAAGGACTTCACATATATGTGTACCTCAATGTATATGACCCTGCTTACATAATTAGTCATGCTAGCTATACCCACCAAAAATATTCAATATATCATATACGAATGTATCATCAATATTAATGTATTTTAATAAAAAATGGTTTTTGACTAAGTAAAAAAGTTTAGTGTAGAACTTATGATAACATTTTAACTCGACTTGGACCTCAAGGTCGACCAGCGGTTTGGGGGCGCATGTACGGGGGGTGTGGTGAATGCCGAGTGTAGAAGGCGAGCCGCCGCTAGGGCATGCAGACGTGCTAAGTGGAGAATGCCACGTGTGGACGAACGACCTCGATATCGACCTGAGGCTCAGCATAATTAATGCGACCAGATGGATCAATACGCTTTTAAAAGCAACGCTCTGCTTCAGAGAATGAGAGCGAGTCGAGGATCGATAAGGAGGACTAGATTGCAATGCTTTGCTTTCGTGTTTCAACGCTTTCATCAAGATGGTGGGGTCGGATGGGCCAATACGCAATAATGCTACAGGCCGATGCATGCTGCTGGATGGCCCACCCAGAGCTATAGGGGCAAAACAAAGTCTCCTTATTTTTGGTCGGGTCATGCTCATAATTGAGGCACGGGCAATGCCGCGGAGCTCTCGGCAAGGCAAGGTAGAGTGCCTTCCCAACATTTATTTGCTAATACTTTTTATGTATATGATATGTCTCCAACGTATCTATAATTTTTGATTGTTCCATGCTGTTATATTATCATTCTTGGATGTTTTACAATCATTTTATAGCAACATTATATTATTTTTTGGGACTAACCTATTGACATAGTGCCCAGTGCGAGTTGCTATTTTTCTCTTGTTTTATACTTCACAGAAAATAAATACCGAACGGAGTCCAAATGCAGCAAAACTTTTTGGAGACCTGTTGGGCCAAAGACGTACCAGAGGGGGCTCCGAGGGGAGCACAACCCACATGGGCATGCCCTGGTGGGTTGTGCCCACCTCGGCCGCCTCCCGCACTGCCTCTTTGCTCTATAAATACCCCAAAAATCCAAAAATCCTAGGGGAGTCGACGAAACACAATTCTAGCCGCCGTAAGTTCCAGAAACAACAAATCCAATCTAGACACCATCACGGAGGGGTTCATCATCCTAATTGGTGCCTTTCTGATGATGCGTGAGTAGTTTACTGTAGACCTACAGGTGCGTAGTTAGTAGTTAGATGGCTTCCTCTCTCTCTTTTGATGTAACTCTTTTTACGATGTCTTTGTTGGGATCCAATGAACTTTGAGTTTATGATCAGATCTATTTTTATCCATGAAAGTTATCTAAGTCTTCTTTTGATCTCTTATATGCATAATTACTTATAGCCTCGTACATCTTCTTCGAATCTTTGGTGTAGTTAGGCTGATTAGATCGATTTTTCTTGCCATGGGAAGAGGTGCTTTGTGATGGGTTCGGTCGTGCGGTGTTATTTCCCAGTGACAAAAGGGGCAGCAAGACACGTATTGATCGTTGCCATTGACGATAACAATATGGGGTCTATTCCTACATGAATAGATCTTGTCTATATCAAGTCATCATTCTTATTGCATCACTCCATTTCTCCATGAACTTAATACACTAGATGCATGCTAGATAGTGGTCGATGTGTGGAGTAATAGGAGTAGATGCAGGCAGGAGTCAGTCTACTAATGTTGGACATGATGCCTATATAATGATCATTGCCTGGATATTGTCATAATTATTTGAAGCCCTGTTCAAGAATTCATCTGATTAACCAGTTAACTTGCCGATTAATCCCTACTTGTAGGGTCACCGAATAGCCAATAAACCGATAAATCGTCCAATTAATTGATTAAATGGCCGATTAACTTGTCGATTAGCCAATTAATCCCCTACTCACCAGCAACCGAGCAGCTACCAGTTAACGATTTCCTCAACAATGATTCAAAGTTCTATCAATTGCACAACAATAATTTGTTTAACCACCGTATGCTATTTTTCTCAAGAGAAGACACTAGTGAAATCTATGGCACCCAAGTCTATTCTTTATCATATTTGCTTTGAGGTTTATTTTTATTCGCTTTTATTTTCAGATCTATATTTCCCAAAACCCAAAAATACCTTACTGCATTTTTTATTTGCATATTTTATTTCGTGTTTTATCAAGATCTATTTATCCAATCTATCACAAATTTTATCACGTCAATGCAACAATTTCTGGCACCGTTACCCGAAAGGGATTGACAACCCCTTTAACACGTCGGGTTGCAAGTATTTGTTCTTTCTGTGCAGGTACCGTTTACATAGTGTTGCTTGGTTCTCCTACTGGTTCGATAACCTTGGTTTCATCACCGAGGAAATACCTACCATAGTTGTGCTGCATCATCCCTTCCTCTTTGGGGAAATACCGACGTAGTTCAAACGACAACAAAAGGAATATATGGTGCCGTTGCTGGGGAAGATCATGTCAACGTAGTCTCCCGTCAAGACGCCAATTTCTGGCGCGGTTGCTAGGGAGACATCATCAACATCTATCAGGTTTCTAATCACAAATCTCATCTCCTTCCAATTTACATTATTTACCGTTTGCCTATCGTTTTCATCTCCCCCACTTCACAAAATTTGTCGTTTTATTCGCCCTCTTTTTCGTTCGCCTTTTTCTCGTCAGATCTCTTATTTACTTAAACTTGTCATCATGAGTGACTTTGGTATGGCAAAAACAGATGATGGCCCGACTCCTAAAATTGGACAATCTGGCAATCTGGACGCCAAAACTTTGGTTTTGCGGCAAGGGAACATTATGGGAAAAGAACATATCCAAGAATTTTTCAATTGTATAGGGAATTTGACTCTTGATGATGCTCCTATACTTAAAAGAACTAAATCTTTTGCAGAAGCTATATTAGCACTAGTTCTAAAACTTGAAAATAGATTTATACGTACCCATACTACCTTGCAAAGATTGTGTTATGAACTACCATCCATAAAAGATCCTAAAGCTAAAAAGATAGCTACCCAACTTCTTATGAATGGATTTGATTACATAATACGTGAAGCTAGGGAATTTTTTGATTTTTATGGTATGAGCCGTGAAAAACCAGTAATAGATGAGATCCTTTACAATAGTGATTACAAGTTGAGACATTTGCTTGGAAACAATCAAATTTTTTATGAGAATCTCAAAAAGGAAATTCCCGTTTTAGATATAATCCAACAAGTTTTCAATGATGTCAATCAACAATATTCTTGGATTGTTGCCGGAAATCAAAGGGGGTACACAAATGGGCAACTTGATAATGCTAAATTACTATGGATAATGTGTTTCAAGTTATTTTTGCAAAACCTCCTAATAAGAACACAACTATGGAAAACAAAAAGAAAGATGACAATACTTGAATCTATGCTTTATTCCTAGCTAGGGGCGTAAAATGATACCGCTTGTTGGGAGGCAACCCAATGAATAAAATTTATTTTTAGTATTTTCTTTCTGTTCTTGAGTGTTTGCACAATTATGCTACTGTTATGATTGTGTTTTAAGTTTTAATTAGTTTTTGTGCCAAGCTAAGCCTTTGGGATCATGTTCGGTGATAGTTGATTTGATCTTGTTGAAAAACAAAAACTTTTGCTCCAGTAAAACATTTTTAGAAAATCACAGAAATGTACTTTTGCTCTGAATATTTTACACAAGATTTATATACAAATTTCCCACGTTTTCCTAATTGTTCAGAATTGTTTGAGTTTCAGAAGTATACGAAGTTTCCAGATTACTATAGACTATTCTGTTTTTGATAGATTCTGTTTTCATTGAACTATGTGCTTATTTTGATGAATCTATGGTTTGTATCGGGGGCTATAAGCCATGGTAATGTTAAAATACAGTAGGAATAATGAAATAATAAAATATGAATGGGTTTGAAACAAAACTTAGAGTGGTGATCTGCTTTCTTATACTAACGGATCTCACGAAGGTTTTGTTAAGTTTTGTGTGATTGGAGATTTCAAGTTTCGGGTGAGATCATGATGGATGAACGAATAAGGAGTAGCAAGAGCCTAAGATTTGGGATGCCCAAGGCACCCCAAGATGATATTCAAGGATGAACAAGGAGCGAAGCTTGGGGATGCCCCGAGTGGCATCCCCTCTTTCTTCTAACGACCATCGATATTTTACTTGGAGCTATATTTTTATTCGTCACATATCATGAGTTTTGCTTGGAGCGTCTTGTATTATATGAGTCTTTGCTTTTTTTGCTTTTTGTTTTGTGTCAAGTATGCTTGCTGAACACACCTATTTGAGAGAGCCAAAATTATGCTATGATTTGTTAGAATTGCTCTTATGTTTCACTTAAATTTTTTTGAACTATGGAATTGCTCTAGTGCTTCACTTATATCTTTTGAGCATGGTGTGCTTTAATATTTTTGAAGAAATTATCTCATGCTTAACTTAGATTAATTTGAGAGTTAGTAATTTTAAAGAAATTCTCTCATGCTTCACTTATATTATTTTGAGAGATGAAAAAAATTATGCTCATGTTGTTCACTTAGATTTGTTTGAGCTATTAAAAGCAACATATTAAACTAGTCCCAAAGTGATAGATATTCAAGAGAGAGATATTAAAAACTTTCATGAAGACCATTGGACAAAATAAACTTGATTCTTTGTAATAGTTTTGTGATATGATGATAGTGATATGTGAGTCATGTTGATCAGTAATTGTCCCTTAGTAAGAACATTGATGTTAGGGACAATTGCATTTTTACCCCTAGTTGGTTCGTACCCACGGGTTTTGCCCTTACTTTTCGAGCTTGCTCAGTTTTGCCCTTACTTTTTCCATGGAGGTCCCTCGAATGCCCTTTGACCGTTTGACCAAAACTTTGAAAATTCATAACTAATTCATACGAACTCAGAAAAATGCAAATAAGATATCAAAATGTTCAGATAAACATTACCTTTATGGGCATATCATTTGCATTCAGGACAAAAGCATTGTTTAAACTACCCGAGGTAATTAATGTTAGTAACATTATTAAAAATAAATAGGTATAAACAATATTATTTTTCATGAATAAAAATTACATGCAAATGTAGGTGATGTTTTCTGAACATCCTGATAACTTATTTGCATTTTTCTGAGTTTGTATCAACTTGTTATGAATGTTCTAACGACTTTGACCATTATTTGAAAACTTCATAACAAATTGATACGAACTCAGGAAAATGCAAATAAGGTATCAGGATGTTCAGAAAACATCACCTACATTTGCATATAATTTTTATTCACGAAAAAAATATCATTTATACCTATTTATTTTTAATAATGTTAATAAAATTAATTACCTCGGGTAGTTTAAACGATGCTTTTTTCCTGAATGCAAATGATATGCCCATAAAGGTAATGTTTATATGAACATTTTGATATCTTATTTGCATTTTTCTGAGTTCATATGAATTAGTTATGAATTTTCAAAGTTTTGGTCAAACGGTCAAAGGGCATTCGAGGGACCTCGATGGAAAAAGTAAGGGCAAAACTGAGCAAGCTCGAAAATTAAGGGCAAAACCCATAGGTAGGAACAACCTAGGGGTAAAAATGCAATTGTCCCTTGATGTTAAGGTTTGTGATTCCCTATGCAAGATCGAAGGTCAATAGTTATGCAATGAAATTACATCCTACTTGTGGTGCATGTTATCAGTGTCAAAACCAGTAGATCTCGGGTAGGGGGTCCCGATCTGTGCGTCTAAGGCTAATGGTAACGTGAGGCAAGGGACACGATGTTTTACCCAGGTTCGGGCCCTCTCGATGGAGGTAAAACCCTACTTCCTGCTTGATTGATCTTGATGATATGAGTATTACAAGAGTTGATCTACCACGAGATCATAGAGGCTAAACCCTAGAAGCTAGCCTATGATGATTATGATTGTGTCTCTAAGGACTAAACCCTCCGGTTTATATAGACACCGGAGGGGGCTAGGGTTTACACAGAGTCGGTTACAAAGAAGGAGATCTAATATCCGGATCACCAAGCTTGTCTTCCACGCAAAGGAGAGTCCCATCCGGACACGGGACGCAGTCTTGAGTCTTGTATCTTCATGGTCCAACAGTCCGGCCAAAGTGTATAGTCCGGCTGTCCAGATACCCTTTAATCCAGGACTCCCTCAATAGCCCCTGAACTAGGCTTCAATGACGATGAGTTCGGCGCGTAGATTGTCTTCGGTATTGCAACGCGGGTTCCATCTCCGAATACTCCAATGTACCTGTTGTAATGAACAGTGTCCGGCTCTGCGAGATAATTTCCGCACACCACCATAGAGAGCATAACAGTTAACAAATCTGATCTGCTGACAACAATATTTTTTTAAGAGTGTGCCCTTACGCCGTGGCCTGGCCCAACACGAACCGGTTTTTCTTGGCCTGCCTCGATACGCGTTGTGAGGAGGTTTTATTGGCACACCTTGCCAAAGCCGAGATCATGATCCCCTTATCGCGGGATCTCCCATCAATATGGGCGCGTGCAACCCCACGAGGCCTGTTGGTGTGACTCCGTGTTTTTAGGTAAGTCCTGAGCGATTACACCGAGGACGCTTGATATTCACCCCCTTTATAGAGGGGACGAGGCCTATCCCTCTTTTCTACCTCGCTTGCACCTTTTTGCATCTAGAGTTCTAACACCCGAAGCCCAAGCTCAAGTACTTCGGATCTCCAATCATGTCCGGATCCAACCTTCATGGCCGGAGGATGGCCTCCTCGGTGACAGAGGGGGATATCGCGAAGCTTAGGGAGGTCAGATATCTGACCGCCGACAAGCACAGGCTTCCTGCTCCAGGGCAGGTCATCCCTACTCCCGAGCCCAACGAGAGCGTCGTATTTGTTTCTCACTTCCTCTGCGGCTTAGGCTTCACCCTTGATCCCTTTGTGAGAGGGATCATGTTCTATTACGGGCTAGATTTTCACGATCTAGCTCCGGACGCCATCCTTCACATCTCATTGTTCATCATTGTGTGCGAAGCTTTTCTCCACGTCACCCCGCACTTTGGCTTATGGCTCAAGACCTTCAATGTGAAGCCAAAGATGATTGAGGGGCGACACGCGGAGTGCGGAGGTGCTGTAATAAGCAGGAACGCCAATGCCCCATGGCTAGAGGGCTCCTTCCCAGAGGTGTCCGATCTATGGCAGCGGAGGTGGTTTTACGTCACGGCTCCCAGAGGCACAAAGTGGGTGGCTGCCCCCGACTTGCGTTCGGGCCATCCGCCTCAACTGGCGTCATGGGCCAATGTATGACGGTTTTGGGGGCCTGCTAATGATGTACCAACCTTGCAGAGCCGCATCCGGGAGCTGCTTGAGAGGGACATTAGCCTTGTCAGCATAATTCAGGTAATGCTAGTCCGACGGATGTTGCCGTGCAAACGCCGGCCTCTCTGGATGTGGGAGTTTAATCCGGAAGGTCCACGGACTAATCTGCACTTCTTCGGCATGATGCTCGAAGGGATGTGTAAGTTATTCTTTGGACCACAGGTAAAGTGTCCGGACACCACCGAGGATGCGGGCCTGAGCTGCAACCGCCCAAATACCCAAGTAAGTAACCCAGAAACCAAACACTTCGTTTATATTTATCATAACATTATTCTGAAAATCCTCCGTGGCCAGGAATGGCTCAGCAAGGCGGACAGAATCAGGTGTCCTGTGCCACTTCCTGAAGGCTCGCCTAGTCCCGCCATAGCCAAGATGCTTGGTCGTGTGCTAAGTAAGGTGCCCCGGGGAAAGACGAAGGGAAGAATAGAGAAGCAGAACTTCACACATTGTACATCCAAACGGGGGGAATTGCTACCTCCCCAAAGGAGGATAGTCGGGGAGGAGAATCTAAGGTCTCCTCCCCTCGCGGGAAGAAGAGGGCCGCCTCCGAAGACTTGGAGACGGAGGTGCCCAGAGAAGGGAAGAAAACTTCACCAGGGGGCCCTGCCCCGAAGGGCGTCCTCACCACGCCATGCCTGCAAACGGGTCAGCCCTCAGCCGAGCTGTAAGTTAATCGTAAATACAAAGCTAGTGCTTCCTCCTCCGAGAACGGTAACTAGGATCCATTCTTTGCAGTCCGGCTAGCAGCACTTCTTGACAGAGTTCGTCTTCGGGGGATCTCCTTCCGGAGATGATGGAGAGTGAAACCCCACCAACCTCTCCGCCTCATGGGGCGGGCGACCCCGAGGTGTCGTCTCGGAGGACTCCAGATTTGCCGAGGCCAGAAGCTAGTGCTTCGGCTGCCCTGAGCCCGGAGCGTTCGTCTCCCACGGGGGGCAATAAGAGAGGTCCGACACAGTTCGGCGACCGGCCGGATACGCTGACGGGCCTTCTGGAGCGAGCTGCTCTCTCGGAGGATCACCGTTCATTAATGAGCATGGTGCTTGAGAAGATTTCATCCACCACAAGCGGGTTGAATGAAGCTTTTACGAGCCTGCTCAGAGGCTTTGAGGTATGTAACGGAATAGGTAATTCTTGATTGTGACGCACGCGCTAGGTGTGCCCCATATGGATAGTAGCCCCTGAGACTCTGGTTGCCTAGCCCAAGGCGGCGAACAAAGGATCACATCATTGAGTAATGATCATACTGTGTTTATGCACAGGTGGCTAAGGGTCCGGCAGCCGACCGGTCCGTTGAAGTCGCCGAACTGAGGCAACAGATTGGAGTTATTGATGCCGATATCACACTTGTGAATGAGTGGCTTAACGAGGCACAAGGTATGTGCTGTGCTTTCCTTATTTTTTATAGGAAAAACAAAGAGGAGCATAATGTTAATGTTATATGCTTGGACTGTAGACGGAGCTACTGCTGTGGAAGCCCTGAGGGCGGAACTTGCCCTGGCCAAGGAACAAGCCCGGGCTAGCAATGCGGCTGCCCTAAAGGCGGCCAAAGAGTTGAGAGCCGAATAGGCTGCTCGTCGCCGAAGCGAAGACAAAATAGCCGAGATGGCTGTGGAGCTGAAAAATGCCGTCGACCGGTATGAGCTCCTTGAAAAAGAGAATAAGGCTAATTCGGCTGACCTGAAGAAGGCACTTGATGCGGCCAAGGAGATGCGGTCCAAAATTAGGGATGCGTGGGAGGAGCTTCGACAGGCCGGAGAAATCGCGGCTGGAAACCCCTATTTACTGCGGATGAAGTTTTTAGATCCAAAGTACGCTCCTCTGGATCGACGTTGAAGCCCTGCAGACGCGTATGCGCATTTGGCGAAGAGTACGGCTGATGCGGCCAAGTTTTTCGAGGATCAAAAAGATAATGAAGTGGAAAAGCTGTTCTCGTCGCAATTCAATGCTCCAACGCGCCCAATGTCGTTGAGTGAGAGGATGGCTGCTGTGGCCGAGCTCCATAGGCTATCCGGTCTTGCGATGTGGTCTGTAATAGACCATCTATGGCCAAATGGGCCTAAGCCGGACAGTTATTTTGGTTTAGTGCAACAATTCCTTGGAGCCGTATCGTGGATTGATGCCATGAAGAGGTCGGCGTGCATAGAGGGTGCACGGATGGCGCTTGCCTGCGTTAAAGCATATTTGACAGACATGGAGGCCACCATCATTGCGACCCAGAATCCGGCAGGAGGACTGGATCCGGCCGAGCACTACTTGGAGCAAGTAGCAGAAGGTGCTCGCTTAATAGAGGCTCAGTGCTCAAAGAATGTCATGTTCGAGTGACAAATCGTTTCATTGTAAAAACAATGTTATTTTAATTATGGAGGCTATGTTTATACTTTTTGCCTGAAAGTGTTGTTGTGCCTTCTGTGCGGCCGTTTTATGTATATATGCAATTTTGAAAGTTAGCAGTCTTTGGCTTCAGCCCCCACGCATATAACGCGGGGGTGTTCACGAAAATGTGCGTAATCACACTTGACCCAACATCTTGGTCCATTAAGGAGGTGATCGCGCGTCGAACTAGGCAACCGAACTATATAGCTTTAACACTTTCACTTAGCCATCGGAGTTTGACGGTGGGGCTACTATGTAGCCCCTTGTACCTTTGCGTGCATCCGAATACAGGCGCGTGTGTACATGACCGGGAAACAGTCCTTTGTTAATGCGGAGGAACCCTAAAGATTCTGATAAGTCTTCAGTGGTTGAACAATCTCTCGCTATATCATGACAGTAAGTTTTTGGCTTTCTCCACTGAGGTGCTCATCCAGAATAACCAGGGCACAATTGCAGTAGTTCTCCTTTGGCCGCCTTAGCCGATTAGAACGGAAAGTAAGGCGGCAAACACAGGAGCCGGGCAAACCCAACATTTGACCAAAGACATGATTCGGAGCTGATGCATATAAGGCCAAACTCGCAATGCCGAACACTCCCGAAGGTATTCGGACTTTATAGCATATACTGGGCTGAGTAACGCCCTTTATTTATGAACCCTGTATTTCCAGGTACGTGCATTAGTCTGTCGTGGCGAAATGCCAATAATGGCAATATCCTCTGTGGATGTAGTACCCATGGGATGTGTAAGCAACAAAAGACAATAAAGAAGGTTTACACAGGGGCTTAATGTAAAGAGAAACCTTTGAGCGGGGCCCTGCTGCACGTCTGCGCCTTTGTCTCCGTTGTGCCGTGTCCTGGGAAGGTGTCGCACGAATGGTGCCTATAAAAAGGAAAACTCATGTAGAAGAGTATGACGTAAGCATGCGAAGAGTTGGCTATCACCAATGGATAGTAAAAGTGTAATATGTTGGCCTTTTAATAAGGTCAAGCCAAGATTGGGCTTTATTAAATATCTATAGCCCCTGGTGTCCTCTATGGGATTACATGTGTGGCGCTTAGATCATATTTGGGCTGCCGGACTCGTCTAACCGTGTCCGTGGTCTTAACGACCAATCATGCGTTCTGGTATTAGAGGCCGCTTAGAGTCCGGCTGCTGGAGCCGTCTCATACTCCTCCGCACGTAGGGAATGCTCTATACTGCCGTTAATGGTGATGACGCCACATGGACTGGGCATCTTGAGTTTAAGGTAGGCATAGTGCGGTACTGCGTTGAAGCGAGCGAAGGCCGTTCTCCCGAGCAATGCATGATAACCACTTTGGAGGGGGGCGATGGTGAAGAGTAGTTCTTAGCTTCTGAAGTTGCCTGGGGAACCGAATGTCACCTCTAGTACGAGGGAGCCCTTGCAGCGGGCTTCAACGCCTGGTATCACCCCTTCAAAGGTGGTGTTACTTTGGCTGATTCTGGATGGGTCTATCCCCATCCAGCGGACAGTGTCCTGGTATATTAGATTAAGACTACTGCCGCCGTCCATGAGGACGCGAGTGAGATGGTATCCGTCGATTATTGGGTCGAGCACCAAGGCAGCTGATCCTCCGTGCCGCATACTAGTCGGGTAGTCCCTGTGATCGAAGGTGATCGGGCAGGCCGACCAGTGGTTAAGTTTGGGGGCGACGGGCTCTATAGCGTATGCGTCTCTGAGCGCGCGTTCGCGCCTTCTCGTGGGTATGTGAGTCGCGTGGATCATGTTTACTGTTTTTACCTCTGGTGGGAATTTTTCTGTCCCCCAGTGTTCGGCTGGCGAGGCTCATCCTCGTCTTCACTTGGTGTTTCCCTTCCCTTGTGTTCGGCATTTAATTTGCCGGCCTGCCTAAAGACCCAACATTCTCTGTGAGTGTGGTTCGCAGGTTTTTCGGGGGTGCCATGAATTTGGCACAGTCTGTCCAGGACTTTGTTCAGGCCGGACGGTCCCTCTTTTCTGCCTTTAAATGGCTTCTTTTGTTGACCGGGTCGAGAGCCCCTGAATCAAGCGTTGACCGTTGTGTTGTCCGGACTTTCTTCCTTGTTTCGACGTTTGTTTTTATTGCGCCATGGCTTCCCGTTGCCATCCTTGATTTTGGATGTACTTGGGTCGCTGGTGCCTCTACGGGCCAACCAGCTGTCTTCACCCACGCAAAAGTGGGTCATAAGGCTTGTTAAGGCTGCCATTGTCCTCGGCTTTTCTTGGCCGAGGTGTCTGGCGAGCCACTCATCCCGGATACTGTGTTTGAAGGCCGCTAAGGCTTCGGCATCCGGACAATCGACAATTTGGTTCTTCTTAGTGAGGAATCTATTCCAAAGCTTGCGGGCAGACTCTCCTGGCTGTTGAATTATGTGACTTAAATCATCCGCATCCGGAGGTCGAACATTGGTCCCTTGAAAATTGGCCCTGAAAGCATCCTCGAGTTCCTCCCAACTTCCGATTGAATTTTTAGGGAGGTTTTTCAACCAGCGCCGAGCTGGTCCCTTCAACTTGAGGGGAAGGTATTTGATAGCGTGGAGGTCATCCCCACGAGCCATATGGATATGCAGGATAAAATCCTCAATCCAGACCGCGGGGTCGGCCGTTCCGTCATATGCCTCTATGTTCACAGGTTTAAAACCCTATGGAAATTCATGGTCCAGTACCTCTTCGGTGAAGCAAAGAGGGTGAGCAGCCCCTCTGTATCTGGACATGTTGTGGAATGCCGTCGGCTATTGTTGTGTCCGGTGCTGATTCCGAACTAGTACTCGATCAGTCTGATCGTTTTGGTGACCATAGTCCTGCGCCGGGGCATGTCCTCTAGATCCGTAGATGGACCTCGTCGTGCCAGCCTTTTTATCCAGGAGCTCACGTAGATCGTGTGCGGCGTCAGTAGCTGCTCTATTACGGTTATGAAGTGGTTGGTCCGGCCTGCTGGCCATATTGTTCTTCGGTGGAACGGCCTCGTCGTCGAATTCTGGCAACAGCTTGCGCTTCGGGTAGCTCTTTGTGTGGCAATCATCACCGTATTTTTCTTCAGTGTCTAGCACTTTATTCCATCTGCGATTGAGCATTTCCTGTGCGGCTTTAAGCCTTTGCTTCTGCTTCTTTAGACTTCTCGCAGTGGCCATAAGCCTTCTATGGAGGTTATCTCGTTCCAAACGTGTTTCCGAGATGATGAATGCGTCGTCGTCTGGACTGTGCTCCTGTCCCAGGGCAGTTTGATGAGTTCGGCCCTCGGGATCACTGTGATCGGGCGTCTACTCCGGGCTGTGTTTGGCGTGACCTAGCTCATCCTGCTCCATCGCTGGGTCCACATGGTCATTGTTGCCTTCGGAGTTGACTGGGATGTCGATCTTTCTAGCGCTGTTATCGCTGTTTTTACTATGGCTGGACTTAGAGCGGTGTCTGCGCCGTTGTTTTGGCTTTTGTCCGGGGGTTTTATCCTCTGTTTTGTCGCCATCGTCCTCCTTAGGCGTGTCCACCATGTATATATCATATTATGAGGTGCCAGTCCAGCGCCCCGTGAGTGGTGGTTCTGAATTGTCTCCTGCACCGACGTCCATGCCGTTGGTGTCATCAGAGTCGAAGTCAAGCGTGTCTGTTATGTCGTCGACAGTGGCTATGAAGTGGGTGGTGGGTGGGCAACAAATTTCTTCGTAGCCTTCTTCCCCCTTGAGCCGGACATAGTTCGGCCAAGAGTCTCCTGACAGAGAGAGAGAGACTTTAATAAGTTCAGCATGTTGCCAAAGGGCGAGTGCTGGAAGATATCCGCAACGGCGAATTCCATTACCGGAGCCCAGCCAGAATCAGCGGGCTCGGGGGCGCGCGGTCTGGGACCTACAACCGGACACAAGTTCAGGGGTCCAGAGACACAAGCTTCCTTGGGGGTGAAGTCTGTGTTCGGCTCTACCGCTGATGAGTGTGCGGCCTCCGGGGCGGGGTCCATCCACCCGTCCTCGGACGACGCAATCTGCCCCAGATTTAGGTCCGGGGCTCCTGCGGGTGCGATATCCCGAGTATTGTCTGACAGCAGGTCTAGGTCGTGCTCTTTGTGACTGTTTGACGCTCCTGGCGTCGGCCCGAATCCGTCGAAGATCAAGTCTCCGCAGATATCGGCCGTGTAGTTCAAGTTGCTGAACCTGACCTGATGGCCAGGGGCGTAGCTGTCGATCTGCTCCAGATGGCCGACCGAATTGCCCCGCGGTACGAAGCCGCCGAACACGAAAATCTGTCCGGGGAGAGAAGTCTCACCCTGGACCGCGTGGTTGATGATTGAACTCTCAATGAAAGCACCAATGTTGGTGTCAAAACCGGCGGATCTCGGGTAGGGGGTCCCGATCTGTGCGTCTAAGGCTAATGGTAATAGGAGGCAAGGGACACGATGTTTTACCCAGGTTCAGGCCCTCTCGATGGAGGTAAAATCCTACTTCCTTCTTGATTGATCTTGATGATATGAGTATTACAAGAGTTGATCTACCACGAGATTGTAGAGGCTAAACCATAGAAGCTATCCTATGATGATTATGATTGTGTCTCTAAGGACTAAACCCTCCGGTTTATACAGACACCGGAGGGGGCTAGGGTTTACACAGAGTCAGTTACAAAGAAGGAGATCTAATATCCGGATCACCAAGCTTGTCTTCCACGCAAAGGAGAGTCCCATCCGGACACGGGACGAAGTCTTGAGTCTTGTATCTTCATGGCCCACAGTCCGGCCAAAGTGTATAGTCCGGCTGTCCGGATACCCCTTAATCCAGGACTCCCTCACATGTTGCTTATGCTTAATGCTCACTTACATGATTTTTCATTTCTTGGTTGGATGCTTCTCAATCTTTTTGCTAGCCTTCACTTGTACTAAGTAGGAATACTATTTGTGCATCCGAAATCCTTAAACCCAGTTTTGCCATATGAGTCCACCATACCTACCTATATGCGGTATTTCCATGCCGTTCCAAGCAAATTTGTATGTGCCATCTCTAATTTTCAAAATAAATTTCCCTTTTGTGTGCTCGTACCGCTCATGAAACGTTAGGGGGTGGCTGATATTTTTCCATGCTCGATGTGTTATTCTCAAGATGAGTGTTTATTCACTTGTCATTGCACGAGAGTACAACAAAGGTATTAGGGATGCCCAGTCCCGAAATGAAAAATGAATTGACTTTATGTTGTCAAATAATAAATTCCTTGGAAAGTGTTGGTATGGACGACACCTGTGGATGCGGCTAGCCGTGGAATGTGAAAGTATGGTGGAAAAAGGAATAAACTTTATTTTTTGTTTGGGAACCGCCTATGATATATCTAGTATGGAAAGTATTGGGAACTACTCGATCGTTTTCGTTGATACGAAAAGCATGCCCAAAATGTTTTATCTCTATTTCTTTCGCTTTGAGCTCTGGCACCTGTACAAATCCCTACTTCACTCTACGAAGGGTATTTCTATTTGCTTTATGAATTTTTTATTTTTTATTTTGAGTATCCATCTTCCCTTATAAAGAACCAACTAAGGGGCACTATGATCGTACTTGAGCATTGGATGTAGCTAATATGCGAGTGTCTTTCATGAATGGATCAATGATTGAGCATAATGGGTTATGGGTAACTTGCTTTAGTGTTGATATTTTCAAAGACATGGTTGTTTGTTGATATGCTTGAGTATTGAGATCTTCATGTCAAAACTAGACTATTGCTTTGAACCTTATAAAAGTCCAAATGTCCATGCTACAAAAGTAAAGAATGTGATGAACATGTTAGGCAGCATTCCACATCAATAATTCTATTTTTATCATTTACCTACTCGACGACGAGCACGAATGAAGCTTGGGGATGCTGATACGTCTCCAATGTATCTATATTTTTTTTTATTGTTCCATGCTGTTATATTATCATTCTTGGATGATTTACAATCATTTTATAGCAACTTTATATCATTTTTGCCAGTTACTATTTTTTGCTTGTTTTTTACTTCGCAGAAAATCAATACCAAACGAGTCCAAACGCAGCAAAAAAATTTGGAGATTTTTTTCTGGATCAGATCAGAAGACATCTGTTCGGCCAAAAGAAGTACCACAAGGGGTTTCCGAGGGGAGCACAACCCACCTAGGCACGCCTGGGGGCCTAGGCGCGCCTGGGGGCCTAGGCGCAACCTGGTGGGTTGTGCCCACCTCGGCCGCCTCCCACACTGCCTCTTTGCTCTATAAATACCCCAAAAATCCAAAAACCCTAGGGGAGTCGACGAAACACAGTTCTAGCCGTCGCAAGTTCCAGAAACAGCACATCCAATCTAGACACCATCACGAAGGGGTTCATCATCCTCATTGGTGCCTCTCTGATGATCCGTGAGTATCTCATTGTAGACCTACGGGTCCGTAGTTAGTAGCTAGCTAGATGGCTTCCTCTCTCTCTCTCTCTCTCTCTCTCTCTTGATTCTCAAGACAATGGTCTCTTGGAGATCTATTTGATGTATCTCTTTTTGTGGTGTGTTTGTTGTGATCCGATGAACTTTGAGTTTATCATCAGATCTATTTGATCCATGAAAGTTATTTGAGTCTTCTTTTTTTCTCTGATATTCATGATTACTTATAGCCTCGTATTTCTTCTTCGAATCTTTGGTTTAGTTAGGCTGACTAGATCGATTTTTCTTGCCATGTGAGGAGGTGTTTGTGATGGGTTCGGTCGTGCAGTGTTCTTTCCCATTGACAGAAGGGGCAACAAGTCATGTATTGATCGTTTCCATTAAGGATAACAAGATGGGGTCTATTCCTACATGAATAGATCTTGTCTACATCATGACATCATTCGTATTGCATTACTCTGTTTCACCATGAAATTAATACACTAGATGCAAGCTGGATAGCGGTTGATGTGTAGAGTAATAGTAGTAGATGCAGGTAGGAGTCGGTCTGCTAATCTTGGACGTGATGCCTATATAATGATCATTACATAGATATCGTCATAATTATTTGAAGTTCTATCAATTGCCCAACAGTAATTTGTTTACCCACCGTATGCTATTTTTCTCGAGAGAAGCCACTAGTGAAATCTACGGCCCCCAGGTGTATTCTTTATCATATTTGCTTTGAGATATATTTTTATTCGCTTTTGTTTCTAGATCTATATTTCCAAAAACCCAAAAATCGTTGCTGCACTTTTTATTTGCATATATTATTTCGCGTTTTACCGAGAAGTATTTATCCAATCTATCACAAATTTTATCCCTCAACGCAACAATTTCTGGCACTGTTACCCGAAATGGATTGACAACCCCTTTAACACGTCGGGTTGCAAGTATTTGTTCTTTGTGTGCAGGTACCGTTTACATAGTGTTGCTTGGATCTCCGACTAGTTCGATAACCTTGGTTTCATCACCGGTGGAAATACCTACCGTAGATGTGCTGCATCATCCCTTCCTCTTTGGGGAAATACCAACGTAGTTCTAGCGACATCAGTATACATGCATGTAGTTGCTCGTTGAGATAGATCATTAGCTCCTAGAAAAAATCCCTAAAAACAGTTGTATTTTGGGCCGTGAGGAGCCGTCCTATATTGGGACCAGAGCAGTCAGGTTATTTGGTCCCTGAGAAGCGGTCCTGTCCAACAACCGTCGAGCAATGCCCAACCCCCAATGCACACATCAAGGAATCAATGGGAAAAGGAGAAGGTGCCCATGAATGAGTGATACGTCTCCAACGTATCTATAATTATTGATTGTTCTATGCTATTATACTACCCGTTTTGGATGTTTATGGGCTTTAGTTTACACATTTATATCATTTTTGGGACTAACCTACTAACCGGAGGCCCAGCCCGTATTGCTGTTTTTTTTTTGCCTATTTCAGTATTTCGAAGAAAAGGAATATCAAACGGAGTCCAAATGGAATGAAACCTTCGGGAGCGTGATTTTTGGAACAAACGTGATCAAAAGGACTTGGAGTGCAAGTCAAGAAGCATCCGAGGCGGCCACGAAGATGGAGGGCGCACCCACCCCTACAGGGCGCGCCCCGCTATCTCATGGGCCCCTCGGGCGGCCACCGACGTACTTCTTCCTCCTATATATACCCATGTACCCCGAAAACATCAGGGGAGGCAACGGAAACCTAATTCCACTGCCGTAACCTTCTGTATCCATGAGATCCCATCTTGGAGCCTTCGCCGGTGCTCCGCCGAAGGTGGAATCGACCATGGAGGGCTTCTACATCAACACCATAGACCCTCCGATGAGTTGTGAGTAGTTTACCACAGACCTTCGGGTCCATAGTTATTAGCTAGATGGCTTCTTCTCTCTTTTTGGATCTCAATACCATGTTCTCCTTTATCTTCTTGGAGATCTATTCGACATAACTCTTTTTTCGGTGTGTTTGTCGAGATCCGATGAATTGTGGGTTTATGATCAAGTTTATCTATGAGAAATATTTGAATCTCCTCTGAATTCTTTTATGTATGATTGGGTTATCTTTGCAAGTCTCTTCAAATTATCAGTTTGGTTTGGCCTACTAGATTGATCTTTCTTGCAATGGGAGAAGTGCTTAGCTTTGAGTTCAATCTTGCGGTGTCCTTTCCCAGTGACAATAGGGGCAGCAAGGCACATATTGTATTGTTGCCATCGAGGATAAAAAGATGGGGTTTATATCATATTGCATGAGTTTATCCCTCTACATCATGTCATCTTTCTTAATGCATTACTCTGTTCTTTATGAACTTAATACTCTAGATGCATGCTGGATAGCAGTCGATGTGTGGAGTAATAGTAGTAGATGCAGGCAGGAGTCGGTCTACTTGTTGCGGACGTGATGCCTATATACATGATCATGCCTATATAATCTCATAATTATTCGCTTTTCTATCAGTTGCTC
Source organism: Triticum timopheevii (assembly GCA_963921465.1). Lineage (NCBI taxonomy): Eukaryota > Viridiplantae > Streptophyta > Magnoliopsida > Poales > Poaceae > Triticum > Triticum timopheevii. The sequence continues at coordinate 456,049,529 of OY997262.1, read as the reverse complement.
GACAGTAATTTGTTCACCCACCGTAATACTTATGCTATCTTGAGAGAAGCCACTAGTGAAACCTATGGCCCCCTGTCGGTGTCAAAATCGACGGATCTCAGGTAGGGGGTCCCGATCTGTGCGTCTAGGCTGATGGTAACAGGAAGCAAGGGACACAATGTTTACCCAGGTTCGGGCCCTCTCGATGGAGGTAAAACTCTACTTCCTGCTTGATTAATATTGAAGATATGGGTAGTACAAGAGTAGATCTACCACGAGATCGTAGAGGCTAAACCCTAGAAGCTAGCCTATGATGGTATGATTGCAATTGTGATCGGCCTTCTAAGGACCAACCTCTCCGGTTTATATAGACGCGGAGAGGGCTAGGGTTTACATGGAGTCGGTTACAAGGAAGGAAACACAATATCCGGATCGCCAAGCTTGTCTTCCACGCAAAGGAGAGTCCCATCCGGACACGGGCCAAAGTCTTGAGTCTTGTATCTTCACGCTTCAATAGTCCGGACGATGTATATAGTCCGGCTGTCCGGATACCCCCTAATCCAGGACTCCCTCAGTAGCCCCTGAACCAAGCTTCAATGACGATGAGTCCGGCGCGCAGTCTTGTCTTTGGCATTGCAAGGCGGGTTCCTTCTCCGAATACTCCAATGTACCTACTACGACGAATAGTGCCCGGCTTCCCATCAATGTCGCACTCCTCGGCTTCAGTGCCTCAATAATGACCACCTCCACGTGTCAAGCGAATGCAAGGGGCCGAGGTATTTTTGCATTTGCCACCCCCGATCCTTCAGGCTGGCCATCTATTTGAAGAGACGGGATTTCTCAGATCCAAGCCTCACTCTCCCCCCTCGAGCATGCATCCCACAGAGCGCTCCGGAAAAAACGATTCCAACATGGCCGGTCGTCGCACCTCTTCTGCTTGCTCTCCTCGCTCCAAGTCGGGGGATTCGGAAGAGTGTTCAGTCCCTCATAGCCGTTTGATAAAGTTACAAACCCAAGGGTTTCTTCCACCGGCGTTTATGGTCCCCATTCGAGCCGGAATAGCCACTTATAACGGAGGGGAACGAGCGGAGGGATCTCCTAATCCATCTCCAGAGGAGCGAATATGCCTCATCCCGCATCTGCTAAGGGGCATCGGGTTTCCTATCCACCCGTTTCTTCGCGGGCTCCTGGAGTTCTACGGTCTCCGGTTGCACAACCTTACCCCTGCCTCCGTACTACACATAGCAGGGTACGTTGCCCTTTGTGAGCTAGTTTTAGGCTGCGAACCTCACTTCAGGTTATGGAAGAAGCTGTTCTACCTTGTCCCTCGCACCCAGGGAGAATCCCTATGTCAAGTGGGCGGGGCCGAAGTATGGCGCATTGCCGAGACCGGATACCTATCTGGCACTCCCAAGAAGGCACCAGAGAACTGGCCTTCAGAGTGGTTTTACATGGAGGACGTTCCCCTTCCGGATCCAGTCCGGACAGGTCTCCCCAAGTTCAGTGACGCCCCGCCGAGGGCACGTCTAAGCTGGCGCCCCCGGGGCCCCCAAGAGGCGGATACCAGGGAAATGCATTTCCTGATGAACAGGATAAAGTTACTGGCCAAATCTGGACTGACGATAATCGAGGTCATGGCAATATGCATAATGCGGGGAGTGCAGCCGCTTCAATATCGGGGGAAGCCCATGTGGCACTTCAACGGGGAAGACGACGTCACCCGTTGCGGCCGTAAGGGTCCGGACTCCGCCACTGCTCTGGCAAGGATACTGTCCGGTTTATACAAAGGGTAAGAGGAGGAATTCCTTCGCATTACACTGTGGGACGGATTCTCCATGTACAACCCCCCAGAGTGGGTAAGTCGTTATTCCTTTCCCTTCTTCACTTTATTTAGCGTACTCTACTAAGATTACCCGCATCGATGTTTCCGAGCAGGAACTGAGGAGGGCCGTAGAAGGATTCTTTAGCCCTTCCCCGCAGCCATAGGACCCCTGAAGGGCCCTAGATCCAGGACTCGAAGAAGATCCGGATATTACCGTGGAGCTTGTCAACGGGGTATTTTATCAAGCGAACTGTGATGGTGCCTCAGTGGCAATTATCGCCGACTATCCCAGACTGCTCCCTGTGTCGCATGTAACCCAAACTAAAAACCCTATCCTCCGAAGAGGACTCCCCTCAGATGTCATGCCTTACCCTTGAGGCGCGTGCTGTTCGCAGAGACGACGGTCGGAGCGCGGGGCCGAGCCCCTAGGAACTCGTCGACCATAGGCGTCCGGATCGGGCAGGCTCAAGAGGAAGGCAGTTAGGGTCGACACACCGCTGCAGAGGTAAAGCAAAAACCTGTCCTACGATTATGGTATTTGAAATATAACAGCACCCTATGTGTCCGGCAGGAAGAGGAGCAGTCGAACTATATCCGGGTATCCTGCCCATCACGCCTCCACCAACTAGGTTCCAGAACCGGCTTTGAGGGCGGAGGCGGACACGGGGCCAGTACCGCATAGTTCTTCGACAAAGGACGCGGATATGCTTTCGGCCACGAAATCCGAAGTGGAGAGAGCCATGAATCACCGGCGCCGGAGGTCCGTGCTTTGGAACAACATCTTTTTCGAAGAGGCATTTAATGCCTTCAATTCGGGGGATGCATACATCCGAGCAGTTCAAGGCGGGCTTGCCCGAGTGACGGACCAGTATACCAAAGATATACGGGTAAGAAATTTTGATAAGCATGTATAGCAGTAGCCCCTGAGACTTGAAATGGTTGAAACAACTGTTTTAAGGATCAATTTATGTGCAGGACCTTGTAGATAAGAATGAACAATTGGCTCGGGAGCTGGAGGAATGCAAGGCCCAACTAAGGGACACGGTTGCCAAGTTAGAGGAATCCTAGAAGGCCTCATCTGGTAACATTTGTCTCAAGTGTACGAAGATGCACCAGTTAGTAAACGGCTGGTATGACTAGCCTAACAGAAAATTCTACAGACAATCCCGGGGTGAATCCGGAGGGCATAACGGCTGACGACTCGCATCTCAAAAGGTAGCTAAAGGCTGGTGAGCACATTCTTACGCAAGTTAGGCAGGAGAAGAACAATATTCAAGATGCCAATATCCGGCTTGATGTGGAGTTAAAAGACATCCGCGCTCAGCTAGCGGACTCCGTGAAGGAGAACAAAAGGCTTCGATGCGGTATTTACGGTAAGTGCCTAGACGAACTATATTACAGTTCGGCGAGGAAGTGTATTGAAAGAATTTTGCTTGTAGGCATGTTAACGGGTTGTCCCGAGGAGGAGATGCCCTCATCTGCAGGCGATGTACTACAAGATCTTTCACAATTGCACGAGCGAGCTCGGTGGGTGATGCATGGCGTTGCTCAGGCCTTATGGCCATCAAGCTTCCTGCCGAATGGCATGGGGGAGCTTCTGGATCTGCTCCAAGGAGCTCGGCGGTGCTTCTGATTGTGGAAGATGTCATCCTACCGGCAAGGTGCAAGAGAAGCCTGGGCTATGGTGAAGACGCGCTACACCAAGCTGGACCCGAACCATATGGCCGAAGTAGGACCGACAGGGCCCGATGGGCAAGAAATTCCCGTAAGTCTGGTATATGACCAGGTAGCATTAGCTGCCAAGTATTCTCAATAGGATTGTAAGCTAGATAGCCTGTTGGATGGTATAGAGGAGGAATATAGTCAGTCCAAGTGACTGTGTAATTCAATGGGCACAAGTAGCCCCTAGCCGGATTAAAATCGTTTGTCATGGCGGACCTTTTCTCTTCAGCCCCCGGATCCTACAGTCCGGGGTGTGTCCGAATACCCGCTCAGTTATACAAAACCGGGGTACGCGTGGAAACCAGACGTAGGCGTCATAAGTGCTTGAATAGACAAGTACCCAACTAGTTATGTTATATTACATGGATAGTAAGACACATCTTCCAGGGAGAATAGTTCCGTTAGGGGTTCCTTTCCCTGGGTACGCATGCGATGATGCACATGTCCGGACTGCGAACGATGGCGCAGGATACAAGACTTCTGGGGATTTACGTTGTAATAAATGAATACATCTTTTGTTCACCGATCGAATATTCTCTTAAGGAAACTAGCTTTCGGCTTCACCCAGTCTGAGGTACACATCCGGCTGAACTGGCAGTAACAATCGCAGATGTGCTCCCCTTATGCCCTAGCCGAATTAACGGGAACGTAGGGCATAAACACAAGAGCCAGGCAACCCAGCTTGGCCACATCTTAAGTCATATCGATGCATATAATGGTGAAGAAAAGGAACATATGGAAAAAGAAATGCATATGTGATGGGTGAAAAGCCATTTGAGTATTTATTTTTAGCTTTCGTATGGGAAGCCCCCAGGTATTTCTTACACACATAGTGCGGTTGGAGTAATCCGGAAGTCTGTACTATATTAAATACTTTGTGTGAAGAGGAAGAAAAAGTCAAGAAAGGAGAAGGGATGGAGCATAAATAAAAGGGAGGGAGTAAGGAGACGAACATTGAGTTCGGCGCTAGGCGTAGAAACTCCGGAGTCTGGCCGCGTTCCATGGGTTCGGCTCGAGCCTGTTATCGGATGCATTACGTAAGCGGTACGCTCCTCCGGTGAGAACTTTGTCGATGACAAAGGGACCTTCCCAGTTGGGTTTGAGCTTGTCCTTCTTCTTCTCCGGTAGGCATTGAACGAGTTCGCCAATATTGTAAGTTTTGGCCCGTACTTCTCTGCTTTGGTATCGTCGAGCCTGCTGTTGATAGAATGCGGAGCGGGCCTATGCAACGTCGCGCTCCTCCTCCAGGGCATCCAAGTTATCCTGCCGATCTAGCTCGGCTTCCTTCTCTTCGTACATGCGTACGCGTGGCGAATCATGTATTATGTCACAGGGTAAAACTGCTTCCGCGCCGTACACCATAAAAAATGGTGTATATCCGGTGGTGCGATTCGGTGTGGTCCGCAGCCCCCAGAGTACAGAGTCGAGATCCTTGACCCAGTTTGTATCTGATTTTGTCAAAGATTGCACTAGTCTGGGTTTGATGCCGCTCATGATGAGACCGTTTGCCCGTTCGACCTGGCCGTTTGTCTGGGGATGGTAGACGGAAGCATAGTCGAGCTTAATGCTCATTTTGCCGCACCAAGTTTTCACCTCATCGGCTGTGAAATTGGAGCCGTTATCAGTGATGATGCTGTGGGGGACGCCGTATCGGTGTACGACCCCGGATATGAAGTCTATGACTGGTCCGGATTCGGCCGTTTTGACTGGTTTGGCTTCTATCCATTTGGCGAACTTGTCCACCATGACCAATAAGTATTTTTTTCTTATGGCTTCCTCCTTTAAGAGGTCCGACCATATCCAGCCCCCAGACCGCGAAGGGCCAGGTTATGGGGATTGTTTGGAGGGCGGTAGGGGGCATATGGCTCTGATTGGCGAAGAGCTGGCAACCGACGCAGTGCTGGACAATGTCCTGTGCGTCTACTCAGGATGTCGACCAATAGAAGCCTGTATGGAAAGCCTTGCTAACTAGTGCCTGAGCCGCGGTGTGGTGTTCGCCCAGTCTGGCATGGATTTCAGCCAAGAGCTGTCGCCCTTCCTCCTTGGAGATGCATCTTTGGAGCACTCCGGTGGCACTTTTCTTGTAGAGTTCCCCTTCGTGGACTTTGTAAGCTTTAGAACGTCGGACGATGCAACGTGCTTCACTTTGGTCTTCTGGGAGCTCGTGCGTATTTAGGTAGGCCAAGAAAGGCTCGTTCCATGGGGCGACTACGACCATGATTTCGTGGGCCGAAGATGTTATTTCGGTGGCAAAGCCTCAGATTATGTCTGATGGTTCGGAATCTGGGGGTGTGTTCGGATCCGTGCTAGTATTGCCGGACTCCCCTTCCCATACCACGGATGGCTTGAACAACCTTTCCAGGAATATGTTAGGTGGGACGGGGTCACGTTTAGTGCCGATGCGGGCGAGAACATCAGCCGCGTGATTGTTTTCTCGAGCCACATGGTGGAATTCGAGCCCCTCGAACCGAGCTGACATTTTGAGGACGGCATTGCGGTAGGCCGCCATTTTCGTATCCTTGGCATCAAAGTCTCTGTTTATTTGTGATATTGCGAGGTTCAAATCCCCGCGCACTTCCAGGCGTTGTATGCCCATAGAGACTGCCATCCGAAGACCGTGCAACAGAGCCTCATATTCAGCTGCGTTGTTGGAATCTGTGTATAATATTTGGAGGACGTACTGGACAGTGTCTCCGGTGGGAGACGTCAGGACTACACCTGCTCCCAATCCGGCCAACATTTTAGAGCCGTCGAAGTGCATGATGCAGTTGGAGTACGCGCCGTACTCTTTAGGGAGTTCGGCTTCTGTCCATCCGACGACAAAGTTAGCTAGTACTTGCGACTTGATGGCCTGCCCTTGTTTGTATATTATGTCGAATGGAAGGAGCTCGATAGCCCACTTAGCATTCCGGCCCATAGCGTCGCGATTATTTATTATGTCATTGAGTGGAACTTCGGAGGCCACCGTAATTGAACAGTCTTGAAAGTAGTGTCGTAGCTTCCGGGATGCCATGAAGACCGCGTATGCTATTTTTTGATAGTGTGGGTATCAGGATTTGCATGGCGTGAGTACTGTGGATACGTAATAAACCGGCTTTTGGAGCGGGAATTTGTATCCGTCAACCTCTTGTTCGATGACGAGCACTGCGCTTACAACTTGATGTGTTGCAGCTATGTATAGTGGCATGGGCTCGCCGATATTTGGCGCTGTTAGGACTGGATTACTGGCCAGTAAGGTCTTTATTTCATCGAGTCCGGCCGCGACTGCATCCGTCCACACGAAGTGTTCGGTGCACCGAAGGAGGCGGTAAAGAGGTAATGCCTTTTCTCCTAACCTGGAGATAAAGCGGCTCAAAGCGGCCACGCATCCAGCTAGTTTCTGGATGTGCTTGAGGTCTGTTGGTATATCCAACTGCGATAGAGCTCGGATTTTTGCCGGATTCTCTTCAATTCCTCTATTGGAAACAATGAAGCCCAGCAGTTTCCCCGAGGGGACGCCGAAAACGCATTTTTCTGGATTCAACTTGATGTCGTATGTCCGGAGGTTATCAAATGTAAGCCTCAAGTCACCTATTAGGGTTTCGACGTGTCTTGTTTTTATGACCACGACGTCCACATATGCCTCCACTATTTTGCTGATTTGTTTTTCCAGGCATGTTTGAATCATGCGTTGATAGGTTGCACCGGCATTCTTAAGCCCGAAAGGCATAGTGTTGAAGCAACAGGGGCCATATGGCATTATGAAAGCAGTTGCAGCTTGGTCAGACTCTACCATCTTTATTTGATGGTATTCGGAGTATGCGTCGAGAAAGCACAGCGAGTCGTGTCCAGCTGTAGCATCGATAATCTGATCGATGCGAGGGAGGGGAAAGGGATCCTTGGGGCAAGCCTTGTTGAGGTCTTTGAAGTTGATGCATAGGCGCCAGGATTTGTCCTTCTTTGGTACCATTACCAAGTTTGCCAGCTAATCCGGATGTTTAATATCTCTGATGAATCCGGCCTCGAGTAGCTTGGCTAGCTCTTCCCCCATTGCTTGTTGTTTGGGATCTGAAAATTGCCTTAGGGTTTGTTTGACAGGTTTGTATCCCTTTAGTACGTTAAGGCTGTGTTCGGCCAATCTACGCGGGATGCCCGGCATGTCCGATGGGTGCCAGGCGAAAATGTCCCAATTCTCGATAAGAAGTCTCGTAATGCGGCGTCCATTGCGGAGCTCAATTGTGTCCCGATGGAAGCTGTCTTCGTGGGGTCCGTTGGATGGACTTGGAATTTGACTATCTCGTCTGCGGGTTTAAATGAGCTGGACTTGGGTCGCTTGTCAAGTATCACGTCACCCTATCTATGGTGGCCCATAGCGTCATTAATTCTTCGGCTGCTAGGGCTTCGGATAGTGCTTCTAGGGCTAGTGCTGCGGTTTTGTTTTCGGCGCGAAGTGCGACGTCCGGATCACTGGCTAGAGTGATGATTCCATTGGGCCCGGGCATTTTAAGCTTCATGTACCCATAATGGGGTATGGCTTGAAAGCTCGTAAACGCGTCCCGCCCTAGAAGGAAGTGGTATCCGTTGCTGAAAGGAGCCACTTGGAATGTGATCTCTTCGGACCTGTAATTTTCCGGGGTGCCGAATACCACATCGAGTGAGATTTCTCCCGCACACCGCGCTTCCCGACTAGGAATGATTCCCCTGAAGGTGGTGCCGCTTTGCTCAATGAGGCCTTTATCAATTTCCATCTTGTTGAGCGTTTCTTCATAGATCAAGTTTAATCTGCTTCCGCCGTCCATGAGTACTTTAGTGAGCCGAAAGCCGTCCACAATTGGGCTAAGGACCAGAGCGGCCGGTGCCCGGACAGTTTGGAATCGAGGTTCATCACTGGCATTGAAAGTTATGGCAGTGTCCTTTCCAGGGGTTTATCTTTGCCACATGGCAAATTTCAGCGGAGCTTTGATGAGCTCGCTTGCGCCTATTGTTTGAGGCGAAAGTCTCGAAGACTGTTAATACCGTATTGTGTTTGTTGGCGGGATGTTGTTCTGCTTTATGGCTTGCAAGAAGATCCTCACCACTTTTTGCAACCTGTCGGAGTATCCAACATGCTCTAAGGCTATGAGTTGGTGTTATGTCCGGAGTGCTGTGGAGTTTGCATGGCCCATTGAGCCATTCTTCCAATACGGTTCCTCGCCCCAGGGCGGGCTTTGGTTTCTTGGGAATTGGATCGGCCGACTTACGAGAGTTCGCCCGTTTAGTCCGGACAAAGGTTTTGGTGAGAGCTGTACTATCCCAAAATTCTGTTTGGGTTTTCCAGGCACTTTCCATTGCACAGTACTTCTGTACTATGGTTGCCAAGTCCGCAAAGTGTACTATGTCACGGCGACTTATAGCGTTAAGGATTCCTTTGTTCGTGCAGTTTTTGCAGAAGAGTGAGACTACGTCCTCCTCGTGGCAATCCTTGATCTTGTTTAACACAAGGAGGAATCTGGCCCAGTAGCGATGTACTGTCTCCTGGGGCTCTTGCCTGATGCGGGAGAGACGGTTTAAGTCCGGGTGGGTGTTGTCAGCTGAATCCGGATTCTGATATGTTCTAGCACCCAGGGGCATGGGAGGTTCCGAGTCTACCAGTTAGGGATCCAGAGTGTTGCCCAATCTCTTAGGTGCAATGCCCGATTCTAAGTCCGGGACCCGGATCATGTCTTCCTTTGAGCAGGTGTTCGTCTCAAGGAGTTCGGTGGTCCGGACATAATTCGTCCTCAAAGTTGAGGGGCAATCCGTGTGTGGTTCCTCCACTACCGCTATCACATGGGTGGCCAGCGGGGATCTGATGTCCCTTTGGTCGGGTTTAAGCCTGATCCAGTCATAGTATGTAGCGACTCCCAGAGTGGCGATGCGATCCAAGAGCTCAGTAATGGAGGAGAGCTCCATCGGATCCATCTGTTCGGCGAGTTCCGAACTGACGTGAAGGTTATGCTTGATGACCCGAGAGGCCATCGTCGGCGCAACCGCCGATGGGGCAGCCATGATAAAGCCGCCAAGTCAGAGAGTTTGGCCTACAGCCAGAGCTCCCCCGAGGTAATGTTGTCCTTGAAGACGAGACGAGCCATCGAGCCTTGAGGCGACGACATAGAGGAACTCTCAATGAAAGCACCAATGTCGGTGTCAAAATCGGCGGATCTCGGGTAGGGGGTCCCGATCTGTGCGTCTAGGCTGGTGGTAACAGGAAGCAAGGGATACAATGTTTACCCAGGTTCGGGCCCTCTTGATGGAGGTAAAACCCTACTTCCTGCTTGATAATATTGAAGATATGGGTAGTACAAGAGTAGATCTACCATGAGATCGTAGAGGCTAAACCCTAGAAGCTAGGCTATGATGGTATGATTGCAATTGTGATCGTCCTTCTAAGGACCAACCTCTCGGTTTGTATAGACACCGGAGAGGGCTAGGGTTTACATGGAGTCGGTTACAAGGAAGGAAACACAATATCCGGATCGCCAAGCTTGTCTTCCACGCAAAGGAGAGTCCCATCCGGACACGGGCCGAAGTCTTGAGTATATAGTCCGGCTGTCCGGATACCCCCTAATCTAGGACTCCCTCACCCCCGGGTCTATCTTTTATCATATAATCTTTCAATATACTTTTATTTGCATCTTTACTTTTCCAATCTATATTATAAAATACCAAAAATATATTTATCTTATCATACTATCTCTATCGGATCTCGCTTTTGCAAGTGGTCGTGAAGGGATTGACAACCCCTTTATTGCGTTGGTTGCGAGTTCTTTGCTTGTTTGTGTAGGTGCGTGGGACTTTTGAGGAGCCTCCTGCTTGATTGATACCTTGGTTCTCAAAAACTGAGGGAAATACTTACGCTACTATTGCTGCATCACCCTTTCCTCTTCAAGGAAAACCAATGCAAGCTTAAGACGTAGCCGTGAGAAAGGGTTAGCAAAGGAAAGGGGTGATTTTTTGAATTTTAGTGGTCTTTGTAGAGAATGGCTCGACAATCTACAATACAAAGATTTTAGTGACATTCTCATGTTATTAATTGCAAATTTTACAAGATATTTTGATGTAGCCGGTAGGCGTAGTACCTCTAATCCAAGTACCCGTAAGAGTGGCACAACTGCTGGAATCCACAACAGTTGTTGGTCATTACACTTATATCAAATAAAATTACCGGTGTGCATCCTTAATGTGGATGGACTCCTTTGTTTTCCCTAAAATGTTTTTATGCTTTAGAGTTTGCCCACCTCACACAAAAATTTGTCCTCCGTCACTAATTTCTCGGGAGAAGAGAAGATGGAGGGAAACATTGACAATTGTTCTTCACAATCCACTTGCACAGCCGACAAGTTGTGATTTTTATGTGGCCGATAGTGCGGCGAAAAGGGTCCAGGTTAGCGGCAAGTAAGTGCCACGCCTCGTGAACCATTTGATGAAAACCATTGATCTTCGGCTAGTGCCTCTCAAAGTGGAACAGACACGCACCCGAGGAGTGAGGGGGAGAATTCAACCACCCATGGGCTTTGACCGGAGATGGCCATTGCATGGCAATGAAGAAATGACAGAGGGTGGAGGTCATCCCAACTAGTGGTGTAGAGGGCACAGTCAATGCGCTCAATAGTGGGGGGCTGCGCTCAATGGACCACGTATATCAGCGACCTTGCATGTATATATCCTTAACCTCTTCACCGGCATGATTCATCAGAATCTACTCATCATGAGCCGGTGCAGCCAGTCGTTGTTTTTCTCGGTTGCGGTGGCGATCATGTTGAAATCTCCACCAACAAGCAAAGGAAAGAAGCATACAGGAAAAGTAAATACAAATACTGCCCGTCCAGTGGGTACCGGGGTACCACAGCCAATCTGCCTATGGCCCAGGAGGCGGCCCTCGTGAACCAAGAGGATCATCCCAAGCTTGGGCCCTCGGGAAGCAAGTAACCTCGCGAGGTTCCCCCGTCGGGAGGCGAGACGGAGCAGGTTTCACCAAATCCTCGGCAACCTTCCAAGGATGGCTCGCGGAGCTATCTCGTGAGGCCCACCTTGTGAGGTCAGCATTGGGGCTCCAGACACGATGCTCGCGCTTGTCACATGGATGACGCCCTGCTGTTAGGATAAGGATGGCAGGGTACTATGGAGACCGGTTTCCACTTTGGTGCTAAGGGAGCAGCAGTGTCTACCTCCCTCCATAGCAAGTCCCAAGGCTTTATATTTTGGCGAATGAAGACCAAGGAATCTCGCTGCTTGGGGCATACGTCGTCGCCGAGCACACACCAGCGTCATGACAGTACCTTTAGCAGGCGAAGACCACCTTTGGCCAGGAAAAGCCCATGCCCTTATCCCCCTTCAAACTTGCCATCCCGTGCAAGCCCTTTCCCGCTAATATTTTTGGGGAAGACGGCCAAGGCACTATAAGAAGGGAGGACGGTTGTCGATGTCAAAACCAGCAGATCTCGGGTAGGGGGTCTCGAGCTATGGATCTTAGATTGGTGGGCAACAGGGAACATAGAGACAGTGTTTACCCATGTTTGGGGCCTCTCTAGAAGGTAAAACCCTACGTCCTGCTTGGTTGTGTTGATGTTTTTGTATGACAATTACAGAGTTGATCTGCCACGAGATCGGATGAACTAAACCCTAAGTGGGTATGATGATGATGGCTTTTCCTCTCTACGGGCTAAACCCTCTAGTTTATATAGACACCAGGGATACCTAGGGTTACACATGGTTGGTCACCATCAGGGGATAAACATGCAGATTTCGCTAACCAGACTTGGAGGATACACCAAGTCTTTGGAGATTTCCTTCCAGAGAATGGGGTCACCTATAGTCCGGCCTTCCCTTGATGAATCAAGAGCGACCCACCAGTCCGGCCCATGAGAGACAGGCCGGCAGTCCAAGGACCCCTTAGTCCAGGACACCTTTAGTAGCCCCAGACTAGTCTTTGAAGCCGAGGTATGCGCGGACATCATCGGCTTTGTGGACCAGTTCCTTACCTTTTGTGGTTACTTTAAACATTTCTGGCCACATGTCCCTTGAGCGTGTCATAGCTTCCGAAGTGTATAAGTAACTTAGCCCCTAAGGCCAGTCGCTCAAGTGTAAACAGTGCCCCTATCTGACAACTTCTGCCGAAGGGTTATGACCTGTCACAACCACAAGCCAGTTATGAAAACTTGATTCGCGGTTCAAGGCGGTTTCTCCATTGACACATTCCATCAACATTGAGATCGTGCCATGTTTTGTTAAGTTTTGTGTGATTGAAGTTTTCAAGTTTTGGGTGAGATCATGATGGATGAAAGAATAATGAGTGGCAAGAGCTTAAGCTTGGGGATGTGTCGTGGTTCTAAGTCTGATAGTAGAGTGGGGGGTAGGTATGGAGAGGCAAGGTCCTAGCTATGGAGAGGTTGTAAACACAAGAGATGTACGAGTTCAGGCCCTTCTCGGAGGAAGTAAAAGCCCTACGTCTCGGAGCCCGGAGGCGGTCGAGTGGATTATGTGTATATGAGTTACAGGGGTGCGAACCCTTCTGCCTGTGGAGGGGGGTGGCTTACATAGAGTGCGCCAGGACCCCAGCCGACCCACGTAATGAAGGGTTTAAGGTACATTAAGTCTGGGGCGTTACTGGTAACGCCCCACATAAAGGGTCTTAACTATCATAAAGTCTACTTAATTACAGACCGTTGCAGTGCAGAGTGCTTCTTGACCTTCTGGTGGTCGAGTGAGTCTTCGTGGTCGAGTCCTTCAAGTCAGTCGAGTGAGTTCCTCGTAGGTCGACTGGAAGGTGATCTCTTCTAAGGGTGTCCTTGGGCAGGGTACTTAGATCTGGTCTATGACCCTACCCTAGGTACACGACTCCATCATTAGCCCCCGAATGGATTGAGGCTTGAGTGATGAAGGAGTTGATGTTGTTTCCGATTAGCCTTCGCATACTGGTCGTGCGTTGTTTTGAACCAAAAAAAATCTCTTTGCTGATAGTGAGCAACTTTTCTTCAGTCGACTCGATCCATTCTTTTCTTTCGTCGAGTGATCTTTTGGACTTCGCCGATTTCCGAGTGACGGATCATAGGAAATCCCGCGTTCGACAGACCTATCTGCCGTTCGCGGATTCCGCGGGGTACGAAATTTGGGGAAGCGCGCGAAGCGGGGTGGACCGCGGCGCTCGGATGGGATAGGGCACAGACGCCTCGATCCCCGCGCCGCTTTTTTCGCCACGTATCACGTCCGCGCGACTATTTCGGGATATGATTAGATCGACCGGGCCCACCTGTCATCCACTCGGAAAGGATCTTATAAATGCGCCCGGCGAGGGTTTTTTGAACAGTGCCTCAGCATTTTCTCTCTGCTTCCTTCGTCTCCGCCCAACGCGCTCGCTCTCGCCTCCGCACAACTTCTCCTCGCGCGTCTCGCCGGCATCCATGGTCAAGGATAAGACGGTGGCGCTGGAACGCGCGAAGAAGGCGTCGGCGACGGAGAAGGCGAAGGGAAGATCCACCAGTCGCGGCGGGTCTTCGTCTAGATCTCGCCTGCCGAAGGGCTAGGTCCAGGGAGATTGGATCCAGTCGACCATCACGGAGACGGATCTCCTCGATATGGCCAACGACGGGCTGATCCCCCACGGAGCCGCAAGGCTTCCGGGGAAGGAGTGGCAGCCCCAGCCGGAAGAGGGTGAGTGCGTGCTTCTGGCCACCCATGTCGACCGCGGATTCTCTTTGCCACCGAGCGTTTTCTTTCGTGGTTTCTTGAACTTCTTTGGAGCGCAACTCCACCACTTCACCCCGAACTCCATCGCCTATCTTGCCGCATTTGTGTCCATGTGCGAGAATTTTCTGGGTTGTCGACCGCATTGGGGATTGTTCAAGCATATATTCACGTGTTGCTCTCAGGCCGTGAAGAAGGCGAGCCCAGGCGACGAAAGAACCCAAGTTATCCAAATGTGTGGAGGTCTGGGGATCCAGGTGAGGAACAAGAGTACCTTCCCAGCCATGACGTTACCCGAGTCAGTCAGAGGCTGGCAGTCGACCTGGTTCTACTGCCAGGATCAGCCGACGCCGGGGAAGTCGAGTGGACTCCCTCAGTTCACCATGGGTCGAGTGAACAAGCCCTCCTCTCTGAAGGTGATTCCGGAGGAGAAAGCTGACGTGAAGATGTTGATGGAGCGCGTAGTTCAGTTGGTTCGGGAGGGAGTGACGGGTATGGATCTCCTGGAGGTGTTTCTTAGGCGTCGTATCCAGCCTCTTCAGTTCCGGAGCCATTGCATGTGGTTGTACCGCGGGACTGAAGATGAGACTCGGCTCAATCCAGAAGCAGTCGACGATGCCACTCTGGAAAGGTGGATGGCCGCTGTTACTAGGAACAAGGATAACCCTCGTGGAGCCAGAAGGATTCCTCCACTCGACCACCTCAGTGTTCCAGACAAGGTATGTCTGCTCCACTTCCCATTGTATTCTTGTCATATTTATTTCTGTTTTCTCTGCCAATCGGTCGATTGACCTTTCTCTTGATGTCTATCAGGCCCTCACTGAGCTGTACTCGATGCCCAATGGGGCACAGGCTCCGACTGAGGAGGGAGAAGCGAGCGGAGGTGAGAGCCAGGAGGAGTGGGACTGGGATGCTGCTGAGGATGATGATGATGATGATGACGATGAGGAGGACGAAGAAGAGGAGGAGGAGGAGGTCGCACCGCCGCGCTCGGAAAGGCGGTCGAAGCTTGTCCATGACCCTGCGACTGAACGTGGCAAGGGGGTTGCGACTGTGGCGCAGTCGACCAAGCGCCCTCGGACCACTTCTCCGGTACCGACTGAGAGGGCGTCGAAGCAGCCCAGGGCGGCCCCGTCAAAGCCGACCAAGCTCCTGCCGAAGATGAAGGTGCCCATCCCCACCATATCAGGGTAATCGTTGCTGCTTAAATCTTCCTATTTTGTGCAAGCTTTATCTCTGGTTGACGTTTGAGCTAGTCGACTAATTCTTTGGGATTGTAGTGCTGCTACTTCTGAGACCTCAGCCGGGGCTGATGACCATGAGATGGAGGACGCAGCAACCTCAAACCTTGGTACTATACTCTTAATTCCGTTTTTAGTCGACTGACTCATGATCTCTAATTCTGATTCTTTTCTGTAGCTCCATCCAACGTTGTTATCACTCTTCCTGATGATGATGAAGATGAGGAACCGCTAAAGCACAGAAGGAGTAGGAAAGCGTCTGCCGGCAGGGTGTTCCAGGATGTGACGGCGCCCGAGACTCTGGTCGCGGAGGAGGAGAACGCCACTCGACACACTATGTCCTTCGCAGATCCACTGACAAGTGCTCTCCCTGCTTCGTCGAGTGCCGCACAGCCCTCCCTCTTCACGACGTACCACGTCCTAGAGGACCAAGCTGAGGCCGCGAAGGAGGCGATACGCCAGGCAGGGATCATGATGGAACAGGTGAAGACCATCCGGGATGCGAGCCAGGCAGCTTACGACGCCAGTTCCGCCCTTCAAAGCAATGTTCAGGTCAGTCGACCACCGCTTGTTCTGTTAGGATATGCTATCAAAAAAATTTCTTTCCGGAATTCATAGCAGTCACCCAGTGGGTGTGTCGACTCAAACTCCATGTTAGCGGGGGCACGCTGAGTGCACCCGCTGGGTGTAGTCCCCAAGGCTAAGGTCAACTGCTGGCAGTCGGCCTTAGGCTTTATAAGTTGAATCTTTCCGTCATTCGTCTGAGGCGAATGGATTTCTCAAAACCGGTGGGGGCACGCTGAGTGCACCCACTGGGTGTAGTCCCCGAGACTGTGGTCGACTGCTTGCAGTCTATTACAGTCTTAAAGAATACATCTTGTTTTTTTGGGGGTCGACTGGTCGACTCTGTCTTCAATAGGATTAGTGGGGGCACGCTGAGTGCACCCACTGGGTGTAGTCCCCGAGACTACAGTCGAATGCTTGTATTCGGCTGTAGTCTTAGAAACGCATGATTTTTCCTTTTCCACTCGGAAGTGAATTTTCTTTGACATTTAGTCGATTGGTTCTTCGCAGAAATCCTGTGACCTTGCGGCTCGCTACACCGAGCTGGAAAACAAGCACCTTCAGCTCGAGCTGGATTTGAAGCTGGTTCAGGAGAATCTGACGAAGGCAAAGGAAGAGACCGAAGGTATGTTTGGTGGGGCCTCGACGACTGCTTTTTTCCTTCGTTTGTTTCGAAATCTGATCTTGCTGTAACTTGCAGGTAAGGTGAGGGAGGCCCAACAGAAGAAAGACCTTGAACTAGCTGATAAGATCAAGCTCGCTGACGAGAAGTTAGCTTCAGTCACCAAGCTTGAACAAGAAAATACCAATCTGGAAGCTGCTCTTGGGATTGCCAACAAGGAAGTCGGTCGACTGAAAATTGACAAAGCTGCCCTGACCGACCAAGTCAACCAGTTGACTGGGAAGAAAAATGATCTGGAGGCCTTCCTGAGTGGTCTTGCCAAGAAGCTGTTCCTTATGCTTGAAGGTAACCCTTTACTCTCAACAATCATTTTCAACTGTGATTTTTCCATTCGACCATTGCCTTGACTCGGTGATTGTCCTTGCAGAATTTTGTCAAAACTTTGAAGAAGAGACTAGCCGGCTGGAACCAAACCTTGACCCCATCAATTCTCCGGTGAACGACGAAGTTGCCATGAATGTTTTCCGACTGGAGTCTCGTGTTGCAGCTGTCGTGGACTATCTTGCAAGGCTGAAGGTCGCCACATCTCGCATCGACTCATCACTCTGGCCCAGGGAGACACTCCAGAACGACCTTGAGTCGCTGATGGCTCGCCTGAACACGGTCCCTGGTCGAGTGCAAGAGTGGAAAAAGTCGTCGGCTCGGTGCGGTGCAGACGTTGCTCTATGTCTGGCCCGAGTCCACTGCAAAGATGCACGAGAAGACAAGCTGGCGGCTCTCCGAGTGGCCAACACCAAGAAGCACGACTTCAGATCCTTTATGGAAACCTTCATTGCTGCTGCCACTTGGATCGCAGATGGAATTGATCTTGATGAGTTCATCGCTCCTTCCAGCCCTCCTCAGGAGGGGTAAAAAAAACTTCTTTTAAGCTCGACACTTTAAATTTGCCTCGGTATGCCGAGTGGAGTTGTAACCGATAAACCTTAATAGGCTTAGCGCCTGAGCACTTTCGGTTCCTTTAGGTATCGATCCGAACTTGGATTTGATGTTTGAATATGATTGTTTTTGGCTCGAAATGTCTTTTAGCAGGTTCAAAGCAAGACGCTTACTGCAGTCGACTTTTTCCTTAATCCACTTAGGCGAGCGCTGGGCTGCAGCTAAGCCCCCGAGTGTGAGGTTTACTCTTCACTCGGTAGGATTTTGATATCTTAGGCGAGCACTGGGCTGCAGCTAAGCCCCCGAGTGAGAGGTTTGCTCTTCACTCGGCAGGATTTTCATATCTTAAGCGAGCACTGGGCTGCAGCTAAGCCCCCGAGTGAGAGGTTTGCTCTTCACTCGGTAGGATTTTCACAACTTAGGCGAGCACTGGGCTGCAGCTAAGCCCCCGAGTGAGAGGTTTGCTCTTCACTCGGTAGGATTTTCACATCTTTGGCGAGCACTGGGCTGCAGCTAAGCCCCCGAGTGAGAGGTTTGCCCTTCACTCGGTAGGATTTTCACATCTTAGGCGAGCACTGGGCTGCAGCTAAGCCCCCGAGTGAGAGGTTTGCTCTTCACTCGGTAGGATTTTCACATCTTAGGCGAGCACTGGGCTGCAGCTAAGCCCCCGAGTGAGAGGTTTGCTCTTCACTCGGTAGGATTTTCACGTTGTACTTGTGGCGAAGCTCAGAGGAGAGGGTCTCAGTTGACCTGCATCTCGTCCTCCTTACGAGCGCACATTGTACTTAGGGCGTAGCTCAGAGGAGAGGGTCGCAGTCGACCTGCACCTCGTCCTCTTTGCGGGAGCACATTGTACTTAGGCGAGTGTTTAAACTGCAGCTAAGCCCCCCGAGTGGGAGTCTGGCTCGCCACTCGGTAGGATTTAAATAACTTAGGCAAGTACTTTGGACTGCAGCTAAGCCTCCGAGTGGGAGTCTGGCTCGCCACTCGGTAGGATTTTATTTAATCTTAAGCGAAACGGATTCGCAGCTAAGCCCCCGAGTGGGAGTCTGGCTCACCACTCGGTAAGGATTTTATTTAATCTTAGGCGAAACAGATTCGCAGCTAAGCCCCCGAGTGGGAGTCTGGCTCACCACTCGGTAAGGATTTTATTTAATCTTAGGCGAAACGGATTCGCAGCTAATACCCCGAGTGGGAGTCTGGCCCCCCACTCGGTAAGGATTTTATTTAATCTTAGGCGAAACGGATTCGCAGCTAAGCCCCCGAGTGGGAGTCTGGCCCACCACTCGGTAAGGATTTTTACAAACTTAGGCGAAACGGATTCGCGGCTAAGTCACCCACTGAGGGGAAAATAAAAAGTGACAAAAATTATGGAGGAATTATGACACTATTAGTTTGAAACCCATGAACTACAGAAGTACTTTATTACAACTCATCCGAGTGATAAACTTAAGTGTAAAATGGGCGGAGTAGTTCCGCGTTCCAAGCTCGTGGCTCGTCGATATTATGTTCGACGTTGTAAAGACGGTACGCCCCGTTGTGGAGAACTTTGGAGACGATGAAGGGTCCTTCCCAAGAAGGAGCAAGCTTGTGTTGTTTCTTCTGATCCACTCGGAGAACTAAATCTCCTTCCTGGAAGGCTCGACCCCTCAC
This sequence comes from Triticum timopheevii, assembly GCA_963921465.1. Classification (NCBI taxonomy): domain Eukaryota; kingdom Viridiplantae; phylum Streptophyta; class Magnoliopsida; order Poales; family Poaceae; genus Triticum; species Triticum timopheevii. The sequence goes on along the minus strand of OY997262.1, from coordinate 456,030,310 downwards.
ATTTCTGGCATGGAAACGACGCAAGTCTTGTTGGTAGATGGTCGATCGGATCAGGGCCATCTCCCTTTCTTCCTCTAAAAGGTCGACTGCGTCCTGCCGCGCTTGTTCAGCTTCTGATTCGTTGTAGAGTTCAACTCAAGGAGCATTGTGGAGGAGATCACTCGGCAAGACTGCTTTAGCTCCGTAGACCAAGAAGAATGGAGTTCTTCCGGTCGACCGATTAGGTGTGGTCTGCAGTACCCAAAGCACCGAGGGAAGTTCGTCGACCCACGCTCCAGCCGCATGCTTGAGATCACGCATCAGCCGGGGCTTCAATCCCTTGAGAATCAGGCCATTGGCTCGCTCTGCTTGTCCATTCGACTGCGGATGGGCGACTAAAGCGTAGTCGACTCGTGTTCCTTGAGAGTTACAGAAATCTCTGAATTCCTCCGAGTCAAAGTTCGACCCATTATCCGTGATGATGCTGTGTGGCACTCCATATCTGAATATCAGTTCCCTGATGAAGCTAACAACAGTCCCGACATCAAGGTTCTTGATTGGTTTAGCCTCAATCCACTTGGTGAACTTGTCGACTGCTACGAGTACATGCGTGAAGCCACTTCGACCTGTTCTCAAAGGACCAACCATGTCCAACCCCCATACTGCGAAAGGCCAGATGGGTGGAATGGTCTTCAGAGCTGATGCAGGCTTGTGCGACATATTCGAGTAGAACTTACATCCTTCGCACTTGTCCACTATTCCCTTTGCCATCTCATTCGCCTTTGGCCAATAAAATCCGGCTCGGTATGCTTTGGCCACGATGGTCCGAGAGGACACGTGATGACCCCAGGTCCCCGAGTGGATATCATTAAGGATGATTCGACCTTCTTCTGGCGTTACGCACTTCTGACCAACTCCAGTCGCGCTTTCTCTGTATAACTGTCCTTTGATTACGGTAAAGGCCTTGGATCGACGGACGATCTGTCGAGCCTCTTCCTCATCCTCTGGGAGCTCTTTTCTTAGGATATACGCGATATATGGAACTGTCCAGTCGGGAATGACCACTAAGACCTCCATGATCAAGTCGACCACCGCTGGGACCTCAACCTCAGTCGGATCTGTGGCACTCTTGGGCTGTGGAGCTTCTTCGGTGAAAGGATCTTCTTTGACTGACGGCGTGTGTATATGCTCCAAAAACACGCCACTCGGAATGGCTTCTCTCTTGGAACCTATCTTTGCCAGATCATCTGCTGCCTGATTTTTCAGTCGGGGTATGTGATGGAGCTCTAACCCCTCAAACTTCTTTTCCAGCTTCCTCACTGCATTGCAGTATCCAGTCATGGCTGGGCTTCTCACGTCCCACTCCTTCATCACTTGATTGACCACTAAATCTGAATCGCCATAGACCATCAGGCGACGGACGCCGAGTGAAATGGCCATGCGTAATCCATGTAAGAGGGCCTCATACTCTGCCTCGTTGTTGGAGGAATCAAAGTGAATCTGGAGCACATATCTAAGCTTATCTCCTCTGGGGGAAACCAAGACCACCCCAGCACCGGAACCATTCAGCATTTTAGAGCCATCAAAGAACATGGTCCAATGCTCCGAGTGAACTTCAATCGGCTGCTGTTGTTCAATCCACTCGGCGAGGAAATCTGCTATTGCCTGGGACTTAATGGCTTTCTTTGCCTCAAACATGATATCAAGGGGAAGAAGTTCAATCGCCCATTTCGCCACTCGACCAGTTGCATCTCTGTTGTGCAAAATCTCTGATAGTGGAGCGTCGCTGACGACTGTGATGGAATGATCAGAGAAATAATGAGCAACCTTCTTCGTGGTCATGTATATTCCATACACAAGCTTCTGATAACGAGGATATCTCTGCTTGGATGGAGTCAAGACTTCAGACAAATAATACACTAGGCGTTGAACTTTGAAGGCTTTTCCTTCTTCCTCCTGCTCGACCGTAAGCACTGTACTGACGACTTGTCCTGTGGCTGCGATATAAAGCAACAGAGGCTCTTTGCTGATTGGAGCAGCAAGCACCGGCTGGGTGGAGAGCAGAGCTTTTAGCTCGGCAAACGCTGCATCAGCTTCTGGAGTCCACTCGAACTTGTCTGCCTTCTTCATCAGTCGGTAAAGAGGTAATGCCTTTTCACCGAGTCGTGAGGTGAATCGACTTAATGCGGCCAAGCATCCAGTAAGCTTCTGGACATCGTGCACTCGCACAGGGCGTTTCATTCGGAGAATAGTGCCGATCTTTTCTGGATTAGCATCAATCCCTCGCTCGGAAACGAGAAAACCGAGTAACTTGCCACCAAGAACTCCGAATGTGCACTTTGATGGCTTGAGCTTGATATCATACCTTCTGAGGTTGGCAAATGTTTCGGCGAGGTCAGCGAGCAGGTCGGAACCTTTTCGTGACTTGACGACGATATCATCCATATACGCTTCCACATTCCGACTGATTTGAGTGAGCAGACACTTCTGAATCATTCGCATAAATGTGGCTCCGGCATTCTTGAGGCTGAATGGCATGGTGACATAGCAGAAGCACCCGAATGGAGTGATGAAAGCTGTTTTTATCTCATCGGGCCCGTACAGACGGATCTGGTGGTACCCGGAATAGGCGTCTAGAAAAGACAATCTCTCGCATCCCGTGGTCGAGTCAACAATTTGATCTATGCGAGGGAGAGGAAAATGATCTTTCGGGCAGGCCCGGTTGATGTGCTTGAAATAATTGCACATTCGGAGCGATTTGTTCTTCTTAGGAACCATGACGACATTGGCGAGCCACTCGGAGTGGTATATCTCTCGGATAAATCCTGCCGCCAACAGTCGAGCCACTTCCTCACCAATGGCTTTTCTCTTCTGGACGGCGGACCGCCGAAGATGCTCTTTGACTGGTTTTGCTGATGAGTCGACTCTTAGGCGATGCTCAGCCAGTCCCCTGGGAACACCTGGCATGTCAGCGGGCTTCCATGCGAAAATGTCCCAGTTCTCACGGAGGAACTGGATGAGCGCTTCTTCCTATTTCGGGTCGAATGTTGTGGAGATGTGGGTCGGGGCTGCATTGGGGTCGGTCGGGTGAATGTGAACAGGCTTCGTCTCACCGGACGACTGAAATGCAGATTCTGTGGCGGGTTTCTTGGATCGCAGCAAATCACTCGGATCTGCGTTTTGCTTGTATTCTTCAAACTCGACAGCTGTCACCTGGGAATCGGCAATCTTTGAGCCCTTCTGAAAGCACTCTTCTGCCTTTTTCCAATCACCGGTGACAGTGATCACTCCTTTGGGGCCGGGCATCTTCAGTTTGAGGTACACGTAACATGGTCGAGCCATGAACCGTGCATAAGCTGGTCTCCCCAAAATTGCATGATACGCACTCTGAAAATCTACGACCTCAAACGTCAACTTCTCTTTGCGAAAATGTTTCGAATCACCAAACACCACGTCCAGAGCTATTTGGCCGAGTGACTCGGCTTTCTTCCCTGTTATAACTCCATGAAAGCTCATGTTACTAGTGCTCAGTCGGGACATCAGAATGCCCATTCCTTTCAGTGTGTCTACATACAACAAATTCAGCCCGCTACCACCGTCCATCAGCACTTTTGTCAGTCGAGTGCCTTCGACAACTGGATCGACCACCAAAGCTTGCCTCCCAGGGGTGGCAATATGAGTCGGGTGATCAGATTGGTCGAATGTGATGGGTGTTTGGGACCATCTCAGATAACTTGCTTTTGCTGGGGCAACCATGTTCACCTCACGGTTAATGACTTTCAGTCGACTCTTGCTTTCCACATCTGCAAAGATCATCAGAGTGGAGTTGACATGCGGATATTCTTCCTCACTGTCCTCCTTGTCTTCGGCCTTGTCCGACTCCTTTTCCTTGTCCTTAGACTGTTTTCCTTGAAACTGCTGGATCAGGAGTCGACATTGGCGTGTGGTATGCTTTGGGTAAATGATATTGCCCTCTTCGTCTTTCTTCGTGTGGATGTGACACGGCATATCCATCACATCGTTCCCTTCTTTATCCTTTACCTTCTTAGGGTTCCAGGATCCTTTTGGTTTCCCTTTAAACTTTCCCTGAGTCACGGCCAGAGCCTCTCCAGGAGCTGCTGGTTCAGCCTTCCGCTTCTATTTCCGACTGGTGTTTCCCTTCTCCGACTGACCCGGTTTGTACTTGCGCTTCAGAGTCGGTCTTCTTCTTCATCGTTGGCGTACTTGGTAGCAATCTCCATCATCCGACTCAGGGTCATGTCTCCGGTTCGACCAAATTTCAGACTCAATTCTCTGTTCTTGACGCCATCCTTGAAGGCGCAGACTGCCTGATGATCAGACACATTCTCCACAGTATGGTGCAAAGTGATCCATCTCTGAATATATTCCCTGAGAGTCTCATTGGTCTTCTGCACACAGACTTGCAGCTCCATCAATCCAGCCGGTTGCTTGCAAGTTCCTTCAAACGTTCTGACGAACACTCGGGACAGATCTTTCCAAGTGTAAATGCTACTAGGAGGCAACTGATTCAACCACGCTCTGGCAGAACCTTCCAACATGAGGGGCAAATGCTTCATGGCCACCTCGTCGTTCCCACCACCAATCTGAACCGCCACTCGATAGTCCTCAAGCCAAGTTTCAGGCTTAGACTCACCGGTGAACTTGCTGACTCTTGTTGCCAACCTGAAATTGGGGGGGGGGGGGGTCACTGCGGCTCTGATAGCTCTGCTGAAATATTCTGGACTAGAAACTTGCACTCGACTGCTTGTGGGTGCATCTCTGTCGGGTCCATCTCGATGGGCTCTGTTCCGGTCGACCAAGCCTTGCACGATAATGGATCGCGCATCGAAGCCTGGTTCTCTGGGATCGACTGGAGATCTTCGCCCCACACTGAGCTAACGCCTGTCGTCTTGCCGCCGAGGAGCGTAAGACCCTACCCTCGGAGGGGAAGCGGGCACTCGACGCCTATCATCTCGGTCGTGTCGGTCTCCATACTAGTCCCGCCGATTCTCGCGCCCTTCTTGCCGCGGAGGCGATCTGGGACTGTGAGCCGACTGAACCGTATTCGCAGCGACGGATCGACTGTGAATTCTGTTGCGCGACTGCGACACGGCTGAATTCTGGTCTCCTGCTGCCCGGAGCAAATCCCTGATCTGCATCAAGCCTCTGCCAGCTTCCGACTGAGAGGGCTGGATGGACTCTGCTATACGGGTCGCAGCTGCTAAATTCTGGATTGGGGTTCGATATACCTGAGTCGGCGGGAAGAGTTGACGTCGATTGGCGTCGGGAACTCGTTGTCGCGCGCGCTCGTCGAGTTCTCGCTGAAGATTCTCCAAGCGAGCACGTTCGGCCAAATTGGCCAATCGTGCCTCCTCCAAGGCGCGAGCCTCGGGGGTTTCTCCTGCGATGGGAGTATGCAGGGCATCCATATTCCTGCGGCGAAGTTCCTCTCTTTGCAGAGAGTCGAGCGGCTCGGGCTGGTACTCTTCGTGGCCTCGTGCGGGGTCGTCTCCGCCGCCTGCCCCACCATCATGGGCGAAGCCAGGCGGACTGCGAGGCCCGTTGACCATCAGGATTTCCGCCGCTGGATCACTACTATCGCATTCGGATGCAGTCTCTACGGAGCCAGTCGACAGATCGAACAGGCCGTAGAGAGGTTCGTCGGGCTCGATTGCCGCAACTCGGGTGGTGGCCGTCTGGCGAGCCACCGCGTGTCTCACCCACCGCTGAAGCCTCGACCGACCAGAGCGCTTGCGCTGGCGGGAGACCGGGAGGGTGGTCGATAGGGGAGTCGACCGATACGGGATCGACGGTTGCCGCAGCAGAACACCGCGGACACATGCGCGAAAATGCGTCGCCCCGCGGACGTGGAGTGCATCAATGTCGAGTGGAGCCTCCTGGAGCCAGGCGGAGTCGTCGGCGACGAAGGTGAGGGCACCGAGGCAGACCTCGCGACCCTCGACCAAAACTCCAGCAGCCACCATGATGAAAGTACTCGGAAGAATCGCAACTTCTCCACAAAATCGCTAAAACACCGGCCCCACGGTGGGCGCCAACTGTCGTGGTTCTAAGTCTGACAGTAGAGTGGGGGTAGGTATGGAGAGGCAAGGTCCTAGCTATGGAGAGGCTGTAAACACAAGAGATGTACGAGTTCAGGCCCTTCTCGGAGGAAGTAAAAGCCCTACGTCTCGGAGCCCGGAGGCGGTCGAGTGGATTATGTGTATATGAGTTACAGGGGTGCGAACCCTTCTGCCTGTGGAGGGGTTGGCTTACATAGAGTGTGCCAGGACCCCAGCCGACCCACGTAATGAAGGGTTTAAGGTACATTAAGTCTGGGGCGTTACTGGTAACGCCCCACATAAAGGGTCTTAACTATCATAAAGTCTACTTAATTACAGACCGTTGCAGTGCAGAGTGCTTCTTGACCTTCTAGTGGTCGAGTGAGTCTTCGTGGTCGAGTCCTTCAAGTCAGTCGAGTGAGTTCCTCGTAGGTCGACTGGAAGGTGATCTCTTCTAAGGGTGTCCTTGGGCAGGGTACTTAGATCAGGTCTATGACCCTACCCTAGGTACACGAGTCCATCAGGATGCTCGAGGCACCCCAAGGTAATATTCAAGGACTCCCAAGCAACTAAGCTTGGGGATGCCCCAGAAGGCATCCCCTCTTTCTTCTAACGATCATCGATAGTTTTACTTAAAGCTATATTTTTATTCATCACATGATATGCGTAAATCTTGGAGCGTCATGTGCTTTTTATTTTTCTTTTATTAATGCGCCATGCTGGATGGAGATAGTCCTTGGGTGATTTATAGAATGCTTCATGCACTTCATTTATATCTTTTGAGTATGGCTTTATAGAATGCTTCATGTGCTTCACTTATATCATTTGAAGTTTGGATTGCCTGTTTATCTACACATAAAAAACCACCATTTGTAGAATGCTATTTTGCTTCACTTATATCTGTTAGAGTGTGGGCATATCTTTTGTAGAAAGTATTAAACTCTCTTGCTTCACTTATATCTATTTAGAGAGTCAACAAGAATTGGTCATTCATGTGGTTAGTCATAAAATCCTACATAAAACTTGTAGATCATTGAATATGATATGTTTAATTCCTTGAAATAGTTTTGCGATATAAAGATGGTGATATTAGAGTCATGCTAGTTAGTAATTATGGACTGGTAGAAATACTTGTGTTACGGTTTGTGATTCCCGAAGCATGCACGTATGGTGAACCGTTATGTGATGAAGTCGGAGCATGATTTATTTTTTGATTGTCTTCCTTATGAGTGACGGTCGGGGACGAGCGATGGTCTTTTCCTACCAATCTATCACCCTAGTACCATGCGTGTAGTACTTTGTTTCGATAGCTAATAAATTTTTGCAATAAGTATGTGGGTTCTATGTGACTATTGTTGAGTCCATGGGTTATACACACTCTCACCCTTCCACCATTACTAGCCTCTCTAGTACCGTGCAACTTTCGCCGGTGCAATAAACCCACCATATACCTTCCTCAAAACAGCCACCATACCTAAATATTATGGCATTTCTAGCCATTCCGAGATATATTGCAATGCAACTTCCATCATCATCATATACATGACTTGAGCATTCATTGTCATATTGCTTTGCATGATTGTAAGATAGCTAGCATGATATTTTCATGGCTTGTCCGTTTTTTGATATCTTTGCTATGCTAGATCATTGCACATCCTGGTACACTGCCAGAGGCATTCATATAGAGTCGTACATTTTGTGCTAGTATCGAGTTGTAAGTAAATAAAAGTGTGATGATCATCATTATTAGAGCATTGCCCCGGTGAGAAAAGGATGATGGAAACTATGATTCCCTCACAAGTCGGGATGAGGCTCCGGACGAAAAATAAAAATAAAATAAAAAAGAGGCCAAAAAAAGAGAGAGCCCAGCAAAAAAACGAGAGAAAAAGAGAGAAGGGGCAATGTTGCTATCCTTTTTCCACACTTGTGCTTCAAAGTAGCACTATGATCTTCATGATAGAGAGTCTCCTATTTTGTCACTTTCATATACTAGTGGGAATTTTCATTATAGAACTTGGCTTGTATATTCTGATGACGGGCTTCCTCAAATTGCCCTAGTTCTTCATGAGTAAGGAAGTTGGATGCACACCCACTTAATTTCCTTTTGAGCTTTCATAAACTTATAGCTCTAGTGCATTCGTTGCAGGGCAATCTCAACTCACTTGCATCGATATCGACTGATGGGCATCTCTATAGCCCATTAATTTGCCTAGTTGATGCGATACTTCCTCCTTTTTTGTCTTCTCCACACAACCTCCACCATCATATTAGATTCCACCTATAGTGCTATATCCATGGCTCACACTCAAGTATTGCGTGAAAGTTGAAAAAGCTTGAGAACATTAAAAGTATGAAACAATTGCTTGGCTTGTCATCGGGGTTGTGCATGATGAAATACTTTGTGTGGTGAAGATGGAGCATAGCCAGACTATATGATTTTGTAGGGATAACTTTCTTTGGCCATGTTATTTTGAAAAGACTGGATTGCTTTACTAGTATGTTTGAAGTATTATTGTCTTTATGTCAAATGATAGACTATTGCTTTGAATCACTTGTGTCTTAATACTCATGCCATGATTAGTATGTGATCAAGATTATGCTAGCTAACATTCCACATAAAAAATTATCTTTTTATCATTCACCTACTCGAGGATGAGCAGGAATTAAGCTTGGGGATGATGATACGTCTCTGTCGTATCTATAATTTTTTATTGTTCCATGCCAATATTCTACAACTTTTACATACTTTTGGCAACTTTTCATACTATTTTCTTGGACTAACATATTGATCCAGTGCCCAGTGCCAGTTCTTGTTTGTTGCATGTTTTTTGTTGCGATCAAACAGAGTCCAAACACGATAAAAACTTACAGAGATTTTTTTGGAATATATGTGATTTTTGGGAAAAAGAATCAACGCGAGACGATGCCCGAGGGGGGCACAAGGCAGGGGGCGCCCCCCAGGGGTTAGGGCGCGCCCAGGGCCATTGTGGTCACCCCATAAGGCGGTTGGTGCCCTTCTTTTGCTGCAAGAAAGCTAATATCTGGATAAATATCGTGTTAAAATTTCAGCCCAATCGGAGTTATGGATCTCCGAGAATTTAAGAAACAGTGAAAGGCCAGAATCTGGGAGCGCAGAAACACAAGGAAACAGAGAGAGAGAGAGAGAGAGAGAGAGAGAGAGAGAGAGATCCAATCTCGGAGGGGCTCCCACCCCTTCGCCACCATGGAGGCCATGGACCAGAGGGGAAACCCTTCTCCCATCTAGGCGGAAGGTCAAGGAAGAAGAAGAAGGAGGGGGCTCTCTCCTCCCTCTTCTGGTGGCGCCGAAACGCCGACGGGACCATACTCGTGACGGTGATCTACACCAACAACTTCACTGCCGTCATCACCAACTCTCTCCCCCTCTACGAAGTGGTGTAACACCTCTTCTCCCCGCTATAATCTCTACTTAAACATGGTGCTCAACGCTATATATTATTTCCCAATGATGTGTGGCTATCATATGATGCTTGAGTAGATCTGTTTTCCCTATGGGTTGATTGATGACCGTGATTGGTTTGAGTTGCATGTTTTATTATTGATGTTGTCCTATGGTGCTCTCCATGTCGTGCAAGCGTGAGGGATCTTCGCTGTAGGGTTTGCAATATGTTCATGGTTTGCTTATTGTCTATGTTGCGTGAGTGATAGAAACACAAACACGAATAAGTGGGTTATGGCGTATGGGAATAAAGAGGACTTGATACCTTATAATACTATGGTTGGGTTTTACCTTCATGATCTTTAGTAGTTGCGGATGCTTGCTAGAGTTCAAATCATAAGTGCATATGATCCAAGAAGAGAAAGTATGTTAGCTTATGCCTCTCCCTCATATAAAATTGCAATGGTGATTACCGGTCTAGTTACCGATTACCTAGGGACAAATAACTTTCTTATGACAAAAAGCTCTCTACTAAAATTAACTTAGTTGTTTCTTTATCTAAATAGCCCCTATCTTTTATTTACGTGCTCTTTATTATCTTTCAAACCTATCCTATCACACCTACAAAGTACTTCTAGTTTCATACTTGTTCTAGGTAAAGCGAACGTCAAGCGTGCATAGAGTTGTATCGGTGGTCGATAGAACTTGAGGGAATATTTGTTCTACCTTTAGCTCCTCATTGGGTTCGACCCTCTTATTTATCGAGAAAGGTTACAACCGATCCCCTATACTTGTGGGTTATCAAGACCTTTTTTTGGTGCCGTTGCCGGGGAGCAATAGCGTGGTGTGAATATTCTTGTGTGTGCTTGTTTTCTTTATCACTAAGTAGTTTTTATTTTCCGCTCCTGTTTTCTATCTTTAGTTATGGGTAGGAAACGTAAAATACCAAAAAAATAGTTGTACGTATTAAACCAATGGTTGAAGAACCACCCAAAATCTATCGCACTCCTGAAGCTTTTTACTTGGATCATCTTTGATCCCTTTGTGCTCGTGCTGAAAACCCAACTAGCTTAGTTGAGGGAAAATCATTAGATGAGCATGCTTATTTTGTGCGACACCGCTTATCTCAAAAAGGGAAACTTTTACTGCATCAAATTAATACTATGCTTGGAATTTATGTGAATTATATGATTTTACTTGTTGTTCTGAAGACCCTAAGAAACACCTTCCCTACCAATGTGAGTTTAGTGATAATGGAATCTTATCTTCTTATGCCAAGGGTGTTTATAATTACTATAATGTTGAACAAATTGAAGAATTTGTTGCTTTTAAGGGTGCTTATGAAATTGCTTCTTTGATTGAAAAGTATGATGCTACTCTTTACAAATCTGAAAATTTTGCCATACTTAAATATTGGCATGAGAATTATGCTTCTAATGCTTACGTTAAACCATATATTGAGGACGCCTCCTCTGTCCAAGAGGAGACTAATATTTTGTAGGAAACTATGGAAGAAGAAATTGATGACACTGTGAGCTCATTAGATGAAAAGGATGAGGAGAGCGAAGAACAAAAGGAGGAAGAGCAGATTGATCACCCATGCCCACCTTCTAATGAGAGTAACTCTTCAACTCATACATTGTTTAATTTCCCTTCGTGCTTACCGAAGGATGATTGCTATGATAATTGCTATGATCCCTTTGATTCATTTGAAACATCGCTTTTTGATGAACTTGATGCTTGTTGTGCTTGTGGCCATGATGCCAATATGAACTATGCTTATGGAGATGAACTTGCTATAGTTCCTTATGTTAAGAATGAAATTGTTTCTATTGCACCCACGCATGACAGTCCTATTATCCTTTTGAATTCTCCCATATACACTATATTGGAGAAGTTTGCGCTTATTAAGGACTATATTGATGGGTTGCATTTTACTACTACACATGATGACTTTGATAAATATAATATGCATGTGCTTGCGCACCCTGGTGGGTTGTGCTCCCCTCGAAGCTCCCCTCAGGTACTTTCTTGGCCCAACAGATGTCTTCTGGTCCAGAAAAAATCCACGAAAAGTTTCGCTGCATTTGGACTCCGTTTGATATTGATTTCCTGCGATGTAAAAAACAAGCAGAAAACAACAACTGGCACTTGGCACTATGTCAATAGGTTAGTCCCAAAAAATGATATCAAGTTGCTATAAAATGATTGTAAAACATCCAAGAATGATAGTATAATAGCATGGAACAATCAAAAATTATAGATACGTTGGAGACGTATCACCAGTGCAAAGGTTGTTCCTTCTTCGTGTGGGTGGATGTGTGTACGCGTGGCTCAAGAGTCGACCCTCTGCATGGACGAGCACCGGGGGTGGGGGGTCTTATAGGCTGGCCCCCCAGGGTTACAATGGTAAAGTTACATGGGCACAGGGTCGGGATGTCAGTGTCTATGAGCCGGCAGCGGGGCACCGGCTTTGCCAGCTCCGCCGGGTGCGGGCCGTACCAAGCCCGCCGGGCGCGGGTATGGCCGGCTGCTGGGTATTGTAGTCACGCCGTGCCAGTCGTCATGGGATGGTCACGCCGTCTTGCTACAGGGATGCGCCTCCGGGGCGCCGTCCGCCCCGGGCAAGGGCTTGGTCGGCACGGGAACCGTGCCCGCCAGGGCTGGCATAGAGGGGGGCGCAGTGTAGCCATGCCCATTGGTCGATGAAGGTTTGACTTGTAGGGACCGATCGGCATGCGCCGACCGGCTTGGTCGGCTTACGGGTCCTGGCCGGATTACGCAGGGAAGCCGGCCAGGGTCAAGCCTGGTTGAGGGGCGCTGCTGCTACCTCTTGAGCTTGTGTTGGTTTTTCCCTTGAAGAGGAAAGGGTGATGCAGCAAAGTAGAGTAGGTATTTCCCTCAGTTTGAGAACAAGGTATCAATCCAATAGGAGATAACGCACAAGTCACTAAATACCTGCACAAACAATCAAACAAACTTGCACCTAACACGATAAAGGGGTTGTCAATCCCTTCACGCTTACTTGCAAAAGTGAGATCTGATAGAGATAGATAAACATTATAGTAAATATTTTTGGTATTTTTGGTTTATAGATCGGAAAGTAAAAGATTGCAAAATAGTAGATCGGAAACTTATATGATGGAAAAGAGAACTTATATGATGGATAAGAGACCCGGGGGCCATAGGTTTCACTAGTGGCTTCTCTCAAGATAGCAAATAATACGGTGGGTGAACAAATTACTGCCGACCAATTGATAGAAGAGCGCATAATTATGATGATATCTAAGGCAATGATCATGAACATAGGCATCACGTCCGTGTCAAGTAGACCGAAACGATTCTGCATCTACGACTATTACTCCACACATCGACCGCTATCCAGCATGCATCTAGAGTATTAAGTTCATAAATAACGGAGTAACACATTAAGTAAGATGGCATGATGTAGAGGAATTAACTCAAGCAATATGATGAAAACCCCATCTTTTTATCCTCGATGCCAACAATACAATACGTGCCTTATTGCCCCTACTGTCACTGGGAAAGGACACCGCAAGATTGAACCCAAAGCTAAGCACTTATCCAATTGCAAGAAAAACCAACCTAGTAGGCCAACCTAAACCGATAATTCGAAGAGACTTGCAAAGATATCAAATCATGCATATAAGAATTCAAAGAAGATTCAAATAATATTCATAGATAATCTGATTATAAATCCACAATTCATCGCATCTCGGCAAACATACCGCAAAAGAGTATTACATCGAATAGATCTCCAAGAACATCTAGGAGAACATGGTATTGAGAATCAAAGAGAGAGAAGAAGCCATCTAGCTGCTAGCTACGGACCTGGAGGTCTATGGTAAACTACTCACGCTTCATCGGAAGGGCAATGGTGTTGATGTAGAATCCCTCCATGATCGAATCCCCTTGCGGCAGGACGCCGGAAAAGGCCCCTAGATTGGATCTCAAGGGTACACAAGGTTGCGGTGGTGGAGAAGTGTTTTCGTGGCTCTCCTTGATGGTTTTGGGGTATAAACAGTATATATGGGCGAAAGAATTAGGTCAAGAAACCCACGAGGGGCCCACAAGACAGGGGGAGCGCCCTCCACCCTTGTGGCCGCCTCATGGCTCCTCCGACTTCATCTCCAAGTCTCCTGGTTTGCTTCTGGTCCAAGAAAGATCATTGCGAAAGTTTTATTCCTTTGGACTCTGTTTGGTATTCCTTTTCTGCCAAACTCTAAAATAGGCAAAAAAACAAAAACTGGCACTCGACTCTAGGTTAATAGGTTAGTCCCAAAAAAATATAAAATAGCATATTAATGCATATAAAACATCCAAAACAGATAATGTAATAGGATGGAATAATAAAAAATTATAGATACGTTGGAGACGTATCAGCTGCCTGCCCTGAAGTTTTTGAAAAGGATCCGGGTTCTGCTGCCTGCCCAGGGTCCACCCCCCTGACAGTTCCCCCACCGGGAGGTGAGATGGAGTTGGTTTGACCAAGTCCTCGGCAGCCTCCCAGGGACAGCTCGCGGGTCTGTCTCGTGAGGCCCACCTCGCGAGGTCAGCATCGGGGCTCCAGCCGCAATGCTCGCGCCTGTCACATGGATGACACCCTGTTGTCAGGATAAGGATGGCAGGGTACGACGGAGACCGGTTTCCACTTCAGTGCTAAGGGAGTTGCGGTGGTTACCTCCCTCCAAATCAAGTCCCAAGTCTTTCTACTTTGGCAAAAGAAGACCAAGGAAGCTTGGCAGCCGACGCATATGTGACCGTCGAGCCCACACCAGCGTCAGCACAGTACCTTTAGTAGGCGAAGACCACCTTTGGCCATGATAAGCCCGCGCCCTTGTCCCCCTTCAAACTTGCCGCCCTGTGGAAGCCCTTTCCCGCTCATATTTAGGGGGAAGAGCCCCAAGGCACTATAAGAAGGTAGGACGACCATTGTAAAGGGGGGCTTCTCCTTCCTTGCCTCACCTTGTAGCTCCAAGTGCATGGTGGCCCACCGGCAATCCCAACCAAGCAGGAATAAGGTTTTACACCACCACGGTGACCCGAACCAGGGTAGCTCATGTGTCCATGCCATGCTATGTGCTTGCGTGCGCCTCCCGAACCCTCGTCACTGTTCACGTCTGGTCGAATAGGTCGTGAGCTAGATCCCTAGTGTTCAAATGTTGATTCATCAACAAGTCCGTGGACAGAGGTTCCCTGACTCCGAAAAATACCAATGTTACCCGTCATTTACCTCTACGTCTTTCACATTTTTGTTCAATAATATTTGGTGCCTTGTTAGGATATATTGTCATCTAACTATAACATATTGTTTGGCAGGAATCATGCTTATCCAATAGTTCATGAAAAATTGTAGAAAAAGACATATCGTATTGGTTGCTCGATCATTGCCCAGAGATCGTTATCTCTGTGCCTCTAGTGCGCCATGATAGCGTTGGTGATAGCATTCTTCTATCATGAAGCACAAGAGGATCAGTAGCTCTGCTCTCGCGGTTGCGCATGCTCCGCCATGTAGTCCATCTGGCGTCCTAGGTAGCCACCGTGCGCCCGCGATTGTCAGCTCTCATAGTAGGAGGATGATATACAACTTCTTGCACTCTGCCATGTACCTTTAAATCATCACATCTCTTCTACCGGTGCCTTGCATCTGACCACATGGTTGCAACTTGCACCGATCCCATAAGGTGTCGGGAGTGCCTCCACTACTGCCACTGCTCGCTCTTCTGCTGCGCTCTAGCCTCCATGGCCTCCAACCTCCTCCCAAATAACCACATCACCCCTTCCTCTCACCGCCACCCCCAAACCACCGGTACCACATCATCCCCACCCCACCGCCTCCTAGTCCTCACATCCCCTACTCTTTGGTGTCGTCATTTGTTTGACGATTCCTCAGGTAGCTATGGCTCCATGGACTCTGGTAGGTCATCATGTTGCTAGCGCCTAGAGAAGCTTGACGTTTACATGCCCCCAATTTTACATGTGGGCCTTCGAGCGGAACTTTGCTACACCTACGAGCAAATGCTGCGGAAATTAATCTACGGACTTAGTTGGCGATGTTTAACTGGAAAAACGGAGGCAGCAGGACCCAACCTGGAAATCATGGGCGGAGAGGGATTGGTCAGCGGACAGAGTCCGCAACATTTGTGTGTAGAATGCCCGTAAGTGTAGTATTTTTATTTTGAGCGCTACGGCTTCTCCCGTGTTGATCCTGAGGTGACTTCTTCCATGCCACTGGTTTGATCAGGGTTACACTTCATTGCCCCTAGGCATGGAGGCATGTACGACCACAAGCTCCCACATCACCAGCCTCGTTCTGTTCCACACATCCATGTCGTGCAAGTTCGCGATCGTAGAGAGCCTGTTCGAAGTCCAGGAGGACATTGTATACTTCGAGCGACACAAGGAGGCTCTGAATCAGCTCCGCTTCACACATTGTGGCTACACAAACATTGGTGATTATTGGCTACCTTATCAAGCATTGGAATCGACTGCACATCTGCCACTCCGTTGGCGGTATGGGCACCCCCATGGAGATTTTGGAGATCTGGATGTCTGATGGTTATTACGGTGCGGTACTCCTCGTGATCGAGTATATATGATGATACTTTGACATCCCCCAAGATCTCAAAGCCAACAATTCCGATGGGCCTCTACATTGTTGTGGAGGTCTAGCGTGTTCGGAGATGACCCACCAGGCGATGGTGGTGACCCGCTTGGAACCCGACACAGTTCGCATTGTACCCCTTGGATGTACTTTGATGCCTCTTTCGAGCCACATGACCCATCCTGGATAGCTTCCACCAGCACCAAGCTCTAGGGCACAACGATGCCATGTGATCGGTCACCTTGTGAAGCCCGTGGTCTGTAGGTGACCCCGTTCTTGGCGATGACTAGTGGAGGGTCATCCGCCATGAAGCCATACAAGTTATGGTGTGTGACAGGATTCCACCAGGTTGTCGGGGGGTGTGGTGTGGCCCATTTCTGGCTCCCTCAAGTCCTGGTCTTTTGATATGTCTCCAACGTATCTATAATTTTTTATTGTTCCATGCTATTATATTACCCCTTTTGGATGTTTATGGGTTTTATTTTACAAATTTATATCATTTTTGTGACTAACCTACTAACCGGAGGCCCAGCCCGTGTTGTTTTTTTTTTTTTGCCTATTTCAGTATTTTGAAGAAAAGGAATATCAAACGGAGTCCAAACGGAATGAAACCTTCGGGAGCATGATTTTTGGAACGAACGTGATCCAGAGGACTTGGAGTGCAAACCCAAAAGCAGCCAAGGAGGCCACAAGATAGGAGGGGGCGCCCACCCCTACAGGGCGCGCCCCCTGTCTCGTGGGCTCCTCGGGCGGCCACCGACCTACTTCTTCCTCCTATATATACCCACGTACCCCGAAAACATCCAGGGAGCCAACGAAAAACAATTTCCGCCGCCGTAACCTTCTGTATCCGCGAGATCCCATCTTGGAGCCTTCGTCGGCGCTCCGCCGGAGGGGGAATCGACCAAGGAGGGCTTCTACATCAACACCATAGCCCTTCCGATGAGTTGTGATTAGTTTACCACAGACCTTCGGGTCCATAGTTATTAGCTAGATGGTTCTTCTCTCTTTTTGGATCTCAATACCATGTTCTCCCCCTCTCTTTTGGAGATCTATTTGATGTAACTCTTTTTGCGGTGTGTTTGTCAAGATCCGATGAATTGTGGGTTTATGATCAAGTTTATCTATGAGAAATATTTGAATCTTCTCTGAATTCTTTTATGTATGATTGAGTTATCTTTGCAAGTCTGTTTGAATTATCTGTTTGGTTTGGCCTACTAGATTGATCTTTCTTGCCATGGGAGAAGAGCTTAGCTTTGGGTTCAATCTTGCGGTGTCCTTACCCAGTGACAGCAGGGGCAGCAAGGCAAGTACTGTATTGTTGCCATCGAGGATAAAAAGATGGGGTTTATATCATATTGCTTGAGTTTATCCCTCTACCTCATGCCATCTTTCTTAATGCGTTACTCTGTTCTTATGAACTTAATACTCTAGATGCATGCTGGATAGCGGTCGATGTGTGGAGTAATAGTAGTAGATGCAGGCAGGAGCCGGTCTACTTGTTGCGGACATGATGCCTATATACATGATCATGCCTAGATAATCTCATAATTATTCGCTTTTCTATCAATTGCTTGAGAGTAATTTGTTCACCCATCGTAATACTTATGCTATCTTGAGAGAAGCCACTAGTGAAACCTATGGCCCCCGGGTCTATCTTTTATCATATAAGCTTTCAATCTACTTTTATTTGCATCTTTACTTTTCTTATCTATATTATAAAATACCAAAAATATATTTATCTTATCATACTATCTCTATCAGATCTCACTTTCGCAAGTGGGCGTGAAGGGATTGACAACCCCATTATTGCGTTGGTTGTGAGTTTTTTGTTTGTTTGTGTAGGTGCGTGGGACTTCTGAGGAGCCTCCTACTGGATTGATACCTTGATTCTCAAAAACTGAGGGAAATACTTATGCTACTATTGCTGCATCACCCTTTCCTCTTCAAGGAAAACCAACGCAAGCTCAAGACGTAGTAAGAAGGATTTCTGGCGCCGTTGCCGGGGAGGTATTCGCTCAAGTCAAGACATACCAAGTACCCATCACAAACTCATCTCCCTCGCATATACATTATTTGCCATTTGCCTCTCGTTTCCCTCTCCCCCACTTCACCCTTGCCGTTTTATTCGCCCTCTCTTTCCCAATCTTCTCCCTCTCTCGCTTGTCTTTTTGTGTGCCTGTTTGTCCTTATGGCTTTGCCTAAGAGTACCGACCTCCTTCTTAGAAGGTTGGAGGAGATTGAATCAAATATTAGAAGATTTATGACCTTGCCATTTGAGCATAATAATTTCTTCAGAAAAGAGCTTAAAGAACAAAAAGGATTTTTGGGGTTTATGAATAAGGAGCTTGATGATATGTCTAAAGAATTTTATGGTTTGAACTCTCAAATTACCCGGCTTGAAAATTCTATAGCCAAAATTTCTGATAAGCAAGCTACCTTAGTTAATAAGATGGCTGCCAAACGAGAAAAATCAGGTGAGATCTTAAAGTTATTGATGTGTCCCCTATTAGATCTTTGTTTTGCAATATGAATCTTAATTATAATGGGACTGGAGATGAGTCAACCTTAGTTAGAAGGCGTCCCAATAATTCGGAGTTTTTAGATCTTGATGCTAAATTTGGTAAAAGTGGGATTGGAGAGGTCATGACTTTAAATAGCATTGAACCCACTATCTCGGATTTCAAGGAATTTGATTATGATAATTGTTCTTTAGAGGGTTGTATTTCCTTGTTACAATCCGTTGTTAATTCTCCTCATGATTATAGTCAAAATAAAGCTTTTACCAAACATATCGTTGATGCCTTGATGCAATCTTATGACGAAAAACTTAATTTGGAAGTTTCTATACCTAGAAAACTTAATGATGAGTGGGAACCTACTATAAAGATTAAAATTAAAGATCATGAGTGTTTTGCTTTGTGTGATTTGGGTGCTAGTATTTCCCCGATTCCGAAAACTTTATGTGATATTCTAGGTTTCCATGATCTTGATGATTGCTCTTTAAATTTGCACCTTGCGGATTCCACCATTAAAAAGCCAATGGGAAGAATCAATGATGTTCTCATTGTTGCAAATAGAAATTTGGTGCCCGTAGATTTTATCATTCTTGATATAGATTGCAATCTTTCTTGCCCTATTATTCTTGGTAGACCTTTCCTTAGAACAATTGGCTCGATTATTGATATGAAGGAAGGGAATATTAGATTCCAATTTCCATTAAGGAAAGGCATGGAGCACTTTCCAAGAAAGAAAGTGAAATTACCTTATGAATCTATCATGCGAGCTACTTATGAATTGAGTGCCAAAGACGGCACTACTTAGATTTATCTTCGCTTTTATGCCTAGCTAGGGGCGTTAAACGATGGCGCTAGTTGGGAGGCAACCCAATTTTATTTGTGTTTTTGTTTTTGTTTCTGTTTAGTAATAAATTTTGAATCTACCTTCTGTTTAGATGTGTTTTTATGTTTTAATTAGTGTTTGTGCCAAATAGAACCTATAGGATAACCTAAGGTGATAGTTAATTTGATTCTGCTGAAAAACAGAAACTTTGCACGCACGAATTTAGTTTTGTTAAATCACAGAAACGTGATTTTGCGTTGATTCTTTTTGATTCTTATGAATAGACAAATTTTCCAGGACTTCCTATTTTAGTAGGATTTTTAGAGTTCCAGAAGTGTTCGTTAGTTACAGATTGCTACAGACTGTTCTGTTTTTGACAGATTCTGTTTTTCGTGTGTTGTTTGCTTATTTTGATGCATCTATGGCTAGTATTAAGTGGTATGAACCATAGAGAACTTGGAATACAGTAGGTTTAACACCAAAATAAATAAAGAATGAGTTTATTACAGTACCTTATGTGGTGGTTTTGTTTTCTTTCACTAACGGAGCTTATGAGATTTCCTGTTGAGTTTTGTGTTGTGAAGTTTTCAAGTTTTGGGTAAAGATTTGATGGACTATGGAATAAGGAGTGGCAAAAGCCTAAGCTTGGGGATGCCCATGGCACCCCAAGATATTCAAGAGTAGACAAAAGCCTAAGCTTGGGGATGCCCCGGGAAGGCATCCCCTCTTTCGTCTATGTTCATTGGTAACTTTACTTGGAGCTATATTTTTATTCGCCACATGATATGTGTTTTGCTTGGAGCGTCGTGTATGATATTAGTATTTGCTTTTTAGTTTTCCACAATCATCCTTGCTGTACACACCTTTTGGGAGAAGCCCACTTGATTGAATTTATTAGAATACTCTATGTGCTTCACTTATATCTTTTGAGCTTGATAGTTTTTGCTCTAGTGCTTCACTTATATATTTTAGAGCACGGCGTTGGCTTAATTTTGTAGAAATTGCTAGTCTCTCATGCTTCACTTATATTATTTTGAGAGTCTTTTAGAACAGCATGGTATTTGCTATGGTTATAAATTGGTCCTAGAATGGTAGGCATCCAAGTTGGGTATAATAAAAACTATCATAGGAAGTGAATTGGATGCTATGATCAATTTGATACTTGATAATTGTTTTGAGATATGGAGGTAGTGATATTAAAGTCATGCTAGTTGGGTGATTATAAATTTAAATAATACTTCTGTTGAAGTTAGCAAGTCCCGTAGCATGCACATATGGTTAAAGTTGTGTAACAAATTTGAAACATGAAGTGTACTTGGATTGTGCATCCTTATGAGTGGCGGTCGGGGATGAGCGATGGTCTTTTCCTACCAATCTATCCCTCTAGGAGCATGCGCGTAGTGCTTGGTTTTTGATGACTTCTAAATTTTTGCAATAAGTATATGAGTTCTTTTGACTAATGTTGAGTCAATGGATTATACGCACTTTTACCTTTCCACCATTGCTAGCCTCTTCGGTACCGTGCATTGCCCTTTCTCACCTTGAGAGTCGATGCAAACTTCGCCGGTGAATCCAAACCCCGTGATACGATACGCTCTATCACACATAAACCTCCTTATATCTTCCTTAAAACAGTCACCATACCTACCTATTATGGCATTTCCATAGCCATTCCAAGATATATTGCCATGCAACTTTCCACCGTTCCGTTTATCATCATGACATACATTACTTTTGCCATATTGCCATTGCATGATCATGTAGTTGACATCGTATTTGTGGCAAAGCCACCATGCGTAATTTTTCATACATGTCACTCTTGATTCATTACACCATCCCAGTACACCGCCGGAGGCATTCATATAGAGTCATATCTTGTTCTAGTTTTGAGTTGTAATTCATATGTTGTAATCAATAAAAGTGTGATGATCATCATTATTAGAGCATTGTCCCCAAAAAGAAAAAAAAGGAAAAAAGAAAGGCCAAAAGAAAAAAAAGGCCCAAAAGAAAAAAAAGAAATAAAAGAAATAAATAAAAGGGGGAAATGTTACTATCTCTTTTTTCCACACTTGTGCTTCAAAGTAGCACCATGTCCTTCATATAGCGAGTCTCATTTATTGTGCTTCAAAGTAGCACCGTGTTTTTCATATAGAGAGTCTCATATGTTGTCACTTTCATATACTAGTGGGAATTTTTCATTATAGAATTTGGCTTGTATATTCCTACGATGGGCTTCCTCAAATGCCCTAGGTCTTCGTGAGCAAGCAAGTTGGATGCACACCCAATAGTTTTCTTTTGTTGAGCTTTCATTCATTTATAGCTCTAGTGCATCCGTTGCATGGCAATCCCTACTCCTCATGCTGACATCAATTGATGGGCATCTCCATAGCCCATTGATGATCCTCGTCAATGTGAGACTTTCTCCTTTTTTGTCTTCTCCACACAATCCCCTCATCATATTCTATTCCACCCATAGTGCTATATCCATGGCTCACGCTCATGTATTGCGTGAAGGTAGAAAAAGTTTGAGATTATTTAAGTACGAAACAACTGCTTGGCTTGTCATCGGGGGTGTAGAATTTGGGAACATTTTTGTGTGAGGAAAATGAAGCATAGCCTAACTATATGATTTTGTAGGGATAAACTTTCTTTAGCCATGTTATTTTGAGAAGACATGATTGCTTTTATTAGTATGCTTGAAGTATTACTATTTCTTTTATCAATATGAACTTTTATTTTGAATCATTTGGATCTGAACATTCATGCCACAATAAAGAAAATTACATTGAGAATTATGCTAGGTAGCATTCCACATCAAAAATTCTGTTTTTATCATTTACCTACTCGAGGACGAGCAGGAATTAAGCTTGGGGATGCTTGATGCGTCTCCAACGTATCTATAATTTTTTATTGTTCCATGCTATTATATTACCCCTTTTGGATGTTTATGGGCTTTATTTTACACATTTATATCATTTTTGGGACTAACCTACTACCCGGAGGCCCAACCCGTATTGCTGTTTTTTGCCTATTTCAGTATTTTGAAGAAAAGGAATATCAAACGGAGTCCAAACGGAATGAAACCTTCGGGAGCGTGATTTTTGGAACGAACGTGATCTAGAGGACTTGGAGTGGAAGCCAAGAAGCACCCTAGATGGCCACGAGATAGGAGGGCGCCCCCACCCCTACAGGGCGCACCCCCTGTCTCGTGGGCCCTCGGGCGGCCACCAACCTACTTCTTCCTCATATGTATACCCACGTACCCCAAAAACATCTAGGGAGCCAACGAAAAACAATTTCCACCGTCGTAACCTTCTGTATCCGTGAGATCCCATCTTGGAGCCTTCACCGGCGCTCCGCCGGAGGGGGAATCGACCACGGAGGGCTTCTACATCAACACCATAGCCCTTCCGATGAGTTGTGAGTAGTTTACCACAGACCTTCGAGTCCATAGTTTTTAGCTAGATGGCTTCTTCTCTCCTTTTGGATCTCAATACCATGTTCTCCCCCTCTCTTGTGGAGATCTATTTGATGTAACTCTTTTTGCGGTGTGTTTGTCGAGATCCGATGAATTGTGGGTTTATGATCAAGTTTATCTATGAGAAATATTTGAATCTTCTCTGAATTCTTTTATGTATGATTGAGTTATCTTTGCAAGTCTCTTCGAATTATCAGTTTGGTTTGGCCTACTAGATTGATCTTTCTTGCCATGGGAGAAGTGCTAAGCTTTGGGTTCAATCTTGCGGTGTCCTTACCCAGTGACAGCAGGGGCAGCAAGGCACCTATTGTATTGTTGCCATCGAGGATAAAAAGATGGGGTTTATATCATATTGCTTGAGTTTATCCCTCTACATCATGTCATCTTTCTTAATGCGTTACTCTGTTCTTATGAACTTAATACTCTAGATGCATGCTGGATAGCGGTCGATGTGTGGAGTAATAGTAGTAGATGCAGGCAGGAGTCGGTCTACTTGTTGCGGACGTGATGCCTATATACATGATCATGCCTAGATAATCTCATAATTATTCGCTTTTCTATCAATTGCTCGACAATAATTTGTTCACCCACCGTAATACTTATGCTATCTTGAGAGAAGCCACTAGTGAAAGCTATGGCCCCCGGGTCTATCTTTTATCATATAAGCTTTCAATCTACTTTTATTTGCATCTTTACTTTTCTTATCTATATTATAAAATACCAAAAAATATTTATCTTATCATACTATCTCTATCAGATCTCACTTCCGCAAGTGACCGTGAAGGGATTGACAACACCTTTATTGCGTTGGTTGCGAGTTCTTTGTTTGTTTGTGTATGTGCATGGGACTTCTGAGGAGCCTCCTACTGGATTGATATCTTGGTTCTCAAAAACTTAGGTAAATACTTACGCTACTATTGCTGCATCACCCTTTCCTCTTCAAGGAAAACCAACGCAAGCTCAAGATGTAGCATCCATTCGGATGGCCATTGCCCGCACGTACTAGCACACGTCAACCTTGTCTCGGGAGCCATTTGTGTGATCTAACCGTTGTGAAGGGTGTTATGAAGGATGTATGTCAAAAGTGAAAGCTGGACTGATCACAAAAGGTCTACTAGACCGTGAAGGGAGATCCCACATGTTTTTTGAGGGTACGCAAATTGTGTACCATAGCTTTATAGAAGGAGAGAAAATTAGTACATGACATCTACCACTCACTGCGAACAACGAGCGTAGCACAACACCACATCCGGCTATCCTCAGGACAGCCACCCATGACAACCCAACTACTACACGAAAAAACCTGCCCAAAACCGAAAAACCTCACCGCATCTTGATCGACACCGAACACCTCCGAAGAACAGCAACTCCAGCTTCCTTTCGATTCAGCTGCGACGACAATATATAGCGCCGGAGGAGAGAGGTCAGGGCCACGACGAACACGGGAGGAGCGCCAACAGGAAGCTCAGTCTCCTTGCATGATGCTCCCAACAGAGAAACGACGTCGCAGACGCCGCCAACATGCCGCTCCAGAGGACCAAGGCTTTCGCCCGGAGACAACTGCCAACACCAATCACGAGGGAGATAGCTACACACTCGACGTCGCCTCCAGAGAGGGGAACGACACCCGCGGGTGCCATCGAAGCCGGCCGGCCAAAAACCGGACAGGATTTTTATACGTAATGTTGCGCATCTCCACTCCAACGAGGTAGGCAGCACCGTTCCTGAAGCCTCACACCGCCCTCACCGCAGCAAATCTGCCGAAGCCGCGAAGCCGAGGTCAAACACCACCCGCACTGCCGAGAGAGCGTGAACGGAACCTCCACCAACATCGCCATCGAGGAGCAACCACAACCTCCAAGCAGAGATCCCACATGTCACTGTTGGGATTTTATAATGGCACCATCGCACATTTCCCCCGCATCCCATATTTCTGTCGGCAAAATTATGTAGAGACGAGGACTTGATCTCTAGTTGTAAAAAATAGCTATATCACACATACAGGCCCAATAGCCAACTCAACACTACTTATTTTTTGTCAAGTGGAGAAACACTTGGTATTTAACCATCCATCTCTGATAAATCTGGCCCAAGAGTAACAACTGCTGATTAAGAAATCTATCAGGGAACACGAATCAGATTAGTGGAGTGTAGATCGGGCCTTGCACTCTCAAATCATAAAGTATTGGAGTGTTTGGGTGGCGGGATTGAGAGTATGGAGAAAAATGGAGTGTAGCAATGGTGGCATATCAACAAGGCATTAGTGTTACGGATGGAGGAGGAATAAGGGCTACTTATATACCCCACCCCACCAGTCAAAAGTGACCGTTGCCACCAGATGGCCCCGGGCGAATAGGCTAAGTTGGCCCCATGCGCACAAGGTGTTCAAAGAAATTTCCTCTATCCCGTGTGAATGGGGTGTTCAGAGACCTAACCCTGGGCCTCGTAGAAACGGGTTACGGTGACCATGGAAACTTAGTTTTAACAACTGTCATTATTTCCATTAAGCACATTGCCATTAGACTAAACTACCATTTATAGATAAATGCACTTTCACGGTGGTCAGGTTGCGCGGTACTCCAAGAGATCATAAGTTTTTTGTTCCTATATGTGTTGGGGATTTGGTCGAATATGCAAATTGTGTTGGTCATTTTGCCGGATATGCAACTAGTTGATCCCGTGTTTTCTTTCTTGGCTAGCCGTGCGGTCACATTGTTCTTAAAAAGGGAGAATAAGCACTTCATCTTCATGCATTATTTGTTGAAGTTGAATGTGCATCCCAAGTGGCTCAATGTCGTTGTCAATTCCGTCAAGACCGCCGCCATGCCCAATGTAGATGAATATGGTGATCCAACAAAAGGAGGACTTTCACTGGCCAAAATGATTGCTAGGAACCGGGGAAGAAGGTGGGAGGAGAAGGAGAAGCGAGAAGGGGGCAACCAAGATGACAGAGAGGTTTGGGAACATCATGACGAACAAGGAGGAGACATGCGTCAAGCGCAATAATGTGAAGGAGGAAAAGAAGGCCGAGAGATTTGACAAGTTCATGGTGGTGCAAGCCAAGATGATCAAGCTCCAAAAGAATAAGATTGAGCTCATGGCTGCTTCGGAGGAGATCAAAATGTTGACCATGAAGATGTCGGGCTTGGATCTCAATGCGTGAAGATCATGCAAGCATACCATGCTAGGATGTTGAAGCGCTTGGTGCCCGATTTTGAGGAGTCGACCGACCGCACAATGAAGAATTTGGCTCGGACTGCCGAACCTGGAGGCAAAAATGAGTTTTTTGCATGGACAACCAGACTGACAACATTTGAGATCGGCCGCGTGTAAATAACTTAAGAACATCCGGCGCTTTTCGTTTGTGAGTGCATATGTTTGACAAGAGCATACAACTCCCTAAATAAAATAGGAGCTTGCAAGTTGCAACTCTTTAAACTTTATAGGAGCATGCTGCATGCAGCTTAGTTAGAATCGTGATGCTTGATTTTGCTAAGAGTGAAGTGAGTATAATTAACCACCGTCCTCCGGACCGAATGCAAACACTGGACCTCAGATCCGGCCGGCGGCTAGCCAGAAGTTAATTGGGTTCATGACTAGGATCACATGCAAGGCGGAGGAGGCACCCCATCATCGACGGATGCCAGCCTAAAACAACACACGAGCAACGCCAGATCCGGCGCGGTCGTCAGTCAGTGAGTCGGTAGGTGGGTCGGTTCCATGTGACTCAAGCCAGAGCGATCGCGCGCCAAACGCCACCCTTCATCAAGTTCTCTAAGCGCGAATGGTCCCTGTCCGGCGCACCCTACGGCCAGTACAATAATGCGCCTGGGCCGTATCGCGCTGCACCGCTCCAATCGATCCAAAAAATTTCTTTTTCTTCTCCTTGCTTTGAGTGACACTCCAAGCTCTGCTCTCGCTGAGTTGAACATACTCTACACTCCACACTCCACAGCCGATGGCTGTACAAACTCGAGGCAGCAGCAAATGCAACGGTATTGTATCTGCGTAGATTTGTTTATGATCATGTCTGGAGATGCCGTCGTACAGCGTCGCTTTTGGAGTGGAGTGGAGTGGACACTGCATCGAGATGCATGCAAGAACGATATAGAATTGGTGGGTGGCGGTGCCCTTTCGGCCCAGCGACAACACACGCAGAGCAAAGCATCGCTGGCAATGGCATCCAAGATCTAGTACTCCACCGTAGTGGCAGTGATGTTTTGGATCTGCCACCCTGCTTTCCGTATGCTACCACGGAATGTGGGAGGCAACATTATTGCACGGTCTCCCCCTGCTTTCGCAAGAACAGATCTGATCTTGAACGCCGCCAGAACGAGGCAAGACAGATCCACTAGAAATGTGTTTGTGGAATCCAATGAATGAATTCGAGAAGCACTAGTATATCACATAAATTACAGCATAGAAATCAACAAGAATTGAGAGGAAGAAGTTTTCATCAGAAGAAAGGAAGAAAAAGAGAAAGAATAAAGCCGATGGGCACACACATCATGAGATCACAGTATCTATCGGTACAGGGATCGACCAATGGTCCGATCCATCCGCCAACGCAACTCGATCACGCACGGAGCAAGAAAGATGGCGCCACCACACCACCATGCGTTGTATTCTCGGATCGGATCAGAACATGGCGCCGAGGACGGCCGCGCCGAGGACGGCGGCCCACCTGGCGACGCCGGTGAGGGACGCGGCGGCGGACTTCTCGGTGTCGTCGTCGGCGGTGGCGTCGTCGGCCTCGGGCGCCTCGGCGATCCCGGCGGACTTCTTCTTCTTCTTGGGCTTGGACTTGGTGGGCGCGGGGGCGGGCGCGGGCGCCGGGGTGGGCGGCTGGGGCCCGAACAGCTCGTAGGGGAGCGGCATCTTGTCCACGGAGTAGACGGCCAGCGGGAAGTCCTTGCTCACCACGCTGCCGAGGAGCATGTTGTTGCCCTTCACGCCGGTGGAGACGTTGACGTTGTTGCCGGAGGGCTTGATCTTGTAGGTGTAGGGGCCGGAGTGGCCGGACGCCTGCGTGCTGACCTTGCCGTTGAGGGTGCCGAGCATGGAGAGCGAGTAGAACCGGGGCAGCACGCAGTAGAGCACCATCTGGATCTGCTCCTGAGACGACAGCCCGTTGAGGGTGCCGGCCTTGAGCCCGTCGATGGCGGCGTCGGTGGGCGCGAAGATGGTGAGCCCGTTGTAGCTGTCCGTCAGCTGCGCGTTGATCTGCGTCTCCACGCGGGTCTCCTTGAGCAGCTGCACGAACTTGGAGTACTTGCCGGACTTCTCCAGCATGGCCGTCACGTCCGTCGGCGGCTTCCCGTCGGCAGCAGCCGCGCCGGGCGCGTCGGCTGCGGCCGGGGCGGGCTTGGCGGGCGCCTCGACGGCGGCGGGCGCGTCGGCGGCCGCGGGGGCCGGCTTCGCGGGCGCCTTCGCCTTCTGCGCCGACGTCATTGCCGACGCCGCCAGGAGCAGCGCGGCCACGAGCAGGATCCGCGACGCCGACGCCATTGCCGTGGTGGTGTCCCGGCGGGCAATGGGTTGGTGGGTGGGGTGGGGTGAGGAGGAGCTGGTCTGGGAGGGAGCGCGATCTCGCAGTGTGTGTTTAATAGACTTATAGTGGCGGTGGGTGGCGACGAGACGAGACTGGTGAGATGAGAGTGTGAGGTGAGCTGAGAAGATGCGCGCGGTGGAAATTCTTTGCGAGCTAGCTAATCGGACAGCAACTTTCTCTCGTATTTACGCTCCGTGGTGATGTGATTCACGAACTACCTTCAGACCCTGAACCCGAAACGAATGTGAATCTGCACCGCAGGCAAGATTTCAACATTTTTTAGCAATCCACGTAATTTTTCACTGGATTTTCAATGCACACCCCCTAGCTATAGTTTACTTAGCTCTGCGTTGCTTGTAGGGACGAAAATGAAGTGGAACGTTTCCATTTTTCCGGAGAAAAAATGAAAACAGAGAGAAAATATGAAAACGAAAAAAAATTGCAAAACGAAATGAAAATGGAATTTTTTTTGTGGAAACGGAAACAAAAATGGAACGGTGTTTTCCGGTGGAACGGACGTGGAAAGGAAACTTTCCGTTTTTGTGAATATGGAGTTTCCGTTTCTATTATAGGCCTATGATTGCTTTCTAGCCCAACTATCAAACAACACAAAATGACACAATGAGCCGAATGAGCACAATGGATCATTTGAGTACCAAATTCTACTGACACACGTACTCAATTAGACCCTATATGAAATTGTCCAGTATTACTACAATACTACCCTAAGTTGTTAACACAACCATATTATTTTGCAGCCATGTTAACAATTCATTAAATTTGTTTGCTTTTTGTGTGTATTTATTTATGATTCAAGGGGGTTTTAAGTTCCGGTCAACAAACACTTATGTTTTCATGTCCGATCTTTATCCAGCCCGTATCCGTTTTCGGTAGTATCTGTTTTCATACTCATTTTCGGTGTGTATTCGTTTCCGCTTCTACAAGAAAATATGAAAACAAATGTGATAGCACCCGGTTTCTTCTGTTTTCGCTCTGTTTTCATCCTTAGTTGCTTGTGGTTAATTAGTCAGTAAAGCTATCCGGCGAACGTTCGCCCTGGGTGAGATCCCAGCAAATGCCTCCAGAGGCATACGATCCAAATCCAATGGGTGACAGTTTTCGACGATTTTTGCACTAAAACTAAACAATTGCCATGGCACTATCTAAACCCGCCACCCCCACCCCCGGCATCCCTCGATTCTAGCTTTCTATCTCAACCGTCGGATCAAAATCCAACGTCCAGGCTTAATCTTCAACCTCGCGCGGATCTTTCTCATCTTTCCTCACGCACGGTCTATCTCTTGCCCAACCGCCACGATGGACCACCGACCGAACCGGCAGCCACCACCGCCCGCGACCGCCGATGCTCCAGCGCAGCCTCCCTCCTCCCCCCCTCCCCCTCCCCCCCCCCCCCCCCCCCCCCGGGCATCCCTCTATTCCCGGCGATGGCCTATTTTTTCTCCGGCAAACTTGCACCACCACCATGCTGCCGCCCCCACCATCGTCGTGCTGCCTCCCCCACCCCCCACCCTAAGATAGATGAGCTTCTTCCTCCCCTCCGGAGAGCTTCTTTCTCTCCTTTGGTTGTTTCTTCCTTCTAGCGAAAATTGTCTGACCCAAATTCAAAAGTCTGACGACTGACATGTACGTATTGTGTCTAATCAATTACCTAGTGGCTGCATGTGGTGGTGAAGCCAGGCAGGCAGAGCCCAGGTTGGATGTGGATGCTTTACCTCCAAGCACAAGCATAAGCACAAGGCTCAGAAGAGGACTGTACAACATGTTACCAATCCTGTCTGTATGATGACATTTCTTTCTGTCGGCCGGGTGAGTGGCTCGTAAGTGTGTCCGATCTGAAAAGTCCAGTTGGACACGTATATAATAAGTACAACTAGTAGTAGCATATTCATATTCATCAGTTGGTGGTACGAATGATTGCGGTAGGAAATGTGTACTTTCGGGGGCAACATGCATGATGCTGAATTTCTTTAAGAAATATAAATCGTCGGTACGCAAAGCTGCTGCTTCGCTCATTCGCACCGCACCGACAGTATGCGTGTGTGCGCGTCGTAGAGACGAGACCAGAGAGGGTCGTGGTTGGCTGTACTGCAATCGGGGTGTCCACGTCGAATCATTGATGGGTCGACAGCGCCCGCCCAACGTACTCTCTTGCTTGCCACTTTGGGGCCGTGCCCGCCTCACCTCACGTCACGTCGTGTGCCACACTCATTTCTAATCGTACGTAATTTGGGTGCCCTGTATTTTATTTCCAGCAAGAATTTGGGTGCTGGTCGATGGAGATCAGGTAGCCGTAATATATTGGCCTGTTGGGGCGGGAACGCGGTCGCCGACGCAGAAGTAGCGTACGCCGCATGCAGCAGGGGGGAGAAAGAGATCGACGGCGACGGCGACGGCGCAGCGACCCGGACACGACGTCCGATCCGCCGACTCCTCCCGGGCCGACTAGTATCTTCCAGGCCACGTAGTGCAGTACAGCACAGGCGCAGAATCAACGGGGCCACACTCTACACTGCCGGAGGCGGCTGCTATGAATGAATGAATGGATCCACAGCACCTGCATGCATGTTCTCCGCCGTATCCCTCGTCGTTACGGTACATGCTAACATGAATACAGCTGCATGTGTCTTACTACCAAGTACGGAGTACTCATACATACGAATCTCATACCTGAACTCGTCTCATGCGCGTACGTACACGTACATGTGGCCACATGGGAGAACGCAAATCTCGATCGCGAGCGCCCAAAGAGAAAGAAAAATGGGTGACATGACAGGTGACGGAGCACGCACCCGTACGCAGTGGCCGCTGGGTCGATAACAAATGGTTTCTTACAGCGCAGCCATGCACAAGCTTCTGATTTAGCGACAGCGATAGCCCACCGGAACCTGGCTGGCATCATGTGTGCGAGTGTGTCCCTGTCCGTCGATCGACCCGTCTCTCTCCTCCGCTCTGTCCTCGCTTGTATGCACTCTGCAGTCTCCGCCGCGCCACCAAACCTCCCCCGTGGCCTCGTACCCCCAATGCATCCACGAGAATCACACCGACCGCGTGAATTGGGACAAGTTTCATGGTGGACTCTTGCATTTCCCACGTATGAGAGAAAAGCATCGCTTATCGTTCTTTTTTTAAATTTAATATAAAACACTCGGTGTCTCAACTTTGTACTAATTTTAATACAAAGTTGTACTAACCTTGAGACATTTATTTTGAGACGGAAGACGAAGGGGGTATGTGATAGCTAGCTTAAAAATTGGGACAAGTTTCAAGGTAGACTCTTGCATTTTCCACGTACGAGGCAAACGCACTGCTTAGACCATCTACAGCCCAGCCGGGCGCGGTCCGCAGACCGGTCATGTCTCAAATTAGCCACCTGCATTCTGCATTCAAATCTCTCGCATTTCAACCCTAGATTCATACAAAGCATGCAAAAGAAATCCTACGCACCACATACTGCGTGCTATTTTAGCTAATCTTTGTCGTCGGAGATGTCCGCTACATCGGTGTGAGCGCCGGCTGGACGGACGCGTAGGAGGGCTCCAACTCATACTCCTCCTGCTCAACCTCATCCATGTAGGCGAGCATCTCCGCCTCCTCCGCGGCCTGTTGCACCTCTCCATCTCCTGCCGGTGACAGCATCTGGTCTCCGCAACCGTCTTCGAGCAGAGGGAATCGAGGATGGCCTGCTGCTCCGCCTGTAGATCCGCATCACCAGCGTCCCCCACGTCCTCCTCCTCCTCCTCCGCATCCACTGCATCTCAAGGTAGCCACGTGGCGATCCGGGCTTCGCGCCTTGCCCTGATCTGCTCAAGTAGCTCCATCTGGCACTCCGGCGTTAGAAATGGGTGTCTCCTTACCCAACGGCATGGGGGCATGGCTACTAGGCGGACGGGGAGTGAAAAGTCGCGGTGGTGGCGGACAGGCGGAGGAAAATATGGATGGTAGGGTTTCGGTGCCGGCGGCTGACTTAAGTAGCCGGGCTAGGCACTACGCGGCCCGCTGGAGCGGCGACATCGGTCCGACGGAGGAGACGAGCTTCGGACCACCGGGTTTCCGGGCGATTCCGCGTGGGACTGCGCAGTCAATCCTGTAGATTATGTGAATTGCACGATGTATTGCTCTCGTGCATAGGCACGTATATATGATGTACAAAGATGGGCCACGGACCTCAACTATACAAGAAACTAGGAGGCGGGCCCAATACACAATATGCACATAACACATATACTCAACACCCCCCCCCCCCCGCGCGCGCAGTCGAAGCGGCACCGGGCTGATGCAAAGACTGGACCGGAACTCCTCAAATAACGCCGTAGGCAAGCCCTTGGTCATGATATCTGCAAATTGTTGGGAAGTAGGGACGTGTAAAACACGAATATGGCCAAGGGCCACCTGTTCCCGAACAGAATGAATATCCAACTCTATATGCTTGGTCCGTCGATGATGCACCGGGTTAGCGGAGAGGTAGTCCGCCGAGATGTTGTCGCAGTAGACCACCGTGGCACGGTCAACAGGGCAAGAGAGCTCCTGAAGCAGCTGGCGAAGCTACAAACACTTGGCGACAGTGACAGAACCGGACCGGCCACAGAAGGCGTCGGGAGGGCCGGGGGTGCTGGGAGCGCCGAGGGGGCCGCAGGCACCGTGGGTGCCGGGGGGGGGGGGGGGCAGGCGCCGCAGGCGCCGGGGAGGAGGCACGAGCGACAACACCGGGGGCACCGGGGGCGCCATCGCCGCGGCTGTAGGAGGAACCGCATGCGGGGGGCGCGCCTCAAAGCCAGGGGCGGGCCAAGAGAGGCGCGCGAACGCCCTGGGAGAGGCGTCGAGGAGCCCACGTCACCGGTGGCGGGAGAACAGCCGGGGGTACCTGCTGAAACAGAAACACATGCTCATCAAAGTAAACGTGTCGGGAAGTGAACACATGGTGGGAGACGCGATCGTAGCACCGATATCCCTTGGAGTTGGAGGGGTAGCCGATGAAGATGCAAGCGACAGAACGAGGTGCAAGCTTGTGAGGAGTGGAGTCGGCGGTGCTAGGATAGCAAAGGCACCCGAAAATACGCAAGCCATCATAAGATGGGGGCGTACCGAAGAGAAGATGATGAGGTGCATAGTTCCACCATGGACGGCAGGGGCGAAGGTTAATGAGAAGTGAAGCAGTAGCGAGTGCGTCCGTCCAGAAATGAGGCGGCACATTAGCATGGAACAGGAGCGTGCGAACGCAGTCATTCAGAGTGCGAAGAACGCGTTCGGCTCGACCTTTCTGCTGTGAAGTATACGGGCATGTGAGACGAAAAACTGTGCCGTGGTGTGACAGAAAAGTGCGGAAAGCAATGTTGTCGAACTCTTTTCCATTGTCAGTCTGAAGAGTAACGATGGGACACCCAAACTGCGTGCTGACATAGGAGTAAAAAGCCGTCAAAGTGGAGAGTGCATCCGACTTTCGTCATAAAGGAAACGTCCACACATAGTGAGAATAATCATCAAGGATAACCAGATAATATAAGTAGCCCGAGTTACTAGGAATCGGAGAGGTCCACACATAGCTTTGAATCAATTGAAAAGGAAAAGAAGCTATGGTGGTGGAGTTATTAAACGGGTGGCGAACATGTTTGACGACACGACAGGCATGACAGGTGTGATCCTCTATCTTATTACAGCTGAAACTGAAACTCCTAAGAGTATGACGAAGTGTGACGGGGTTGGGATGACCCAAACGAGCGTGCCAGGGATCGACGCCAGCGGAGAGAGCAACCGGTGCGGTGGTGGAGGAGGACGACGAAAGCACCGGATAGAGCTCGTCGAGGCTGTCACATCGGTGAAGTACCATCCTGGTTTGAGCGTCCTTGACACAAAAACCAAGCTCGTCAAATTCAACAGTAACATGATTTTCACGAGTTAAACAACGAACAGAAACAAGGTTCTTAATAAGATAAGGTGACACAAGTATGTTAGACAAAGTAATAGGCATGGAATTAGAAGGAAAAGAAGTGTGCCCGACATGTGTGATGGGGAGCGTGGAACTGTCGCCGACAATGATGCGGCGGTCGGTGGTGACATGAGTGAAGGAGGCAATATTACCAGGATGAGCAAACATGTGAGTCGTAGCCCCGGTGTCCATGTACCAATCACCACCTCCAGTGTAGTCGTTCGGCGTAGGCGCGACATGCAGCGCCGCGAGGAGCGCCGGATCCTAGGGCGCCGGCGGCAGGGCCGGCGAGGGCGGCGGCGGGGCCGCAGGGAGATTGTAGGCACCGCTCAGCTGCGGCAAGGAGTAGCCGCCGTACGGCTGCAGAGCCGAGTAGTATGCCTGATGCGCCAGTAGGCGCGACACGGGAAGGTTCGGTGCAGGAGCCCGTGGAACCGGCATGAACAACGCCGGTCCACGGGTTGTAGCCGGAGGCAAACGGAGGGGGCACCTGGAACTGTTGCTACTGCTGATGGGGCTGGCCAGCGCCCTGTGGCTGCTGCTGCTGACCGCCGCGGCGGCCCCCATCGTGCCGCCCCCCGCGGCGCCGTTCAGCGGGAGGGGCGGGCGGCCCATAGGGCAGCGGAAGCACCCCGACTGCTGGGTGGCCGGGTATGACGGTGGCACCGGGAACGGCGCCGGGTGGCACTGCGGTGGGGGCGCGACCGGGGCGGCTGAAGGCGCCGAGGAGCCGCCACGGGTGGTGCCAGCGGCAAGGGCAGTGTGGATGGCCCGCGCCTTCACCTACTTCATCCGTTGCTCCTCCAAGCGGAGGTACGCAACGAACTTGGCGAACGATGGGTTGGGGGTGAGGCTGAGGTTCGCTGCGGCGTTGCCGAAGTCCTCGTTGAGCCCGACGGTGAGCGTACTGAGGAGGAGGTCATCATCAATCCTCACACCAATATCGCGGAGCTCGTCAGCGAGAGTCTTCAGGCGGCGACAATAGTCGTCAACGGAGGTGTTGTCCTGATGACACCCAAAGAACTCTTGCTGCAAAAAAACACGACGCTGGAGCTGGTTGTCGGTGAAGAGCATGTTCAGCTTGGTCCACACGGCGCATGCATCATCACCGTCCGTCACGACCGTCTGGAAGAGGTCGGGCGAGATGGTGAGGAAAAACCAGCGGATGATCGTGGTGTTGATGGTGGACCAATCATGAAACTCGGGGACGAGGCTGGAGTCGACGGTGCCATCCACGTGGTCCATGAGATGATACTCCCAAAATACGAGAGAAAAATACGCCTTCCACGTGTAGTAGGAGGAGTCTGCTTGGGAGAGGCGAACCAGCACCCGCTCGAAGATGTTGAGGTTGCTGATGTCATTCACGTTGGGAGGGTTGGCATCGGCGAACGGGTTGGAGTTGGTGGACGCGGAGGAGGTGATGAACGACGACATGATGACAGCAGCGGACGGCTTCGGCGATGCGGGCTGGCGGGATGAGGCGATCGGTAGGCGAGACGAGCGGCTAGCGATGCGGGTGCAGGCAGCGATGCAGCTGGCGGTTGGAGCGATCGATGCTGGAGCGACGCGGTATTGCGGCTGGGAGATGCGAGAGCAGTAGGCGCAGTCAAAGTGCAGCGATGACCCGTGGCGTTGAGAGCTACGTGCGGCCGGCTGTGAAAGCGATGCACGTGGCTACGGGAAAGCTAGGGACGAGTGACGCACGTGATGACCCACAAGTATAGGGGATCTATCATAGTCCTTTCGATAAGTAAGAGTGTCGAACCCAATGAGGAGCAGAAGGAAATGATAAGCGGTTTTTAGCAAGGTATTCTCTGCAAGTACAGAAATAAGTGGTAACAGATAGTTTTGTGATAAGATAAATTGTAACGAGCAACAAGTAACAAAAGTAAATAAAGTGCAGCAAGGTGGCTCAATCCTTTTTGTAGCAAAGGACAAGCCTGGACAAACTCTTATAATAGGAAAAGCGCTCCCGAGGACCCATGGGAATATCGTCAAGCTAGTTTTTATCACGCTCATATGATTCGCGTTTGGTACTTTGATAATTTGATATGTGGGTGGACCGGTGCTTGGGTGCTGTTCTTACTTGAACAAGCATCCCACTTATGATTAACCTCTATTGCAAGCATCCGCAACTACAACAAAAGTATTAAGGTAAACCTAACCATAGCATGAAACATATGGATCCAAATCAGCCCCTTACGAAGCAACGCATAAACTAGGGTTTAAGCTTCTGTCACTCTAGCAACCCATCATCTACTTATTACTTCACAATGCCTTCCTCTAGGCCCAAATAATGGTGAAGTGTTATGTAGTCGATGTTCACATAACACCACTAGAGGCTAGACAACATACATCTTATCAAAATATCGAACGAATACCAAATTCACATGACTACTAATAGCAAGACTTCTCCCTTGTCCTCAGGAACGAACGTAACTACTCACAAAGCATATTCATGTTCATAATCAGAGGGGTAATAATGTGCAAAAAGGATCAGAACATATGATCTTCCACCAAATAAACCAACTAGCATCAACTACAAGGAGTAATCAACACTACTAGCAACCTAGTAGCACCAATCCCGGACTTGGAGACAAGAATTGGATACAAGAGATGAACTAGGGTTTGGAGATGAGATGGTGCTGGTGAAGATGTTGATGGAGATTGCCCTCTCCCGATGATAGGAGCATTGGTGATGACGATGGTGATGATTTCCCCCTCCCAGAGGGAAGTGTCCCCGGCAGAACAGCTCTGCCGGAGCCCCAGATTGGTTCCGCCAAGGTTCCGCCTCGTGGCGGGGGAGTCTCGTCCCGAAAGGTTGTCTTCTATTTTTTTCTCATCGAAAGACTTCATATAGGAGAAGATGGGCGTCGGAGAGCCACTAGGGGGGCCACGAGGTAGGGGGCGCGCCCAAGGGGGCGGCCCCCCCTCGTGAGCAGGGTGTGGGCCCCCTGGCCTTCATCTTTGGCGACAATTTTTCTTTATTTATTTTAAGATATTCCGTGGAGTTTCAGGACTTTTGGAGTTGCGCAGAATAGGCCTCCAATATTTGCTCCTTTTCCAGCCCAGAATTCCAGCTGCCGGCATTCTCCCTCTTCATGTAAACCTTGTAAAATAAGAGAGAATAGCCATAAGTATTGTGACATAACGTGAAATAACAGCCCATAATGCAATAAATATCGATATAAAAGCATGATGCAAAATGGACGTATCAACTCCCCCAAGCTTAGACCTCGCTTGTCCTCAAGCGAAAAGCCGATAACAATAAATATGTCCTCATGTTTAGAGGTAGAGGCGTCGATAAAAATAAAATTACGGACATGAAGGCAGCATGATTATTTCCATAACAGCAACATAAATAGATTATGTCATATGGTTACTCATGTTCAAATGATGATCATTTCCCAAAGCCAGAGTATGAATCAGAAACCTTATTGAGCGCCAACAAATTATAACCTCAGTCATTGAAATAATTGCAATTTATCATAACATCGGAAAGAGTCTATGTAAGAGCTTAAAAGCAAGTCCACACACTCAACTATCACTTAGTCCTTCATAATTTCTAACACTCACATGATACTTGTGGCTACGGAGTTTTAATCAGACACAGAGAAAGATAGGGGCTTATAGTTTTGCCCCACAACCTTTTACCTCAAGGGTAATGTCAACAATAATAATTCATGCCCCCCCACATCCAGTTAGATATATATATCATGTTCTTTCCAACATGCTGAGCTTGCCAAAGGATAAAATAAAAGGGAAAGGTGAAGATCATCGTGACTCTTGCATAAGATAGAGGATAATAATAAAAGATAGGCCCTTCACAGAGGGAAGCAGAGGTTGTCATGCACATTTAGGGTTGATGCACAAAATCTCAATGCAAAAGAACGCCACTTTATATTGCCCCTTGTATGTGAACCTTTATTATGCAGTCCATCGCTTTTATTGCGTCCACAACAAGTTCGTACAAAGTTTATTTTCTCCGCACTAATAAGTCATGCATATTTAGAGAGCAATTTTTATTGCTTGCACCGATGACAACTTACTTGAAGGATTTTACTCAATCCATAGGTAGATATGGTGGACTCTCATGGCAAAACTGGTTCAAGGGTATTTGGAAGCACAAGTAGTATTTCTACTTGGTGCTGAGAATTTGGCTAGCATGAGGGTGAAAGGCAAGCTCAACACGTTAGAGGATCCATGACAACATACTTTATCTCAGATGTAAGAAAACATAACTCATTATGTTGTCTTCCTTGTCCAACATCAACTCTTTAGCATTTCATATTTTAATGAGTGCTCCCAATCATAAAAGATGTCAATGATAATATATCTATATGTGAAACCTCTCTTTCCTTATTACTTCCTATTAATTGCAACGATGACCAAAGCTATATTTGCCAACTCCCAACAACCTTTAATCATCATACTCTTTCTATCTGAAGTCATTACTTTCACTAAGATCAATATGAACTCTTTGATTCTTTTTATTCTTTTTCTTCTAATCACCCACAATCATGGCAAAATACTCAACACTAATCTTTATTATGTAGCTCACGGACTCGATTACAAAGAAGGATCATAAAGCGAAACTCAAAACTAGATCATGCCATGACTTTATTCTACTAAATCAAGATACTACTAAATAGACCGAACTAAGAAAAAATGGTAAAGATAGGAGTTGTGATGGTGATACGATACCAGGGCACCTCCCCCAAGCTTGACAGTTGCCAAGGGGAGTGCCCATACCCATGTGATTATGTCTCCTTCTTTGTTGTTGGTGTAATATTCTTGGCGGTGATTCCCCTCAAGATATGGTTCTCCTCCTCGAGCTTATTGACTTGCTGCTTGAGGTCCATTATTTCCTTGCGAAGCTTTCCTGTAACGGCTAAAGCTCCTTGCACCCAAGGGTGTCGCATAGCTGCGGGAGAACAAGAGACACTCCTTATATTTTCATAGGAAAGGAATCTAACATTAGAAGGGATAACCAAGTTTGGAATAGCTGAGCTCTGTAGTTCCCCCATCGTAAACCCAGCTCGGAAGCGAGAGGTGACTTCTTGATCTTTCATGGCATCTACCCTCCTCAGGTCAGCCTCCATCTCTTCCTCCGTTGCTGGCCCAAAGTGGTTAGCGTTGCTGTTTGCCCTTGGTTCCGGTGCCGGGTTAGATACCCGGCTCTCCCCGACTGACTCTTGAGAAGACATCTTGCTCTAATCTGCAGCAGCAACAGCTCGAAAACAAAAACAGAGGATATTTGCATGATACGAGAGTCAAAACCTTCGGTAGTATATATAATGAATTTTTATTGACCAAAATACGTATCGTGCAAGGAAACGGAGTCCGGAGGGCACACGAGGTGCTCACGAGGTAGGGGGAAGCGCCCAGGGGGGTAGGGCGCGCCCTCCACCCTCGTGGAGGCCTCGTGTCCTCCCCGGACTGCTACTTTTTTTTTTCTATTTTTCTAAATATTCCAAAACGGAGAAATATTGCCTTAAAAATTGTTTTGGAGTTGGTTTACTTACCGTACCACATACCTATTCCTTTCTGGAGTCTGGAACGTTCTGGAAAGTGTCCTTTATGTATTCCTCCGGGGTTACGGTTTCAATAATATTAGTTTCGACATTTATGGGATTACCTAAAGTATAGTGTTTAATACTTTGACCGTTTACCACCTTCGGATTTGTGCCTGCGAAGTTGTTGATTTTTATGGCACCAGAACGATAGACCTCCTCGATAACGTAGGGACCTTCCCATTTGGAGAGAAGTTTTCCTGCTAAAAATCTTAAACGAGAGTTGTATAGCAATACATAATCACCTACATTAAACTCACGCTTTTGTATCCTTTTGTCATGCCATCTTTTAACTTTTTCTTTAAATAACTTGGCATTTTCATAAGCCTGGGTTCTCCATTCATCAAGTGAGCTAATATCAAATAACTTCTTCTCACCGGCAAGTTTGAAATCATAGTTGAGCTCTTTAATAGCCCAGTATGCCTTATGTTCTAGTTCGAGAGGTAAGTGACAAGCTTTTCCATAAACCATTTTATACAGAGACATACCCATAGGATTTTTAGATGTAGTTCTATAGGCCCATAATGCGTCGTCCAGTTTCTTGTACCAATTCTTTCTAGACCTATTGAGAGTCTTTTGCAAAATTAATTTGAGCTCTCTATTGCTCAATTCTACCTGACCACTAGACTGCGGGTGATATGGAGATGCAATTCTATGATTAACGTCATATTTAGCAAGCATCTTATGGAAAGCACCATGAATAAAATGTGAACCACCATCAGTCATTAAATATCTAGGGACTCCAAACCTCGGAAAAATAACTTCCTTAAGCATTTTAATAGAAGTGTTATGATTAGCACTACTAGTTGGAATAGCTTCTACCCACTTAGTAACATAATCAACATCAACTAAAATATGAGTATATCCATTAGAGGCAGGAAAAGGTCCCATATAATCAAAGCCCCAAACGTCAAATGGTTCAATAACAAGTGAATAATTCATAGGCATTTCCTGACGTCTACTAATATTACCAATTCTTTGACATTCATCACAAGACAAAACAAACTTACGGGCATCCTTGAAGAGAGTAGGCCAATAAAAACCGGATTACAATACCTTATGTGCAGTTCTATCTCCAGCGTGGTGTCCTCCATAAGCTTCGGAGTGACACTTGCGTAGGATCTGTTCCTGTTCATGCTCAGGTACACAATGTCTAATAACACCATCTACTCCTTCTTTATAAAGATGTGGGTCATCCCAAAAGTAATGTCGCAAGTCATAGAAAAACTTTTTCTTTTGTTGGTATGTGAAGCTAGGTGGTATAAATTTAGCAACAATATAATTAGCATAATCAGCATACCATGGAGTGCTATGAGAAGTGCTTATGACACTTAATTATTCATCAAGAAAGCTATCATCAATAGGTAGTGGGTCATCAAGAACATTCTCTAACCTAGACAAGTTGTCTGCAACGGGGTTCTCAGCTCCTTTTCTATCAACAATATGTAAATCAAATTCTTGCAGCAGGAGAACCCATCTAATGAGTCTAGGTTTTGCATCTTTCTTTTCCATAAGATATTTAATAGCAGCATGATCAGTGTGAATAGTAACTTTGGAATCAACAATATAAGGTCTAAACTTATCACAAGCAAACACAACTGCTAAAAGTTCCTTTTCGATAGTAGCATAATTTCTTTGGGCACTGTCTAGAGTCTTACTAGCATAATGGATAACATTTAATTTCTTATCAACTCTTTTCCCTAGAACAGCACCTACAGCGTAATCACTAGCATCACACATAATTTCAAAAGGTAAATTCCAATCAGGTGGCTGAACAACAGGTGCAGAGACTAATGCTTTCTTAAGTATTTCAAATGCTTCTACACAATCATCATCAAAGACAAATGGTACATATTTTTGTAATAAATTAGTCAGAGGCCGAGAGATTTTTGAGAAGTCCTTAATGAACCTCCTATAAAATCCGGCGTGACCAAGGAAACTTCTTATACCTTTGATGTCCTTGGGACATGGCATCTTTTCAATAGCATCAACCTTGACTTTATCAACTTCAATACTTCTTTCAGAAACTTTGTGCCCCAAGACAATACCTTCATTAACCATAAAGTGGCACTTTTCCCAATTCAAGACAAGATTAGTTTCTTCACATCTCTGCAAAACTCAAGCAAGATTGCTCAAGCAATCATCAAAAGAGGAACCATAGATGGAAAAGTCGTCCATGAAAACCTCACAAATTTTCTTGCAAAAGTCAGAGAATATAGCCATCATGCATCTTTGAAAGGTAGCAGGTGCATTACATAAACCGAAAGGCATATGTGTTGGGGAACGTTGCAGAAAATTAAAATTTTTCCTACGGCTTCACCAAGATCCATCTATGAGTTCATCTAAGCAACGAGTCATGGGAGAGAGCTTGCATCTACATACCACTTGTAGATCGCGTGCGGAAGCTTGCAAGGTGATGATGGAGTCGTACTCGAACGTGATTCAGATCACCGATGCCAAGTGCTGAACGGACAGCACCTCCGTGTTCAACACACGTACGGGACGAGCGACGTCTCCTCCTTCTTGATCCAGCAAGGGGAAAGGAGAGGTTGAGGAAGACAGCTCCACCGGCAGCACGACGGCGTGGTGATGGTGGAGAAGCAGTACTCCGACAGGGCTTCGCCGAGCACACAACGAAGGAGGAGAGGTGTTGGGGAGGGAGAAGGAGGCAACCAAAGGCCAAGGACTCAAGGTTTGAAGTCCCTCCTCTCCCCCACTATATATAGGAGGGCCAAGGGGGGGTGTGGCCGGCCCTAGGAGATCCAATCTCCTAGGGGGGCGGCGGCCAAGGGGGGTTTCCCTCCCCCCCAAGGCACCTAGGAGGTGCCTTCCCCTCCTAGGACTCTTGCCCCCTTGAACCCTAGGCGCATGGGCCTATGTGGGGCTGGTGCCCTTGGCCCATGCAGGCCAAGGCGCACCCCCTACAGCCCATGTGGCCCCCCGGGGCAGGTGGCCCCACCCGGTGGGCCCCCGGGACCCCTCCGGTGGTCCCGGTACAATACCGATAACCCCGAAACTTGTCCCGATGCCCGAAACAGGACTTCCCATATATAAATCTTTACCTCCGGACCATTCCGGAACTCCTCGTGACGTCCGGGATCTCATCCGGGACTCCGAACATCATTCGGTAGTCACATACTTGACTTCCTACTAACCCTAGCGTCACCGAACCTTAAGTGTGTAGACCCTACGGGTTCGGGAGACACGCAGACATGACCGAGACGACTCTCGGGCAATAACCAACAGTGGGGTCTGGATATCCATGTTGGCTCCCACATGCTCCTCGATGATTTCATCGGTTGAACCACGATGTCGAGGATTCGATCAAACCCTGTATACAATTCCCTTTGTCAATCGGTACGTTACTTGCCCGAGACTCGATCGTCGGTATCCCAATACCTTGTTCAGTCTCGTTACCCGGCAAGTCACTTTACTCGTACCGTAATGCATGATCCCGTGGCCAACACCTTGGTCACATTGAGCTCATTATGATGATGCATTACCGAGTGGGCCCAGAGATACCTCTCCGTT
The DNA here is from genome assembly GCA_963921465.1 of Triticum timopheevii. Lineage (NCBI taxonomy): Eukaryota > Viridiplantae > Streptophyta > Magnoliopsida > Poales > Poaceae > Triticum > Triticum timopheevii. The sequence goes on along the minus strand of OY997262.1, from coordinate 455,986,810 downwards.
ATACGGAGTGACAAATCCCAGTCTCGATCCGTGTCAACCCAACAGATACTTTCGGAGATACCTGTAATGCACCTTTATAGTCACCCAGTTACGTTGTGACGTTTGATACACCCAAGGCACTCCTACGGTAACCGGGAGTTACACGATCTCATGGTCGAAGGAATAGATACTTGACATTGGCAAAGCTTCTAGCAAACGAACTATACGATCTTTTATGCTATGCTTATGATTGGGTCTTGTCCATCACATCATTCTCCTAATGATGTGATCCCGTTATCAACGACATCCTATGTCCATAGTCAGGAAACCATGACTATCTATTGATCATAACGAGCTAGTCAACTAGAGGCTCACTAGGGACTCATTGGGTCTAAGTGTTCACACGTGTATTACGATTTCCGGATAATACAGTTATAGCATGAACAAAAGACAATTATCATGAACATTGAAATATAATAATCATTTTATTATTGCCTCTAGGGCATATTTCCAACAGTCTCCCACTTGCACTAGAGTCACCAATCTAGTTACATTGTGATGAATCGAACACCCATAGAGTTCTGGTGTTGATCATGTTTTGCACGCGAGAGAGGTTTAGTCAACGGATCTGCGACATTCAGATCCGTGTGCACTTTGCAAATCTCTATGTCTCCATCTTGAACATTTTCACGGATGGAGTTGAAACGACGCTTGATGTGCCTGGTCTTCTTGTGAAACCTGGGCTCCTTGGCAAGGGCAATAGCTCCAGTGTTGTCACAGAAGAGTTTGATCGGCCCCGACGCATTGGGTATGACTCCTAGGTCGGTGATGAACTCCTTCATCCAAATCGCTTCATGCGCTGCCTCTGAGGCTGCCATGTACTCCGCTTCACATGTAGATCCCGCCACGACGCTCTGCTTGCAGCTGCACCAGCTTACTGCTCCACCATTCAACATATACACGTATCCGGTTTGTGACTTAGAGTCATCCAGATCTGAGTCGAAGCTAGCGTCGACGTAACCCTTTACGACGAGCTCTTCATCTCCTCCATAAACGAGAAACATGTCCTTTGTCCTTTTCAGGTACTTCAGGATATTCTTGACCGCTGTCCAGTGTTCCTTGCCGGGGTTACTTTGGTATCTTGCAACCAAACTTACGGCAAGGTTTACATCGGGTCTGGTACACAGCATGGCATACATAATAGATCCTATGGCTGAAGCATAGGGGATGACACTCATCTCTTCTTTATCTTTTGCCGTGGTCGGTGACTGAGCCAAGCTCAATCTCACACCTTGTAACATAGGCAAGAACCCCTTCTTGGACTGATCCATTTTGAACCTCTTCAAAATCTTATCAAGGTATGTGCTTTGTGAAAGACCTATGAGGCGTCTCGATCTATCTCTATAGATCTTGATGCCTAATATATAAGCAGCTTCTCCAAGGTCCTTCATTGAAAAACACTTGTTCAAGTAGCCCTTAATGCTGTCCAGGAGTTTCGTATCATTTCCCATCAAGAGTATGTCATCTACATATAATAGGAGAAATGCTACAGAGCTCCCACTCACTTTCTTGTAAACGCAGGCTTCTCCATAAGTCTGCGTAAACCCAAACGCTTTGATCATCTCATCAAAGCGAATGTTCCAACTCCGAGATGCTTGCACCAGTCCATAAATGGATCGCTGGAGCTTGCATACTTTGTTAGCGTTCTGAGGAACGACAAAACCTTCCGGCTGCATCATATACAGCTCTTCCTTAAGATGTCCATTAAGGAATGCCGTTTTGACGTCCATCTGCCATATCTCATAATCATAGTATGCGGCAATTGCTAACATGATTCGGACGGACTTAAGCTTCGCCACGGGAGAGAATGTCTCGTCGTAGTCAATCCCTTGAACTTGTCGATAACCCTTAGCGACAAGTCGAGCTTTATAGATGGTAACATTACCATCCGCGTCTGTCTTCTTCTTAAAAATCCATTTATTTTCTATCGCTCGCCGATCATCGGGCAAGTCTGTCAAAGTCCATACTTTGTTTTCATACATGGATCCTATCTCGGATTTCATGGCCTCAAGCCATTTGTTGGAATCCGGGCCCGCCATTGCTTCTTCATAGTTCGAAGGTTCATTGTTGTCCAGCAACATGATTTCCATGACAGGGTTGCCGTACCACTCTGGTGCAGAACGTGTCCTTGTGGACCTTCGAAATTCAGTAGCAACTAGATCTGAAGTACCTTGATCATCATCAACATTTTCCTCTTCAGTTGGTGTGGGCATTACAGGAATGGTTTCCTGCGCTGCACCACTTTCCCGTTCGAGAGGTAGTACTTCATCGAGTTCTACTTTCCTCCCACTTACTTCTTTCGAGAGAAACTCTTTCTCCAGAAAGCATCCGTTCTTGGCAACAAAGATCTTGCCTTCGGATCTTAAGTAGAAGGTATACCCGACAGTTTCCTTAGGGTATCCTATGAATACGCATTTTTCCGACTTGGGTTCGAGCTTTTCAGGTTGAAGTTTCTTGACATAAGCATCGCATCCCCAAACTTTTAGAAACGACAGCTTAGGTTTCTTCCCAAACCATAATTCATACGGTGTCGTCTCAACGGATTTAGACGGTGCCCTATTTAAAGTGAATGTAGCTGTCTCTAGAGCGTATCCCCAAAATGATAGCGGTAAATCGGTAAGAGACATCATAGACCGCACCATATCCAATAGAGTGCGATTACGACGTTCGGACACACCGTTTCGCTGAGGTGTTCCAGGCGGCGTGAGTTGTGAAACGATTCCACATTTTCTTAAGTGTGTACCAAATTCGTGACTTAAGTATTCGCCCCCACGATCTGATCGTAGGAACTTTATCTTACGGTCATGTTGATTCTCTACCTCACTCTGAAATTCCTTGAACTTTTCAAAGGTCTCAGACTTGTGTTTCATTAAGTAGACATACCCATATCTACTCAAGTCGTCAGTGAGAGTGAGAACATAACGATATCCTCCGCGAGCCTCAACGCTCATTGGACCGCACACATCGGTATGTATGATTTCCAACAAGTTGGTTGCTCGCTCCATTGTTCCGGAGAACGGAGTCTTGGTCATTTTGCCTAAGAGGCAAGGTTCGCATGTGTCAAATGATTCATAATCAAGAGACTCTAAAAGTCCATCAGCATGGAGCTTCTTCATGCGCTTGACACCAATGTGACCAAGGCGGCAGTGCCACAAGTATGTGGGACTATCGTTATCAACTTTACATCTTTTGGCATCCACACTATGAACATGTGTAATATTACGCTCGAGATTCATCAAGAATAAACCATTGACCATCGGAGCATGACCATAAAACATATCTCTCATATAAATCGAACAACCATTATTCTCAGACTTAAATGAGTAGCCATCTCGTATTAAACGAGATCCAGATACAATGTTCATGCTCAAACTTGGCACTAAACAACAATTATTGAGGTTTAAAACTAATCCCGTAGGTAAATGTAGAGGCAGCGTGCCGACGGCGATCACATCGACCCTGGAGCCATTCCCGACGCGCATCGTCACCTCGTCCTTCGCCAGTCTCCGTTTATTCCGCAGCTCCTGCTGTGAGTTACATATGTGAGCAACGGCACCGGTATCAAATACCCAGGAGTTACTTCGAGTACTGGTAAGGTACACATCAATTACATGTATATCAAATATACCTTTGGTGTTGCCGGCCTTCTTATCCGCTAAGTATTTGGGGCAGTTCCGCTTCCAGTGCCCCTTCCCCTTGCAATAAAAGCACTCAGTCTCAGGCTTGGGTCCATTCTTTGACTTCTTCCCGGCAACAGGCTTACCGGGCGCGGCAACATCTTTGCCGTCCTTCTTGAAGTTCTTCTTACCCTTGCCCTTCTTGAACTTAGTGGTCTTATTGGCCATCAACACTTGATGTTCTTTCTTGATTTCAGCCTCTGCTGACTTCAGCATCGAGAACACTTCAGGAATGGTCTTTACCATCCCCTGCATGTTGTAGTTCATCACAAAGCTCTTGTAGCTTGGTGGGAGCGACTGGAGGATTCTGTCAATGACCGCCTCATCTGGGAGGTTAATGTTCAACTGGGTCATACGTGCGTGCAACCCAGACATCTTCAGGATGTGTTCACTGACAGAACTGTTCTCCTCCATCTTACAACTGTAGAACTTGTCGGAGACATCATATCTCTCGACCCGGGCATGAGCTTGGAAAACTAGTTTCAGCTCTTCGAACATCTCATATGCTCCGTGATGCTCAAAACGCTTTTGGAGCCCCGGTTCTAAGCTGTAAAGCATGCCGCACTGAACGAGGGAGTAATCATCAGCACGAGTTTGCCAAGCGTTCATAACGTCTTGGTTCTCTGGGACGGGAGCGGCACCTAGCGGTCCTTCTAGGACATATTGCTTCCTGGCAGCTATGAGGATGATCCTCAGGTTTCGGACCCAGTCCGTATAGTTGCTGCCATCATCTTTCAGCTTGGTTTTCTCTAGGAACGCGTTGAAGTTCATGTTGACATGAGCGTTGGCCATTGATCTACAATACATATTTGCAAAGGTTTTAGACTAAGTTCATGATAATAAAGTTCTTAATCAAAATTATGAACTCCCACTTAGATTAGACATCCCTCTAGTCATCTAAGTGTTACACGATCCGAGTCGACTAGCCCGTGTCCGATCATCACGTGAGACGGACTAGTCATCGTCGGTGAACATCTTTATGTTGATCGTATCTTCCATACGACTCGTGTTCGACCTTTCGGTCTCCGTGTTCCGAGGCCATGTCTGCACATGCTAGGCTCGTCAAGTTAACCCTAAGTGTTTTCGCTGTGTAAAACTGTCTTACACCCGTTGTATGTGAACGTAAGGATCCATCACACCCGATCATCACGTGGTGCTTAGAAACGACGAACTGTAGCAACGGTGCACAGTTAGGGGAGAACACTTCTTGAAATTTTGTAAGGGATCATCTTATTTACTACCGTCGTCCTAAGTAAACAAGATGCATAAACATAATAAACATCACATGCAATTATATGGTTGTGACATGATATGGCCAATATCATCAAGCTCCATTGATCTCTATCTTCGGGGCTCCATGATCATCTTGTCACCGGCTTGACACCATGATCTCCATCATCATGATCTCCATCATCGTGTCTTCATGAAGTTGTCACGCCAACGACTACTTCTACTTCTATGACTAACGCGTTTAGTAATGAAGTAAAGTAGTTTACATGGCGTTCTTCAATGACACGCAGGTCATACAAAAAAAATAAAGACAACTCCTATGGCTCCTGCCGGTTGTCATACTCATCGACATGCAAGTCGTGAATCCTATTACAAGAACATGATCTCATACATCACAATTCAACATTCATCACAACTTCTGGCCATATCACATCACATGATCAATCGCTGCAAAAACAAGTTAGACGTTCTCTAGTTGTTGTTGCATCTTTTACGTGGCTGCGATTGGGTTCTAGCAAGAACGTTTTCTTACCTACGAATCACCACAACGTGATTTTGTCAACTTCTATTTACCCTTCATAAGGGCCTTGTTCATCGATTCCGCTCCAACTAAAGTGGGAGAGACAGACACCCGCCAGCCACCTTATGCAACTAGTGCATGTCAGTCGGTGGAACCGTTCTCACGTAAGCGTACGTGTAAGGTTGGTCCGGGCCGCTTCATCCCACAATACCGTTGAGCAAGAAAAGACTAGTAGAGGCAAGTAAGATGACAAGATCAACGCCCACAACAAATTGTGTTCTACTCGTGCATTAGAGAACTACGCATAGACCTAGCTCTGATACCACTGTTGGGGAACGTTGCAGAAAATTAAAATTTTTCCTACGGCTTCACCAAGATCCATCTATGAGTTCATCTAAGCAACGAGTCATGGGAGAGAGCTTGCATCTACATACCACTTGTAGATCGCGTGCGGAAGCTTGCAAGGTGATGATGGAGTCGTACTCGAACGTGATTCAGATCACCGATGCCAAGTGCTGAACGGACAGCACCTCCGTGTTCAACACACGTACGGGACGAGCGACGTCTCCTCCTTCTTGATCCAGCAAGGGGAAAGGAGAGGTTGAGGAAGACAGCTCCACCGGCAGCACGACGGCGTGGTGATGGTGGAGAAGCAGTACTCCGACAGGGCTTCGCCGAGCACACAACGAAGGAGGAGAGGTGTTGGGGAGGGAGAAGGAGGCAACCAAAGGCCAAGGACTCAAGGTTTGAAGTCCCTCCTCTCCCCCACTATATATAGGAGGGCCAAGGGGGGGTGTGGCCGGCCCTAGGAGATCCAATCTCCTAGGGGGGCGGCGGCCAAGGGGGGTTTCCCTCCCCCCCAAGGCACCTAGGAGGTGCCTTCCCCTCCTAGGACTCTTGCCCCCTTGAACCCTAGGCGCATGGGCCTATGTGGGGCTGGTGCCCTTGGCCCATGCAGGCCAAGGCGCACCCCCTACAGCCCATGTGGCCCCCCGGGGCAGGTGGCCCCACCCGGTGGGCCCCCGGGACCCCTCCGGTGGTCCCGGTACAATACCGATAACCCCGAAACTTGTCCCGATGCCCGAAACAGGACTTCCCATATATAAATCTTTACCTCCGGACCATTCCGGAACTCCTCGTGATGTCCGGGATCTCATCCGGGACTCCGAACATCATTCGGTAGTCACATACTTGACTTCCTACTAACCCTAGCGTCACCGAACCTTAAGTGTGTAGACCCTACGGGTTCGGGAGACACGCAGACATGACCGAGACGACTCTCGGGCAATAACCAACAGCGGGGTCTGGATATCCATGTTGGCTCCCACATGCTCCTCGATGATTTCATCGGTTGAACCACGATGTCGAGGATTCGATCAAACCCTGTATACAATTCCCTTTGTCAATCGGTACGTTACTTGCCCGAGACTCGATCGTCGGTATCCCAATACCTTGTTCAGTCTCGTTACCCGGCAAGTCACTTTACTCGTACCGTAATGCATGATCCCGTGGCCAACACCTTGGTCACATTGAGCTCATTATGATGATGCATTACCGAGTGGGCCCAGAGATACCTCTCCGTTATACGGAGTGACAAATCCCAGTCTCGATCCGTGTCAACCCAACAGATACTTTCGGAGATACCTGTAATGCACCTTTATAGTCACCCAGTTACGTTGTGACGTTTGATACACCCAAGGCACTCCTACGGTAACCGGGAGTTACACGATCTCATGGTCGAAGGAATAGATACTTGACATTGGCAAAGCTTCTAGCAAACGAACTATACGATCTTTTATGCTATGCTTATGATTGGGTCTTGTCCATCACATCATTCTCCTAATGATGTGATCCCGTTATCAACGACATCCTATGTCCATAGTCAGGAAACCATGACTATCTATTGATCATAACGAGCTAGTCAACTAGAGGCTCACTAGGGACTCATTGGGTCTAAGTGTTCACACGTGTATTACGATTTCCGGATAATACAGTTATAGCATGAACAAAAGACAATTATCATGAACATTGAAATATAATAATCCTTTTATTATTGCCTCTAGGGCATATTTCCAACAATATGACTATAAGCAAAAGTACCAAAAGGGCATGTAAAAGTAGTCTTTGATTGATCTTTAGCCGACACAGGTATTTGAGAAAAACCGGAATAACCATCTAGAAAGCAATAGTGTGTATGTTTGCATAATCTTTCTAGCATTTGATCAATAAAAGGTAAGGGGTAATGATCTTTCTTAGTAGCCTTATTTAATTTGCGGAAATCAATTACCATCCTATAACATGTGATGATTCTTTGCGGAATCAATTCATCTTTATCATTAGGGACAACAGTAATACCTCCCTTCTTAGGGACACAGTGGACAGGACTTACCCACTGACTATCAGCAACGGGATAAGTTATACCTGCCTCCAGAAGCTTGAGTATTTATTTTCTTACCACTTCTTTCATTTTAGGATTCAAACGTCATTGAGGATCACGAACTGGTTTGGCATCCGCTTCCAAATTTATTTTATGTTGACATAGAGTGGGACTGATGCCCTTAAGATCATCCAGAGTATATCCAATAGCAGCACGGTGCTTCTTCAGAGTTTTCAATAATCTTTCTTCTTCATGCTATGAAAGGTTAGCACTAATAATGACAAGATATATTTTCTTTTCATCAAGATAAGCATATTTAAGATTATCAGGCAACGGTTGAAGCTCAAACACGGGATCACCCTTGGGTGGAGGAGGATCCCCTAGAATTTCAACAGGCAAATTGTGTTGCAGAATAGGTTCCTGTTTAAAGAATATTTCATCTATTTCCCTTCTTTCATTCATGAACATATCATTTTCATGGTCTAGCAAATATTGTTCTAAAGGATCACTAGGAGGTACGACAATAGAAGCAAGACCAATAATTTCGTCCTTACTATGCAATTCTTCCTCACGATGTTGTTTACTAAATTTAGAGAAATTAAACTCATGAACCATATCATCCAAGCCAACAGTAACAACATTCTTTTTGCAGTCTAGCATTAACAGTATTCAAGAAGGGTCTACCAAATATAATGGGACAAAAGCTATCTTGTGGAGAACCAAGAACAAGAAAATCAGCGGGATATTTGGTTTTCCCACACAAGACTTCAACATCTCTAACAATTCCCATTGCAGATATAGTATCTCTATTGGCAAGTTTAATTGTAACATAAATATCTTCTAACTCAGCTGGTGCAATATCATGCATAATTTCTTTGTATAAGTCAATGGGTATAACACTAGCACTAGCACCATATCACACAAGCCATGATAACAATGATCTCCTATTTTAACAGAAATAACATGCACGCCTACCACAGGTCTATGTTTATCTCTATCACAAGGTTTAGCAATTCTGGCAGTTTCACCACAGAATTGAATAACATGCCCATCAATATTATCAGACAAGAGATCTTTAACAATAGCAAAATTATCTTGCTTAGGAGGTGTATAAGTTCTAGTATTGATTTTACGAACAATAGTTGAAGCTTTAGCATGATCCTTCATTCTAACAGGGAAAGGTGGTTTCTCAACATAAGAAGTGGGAACAACAGGATCATTATAAGTGACAATTTTTTCTTCAATTTTAATAGGTGCAGCTACTTTTACTTCTATGGGAGGATGATATTTAAACCACTTCTCCTTGGGGAGATCAACATAAGTAGCAAAAGATTCACAGAAAGAAGCTACTATATCAGAGTCAAGTCCATATTTAGTGCTAAACTTACGGAAAATATCAGTATCCATAAAAGATTTAACACAATCAAACTTAGGTGTCATACCTGACTCCTTACCTTTGTCGAGGTCCCAATCTTCAGAGTTGCGTTTAATTCTATCCAATAAATTCCATCTGAATTCAATAGTATTCATCATGAAAGAGCCAGCACAAGAAGTATTGAGCATGGTGCGATTGTTATCAGAAAGCCGAGCATAAAAACTTTGCATAATCACTTCTCTTGCGAGCTCATGATTGGGGCATGAATATAACATTGATTTAAGCCTCCCCCAAGCTTGAGCGATGCTTTCTCCTTCGAGAGGCCAAAAATTATATATATAATTACGATCACGATGAACAAGATGCATAGGGTAATACTTTTGATGAAATTCCAATTTCAATCTTTTATAGTTCCATGATCTCATATCATCACATAGCCTGTACCATGTCAATGCGTCTCCCTTCAAACATAAAGGGAAAGCCTTGTTCTTAACAACATCATCGGGTATACCTGCAAGCTTAAATAGTCCACAAACGTCATCCACATAGCGTAGATGTTCATCAGGATGCTTTGTTCCATCTCCTGTAAGAGTGTTAGCTAGCAGTTTTTCCATCATACCCGAAGGAATCTCAAAAGGAGTTTCATTTTCAATAGGTTCAGTAGGTTGAGTAGGTTGAGGAGCAACTCTTTGCTCTACTGGACGGGGTGAAGATACCCCGAACAAGCCCCTCTGACAATTACTTTCCATAGTAACAAGTGACAGAAAATTTCAGCACACTAAATAAAATTTTCCATACCAAATTCCACCTACCAAAGGTGCTTCACTCCCCGGCAACGGCACCAGAAAAGAGTCTTGATGACCCACAAGTATAGGGGATCTATCGTAGTCCTTTCGATAAGTAAGAGTGTCGAACCCAACGACAAGCAGAAGGAAATGATAAGCGGTTTTCAGCAAGGTATTCCCTGCAAGTACTGAAATAAGTGGTAACAGATAGTTTTGTGATAAGATAAATTGTAATGAGCAACAAGTAAATAAAGTAAATAAAGTGCAGCAAGGTGGCTCAATCCTTTTTGTAGCAAAGGACAAGCCTGGACAAACTCTTATAATAGGAAATGCGCTCCCGAGGACACATGTGAATATCGTCAAGCTAGTTTTCATCACGCTCATATGATTCGTGTTCGTTACTTTGATAATTTGATATGTGGGTGGACCGGTGCCTGGGTGCTGTTCTTACTTGAACAAGCATCCCACTTCTGATTAACCTCTATTGCAAGCATCTGCAACTACAACAAAAGTATTAAGGTAAACCTAACCATAGCATGAAACATATGGATCCAAATCAGCCCGTTACGAAGCAACGCGTAAACTAGGGTTTAAGCTTCTGTCACTCTAGCAACCCATCATCTACTTATTACTTCCCAATGCCTTCCTCTAGGCCCAAATAATGGTGAAGTGTTATGTAGTCAACGTTCACATAACACCACTAGAGGCTAGACAACATACATCTTATTGAAATATCAAACGAATACCAAATTCACATGACTACTAATAGCAAGACTTCTCCATTGTCCTCAGGAACGAACGTAAATACTCACAAAGCATATTCATGTTCATAATCAGAGGGGTAATAATGTGCATAAAGGATCTTAACATATGATCTTCCACCAAATAAACCAACTAGCATCAACTACAAGGAGTAATCAACACTACTAGCACCAATCCCGGACTTGGAGACAAGAATTGGATACAAGAGGTGAACTAGGGTTTGGAGATGAGATGGTGCTGGTGAAGATGTTGATGGAGATTGCCCTCTCCCGATGAGAGGAGTGTTGGTGATGACGATGGTGATGATTTCCCCCTCCCGGAGGGAAGTGTCCCCGGCAGAACAGCTCTGCCGGAGCCCTAGATTGGTTCCGCCAAGGTTCCGCCTCGTGGCGGTGGAGTCTCGTCCCGAAAGGTTACCTTCTATTTTTTTCTCATCAAAAGACTTCATATAGGAGAAGATGGGTGTCGGAGAGCCACTAGGGGGCCCACGAGGTAGGGGGGCGCGCCTAGGGGGGCGCCCCCCACCCTCGTGAGCAGGGTGTGGGACCCCTGGCATTCATCTTTGGCGACAATTTTTCTTTATTTATTTTATGATATTCCGTGGAGTTTCAGGACTTTTGGAGTTGCGCAGAATAGGCCTCCAATATTTGCTCCTTTTCCAGCCTAGAACTCCAGCTGCCGGCATTCTCCCTCTTCATGTAAACCTTGTAAATAAGAGAGAATAGCCATAAGTATTGTGACATAACATGAAATAACAGCCCATAATGCAATAAATATCGATATAAAAGCATGATGCAAAATGGACGTATCAGCGCGCAGGGAAAGCAACGCGCGGGAAAGCGACGTGCAGCCGGGGCAGGGAAAGCGACGCGCGGCCGACGCGCAAGTGGGCGAGGCGATAAGCGGCGGCGGCGGCGCATGAGGAGGCGCGCGGAGGCGGCGGCAGCGGAAAACGAGGGTTTAGAACCTAAAATTGCACGATGTATTGCTCTCGTGCATAGGGACGTATATATGATGTACAAAGGTGGGCCACAGACCTCAACTATACAAGAAACTAGGAGGTGGGCCCAATACACAGTATGCACATAACACATATACTCAGCAAATCCGATGTGGCGGGCGCGCCCGGGCGCCTCCATATCCGTCCCATATTTGGGCTGGATATGAGCGGGGTGCCGGTAAGCCGGAGCATTTGAAGCCCGGTTGAGGCATCCGTCTGGGTCAGATTCTCGTGACCGATCAGTGATCGGGTGGGCTGCCCGGGCGTTTGAGGCCTGGTTGAGGCACCCGTCTGGGTCAGATTCTCGTGACCGATCAGTGACCGGGTGGGCTGGCCGGGCGTTTGAGGCCCGGTTGAGGCACCCTTCTGGGCCAGATTCTCGTGACCGATCAGTGACCGGGTGGGCTGCCCGGGCGTTCGAGGCCCGGTTGAGGCACCCGTCTGGGTCAGATTCTCGTGACCAATCAGTGACCGGGTGGGCTGCCAGGGCGTTTGAGGCTGGTTTGGGGCGTCGGATTGTAGATGCTCTTATCCTTCATTGTTTTAAAATATATGTGACATGTGATAGCTAGCTTATAAATGATATTTTTAAAATAGTTACTCTCTCCGTCTGGTGAAAATTGCACATATAGGAATTTTAGGACAAATTATGGAGTGTAGTAAAAAATGCATTGGAGAGATGCAAGCCATCATATCTCTCCTCTTTAATTACCTAACCCCCAATGAGCTAAGTGCATGGAGAAATTAAAGAGACCATGTGTAGCATATTATTGGTCCTGATTATTGTGTGATGAGAGAAAAATACATTTTTTACTTTAAAGTGCATTGGGAAGATAGAAGTACATTTTTTGTGAACAAATTTTAGAGCCAAACATACACTCGTTAAAGGTGGAGGGAGTACAGGAGCGAAATTCTAGCTGTTGTCGCCTCTGTCTCCTCCCCTTGCCACCCGTCTTACCACCGCCGGACGAAGTCATGCAAGTTTGGCAGACGGCGGTGGCAGGCTCATCTCCTTGTGTTACAGGTGTCCTCGCGACTAAAGCTTTGCGGCGGCCATGGACGGCGTGTGCGTCAGCGGAGGTCGAATACCGGGGTGGCGTCCCCGAGACATCTCAGCTAAGCCATGCCGCAACGACTGCAAGGGCAGTGAGGCAGCCGATCATGGCATCAACGACGACGATGATTTGTAGAAGAGACTTTGAGATCCGTCATTCGCGGTGACAGTTAATTTTTATGGCTCCAGTTCCCCATCGTGACGACAGATGTGCATCTTCTTCTTCCATGTACGGAAGTGATTTCCGAATTAGTGTGGTTATGTGCACCTTAGTTATTTTGCTCCCGGCGGCACGACCCGAGGCTTGGAGTAAGGTCGGCGGTATTTTAGCCTTCGTATTGAAGGAATCCCGGTGGTGCGCTATGGTGATTGGATGTTTCCAACTCGAAATAGAGGTTTGGAGTGCTGATATGGCCCAAAGATGGTGTTTGCAATAGATGATTCGACAACTCAACTTTTGCTTGATGCGTGGGTTTCCCCATTGTCGAATTGCCCCATGTGACTAGGCTAAATTGGTTGTGTGGATGGTATGGACTTTCGTCAGCATGGGATCGGTAAAGATGCAGGATGACACCTGCTGCTCGAAAGCATGTGTTACACGTGTATGGTTCTAATTTTATGGCTAGGTGTTGGAAATATGCCCTAGAGGCAATAATAAAATGGTTATTATTACGTTTCCTTGTTCATGATAATTGTCTATTGTTCATGCTATAACTGTATTAACCGGAAACCGTAATACATGTGTAAATACATAGACCGTAATATGTCCCTAGTAAGCCTCTAGTTGACTAGCTCATTGATCAATAGATGGTTGTGGTTTCCTGACCCTGGACATTGGATGTCGTTGATAACGGGATCACATCATCAGGAGAATGATGTGATGGACAAGACCCAATCCTAAGCATAGCACAAGATCGTGTAGTTCGTTTGCTAAGAGCTTTTCTAATGTCAAGTATCATTTCCTTAGACCATGATATTGTGCAACTCCTGGATACCGTAGGAATGCTTTGGATGTACCAAACGCCACAGCATAACTAGGTGGCTATAAAGGTGCACTACAGGTATCTCCCGAAGTGTCTGTTGGGTTGGCACGAATCGAGACTGGGATTTGTCACTCCGTATGATGGAGAGGTATCTCTGGGCCCACGCGGTAATGCATCATCATAAATGAGCTCAATGTGACTAAGGAGTTAGTCATGGGATCATGCATTACGGAACGAGTAAAGAGACTTATCGGTAACGAGATTGAACGAGGTATGGGGATACCGACTATCGAATCTCGGGCAAGTAACATACCATAGACAAAGGGAATTGTATATGGGATTGATTGAATCCCCAACATCGTGGTTAATCCGATGAGATCATCGTGGAACATGTGGGAGCCAACATGGGTATCCAGATCCCGCTGTTGGTTATTGGCCGGAGAGATGTCTCAGTCATGTCTGCATGGTTCCTAAACCCGTAGGGTCTACACACTTAAGGTTCGGTGACGCTAGAGTTGTTATGGCAAATAGTATGTGGTTACCGAAGGTTGTTCGGAGTCCTGGATGAGATCCCGGACGTCACGAAGAGTTCCGGAATGGTCTGGAGATACAAATTTATATATGGGAAGTCCAGTTTCAGTCACTAGCACTACAAAAAAAATACACTTCCGTGATGATACGTGTTTGTCACAGTAGGTCGCATTATTTGTCATGCATGTACATCCATGACAATTTTATGACAGAATCAAGATAGTCATACCTATGCTGTCTCCTATGTCTTGAGCTTGCGTTGGTTTTCCTCGAAGAGGAGAGGGTGACGCAGCAAAGTGTAGCGTAAGTATTTCCCTCAGTTTTGAGAACCAAGGTATCAATCCAGTAGGAGGCTCCTCAAAAGTCCCACGCACCTACACAAACAAACTGAGAACTCGCAACCAACGCAATAAAGGGGTTGGCAATCCCTTCACGGCAACTTATGAAAGTGAGATCTGATAGAGAGATAATAATATATTTTTGGTATTTTGTAATATAGATGCAAAAAGTAAAGATGCAAATAAAGGTAGATTGAAAGCAAATATGATGAGAGATAGACCCGGGGGCCATAGGTTTCACTAGAGGCTTGTCTTGAGATAGCATAAGTATTATGGTGGGTGAACAAATTAGTGTCGAGCAATTGGTAGAAAAGCGCATAGTTATGAGATTATCTAGGGATGATCATGTATATAGGCATCACGTCCATAACAAGTAGACCGACTCCTGCCTGCATCTACTACTATTACTCCACACATCAACCGACTCCTGCCTGCATCTAGAGTATTAAGTTCATAATAACAGAGTAACGCTTTAAGCAAGATGACATGATGTAGAGGGATAAACACATGCAATATGATATAAACCCCATCTTGTTATCCTCAATGGCAACAATACAATGCGTGTCTTGCAACCCTTTGTTTCACTGGGTAAGATCACCGCAAGATTGAACCCAAAGCTAAGCACTTCTCCCATGGCAAGAAAGATCAATCTAGTAGGCCAAACCAAACTGATATTTCGAAGAGACTTGCAAAGATAACTCAATCATACATAAAAGAATTCAGAGAAGATTCCAATATTATTCATAGATAAACTTGATCATAAACCCACAATTCATTGGATCTCGACAAACACACCGCAAAAAGAGATTACATCGAATAGATCTCCACAAGAGAGGGGGAGAATATTGTATTGAGATCCAAAAAGAGAGAAGAAGCCATCTAGCTAATAACTATGGACCCGTAGGTCTGTGGTAAACTACTCACAACTCATTGGAGAGGCTATGGTGTTGATGTAGAAGCCCTTCGTGGTCGATTCTCCCTCCGGCAGAGTGCCGGCGAAGGATCCAAGATGGAATCTCGCGGGTACAGAAGGTTACAGCGGTGGAAATTGTGTTTCGTGGTGCTCCTGGATGTTTTCGGGGTCCGTAGGTATATATAGGAGGAAGAAGTACGTCGGTGGACGCCTGAGGGGCCCACGAGACAGGGGGCGCACCCTACAGGGGGGCGCCCTTCTACCTCGTGGGGCCCTCGGAGGCTTCTTGACTTGCACTCCAAGCTCTCCGGATCAGATTTTTTCCAAAAATAACGCTCCCGAAGGTTTCATTCCGTTTGGACTCCGTTTGATATTCCTTTTCTTCGAAATACTGAAATAGGCAAAAAAACAGCAATATGGGCTGGGCCTCCAGTTAGTAGGTTAGTCCCAAAAATGATATAAATATGTAAAATAAAGCCCATAAACATCCAAAAGGGGTAATATAATAGCATGGAACAATCAAAAATTATAGATACGTTGGAGACGTATCAAGCATCCCCATGCTTAATTCCTGCTCGTCCTCGAGTAGGTAAATGGTAAAAAGAGAATTTTTGATGTGGAATGCTACCTAGCATAATTCATAATGTAATTTTCTTCATTGTGGCATGAATGTTCAGATCCAAATGAATACAAAATAAAAGTTCATATTGACATAAGAAATAGTAATACTTCAAGCATACTAATCAAAGTAACCATGTCTTCTCAAAATAACATGGCTAAAGAAAGTTATCCCTACAAAATCATATAGTCTGGCTGTTGCTCTATCTTCATCACACAAAGTATTTTATCATGCACAACCCCGATGACAAGCCAAGCAATTGTTTCATACTTTAATAATCTTAAACTCTTTCAACTTTCATGCAATACATGAGCGTGGGCCATGGACATAGCACTATATGTGGAATAGAATGGTGGCTGTGGAGAAGACAAAAAAAGGAGAAGATAGTCTCACATCAACTAGGCGTATCAACGGGCTATGGAGATGCCCATTAATAGATATCAATGTGAGTGAGTAGGGATTGCCATGCAACGGATGCACTAGAGCTATAAATATATGAAAGCTCAACAAAAGAAACTAAGTGGGTGTGCATCCAACTTGCTTGCTCACGAATACCTAGGGCACTTTTGAGGAAGCCCATCATTGGAATATACACGCCAAGTTCTATAATGAAAAATTCCCACTTGTATATGAAAGTGACAACATATGAGACTCTCTATCATGAAGATCATGGTGCTATTTTGAAGCACAAGTGTGGAAAAAGAGATAGTAGCATTGTCCCTTCTCTCTTTTTCTCTCATTTTATTTTTTTCTTTTTCTTTTCCTTTTCTTCCTTTCTTTGGCCTTCTTCTCTTTTTTTTCTTTTTTTGGCCTTTCTCTTTTTTTCTCTTTTTTTTGTAAAGTCCGAAGTCTCATCCCGACTTGTGGGGGAATCATAGCCTTCATCATCCTTTCCTCATGAGGACAATGCTCTAATAATGAAGATCATCACACATTAATGGATTTACAACTCAAAGCTAGAAAAAAATATGACTCTATATGAATGCCTCTGGCGGTGTATCGGGATATGCAATGAATCAAGAGCGACATGTATGAAAATTATGAAGGTGGCCTTGCCACAAATACGATGTCAACTACATGAGCATGCAAAAAGCAATATGACAAAAGTAATATGTGTTATATGAATGGAACGGTGGAAAGTTGCATGGCAATATATCTCGGAATGGCTATGGAAATGCCATAATAGGTAGGTATGGTGGCTGTTTTGAGGAAGGAGTATGGTGGGTGTATGGTACCTGCGAAAATTGCACGACACAAGAGACGCTAGCAATGATGGAAAGGTGAAAGGGTGCGTATAATCCATGGACTCAACATTAATCAAAAGAACTCATATACTTATTGCAAAAATTTAGAAGATATCAAAAACCAAAGCACTACGCGCATGCTCCTAGGGGGATAGATTGGTAGGAAAAGACCATCGCTCGTCCCCGACCGCCACTCATAAGGAAGACAATCAATAAATAAAATTGTGGTCCAACTTCATCACAAAGCGGTTCACCATATGTGCATGTTACGGGAATCACAAACTTCAACACAAGCATTATTTAAATTCATAATCACCCAACTAGCATGACTTTAATATCACTACCTCCATATCTCAAAACAATTATCAAGTATCAAGTTGATCATGGCATCCAATTCACTTCCTATGATAGTTTTTATTATACCCAACTTGCATGCTCATCATTCTAGGACCAACTTTTTGACAATAGCAAATACCATGCTGTTCTAAAAGACTCTCAAAATAATATAAGTGAAGCATGAGAGACTAGCAATTTCTTCAAAATTAAGACACCACCATGCTCTAAAAGATATAAGTGAAGCACTAGAGCAAAAACTATCAAGCTCAAAATATATAAGTGAAGCACATAGAGTGTTCTAGCAAATTCTAATCAAATAGGCTTCTCCCAAAATGTGTGTACAGCAAGGATGATTGTGGTAAACTAACAAGCAAAGACTAATATAATACACGACGCTCCAAGCAAAACACATATCATGTGGCGAATAAAAATATAGCTCCAAGTAAAGTTACCAATGAACGAAGACGAAAGAGGGGATGCCTTCCCGGGGCATCCCCAAGATTAGGCTTTTGGCTACTCTTGAATATCTTGGGGTGCCATGGGCATCCCCAAGCTTAGGCTCTTGCCACCCTTTATTCCATAGTCCATAAAAGCTTTACCCAAAACTGGAAACTTCAAAACACAAAACTCAACAGGAAATCTTGTAAGCTCCGTTAGTGAAAGAAAACAAAACCACCACATAAGGTAGTGTAATGAACTCAGTCTTTATTTATTTTGGTGTTAAACATACTGTATTCCAACTTCTTCATGGTTCATCAACTAATTTACTAGCCATAGATGCATTGAAATAAGCAAACAACACACGAAAAACAGAATCTGTCAAAAACAGAACAGTCTGTAGAAATCTGTAACTAACGCAAACTTCTGGAACTCTAAAAATCCTACCAAAATAGGAAGTCCTGGACAATGTGCCTATTGAACAGAAGCAAAAAGAATCAACGCAAAATCATGTTCCTGTGATTTAACAACTTATATTCGTGCGTGCAAAGTTTTTGTTTTTTTCAGCAGAATCAAATCAACTATCATCGTTGGTTATCCTATAGGTTCTACTTGGCACAAACACTAATTAAAAGATAAAAACACATCTAAACAGAGAGTAGATGTAAGATTTATTCCTAAACAGGAGCAAAAACAAAAAACATAAAGAAAATTGGGTTGCCTCCAAACTAGCGCTATCGTTAACGCCCCTAGCTAGGCATAAAAGCGAAGATAGATTTAATGCGTGCCATAATAATAAGATAGATCTTGAAGGCTCATCTCATATTCTCTACGTTCGGCGGAAAGTTTTCTTTGAGGCAAGCAAAAGTAATCAAAAGGGCTAAATTTAGTGGGACAGATGTCCCCAAGATCAATCACAGGAGGAACGGGTTCCTCCTTTGGCCCTTCATAGTGCACAACTATTTCATCACTAAAAGCATTCTTTTGGCAAAATCTTGTGAGCCTATAATCAAGAGAGTATCCTAGCTCATTGTTTCAAAGAGAAAAATCATTATTAAGTTCGTTAATGCAATCAACCAAGACATTGGTAGGAACCTTTTTCTATGGTTTTCATTAAAAGCAACGTAGTCCGAAGATTGAAAACGCCTAAATTCCTTCTTGATCATAGAGGATCGCCTCTATGGGAGGACAACCGGCGTCCACCCTATAGTGCGCAAAGATTTCTTTGGCTTCTCTTATGATAAATCTAAACTCGTGAGGCAAAAAGATAGTAACAACGCGCTTAACATAAGAATGCTCAATATTAGAGAATTCTAGGAAAATTCTTTGTATGCAAGGATGCATATGCATAAATTGTCTTTCAAGTTCAACTATAAGCATAGAGATAGCATCCACAAGACTACTAGTTCTATGAAGAATAGAACATCCCAAGGAAGGTAAAGCACCGGCACAAGTAAAGAAATCTTGAATAACGCCTTTGCCAATGATGTTACCACTGCAGATTCGAAACTTTTTAGTATGCAAGATAGGGGGTTCATCGGCCGGAGCCTCGGGATTTTCTATGTTATCATTATTGTCCATATCGACGATAATCTCCCTGTTTCAGACATAGTGGCAAACAAAAAGCAAGGCGGAAGAAAGCGAGTGAAAAAGAGAAGAAGAGATTGGGAAAGAGAGGGCGAATAAAACGACAAGGGTGAAGTGGGGGAGAGGAAAACGAGAGGCAAATAATGTAAATGCGAGGGAGATGGGTTTGTGATGGGTACTTGGTATGTCTTGGCTTGAGCGAAGACCTCCCCGACAACGGCGCCAGAAATCCTTCTTGCTATGTCTTGAGCTTGCGTTGGTTTTCCTCAAAGAGGAGAGGGTGATGCAGCAAAGTGTAGCGTAACTATTTCCCTCAGTTTTGAGAACCAAGGTATCAATCCAGTAGGAGGCTCCTCAAAAGTCCCACGCACCTACACAAACAAACTGAGAACTCGGAACCAACGCAATAAAGGGGTTGGCAATCCCTTCACGGCCACTTACGAAAGTGAGATCTGATAGAGAGATAATAATATATTTTTGGTATTTTGTAATATAGATGCAAAAAGTAAAGATGCAAATAAAGGTAGATTGAAAGCAAATATGATGAGAGATAGACCCGGGGGCCATAGGTTTCACTAGAGGCTTGTCTTGAGATAGCATAAGTATTATGGTGGGTGAACAAATTAGTGTCGAGCAATTGGTAGAAAAGCGCATAGTTATGAGATTATCTAGGGATGATCATGTATATAGGCATCACGTCCATAACAAGTAGACCGACTCCTGCCTGCATCTACTACTATTACTCCACACATCAACCGACTCCTGCCTGCATCTAGAGTATTAAGTTCATAATAACAGAGTAACGCTTTAAGCAAGATGACATGATGTAGAGGGATAAACACATGCAATATGATATAAACCCCATCTTGTTATCCTCAATGGCAACAATACAATACGTGTCTTGCAACCCTTTGTTTCACTGGGTAAGATCACCGCAAGATTGAACCCAAAGCTAAGCACTTCTCCCATGGCAAGAAAGATCAATCTAGTAGGCCAAACCAAACTGATAATTTGAAGAGACTTTCAAAGATAACTCAATCATACATAAAAGAATTCAGAGAAGATTCCAATATTATTCATAGATAAACTTGATCATAAACCCACAATTCATCGGATCTCGACAAACACACCACAAAAAGAGATTACATCGAATAGATCTCCACAAGAGAGGGGGAGAACATTGTATTGAGATCCAAAAAGAGGGAAGAAGCCATTGGAAGAGACATGCCTATGATACGTCGACACGTGGCTGGGCCCAACAGAGGCCCATATAGGTTAAAAAGGCCGGCCCAGTCAAAGGCCCGTAGAACTTAATCAGGTACTAGTGGGCCGCCCCAATAACGGCCTGCTTAATAAAAGCCCATTTACGGCCCGAAGCCAGATCTGGCCCGTTAATTGTTCGCCCAATATTTGGGCCCATTTACGGCCCGAAGCCAGATCTGGCCCGTTAATTGTTCGCCCAATATTTGGGCCCATTTGCGGCCCGAAGCCAGATCTGGCCCGTTAATTGTTCGCCGAATATTTGGGCCCAACTACAGCCCAGTGACTTTCGGCCTGTTAGAGGCTTGATGTAGACATGGGCCCATTTCAGCCCGGTGTGACTTTCGTCCTGGGAATGGCCCGTGCTGCCCATGGGCCATATATGGTCCGACGGGACACCGGGCCCACTAATGGCCCGTGCTAAAGGTGGCAACAGTTAAGCCCAACATGACTTTGGGCCTGTTAAAGGCCTGTCGCGTAATTCCGCCCGTTGATGCCTGTACTAATCTTTCGGCCTCTTAAAGGCCCATGATATCAGTGGGCCAACTAAGGCCTGAGATATGTTTCGGTCTGGTAATGGCCCGTGAGCTAACTGGGCCCAAAACGGCCCGGTCTATATTTCGGCCTGCTGAAGGCCCGTCAAGGACTAGAGAAAATTGAGGCCCAACATGCATTTTGGCCTGCTAAAGGCCCGTGGTTTCATCTCATCCGTAACAGGCCAGTACAATATTCAGCCTGTTAATGGCCCAACGCTACCAGGGCCAAACTAAGCGCTGGGTCGACAAAAGGCCCAACTAAAATATAGGCCGGTGTAAGTTTGGGCCTAGCGCAATGTGTGAAGGCCCCAATCATTCGGGCCCAAGAAATATGCAGGCCGGCCCAATTGTGGCCCGCTAAAAACCTGGCCCGTTAGAATCGAATGTTTCAGCCCGGTCGACTACATCTGATTTTTTTTAGATAGCGAATGATGCCAGTAACTAGTAGGAATTGAGAACAAACCTACTCTATACAATAAAGAAATTACGGCATAGTAACTAAGATTAAACCTACACTATACAATAAAGGATTTAATGTATATTACATCCACTGGGCATCGAAGTTCGCCACCAGTGATCATAAAGTGCAACGAAGAAGCAGATTACAAAAAGTGGGCACCATTGCAGCGTAACAAAATAATATTGAACCGAGATCACTTCCAAGACAGTTCGAGAAAGGTTAGCCTTGTAGGGGAACTGCTCCGCAAGCTGCTGAGCAAGGCTGTGAGACCGGCCTGGCATGTCGGTCATAGCTTCCAGGTGTAGTTGTTTAGCGATGAGGTTCTCATTAGTGTTCTCCGCAATCTTTCTTAGAGATAGGACTTCAAGTCGAAGTTGAGTTGCAGAATGCCTTTCTGCTAGAACTTGGGACTGAAGAAGTCGAACTGATTTAGACAACGAATTTTGTGAGCTTGTCTGACTGTTAGTCTCAAGTAACTTGAACACTACATCAAGACAAGACTTTGGGGATGTCTCGCTATCTTCAAGATGTTTTGCCTTCTTTGCTACAATATATGTTGGGTTTGTCTCACAGCCTTCAACAGACTTGTGCATGCCATCAGGCATATCACCCTGAAACAAAGCAGAGAGATGACAGGTTTTGCACGTGTATAAACAAAGATGATAACTGTTCTTTCAATTCTATCCAATTTCAAATTAGAAAATAAAGAGTAAGTTCAAAATATCAATAGCATAATTTGGCATTGTTCATAATGCGGGGAGGTTCACCACACTACTGGATTACCATGTCAACATAACAAGCATAGATGAAGGGCAAAGAAAATCATTGTATCTATTTTGGATAATGTGCATGGCATGTTGTTCATATCATCAGCCACATCAGTAAGATAAAACAGGAGATGACAAGGTGCAAATGTGGGCTGCTTCACCACACACCGGATTATAGATCCACAAAACCAAGCATACATATAAGGAGTATTAAGTAATGTGCATGGTATGAATAAGGAATTTGGTTTTACAAGTAAAACTTAGAACTTACGATTCTTACGAACATGCATTTTGGTAGAAACAGCAAACTAAACAGCAGTAAACGATAGGGAGTATGAGCAAATTAAACAGCAGTTGAGGATA
This sequence comes from Triticum timopheevii, assembly GCA_963921465.1. Classification (NCBI taxonomy): domain Eukaryota; kingdom Viridiplantae; phylum Streptophyta; class Magnoliopsida; order Poales; family Poaceae; genus Triticum; species Triticum timopheevii. The sequence continues at coordinate 455,963,616 of OY997262.1, read as the reverse complement.
AAGGCTTTAGAAGGACTGACTTACATTAACAGTTAACACCGGCTTTATAATGCCCTTCTCCATGTCAAGGGAAGGATAACTCAATAATTTCAGCACATAATCTTCTTCATAAGCATTGCCTGTACTCTACATTTTGTAGAGAGTAATTATAGATATGATAATACTGGAAGGGATAGAGGATAATGAAGATAAGATGCAGATTGATGCTACATAATCAACTACCAATCCCTGGAAGTACAAGCGTTACAGGACAAAATGTACTGACAGGAGCAATGGGCTACACTTCTACACTGGCATTGTCTATGTATTCTACTTGTTGGTAAGATTAAATATAGATCTGATCTTTTTTAGTAAATGGTGGGCGAGGGAGATAAGATGCAGAATGCTACAAAATGAACCAATCCTTCTTCCCATAATACAAGAGTGTTTTGAACACTGGTGTACTGTACAAAACGTTCTTATATTATGGGACAGAGGGAGTAGCTATTAATGTAAGTACAGTGATAGACCACATTCAGTCCTTACAAGAGGGCTGCAGAGCTAAACCTCTTCAAAAGCATTGGGTTGATTCTAAATTTGTGTAAGAGTCCATACGGATCTTATAATGTCCACCAAATGGACGATTACGAGGCTAACATGTGCAGTGATGCTACATAATCAAACAGCTATGAAAGTAAGTATGGTCATATAGGGCAAGAGGTACTCACAAGAGCAATGCAGTGTGCAGTATAGTTGCGAAATTCTGTGGTTCCTTAAGAACGAATGTTCTTCTGCTAACAGTTTTCGTACAAGTGAGACATTAAGGCAAATGCAGAAATGTAGTTCAAATTGTGATGTGATATCATAGACAGTACCTTACACTGCAACTGAGACCAATGTGTAACAAGATTATTCCAGTCACCGTCGAATAAATGTAGCACCGGAGACTTTAGAGAAATTTCGTTCAGAGGCTTGCCATCGAAGTGCGCTTGCCTCAGGTAGGAACGATACTTCATCAACGAGTGCTTGAAAAGCGCAACCAACCCTTGCCCGTTATCAAAATCCAGTTTGCTCCTCGCCTATTTAAAAGAATGAAATCTTGTGTCTTCTGTCAGCAGAAACATATGCAGTAATGACCATGTATAACATTGGTACATTATTTACGCGTAAGTTGCCGAGGAAGACTAGAAATTGTTCTGTGCCTGCAGTATAATCTTTCCATGAAGGAAATATGCGCACAAAGTTCCTAACAACAACATAAGCTTCGTCTTCTAAACTGGGAAGAAATGGAATAGGGGTCCTATTGGCTGCAATTGGGGCTCTCTCTGGTTCGAAAAGGGATTTGGCAACTGGATTTGGTGTACTCTTTGCTGGAATGGGGGTTTTGCGTCGTACAGCTGGTGCTATGTCAACTGGCATAATCATACTGTTTGCTGCAGTTGGGGTCTGCTGAGTTGGGGCATCCGAAATGACCAGTGTAGTAGGGCTAGAGTCTGCTAGAGTTGGGGTATTTTGTGGGTCAGGTGATATCGCAACTACACCTAATGGGCTATTTGATTTATCAGGTGCCACTACCTTTTCCAAATACTTTGCTTGTGCTCCTCCACGATCAGCAATCGCCCTCTTCCTTTTGAACGTCTGATACACAAGAACATCATTTGAATGGATAAATATGGTATGATGACAGATGGAATATGTACTAAAAATGGATAGGCAGGGCGTATTCACATACACGATGTGTAAACTAAGCTAATGGCAATTCAACAAAGTAGAAGCAATGCAAAGCACCAGTTGTAAGATATGTGCGAGCAATGTAACCTTGGAAAGTTAGATCAAGTACCTTGATGGGTGAATAAGATAGGACATCTTCCTCTGACTCCTCCACTAGGGAGCTACATTGACTTAGGTCTCCCTCTAGCTCAGAATCACTGTTAGGATCATATTCTGAGCATGAATCTTTAGGTGGAGAGCGTTTGCATTGCATTTCATCCAGACTTGATTTCAGTCCCTTAATGCCAAGTTTGACAGCCATGGCATTGTTCTATTTTATTCTTTTCATGCGCGCAAGCTCATAATCATTATGATGCTATTCGGAATCTGAGATTCATGAAAACATAAAAAGTAGTCAGATTATCTATGGAATGCATTGCGGATTCAACTCGACGAGTGTCTCCCTATAAACCCCTGCATATGCAAAGTTCACCTCCCCAACTGTGCTGACCAGACCACACACAGAAATACAAACCCCTTATGTCTCTATAACAGGCAGGCACACATTTCAAAACTGAAGTAGGAACATTAGAATCATATGAAATTCGTATTTGAACAAATAAACTAAGCAATTATGAGAGGCGTAATGTTTATCTTCAAGGGTGGAGTGTTGGTAGTGCGACACAAAGCAAGTAGGCAGATTGTATTCCATGTAAAAGATCGAAACCTATGTAAAAGCTGGAAATGACACTTTCTTTCTATACAATGCAGTGTTCGTTACCCACACATGATGGAAGAGATCACATAGAGAAATACTACTCACTCATGTCTACGGTTCCAGTATTTAGAAACAGGGTGGTCCACCCTAAAAGAATACTGACAACAAATATGACAGGGCAAGCATAGATGTAGTGAATCAATCATTTACTTGTGAGCTTATTAGGACAAGTATGCAGAATTGTAACTGCAGTAAGAGACCGTCCAAAATCTGAATGAAGAAGTTTGTCTAGCACTTATTGTTTGCAACTAATCGACGTGAATAATTGGATATTATATCGAATGAGTAAGAAAGACAAGTAAAATTGTCAACAAACATGGCTTGGAGTAGTAATCCGGGTCAATGTCACTATGACCAACAATCCAAAATGACTAGTTTCTATTCCGAGGGCCGGAATTTTGAAAACCTTGTGAACTTTAGAGGTACTAAAGATTACCGAAATACATCTGAACCATTAAGTGTAGCTAGCACTGAGCACACAACAAACCCTAATGATAGTCCTGCCTAATAAATAATGAATCAATTAGAAAATGGGTGATGAGGAGTGGCTGCTGAGTGTTGAGGACGTATCTCAGGATAAATCGGGTTGGCTTGGTGGGTGTTGCACGCCCGAGCCCTGAACGGACTGGGAAGGTAGGCATGGCGGCGCGCCCGGGCAGCGATGACGCTGTTGGGCGAGTGGCTCCTGGCCTCCTGTTAGTCTGGCGTCTCCTCCTAGAGTCATGCCGTCCGGGGACGGCAGGTCACCGGTGAGGCAGGCGGCTGGGGGCGAGTAGAGATCGGAAGCGCGCAGCAGAACAGAGGGGAATCGGGGCCTGGGACGACCCAAAATCCCAGGGTGGGCCGGCCCACTGTGGGCACCCTGTAGAGATACACACCCGAGCGATGAACATGCATTTTCTTTAGGAACATTTAGCTGACCAATTAAACAACTCTGTTTTAATAATATCAGATTCGTATTTGAACATCTAAGCTTGTTCAGCTTGATGGGTGGAGCAATGTTATTATGACACGAAGCATGTATTCTGATTGTATAGTGATCATAAAAGGGGGAAACTCTCAGCATATTTTTTTAGCAAAAGAGGGTTTCCCCTCCGATTTCTATTAAAGAAACTACCACGTAACCAACATGATCAATTAAACCCTAAGCATGATCAATTAAACCATATTATGGTTGTGCCATGGCAGATTTGAAGCTGCAAACCAGAGAAATGATATTTAGCATCCATTGTTTGCTTCGAACTAAGAACTAAATTCTAAGAGCTGAAAAGAAAGTAGAGTAACCAAGTTAACATCTATTTTCTGGTTGAGATCAAAAAGTTGAGGAGATATGAAGTACCAGCTCTCTTGCGGCGTCGTGTAGGCATCGGGGGTGCGATGGCTGTCGGTGGCATTGAAGCAGATCTGCGACGGTAGACGGGTGCATCGGGGGATAAGTCCCGTTGCGGTGGAAGAGAAGGTCGTGTGAGCGGCCCCGGCAAAGAGGACGATGGCGCCGATGAAGCGAGAGGACGCGATGCAAGGCTATTGGTCCTTCGTCGTGGATGAGAAACGTCCATCTCTAGCAATGGACGACGCGGTCTTGGTAGGCGCTCCGACATGGTGGAGGACGGTGGCGATGGATGTGGTGGAGGATGGCGGTGATGGATGGGGTGGCGGACGGAGGCTGGTGTGGGGATGGTGTGTTCTAGCACGGACGGTGTATCAATGGGAAAATGGAGGGAGAGGTACGGGGAACCATGTTTTTGGGACGCGCCTGTCTGAAATATGGGAAAGTTATGAACTTAGCCCCCGTTTAAAATTTGGACGTCTCGTCGGTTGGGGATAGGACGGTAATCTCGCATCTTGGAAATATTTGCCCAGAGCGATTTCGGGCGAGGAGAGGGTGGTTGGCGCCCATGGTGTATGAACGGGGCTGACAGGTAGGGCGGTTGTGTCACGTCTGAGTGAAGTTACAAACCTGCCCCTATTGAAAATATTTGCCTATATCGATTTCGGCCGAGTCGAGTTTGTTTTGCTGCCCACCGTGTATGAATTGGGAATGGAGGGAGAAATAGAGGTCTTTCGGACGAGCTTGAATCAAATGTGTTTTGCCGCCCATGTTTGACGCCCACCATGTCGGAATGGGCTCAGAGGCGATCGTGTCACGTCTAATTGAAGTTACTAACCTACCCCTATTTAGAGCAGTGGAAATCGGGCCGATGGATTGTCCGTGTAATGGGTAGACAGTAATTTCCATCTCCCAAACACTTGGCTTCGGGCAGCCGACATGGGAGTGGACATTTTGCTGCTTCTTTCGAATTTTGGGACAAATAAGCATCCACGTTTACCCTGGCAACTAAATTCGAATCCATTTTGTATTCCTATATGAATCTTTATAAATCATTCTATGTGTTTTTATATATCTTCAAAAGGATGACAGAGATGTATTCCACTGTCATATATGAATATGGTTTACAAATGTCGATACTCAAATTCAGAAACTAGAATCCAGTTTAAGGTGAATTCGAATATTTGGAACACTTGATGTCCAACTCAAATGTCACACGCAGCATAATGTGTACTCCCATTTAGATATGTACACAAGCGATGTATCAAAATTCAAATACCGAGTCAATCAACCAAGAATGTACAGAACTAATAGACATATAAACACTTGTAGAGTATATGGATCAATAATATCAACTAACATACATAAGCCAGGCCGCTGTACTTTTTTTTGGCTACAACAACATCCTTTTTTTAGCCAGCATCTTGGCCCTTTCCGATGCGTGCCACTTATGGTCCATCTATACTACTACTATTGCTGAATGCACATTCAGCCCGATTGGCATATTTGTAGGTCTGGCACAACAATCCAAATGAAATGTCTCCGAGTCTTATCAATTAATACATGTGCTCAAATAAAATTACAAACCAAAAAACAAAAAAAAAACAATTATTACACGATCTCTAAAACAAATGGTTTGATTGATTACATGAACAAACAACACAAAGGTTATTCAACTATGGAAAGAACATTTCACCTATGATTTACCAAGTAGGAATTTAATTTCTTTTTTTCCTTCAGGACCTTAACAATCTGGTCAGTCTCAGCTTGCTTCGTTTTGAAATCCACCAAATATTTAATGGTTGTCTTGAGTACTGCTTGTGATTGTGTTGTTTGCTTCCTCAACATGTCAACTTCATCTCTAAGTGCAGAAGCAGAATCTCTTTCTACCACTAGTTTAGCCTCTAGAGCATCAGCAGTTGGCAATTCATGATGCATGATTGGGCCGGTGCCACTGTTGTGGGATGATGCAACGTCCATGGGGACCTCACTCTTTAATCTTGGGCTAACCTGTTTTGCCATTAAGGTTCCGATTGGATTCAGAAAAGTTGAAGTTAGCAAAACATCTCAACTGGGAGTTATAATAGCAAACCAGTTAAACAAACAAGGAATTAACGAGTTTCAATTGGATGATGAAAAGTAGTTATTAACATCATTGTAACCCCCTGTTGCAGCAGCAAAGCAATTAAACAAACAAGTAGATATTTAAATTAAGGCAAACAGGTAATTCTTAACAGTAAGTATCAAACACATAGATAGGCACAGTCTACAATATGATTAACAGGCTGTGCCATTATGTAATCAGTAGCAAACTAAATTAAGCCAAGCAATATAATTGAACAATTTTGCAATAAGTGGCTAACTAAAATTCGGAGAAGCAGGTAACTGAACTTACGCTAGTTCTTTGTACAGGCACACTGCAACTTCTTTTTCGCTTACAAGGTTGTACGAAGGAGTCCATGGCATCAATTGCTTGGATACGCAGTCCCAATACTTCTTTCTTCCCACACTGCATGGGTAAGTCGAATGGTTAATCTGGTAAGATGGTGCATCTTGATATGTTATATGAGGACGTGTAGTCAGACTAGTTGTAGCCAAACACATCACACTGGCTTTTACTGTATATTTCATGCGATTACTTTTGGCAAATCAAGATCTAAGCAATCTACAATAGGATGAAAAGACTGGCATCCTTCACATTATTGGCGAACTCAGTTCATAGAAACAAGCAATTGAACCATTTTGTGGGTAAATCAAAAGCGCCACTGAAATATTTTTCACTATCCAATCATACACGCAAAAAGTGGCGACGCCACCATAGGGGCTGGTATGGGCGGCCGCCTCAGGTGGCTGGAAAGTGTGCACCTAGTTTGAGTCGTCCAGGTTGGCCCATGCTAGTTTTGTTTGTCCCAACACACGAGCAGGCAATGTAAAATATGAAGAAAAATGTTTCAATTTGGATGGGCCAATAACATAAGTGCAAGGCAGGCCCTATAGCAGGCTCGCGGCCCAAACGAGCGCCTCCCATATCGATCGACAGCAGGAAAAATCCCAATTCATTTGCTCCAGCCTCCAGTCTGGTTCGCTCCTCTAGCCGCCGCTGGATAGACCGACACAGCACTTCTTCGCGCCCTCGTTGGAGGGCGGTTGCCGAGCTTCAAGCGAACAGAAGGACAAGAAGATGAAGATCCAACCCTGGGTGTAGCCTGCGTGGGAGGCAGCGGCGGCAGCACGGGCATGGCATCGAGCTTGCACAAACGGACAGTCGTAGCTTGCAAGAGTAGCATGTGCAACGAGCAGGTACATCACACCCCTGATTATATCTAATTCAACTCTTCAATTTCTGGCCAATAGTTAAACCTGATGGTGTTGTAAAACTGCTTGTATGTAGGGAATCTATGAGAAAATGAAACCAATTTATACTTATTTTATAACTCCCCCAATCAATACTGAACTGACTAAATCTAATGTATCTAATCAAGTTTCCCGGTGCAAACATACAAGCTCATGTTGTTCTTGAGCCTGAAGTGTCTAATGAACACACTGCTAATGAAGGATTTGATGCAAACATTTTACATGCTCCTGGTGATGAACATATAGTGTCTAATAAGGGATCTAATGCAAGCATTTTGCAAGCTCATTGAAGGATTTAGTGTCTAATGATGATCTACTATGTTGAGAGAGATAGAGATTTGTAGGCATTGATGACAAGCAAATTATAGTGAATTTTCATAGCTTGAGGAAACGTCGAGGCCATCTACCAGAAAGTCCCCGTATCATGACAACATAGCATAAATACTTTTCCAATCTGTTGTTTGAAACTATTGGCATACTTGTGAAGGATAGATATATTGATATGCAGTTTGCGCACTAGTTATACATGCAATTACACTTCGATATTTTCAGCCAAAGAACGAATAATTCAAGCAGGTACAGACCATGTTTGTAGTCCTTGTACTCCATGTTGCATTTTGTGTTTTTTTGGTTCTTGCATCATTTAGTGTTTATAAGCTGAACTACTTTGGATCATTAGCTGGTTTTCAAAGTGCATGTAGCTTCACATTTCTCAAGTTATGTTGATTTCCGGAGTGCAAGTGCCTTCGTATTTTTTAAGTTAAATGTTCGCCCCTGGTAACTTGAATTCGTGGATCAGCCACTGCACACAAATCATACACGAATGCCAGTACGAATTAAATGAAATGCAGGGACTTACGCTAGCTCGTTGTACATGCTCACTGCAGCTCTGCTTGTGCTTGGGATGTTCCATGTACAAGTCCATGTTACCACTTGCTTGGATGTGCAGGCCTTGTGCTCCTTGCATCCCCCTCTGCATTTTTGACACGACGAATGGTTGATCAAATAAGAGGAATCGACCTTGATGTTGTACCGGAGGACAGATACTTACAAGGTTATACGGGTGTGCAGGATGTGTACCAGATCCCGTAGCACCGTCATGCTTCGCAAAAAATGGATTTGCTTGTTTCAGATGATATCTCCAGAAGAAATAAGAGTTAAAGTCAGAGTTGCATAGGCATGTAAGCTAAGAGAGCAGTGAAAGGATATCCAAACATCGTCGGAACAGTGCACAAGGGAGTGATGTGTGGATACCTAGTTCGGGTCGGCATTTGGGCATGCTCGCCTAGCTAGAGTGCGGGTCACTCCAGAGCCGTTGAGGGTGATGCGCTGGCGTTGGCTGGCCGCACACAGATCCAGATCTTGAGTGGCAGCGGAGCGCTACGATGCGGTGGACGAGACCGTTGGTGAAGCCCCAACGGCCTCGGGGGGCGGAGGTGCGACGATGTGCTCGGTGAAGTAGCCCCGGTGAGCTGGGAGACGGCATCGGTGAAGCGCACCTGATGCGGTGGAACTCGGTGTCTGTGAGGCACGTCGGTTGCGGCGGCCGACGTTGTCGGTGGACCACCTGCTGCGGTGGACGAGGGCGTAGATGAGGTAGCTCCGGTGTGGTGGTGAAGCGTGACCGTCGTCTTCGTCGTCATCGTCCGGCACAGAGGTGGGGAACGGTGGGGAATGAGACGAGACGAGGGGCGATTCGAGGGATGGCGGCGAATTAGGGATTTGAGCAATCTGGGCGCGGAAGGGGACAGTGGAGAAGAGAGATTTTGCAGGGCTGGAATTGGGGCCGCCAGATATTTCAATCCGAAATGTGGAAGCGCGAACTTATATTGTCATCGTCCTTTTTTGGGGGGGGGGAGGGGGGTGGGTGGCTGGGTGCTACGCGTCCGTCCGACAGGACTATGCTTCGGTGCCTTAAGGCACCTGCCTTTGTGTCCATGACATGTGGGCCCAACAGGTGGCTGGCCCACATGTCAGTCACCCAAGGGCAGTTTCCTTTAAGGCACCAAAGCAGCGTCCACCCCGACACGACCCTAGTCTGCCTGGTGCGCCTACATTTGAGAATGCAAACGAATCTTCTTTCATTTGCAAACGAATCTGTATGTACTACCATGCCCGTGTTTTCCTTGCAATAATTAGTCATTCAAAACGAGATACTCCATCCGTTCACTTTTGTAAGTCGTTTCAGACAACTTAAAATGAACTGTTTTGCAGATTGTCTGAAATGTCTTCAAGGTCTTATAAAAGTGAACAGAGGGAGTACTATAAATTAATTAATGAGGAGTTATTTGAAAAAAAATTGAAACGGTACCCACGCTAACATGGATTAGAGTGTGTCACATAATTAGTTATTTGAATTAGAGTGTGTGTCACGTAGTTAGTTATTTGAATTAGAGTGTGCGTCACGTAGCGGTCTCCAATTCTAACGTGGATTTCGCATTTCACTATATCCACGCTACTTTTTTAATACAAATTCATATGTATATGATGAACACCATGGTAGTGAGAAAACTTTTGGATGGATTCAAACATATGACCTACAAAATAACACAACAAATTGAGTCAATGTCAACTTTTCGAAACTTAGTATGGCACAAATTCGAAATAATTACCCGTATGTCTGGTCCTTGGTTCAAATCTTACAATGTACACCGAATTAAAACATAGATATTAAGTCTCGTAGTATGTACATTCAAATGTTGTTTTTAGCCCCCCCCCCCCCCCCCCCCGCACAAACACTACATACTTCCTGTATCGGTCAATCTTCCTCTCCTAACCACCTTAGGAAGCTATCAGTTTCCAACACACGTTCATTCTTTCTCTCCATGTTTCGATCTCTAAGTCTCTCAACTACACAACCCCTTTTTCCACTCTGTTACCAAATGTATATACCTCACACACCCGCCATTGCACCCCATGCCGAGCTCTCTCTCTCTCTCTCCTCCCTCTCCCTCTCACCCTCTCGCACTAAATACATGCATTGCCTATCTAGCCCCCCAACCTCTTGTGCGCACGCACGCACGTTGTATATCTAGGTCACTCCCATGAGACTGTCTCACTCTTTCTTCCGCACGGCGGGCCACACTCGCTCAATCTCGCACTCTTTAACTGAGTCTCGTTTAACCTCATTTTCTTTCACACACAAATGATATATCTCCCTGTTCGGGCCTCGATCGACACACTCTATACTCTCTCACGCAGATTGTCTATCTAGGTCAGTCTATCCAAGCCGCCGCCACTCTTTCGACCTCATGGTGGGCCACGCTCACTCAATCTCTCTCTCTCTCTCTCTCTCTCTATCTCTATCTCTCTCTCTCTCTCCGTATGTCTCGATTGACCTCGCTCTTTCTCGGACAAAAACATATATCACCATGTTTGAGCCCAATTTTACCTATTCACATTATATACTCTCTCACGCACATCGTCTATCTAGGTCACTCTCTCCAACCCGTCTCACTCTTTCGATCGCACGGCGACCCTCTTGTGATCGGTTGACCTTGCTTCCTCCCACGCACAAAATATATCTATACGTCTGTGACTGGATCATCTCTCAAGCTCTATCTTACAGCCCTCACCCTTGCCAAAACCTCAATCGGACAATATCTCCCCGGAGCATATATATTTGTTCAATGAATGTCGGACCACACTCACTTTTTCTCTCTATCTATATGTCTCTCGATTGATCTCGCTTTCTCACACCGTATCTTCCACGCGTTGAAGCTACTACCTCTCCATCACTCGCAAAGCCGGAGCTATTTACATTGCGAGGTGCACTCCAACCTTGGATTAATTTGTGTAGGCATTTATTCCGGTCGGTTTAGATTATATTTTCGTAGCATTCGGCCCACAACTACTCCAAACACCGTTGCAACCCACGCAACTCCCTAGTTGATTTCCCTCTGGCTCGGTCATCGCTCTCTCGCACGTCCTTTCTCGCCTTCAACGTTGCACCATGGTATTATTGGAAAAACTATGTTGTTCTCTTTAATTATTATAAATAAGCTATAAAACTACACACCGATAGTCCACTTGGAATGGAACGAATTTCGACCCACAAAGTAAAGTGCTACAAACTACACACCGAGGGGCCCACATGTCATGAAACAGATTTGGACCCATATACAAATTAAAAAATAAAGGACGAGGATCGAACATGCGACCGGGCCTTCAAGCCGCACGTCAATAGGCAACATACGTAGAATAGCAATGTTTGTTGTACCCCCTTTGTTCACATAATGTTTTTACATTATCACAGCCTAATTAATGAATAACATGTAATATTATTTTTAGTACTATTCGCCTTCACTTACGGGTGGGTTCCATGTGTGCTCTCTCTCTCTCCTCCCCTTCCGCATTTAGACGCACGGGCAAACAGGAAGAACTCGCGGGCGATGTTGCCGTTGACCATATCTGGACGCGTTCACAAGTCACGACACCAGTTTCACGTACTAGCAGCACTAGTCAGTGTGTACGTGCAATGCACGTGAATTTGGAAGTATATTAAATGCATGCGGATATTAACTACTAGGATATTATTTGCGTGTTGTCATGTGATTAGCACTATTTTTGGCATGAAATTAACTGCACGCTAAACGTGTTGGGCGCTCAACAATGAAGCAGTCTAGGTCGTTGCATGACAAGGAATACATGTGGCTTGATGACGTTTTATATTAAATTTGATACGGCTCTAGCAGAACATTCAATCGATCAAACCATACATTTCGTTCAGTCTGACTCCGACTTTAAATTATACGACGATCGATATAAAATAAACGGAAATGATAAACATTCGGATTTTAAGCATGGCAATCCAAAGGTTTTTCATGGCAAATTTAGATTAAGCGGCGGCGGCGGGGGCGTCTCGCGGTGGGAAGCGGCTCCTCTGCCGTGCTCTGTGTGTCGTTGGGCCAGACCGACGACGATGGCGGCGTCTTGCACCGTTGTTGGCGTACTCCTGGACGTTGGCCTAGCTTCAAGGAAGGCCAAAATGTTCTGGACTTCAGAGCGAGTCAACTGGCGGGAGGCGGCGACTGGCGTTGGTGCAAGGAAGCGGTCAACGGCGGACATCCATGCCGCTGAGGGGGGCACTGGCACCTGCGCGGGGACAGGCGCTGTCAACGACGTGGTGGAGACATTCGTGTGCACGAGCACCGGCACGGGCGCGCACGTCAGTGCACGCGCAGGCGCATGTGCTGGCAGGTGCACGGGCACCGGCACGGGCGTGCGCGTCAGTGCACGCGTAGGCGCATGCGCTGGCAGGTGCACGGGGCGCGTGAAAATTGGCGGGGACCTCGTGGAACCCCGTGGCATCAAGCTCGGCGACAATGTGCGGCTCCCAGCCCATCAATGCCACGGGGATGGGCGCTGGCGCAGTCGGGGCGACGGGAGCCGGAACGGGAACGGGGACAGGCACGGCGTCTTCCCGCAAGGCCAGTTCAAGCTCGTCCCAAAGCGCCTTATGTTCTTGAGACTCCGGCTGGGTGTCTTCCTCATGAAACTAGAACACTAAGGGCAGACCATCGTGATGCGGCATGGCGTACGTTTAGGTCAGGCTAGTTGGAGGTAGACAATAGAAGAATCGGAGAGGAAGAGAGAGGATTGTAGCGATACCGGGTATTGCGGAGCCTGGTCAAAGGGCTCACCTCCCGGTGAGTCTGCATAGCGGTCTGCACGCACGCCTCCCTGACAGCCCGTGCAGCGGTCTGCTCGCACGGCTCCCGTCGACTCACACGCTTGCTGGGACGGCACCTGCTGATGAGAAACGGGGACTCGTGGCGGCACGTAAACGCCCATGGTTTCAATACTGAAAGCGTTCGCCTTAACGTGACAGGTCTTTGTTCCAAAATACCTTGGCTCTTCATTTGTGCAACTTGTCATAAGCAGCTTGTCTCGAATTGAAGAAAAAAATTTACGAAGTAATATTTGTGCCATATCACGTGACCATGCTCAGTTTCAAGAATTTACGCTCACTTTTGGATTTTCTGAAATTTAAGATCCAGGATTCGAAACAATATCATAACCTGCATCATGCAATAAATTTTCAGGCCGTACATCTGTCCTGTTGTATTTCTTAAGAAAGGATTTGGTCAAACATTTTGCTTAGTTAGACTTCAGACAAGTTATGTATGCAGAGTAAAAGGATAATCCCTCCGTACCAGTGCATTGCCTGATATATTAACTCAAGTACTAGGCACAAACAAACGGGCTCAATTCTGTGCTCATCCTGGTGTAGTAGTAGTAGTACTAGGCAATGCAGTTGACGGGTGACCTTGACGAGCGGCGACCAAGGGAATTGAATCGTGCTCGGCACGGTAGGTAACATTGTCTAGTTACTAAAGCATACCTCCGTTGTTCATCGGTAGTCATTATGGACCGAGGACATGAGGGGAATTTCCTAGGGCTGGAATTCTGGCCGCCAGATATTTCGACTTGAAACGTTGAGGCTCGACTGGTTGGGGTTGCCTAATGTGCGAACCACACACGCCACCGAAGGACACGAGCCCGTTTTTTTAGGATCAACACGAGCCAAGGTCTGGCCGGTACGCCATTGGGTCCTACCATTCGAGAATACGAAAGGAACCTTTTAAATTGCCGAACGAATCTATGTGTATTACAATACCCGTATTTTCCTTGCAAATACTAATCTCAACGTGGTAATTGATTCATGACGAGTTGTTGAATTAGAGTGAGTTTGTGATATAGTGATCTCAACGTGGATTTCATATTTCATGGTATTCCTAGTAAGTTTTCCAATGCAAATTCAAATTTAAAAGAGGAACAATATGGAGGTGAGAAAACTTTGTATGTATCAAGCATATGACCACACACGCACACACACACACACACACACACGCACGAACACAACAACAATCCAATAAGTATAGTGCATCTATTTTTCCAAACCATGCATGTATGACACGAATTCAAAAATACTCCTTCTATTCCTAAATATTAGTCTTTTAGAGAGTTCAACAAGTGACTACATACGAAGCAAAATGAGTGAATCTAGACTCTAAAATATGTCTATATACATCCGTATGTGCCAGTCCATTTGAAGCTTCAAAGAAGACTAATATTTAGGAACGAAGGGAGTAAAATGTAAGACATCCATGGTCCTCAGTTCAATATTTAAAATGAACATGAAACTGAAAAATGAATATTAAGTCTAGTACTACAGTACATGCAAATGTTGTGTTTAGGCAGAGCTATGATTGTCGGGGGTCAACCCCTCGACCTTAGATAAAATTGTGGAGCTCTGTTTAGGGTTGTTTAGATTATATTTGTCCCCACCCTCCCAACCACCGACTGGTTGTGCACCCCCCACCCCTCCTCCCCGGGAGAATATCATGTGCCCCCATACCTTAGATGCTATATGCCGATACGAGTTGCTTGGAGCTTGTAGATCTGAGATATAGCAGCTCACATGATGTGTCTTAATTTTTTTGCAGGAAACCTTGATGAGTTTGAGAATTGCACACAATTTGTACAAAAACTACTTAGAGGCCCTTTGATCCCATATCCAACGACCTCGAAGCTCGTATCACCGTAGCATCTAAGATGAAGGAGGACATCATATTCTCCTGTATGTAAGAATATCATGTGCTACCACACCTTGGAGATACAAGCTCTTCGGAGGCGTTGGATTTGTGACCCAACACCTCCTCGGTGGTTCGAATGGTTTTTTGCAGAAAAGCCCCAAAAGAGTTCGCCCACTGCTTACAAGCACAAAGACTGCTCAGATGCCATTGGATCTCAGACCAAACGACCTCCAAGCTCGTATCACCATAGCATCCAAGCTGCAATAGCACCTTATGTTTTCTTGCACGGGAGAGTATGAGGTGCTTCCGCACCGTAGATTCTATGGTGATACGATTTCACTGAGATCTAACGGCCCACAGTAGGAGGTTTGAATGTTTTTGCAATATACACCTGATAGAGTTTGGGAAATGCGCAGAAAGTACAAGTACTACACATGTGCCATCTGATCACTGATCATACGACCTAGATGCTCATTTCACCATAGCGGGTAATTAAGCTAGGGTGAGCACCTAATATGAGCACTGGGGAGCCGTTGGATCGAAGATGCAGCGGCACACACGAGGCCTGAATGTTTTATTTGCAAAAAAACCTTTGGAGAGTTTGGAAATTGTGCATAATTACAAAGACTACTTCCAAGCCATTGGATCTCACTTCCAATGGTGTAAAAACTCGTATCACCATAGTATCTAAGCTGCGGGG
Organism: Triticum timopheevii; assembly: GCA_963921465.1. NCBI lineage: Eukaryota > Viridiplantae > Streptophyta > Magnoliopsida > Poales > Poaceae > Triticum > Triticum timopheevii. The sequence goes on along the minus strand of OY997262.1, from coordinate 455,948,227 downwards.
TGGATGTGATATTCTATGTTGCTGTCATTTTTGTTGGTAAACTTGCAAAATATGTGTAACTCCTGTCGTTACTTGTCTAACCGCGCAAAGTGTTTGTTCAAAAAAACCATCCTACATTGAAATATCGGAACAACACACGGGGGTCCCATTTGTCATTAATCAAATTTGGACCTAAAACTAACAAATCTGAAAGACAAAATTCGAACTGGCAACCTGGACTACAAAGCGTAAGTCGATAGCCTGAAAAAATGAACGGTTGTTGGCTTTGTCCCATAACTTGATTTTATACAGTACATGTGTTGAGTAGAGTAGAGGGAGTGCCTCGTCAACACATGCATGACCGTTGTCTCACTTACTGGTGGGTCCCAGGTCTGCGATCTCAATCTCTCTTCTCTCCATCGTCTAACCTTTGCACGGGCACACACGAAGAGCGGCGCTAGCTTGCCGTGGTGTTATTACAACTAAAAAAAGCTTGGAAAATAAAAGAATCGCCTAGAACAAGAGACGTTGTGGCTGGTCAAGACAGAGCTAACCACATCTATCCTCCGTGCCACGTTTGCATGATGACGCTGTGTGGCTAGTGGGGTGTTTTCGACCGACTGGCTGGGTCCCGAGGTTGAACCATAGGTACTACATCTGATACAGTATATTTTTACACGCACATTTTTCCTCTGTGCCGAGACGTGGCACACCCTACTGCGCGGTTTCGGGGTCCTGACGTGGGACGCCCTACCGCGCGTTTTCTGGATCCTCCTCGGTCGTAGCGCCGAAGCAAGTAAATGAGTCGTCAAATCACGGAAGACCACCTTTCCCGCTGAGTACATCAATGAAGCATGGTGGCTAGCTAGTTGGGCTAGTTTGACCGATTAGCTAGGCTGCCGCCACATTTGTTTTTTCACCCCTTTTTTTATCTACTTGCCGGCAGGTAAATTTAAATATCCACCGCAGCATTGCTCTGGTGTTTGGGTGCGGCAGGATTTTTAATTTTTTGATTGACGGGAGCAGCCGCAGCAGGATTTTTAATTTTTTGATTGACGAGAGAAGGCGCGGTAGCAATTAGTCACGATGACACCGCCTGTAAAAACCCACTGCTCCCTGATGTGAGAAGTCATCGACTGGTGTTTTACCATGGTGAAAACCAAAAGATTCCCCGCTCCTCGGCTGGCTCCCTCCGCCTTCCCGTAGATTGCATTGCCTTTCAGTCGTTTCTCCCCCTTTGCTTCCTCTCCCCATTGCTTCTACCTGGTGCCATGGTGGCGCAGTAGATCACGGAGTCCGAGGTGAGACGCCTGACACAGGAGCGCAAGGATGCGGAGCTCAGGGCCAAGGACGTGGAGCTCCGTGATCTCAAGGAGGAGAGGAGTGCCATGCTCCTCCGTTATGTGCGGGAGTTCACGGAGCTTCAAAAGCGGCAGGCGTCCACCACAAAGATGCTCGAGGCGTCGGCGGCGTTGCTGCAAAATGCGGGAGATATGATAGGCCGTCAGGGGAGCCGGCTGGAGTGCAAGCGGGCCGATCGTGACAAGGTCCAGGATCACCTCAGCCACTTGGTGAACCAAGTTGCCACGCACGTGTTGCGGCTGCGCTATGCCTACCGTCGGGCTAAACCCGTTCGACCACCCGGTCGACTTCAACGAGCTGTGGCTTCCTGACCTGGTCTCCTTCTTCACCTATATCTCCGAGGAGCTGAACCATCTCCGCGCGATGGTGGGGGCTGAGCTGGACAAGGAGGGGTTGCAGGCTGCCATCGCCGTTGCCGGACGAATCCTTTTAGGGCTCCGTCACCGGAATCCATTCGTGTCTTTGGACGCCGTCTTTGACGAGCTGGCTCCCGTCGACCGGGAGCGGGCTCTACGGGCGGTTGCACCCTGCATCACCAACATCGTGCGCCTCGAGAAGTAGAGGGACTTCGGTGGTGTTTAGGCGCCCTCTGCATGGGCATGTCCATGTCTCGGCGCAACATGACCGTTGGATCAAACTCAGACGGTGCAGATCAGTCACTGTAGCACAAAGCATGTGGGTGTGTTTGGTTGCATTCTCATCTCAATATAGTTGTTTCCTCTTCGTGTATTTTTGTCAACCTACTAGTGTGGACTCATGCACCCTTAATGCACTCTGCCAAACACCCAAAAGTGGGTCGAGAAGGGAACTTTTGCTCCCATCCCATGCACCCTTCATACACCCTATCTAACACTATTTGTGCTTCATATGGTTCATGTTTCGTGGAGTACTGTAGCATCGTACTCTCGTGCGCTGTGGACCTAGTTCTGTTAACATTGATCTCACCGTTCATTCTCGACCGGACAGTCGAAAAAGCGGTACTGTGTTACATATAGGAGTAGTTGACATGCGCACAACATCATTTGTTATCGTCATATCTTACTACACTAGCAACAAGATTGTGTAGTCCTGATGTATGAACCTCTGCACATGCCTAGTTGTAGGAGCACTGTGTATGTTCAAGTGGCTGCCGTGTTTCGCACTCCTCCGTCGTAAGAGTGGAAACGCTTGATGTAATCATTTTTTTCTTCAGAATGAAAAACAGTGGACACGCCCTACCGTGCGGATCCTCCTCCATCCATGCACTAAATTACTCACTTTCGCCGACGTGTGGGACAGCCAGCACCTGGGTCCACCAGCCATGCACTAAATTACTCTGTAGTAGAGTGAAAGTAGACTACCCCGATCGAACCGCCGCATTAATGCCCATTGAGCCGTCAAATCACAAAACCCCCTCCTTTCTAGCAGTAAGTTGGACGGACGAAGCAACCATCATTTCACTCTTCTCTCTCAGCTTCCTCTCTTGAAGAAAACCCCCACTCGCTTCGCTTCTCCCTCATCTCATTCCTCCTTTCACTCTTCTCTCTCAGCTTCCTCTCTTGGATGGACGCCGGAGCACCGGCCAACATGATGTCTATGGCTCTGGCCAAAACCGTCGAGGATCATGGTACAAAGAAGCGCAAGCACCCCGTCGAGACTACCGCAGACAAGCTCAAAGCCATTGCCCTGTCCAAGGCCCTCTCCCCGGGATCCTCATTAAGCAAGTCCAGGTAATGTCTCTTGTTGACAATCTTTTTCTCGATCTTGATCGTGTTTTTTCATCTAACACGCAGTACTAGTACTAGTAGTACAACTTTCTGGGTGATCTTGCATGTGATTTTAGTGTGCCAAATGATGGTTCTAAATTCCTCTGTTGACCAGAACATGCGAGAGGTTGACACTGATTTCTTATAGATTACTTTCAACTACTCCCTCTGTCCCAAATTTCTTGTCTTAGATTTGTCTAGATACGAATGTATCTAATACTAAAATGTGACTTGATACATCTGTATCTAAAAAAATCTAAGACAAGAATTTTGGGACAGAGGGAGTACTTTATGAACATCAATGCTACCTTTTAAGAGGGTATATTTGCCTCAGTAACTTGTGTTATGGATATTGCATGTAACCCCTCTACTCTCATGCCTTTGAAGACATGTTCTAGTGTCTTTGTTCACTCATTTCTGTGCGTATATGTAGTCATATATGGAGTATAATATCGAAAATCATCTTATATTTCTCAACGGAGGTAGTAATAAAATATGGTTTCTGTTTGAATTAGAACCAGGTCCACAGTGGAGATGAAGTTCTCAAAGTCATGTCGTGTGAACTGGAAGACCTGATGATGAGTTCTACTGCTGAACTATCCAGCTACTGTGTCCTTGTCGCCACGTGTCCTGAACTAGTGTTTTCCTGTAGCAATTTTGTCAGGCGTGTTCTTGAGGTTGTACTTGACCACAAAAATTTCCTGGTTGTGCCTTCGATTACGAAGGGTGTGGTTCTTGTAAAGCTTCCCAACAAATCTGATGCGGCATGTCTTCATCATCATGTTTATGAGTGGAAAGACCACTCTGTTAGGTTCTCCAAGGTTGACAAGATGGTGATGGTGCATGTAGACATCTCACACGAAGTCCATGGCCTAGTCAGTTATGCGGGGTCCATCCTGTAGGTCGGTGGCAAGAAATAGTCTGTAGAGTTTAGTTAGTGCAACTTTGCTTGTCTGTAGTAAGTACTATTGTTCAGTACTTGATTTGTGTTCGTGAACGCTGTATTGTTTATTAGTACTGCCGCTTTTGGTGTGTGGTCAGTCCTGAGAACAGTCTATGTTAATGTCTATCCACTCAATTCAGTCTGTACATTTTGAAGTATCCAGATCATATTTTTTTGTGAGGACGGTTTATCAATTATGGTTACACTCCAATATCTATATGCATTGCAGGGTTTATTGCACCCACCAGGATTTCCAGTCCCATGGATGTTCGGTCCATACGATTTGTCACGACCTTTGGACTCTCCTGCTTGTGGGAGTAGGCGGGGCCCCTGCATGCCACACGTAGTTGGACGATCAATCTTCTGTTTAGTACTTCAACATAGTGATTTCCTGGAAGGATTCACTCGTGTCACATCAAGTAAATCTTATTGATTTACTGTCTAAATCTTATTGATTTAATGTCATGTTTTCTTTCTTTTCCTGCAATTTTACGATGCAGGTTTTGCCATGTGACATTCATCACAGAATAAACCGTTTGGTTTGCTCTACGATGGCTATTTTTGCAGGTTTCACTTCTTATGTCGTGTCAGTAACAAAGGCACTGTCCATCACTTACATTACTGGAAAAAATTGGATCAGTCTGTTGTCTGAGTACAAGCTGAATCCTTATGATGAATTGCAGTTTGGTTTAACAAAAATGCCACAATTAGTCCTTCTCGCGTTTAAAAGAAATAAAGAAAAAAACTGGATCACGGTCACGGATCCTAGTCAAGTTAGAAAGTTGATCATAGCAGACCAGACATGATCACCGCTGTCTCGCACAGATCGAGCACCGGCAGTTGCTCTAGCACTGACAGCGGCAGCAGCTCAGTCTGATCCAGCTTAGGATTGGGCACCGACTGCGTTAGCGGATCAGTCTGATCTACCAGAGGATCGAGTATGGACACCGACACCTGCTCCGACACCGGCACCAGCTCTACAAGGAGCACCATCTCCGGCAGTAGCAGCGGCTTCGGCACCTGCACCAACACTTGCACTTGCATCTACTCCGGCCCGTGCAGTTGCACCGGCAACAGACTGGGCTGCAGTTCGCACTTCATATACCAAAGTCCTTACAAAAACCGACATGTCCACCTTCTTGGTAAGCATTGGCCGCCCAAGTGCTTCGTTCTTTTTTCTTTCCATGTTGTTTCACATGATTCAATGTGTTGATCTAACTGTTTGGGTATGTCTTCTTGTTTGCAAACAGAGAATTCCTGGAGCAACGAGGGAGTCGTTCAACAATCCGGGTGACCGCAGCCAAGTTTCTCTTACCATGTGCAGCCTTGGTGTGAATGAACCAGCTCAATATACCGTAAGTACAAAGGATAGTCGCATGATGATTGATGCTAAAGGATGGTCAAGGTTCAAATCTAAATCATATCTTGTGGTAGGGGATGATGTCAAAATCGAACTTTCTCAGCAAGGAGAGCTGGTCCAAATCAATTTTGAATTTCTTCAGTAGCAGCATGCAACTGCCGAATTGATCTATTCTCCAAGAGATTTTGATGTAATAATCTGGCATGGTGAAACAAGTGTCCTGTGCGTATAAGTAGTACGATAGTATTATTTATCACATGGTATATCATTGATAGAATTGCAACTCTGATTGCTGGTTAGGAACTGTCGTTCGATTTTATTCCAACAGCTGTCGTGCTTTATTTAACTTTGTGTATTCGCCTTGCGACAGCATCTAAAACCAGCGCCCGATCGCTTGCAATATGAAAAGCGCTGAGGTAGAACACATGGGCCCCCAAACATGCAGGGTCGGCCTGCGGCCCAAAGTCCAGAACCGTGAACCTATCTGAGTATTATATTCTCAGCTGAACCCCCATAAAAAAAGCTGAACCCCCATAAAAAAAAGCTGAACCCCCATAATGCCCGTGCATTGCAGAGGGAGTATATTTCTCTTGAAGGTGAGACGGTGATATAAAAGATTTGTATATTTCTTTACAGAGCGAGTATCTCTCTGTCAAAAAATATATTTATGTGTAACTAGTTACTCCTGTCTTTCTACTTCCTTTTGCTGATATGTGGGGCAACCGGCAACGGGGTCCACGTGCCATATGCACAAATTAGAGTGCACAACTTCACGGTACACACACCCCGGTCGTAGCGCCGCAGTAATGCCCAATGAGCCGTCAAATCACAACCCTCCCTTTCCAACTTTAGCAGTAAGCTGCACGGACGAAGCGGCAATATTTCACTCGGCCTGAATCCCCTTCTCCCTCGTCTGCTTGTTCAGAGAAAACCCCCGCTCGGCGATTGCATAGGGTTTTCTCATGGAGAACCAGGTACAAATTCTTCATCCATCCCCAATAAATCCAAGTCCCTTGATTGCAGGTAATCCTAGGATGGCAGCCGCCGCCGTTGATGCATTTTTTTCATACTGAATCTAGTGTGTTTCAGTTGCAGTGCCCAAAGTGCGAGTACCCTACAGATTTTTGCGCCTTCGGCAAGACGCCACACTTGTTCCTTCTCATCCTAACACAGCATTTTGAAACGCGCACAATATGTTCCTAGAATCCTCTTTTCTATCCGGGAGGGTGGGTTTTTTTTTGAACATGATGTGTTCTCATATTATTTTTCCTACAGTGTATTATTTGCTCTGCCAGAACACATGTACTCAAGATGCTCGGCCTTGCCATAACTGAATACACTAGTTTAATGGTCACAGTGAAGACAAGCCATGGATATTACTTTCGAGTTGGGTTCATGAACCAAGAATATCACTGCTTTTTTATGGCCGAACTTGGATAAACTTTCTCAAGTGTTACGGACGGAAAGTTGGCGCACGAATGTTGATGGAAATAGTAGAACCTGGTCTCATCTTCACTGCGATCTTCCACCCCGACGTCGTTCCAATTGTTCATCCATGTTAGTTTTGTATCTGGTTCTTGCTTGTTGCGTCGATTACTTCTTAATCCACCTATTTTGTCTAACTAATCACAATTTAACTTTAGAAGTAGCAACGAATCTCTCACAAAGATGCTACTTCTAACTAATATTTTCTTATAATTGGTGGCACGTGTAGGTTTTTTCAGAGTTAAGTTGTCTACTCGTTTGTTACTCTGTAATAACTCGGCTGTTACTAATGGCACTGAAGTTGACTGGATCAACATCCACAAGTTCCTACACATTATTGATCGTCTTGAAGTCCTTGTGGGGCATTTCAATGGTGGAAGGCCACATGGGATATGTGTGCCACTGCTACACTCGTTGAACAGGTCCAACTGTGTCGAGAAACTTATGGTACGAGCTGTTTTCTGTTATATATGTTGTTCATAAACTATTGCTTATACACAGTTTTACAGTTGTGATCTTCTTGAAACAGGAACTGTCGAGTTCTATTGTTCCTATACAGATGCCTGACCATGGTCGGGTCAGACTTGCGCTTGGTCACAACATGATGTTTATGTCAACCTAATCAATTCCCCTTGGAGGTGAAAAGATACTTATTCATGGGTGGTCTCAAATAATGAAGGCCCGTCCATCTTGGAGAATAGGACAGAAGATTATGTTCATGCTTTTCCATGGCTCTAAAGCGAATATCCTATTTATTAACCACGTTGCGAGATGAAGCCGCTTTCAGAAGGTTGTGGATGTGCGGGGTGGCGCCTGGGCCTTGTCTTGGGGCTTGGCGGCCTCACCCTTGGTTAACTGTAGGCAAAGTAGCACTGTTCGAGGCGTGCTTTGTACGGTTGAACCTGTATAAGTACTCATACTGCTTTCAGCTTTGGTTGTTAAGTTCCCCTGCTAGTTTCAGTTGAGGTTGTTAAGTACTCCTGCTGCTTTTACAGTCTGTTGTGTTTCTTCAGTCCTGTCTTCCTCCAGCCGCCAAAACCAAACCAGCACCGGCGAACCCGCCTGCTTCCGCCTCCCACGGTTGGCTGCACCTCAGCGCACGCAACACCGCCCCACCTTCTCCTAAATCGTTAACGCCGACATCATCCGTGCGCTTTAGTGCGCTCGCCGTGGTGCCGCTCTCTCGTGTTGTCAACATGGTCAACAAACAACAGGAATCGGCAGAAGTACGTGGAGAGGATGACAGTAGGGGCCCACCACGTCAGCATATGGAAATTTAAAATGCTTCCTTCTAGTGTTTTCCTGACATCTGGGACCCACGACATTGTGAGCGTATATAGTCAATAGACAAGAGAACAGCACAAGATCGGCTGACACCTGGGACGTAACTACTCGATAATTTTTTTTGTTTGGTATTGTTGAGACGGAGCAGGGTTTGAACTGGGCTATGGCCCGTCTAGCCCAGGCTTATATTTTATGCTCACCATGTGACCAGCCCAGCTATTTTTTCTTTGTGAAAATGAGCCTAGTTTATTTTTTCTAAAGAATACCCAATCCAGGCCTACTTATTTTTCTACACCCTGATGGGCTGCAACTCTTTCAAGACGCCTGCAAATCATGAAAGTAATATGAAATGGGTTGTAAATATAAAAACAGATGACAAATTGGCAATTACTTTATAATTTCTGATTTTTTTCACATTTTCAGATTCCTATTTCACTGGGCATTAACCTAATTTAAATATATCTTCAAAGTACTTTAAATCTGGCTCGACAATTCGGTATTAAAAATAGTTTGGAACCCACAGAAATATGCGAAATTGGCCCTGGCCAACCAAAAAAACGACTGCAATAAGTTGCATAAGAAGTTGCCATGAGCTATATATAAATTATTTAAAAAAAGAGGGAGTGGTCTGACTTATGGGACTGTTTGGTTGACGCGTATGCAAGATTTTTTTAGTTATTATATACATCAACAAATGATTCTAGCAGGCATAACCGTTGGATGTCAATCCAACGGCCGTCGTGTTTCTCCAATCTCTGATCTTCTTGCTCCAGCCGCCAAAGCAGCGCCGGCGGAACCGCCTGCTCCCTCCTCCCGTGGCCGGTTGTGCTGCCGCGTAGGCCTCAGCGCCCCCTACTACTCCCACCGCTGGCCAGGGCATCCCTCTACTCACCCGCACCCCCTATTATTCTGCGGCGACGGCAGCCTCACACCGCAGCCGAACCGGTGAACCCTCGTACTCCTCTCCGTGCGGGCTTCCACTGCCACTTCTTCCCGGCTCCGTGTCGTCCCCTTCCTAGGCCTCGCCGTCGTCCACCGCCGTGGTGCTCTCAGCACGGCGTGGTCAATGTGGTCAACGACCGACTTCCATCGGAAGAGTACTGTACGTGGAGAGGCTGACAGCTGCGTCCACGGCTGCCGCAAGGATGTGCCTCCTTATTACGCGAAAAATAATTATTCCTCCACCTGACAGCAGGGACCCACCGGACGGGCCACTAGTATTTTGTGAAAAAAAACGTTCCCCCTGACTGATGGGACCCACAGGGTGGGCCACCGTATTTCGCAAAAAAAACGTTCCCCCCGCTGTCAACTCGGACCCATCGGAAGTGCCTCCTTATTACGCACAAAAAAATGAATACCCCTGCTAGCTAGAACCCACCTTGGTGGGAGGCTGACTTGTGGGCCTACTAAGTTGACTGGGATGGAGGCCTTTGTCAACTTTAGTGAATATATGAACGATTCTAGCTCCAGTGACCGTATGATGTCCATCCAACGGCCGTAGTGCTTCTTCAACCTCTAGTCTTCTTGCTCCAGCTGCCCAAAGCAGCGCCGGTCGTGCTGCCTGCTCCTGCCGCCCGTGGCCAGCTGTGATGCCGCAGAGGCCTCACCACCCCCTACTACTCCCACCGCTGGCCAGGCCATCCCTCTACGCACCCACACCCCCTGTTATTCTGCGGCGATGACAACCTCACACCGCAGCAAAACGAGTGAACCCTGATACTCCTCTACGCGTGGGCATCCACTGTCGCGTCTTCCCCAGCTCCGCGTCGTCCCCTTCCCAGGCCTCGCCATTGTCCATCGCACTGGTGCTCTCGGCGCGGTGTGGTCAACATGGTCAAGGAATGGCTTCCATCGGACGTGGACTGGACGTGGAGAGGCTGACAGCTGGGTCCATGGCCGCAGCAAGGAAGTGCCTCCTTATTACGCGCAAAATAATTATTCCTCCACCAGACAGCGGGGACCCACCGGATGGGCCACAGTATTTCACAAAAAAACGTTTCCCCCTGTCTGCTAGGACCCACCAGCTACATCTTCGCATGCAAGGAAGTGCGTCCGAAAAAAAATGATTTGCCCCCCTGACTGCTGGGACCCACCAGGTACATCTTCGCATGCAAGGAAGTGCGTCCGGGCAACAAAAAAAACCATTCGCCCCCCTGACTGCTGGGACCCACCAGCTACATCTTCGCACGCAAGGAAGTGCCTGACAGTCGGGACCCAACTGGTCGAAGCATACATAGCATTGTCATTCTGGTCGCGAATGTGTTCGTGCATATATACTGGTCGATGTAGAGGCGCGCACGTGTCATAGTAGAGGCGCATACGTGTCGTAGTAGAGGCGCACACGTAGCATGTACACGTACGTACAGCGGCCAGGGTGCAAGAAAGAAAATACGGCCACGTATGTGTACATACGGGCAGGGTCTCGAACGCCTACTCGCGCATATGTACGACGAGGGCTCATGTACATGACTAGGTCGGAACGGAGAAATAGCGTCGTCGTCGTGTTCATGGGGAGGCAACGGAATGTGTCGTGTTCATCGGGAGGCAACGGAACGCGTGGGAGCCAACCGGCTGGGTCAGAACGGAATGCGTGGTCATGTTCATCGGGAGGGCTTGGACGGAACAGGCGATGGAAACGAGGCCTGGAGTACCGCAGAACGGAGGAAACGGCCTTGTGTTCGACCGACCACGTTAGAAATGGGATCCTGTTCATCGGGAGGGGTCTGGCGTACCGCAGAACGGAGGAAACATACCTCCTACGGTTGAAACGGGGGTCCTATTGATCGGGAGGGGTGTGGCAATACCTTAAAACGGGCGAAACAGACCTCCTACGGTCGAAACGGGGGTCCTGTTGATCGGGAGGGGTCTGGCGTACCGCAAAACGGATGAAACGGACCTCCTACGGTCGAAACGGGGGTCCTGTTCATCGGGAGGGGTGTGGCGTACCGAAAAACGGGACTCCATGGGATATTGTTCATCTCCACCGTCGACCTCCTCCAACCTCCACGGGCTACAGTCGACCTCCTCCAGCCTCCACGGGCTACAGTCGACCTCCTCCAGCCTCCACGGGCTCCTGTTCATCCAGCCTCCACCGCGCGCTACTCCACCGGCTACTGTTCAACCACCCCTCACCGTCTACTGTTCATCCAGCCCTCCACACCACGGGGTCCTGTTCAACCACCCCTCCACGGGCACCCCTCCACCGTCTACTGTTCATCCAGCCCTCCACCACACCACGGGGTCATGTTCATCCAGAGGCAACGCCACTGCTCACTGTTCATCCAACCCCCCCCCCCCCCCCCCCCGCAACGCTCACTGTTCATCCCAGAGGCAGCATCGATCGGCTTTAGTTGGCAGCAGTAGCGAAGGAATCGCTCGATCGGGTTCAGTTAATAGCCATCGACCGATCGCTCGGGTTCAGTAACGCGTAGCCTGCAATGCAATTGCTCGGGTTCAGTTAGAGCCCAACGCCTCGCTCGGGTTCAGTTAGAGCCAACGCCTCGCACACACGCGCGTACGTGTACGAGAGAAACGTGCATCGCTCGGTCCCCGACCTCCCACCGTAACCGGCAACTCCCCAAAATTTTCCTCCCCCTCACTTCTACCACGGTTTTTTCTGTCATGGACGGCCCAAAGAATGACATGCAGCTGCGTCTCCGGCCCGCCCAGGACGAAAAGCCCATTTTCTATCATCATTTTTTGTCATAGAAGTAGGAGCCCACCACATCTATGATGATACCGGGTTTTGTCACAATTATCGTCATAGAAGTGTCATATGTATGACAGGAAAAAAATTCTTTCGGCCTAAAATGTCACGGATGTGTCTTTTTTTTGTAGTGTGGAATGGTTTCGGGGATTATCGGTATTGTACCGGGACCATCGAAAGGTGTCCGGGGGTCCACTGGGTGGGGCCACCTGCCCCGGGGGACTTAATGGGATGAACAAGGGTGGGAACCAGCCCCCTAGTGGGCTGGTGCGCCCCCCTGATAATCCACTAGTGTAGCGGATCGCAACAGATTTCGAGGGTAAAGTATTCAACCCAAATTTATTGATTCGACACAAGGGGAGCCAAAGAATATTTTGAGTATTAGCAGTTGAGTTGTCAATTCAACCACACCTGGATAACTTAGTATCTGCAGCAAAGTATTTAGTAGCAAAGTAGTATGATAATAAAGGTAACGGTAGCAAAAGTAATGTTTTTGGGTTTTGTAGTGATTGTAACAGTAGCAACTGAAAAGTAAATAAGCGAAGCACAAGATGTGAAAAGCTCGTAGGCAATGGATCAGTGATGGATAATTATGTCGGATGCGATTCCTCATGTAATAGCTATAACATAGGGTGACACAGAACTATCTCCAATTCACCAATGAAATGTAGGCATGTATTCCATATATAGTCGTACGTGCTTATGGAAAAGAACTTGCATGACATCTTTTGTCCTACCCTCCCGTGGCAGCGGGGTCCTAGCGGAAACTAAGGGATATTAAGGCCTCCTTTTAATAGAGAACCGGAACAAAGCAATAGCACATAGTGAATACATGAACTCCTCAAACTACGGTCATCACCGAGAAGTATCCCGATTATTGTCACTTCGGGGTTGTCGGATCATAACACATAATAGGTGACTATAGACTTGCAAGATAGGATCAAGAAGACACATATATTCATGAAAACATAATAGGTTCAGATCTGAAATCATGGCATTCGGGCCCTAGTAACAAGCATTAAGAATAGCAAAGTCATAGCAACATCAATCTCAGAACATAGTGGAAACTAGGGATCAAACCCTAACAAAACTAACTTGATTACATAGTAAATATCATCCAACCCATCACCGTCCAACAAGCCTACACTGGAATTACTCACGCACGGTGGTGAGCATCATGAAATTGGTGATGGTGGATGGTTGATGATGACGATGGCAACGAATCCCCCTCTCCGGAACCCCGAACGGACTCCAGATCAGCCCTCTTGAGAGAGATTAGGGCTTGGCAGTGGCTCCGTATCGTAAAACGCGATGAAACTTTCTCTCTGATTTTTTCTCCGCGAGACGAAATATATGGAGTTGGAGTTGAGGTTGGCGGAGCCTTAGGGGGCCCACGAGACAGGGGGGGCGTGCCCAAGGGGAGGGCACGCCCCCCACCCTCGTGGACAGGGTGTGGGCCCCTAGTCTTGATTCTTTCTCCAGTATTTTTTATATTTTCCAAAAAGTGCCTCCGTGGATTTTTAGGACATTCCGAGAACTTTTGTTTTCTACACATGAAACAACATCATGGCAATTCTGCTGAAAACAGCGTCAGTCTGCGTTAGTTTCATTCAAATCATGCAAGTTAGAGTCCAAAACAAGGGCAAAAGTGTTTGGAAAAGTAGATACGTTGGAGACGTATCAACTCCCCCAAGCTTAAATCTTTGCTTATCCTCAAGCAATTCAGTTGATAAACTGAAAGTGATGAAGAAAATCTTTTACAAACTCTATATGCTCTTGTTGTTGTAAACATGCAAAGCCAGCATTCAGGTTTCAGCAAATATTATGAACTAACCATACTCATAATAACACTTAGGTCCCACAATTACTCATATCAATAGCATAATCAGCTAGCAAGCCATAATAATAAAACTCAGATGACAACACTTTCTCAAAACAATCATAACATGATATAAAAAAAATGGTATCTCGCTAGCCCTTTCTGAGACCACAAAACATAAATGCAGAGCACCTTTAAAGATCAAGGACTGACTAAACATTGTAATTCATGGTAAAAGAGATCCAGTCAAGTCATACCCAATATAAACCAACAATAATGAATGCAAATGGTAGTGTGCTCTCCAGCGGGTGCTTTTTAATAAGAAGGGTGATGACTCAACATAAAAGTAAATAGATAGGCCCTTCGCAGAGGGAAGTAGGGATTTGTAGAGGTGCCAGAGCTCGATTTTAAACTAGAGATTGAATAACATTTTGAGCGGCATACTTTCACTGTCAATGCAACAACTATGAGATGGTTGTATCTTCCATACTACATGCATTATAGGTAGTTCCCAAACAGAATGGTAAAGGTTTATACTCCCCCAACCACCAACAAGCATCAATCCATGGCTTTCTCGAAACAACGAGTGCCTCCAACTAACAACAGCCCTGGGGGAGTTTTGTTTAATTATTTTGATTTGCTTTGATATTTTTGGATCATGGGACTGGGCATCCCAGTTACCGGCCCTTTCTCATGAATGAGGAGCGGAGTCCACTCCTCTTGAGAATAAGCCACTTAGCATGGAAAATATAGGCAGCCCTAGTTGAAACATGAGCTGCTCGAGCATACAAAACAGAATTTCATTTGAAGGTTTGGAGTTTGGCACATACAAATTTACTTGGAACGGCAGGTAAATACCACATATAGGAAGGTATAGTGGACTCATATGGAACAACTTTGGGGTTTAAGGGTTTGGATGCACAAGCAGTATTCCCACTTAGTACAGGTGAAGGCTAGCAAAAGACTGGGAAGCGACCAACTGAGAGAGCGACAACAGTCATAAACATGCATTAAAATTAATTCACACCGAATACAAGCATGAGTAGGATATAATCCACCATGAACATAAATATCATGAAGGCTATGTTGATTTGTTTCAACTACATGCATGAACATGTGCCAAGTCGACTCACTCAATTCATCCAAAGGAGGATACCATCCCATCATACCACATCATAATCATTTCTAATAGCATGTTGGCACGCAAGGTGAACCATTATAACTCAAAGTTAATCAAGCATGGCACAAGCAACTATAATCTCTAAATGTCATTGCAAATATGTTTACTTCATAATAAGCTGAATCAGGAACGATGAACTCATCATATTTCCAAAAACAAGAGAGGTCAAGTTCATACCAAATTTTCTCATCTCAATAAGTCCATCATATATCGTCATTATTGACTTTCACTTGCACGACCGAACGATGTGTATAATAATAATAATAGTGCATGTGCATTGGACTAAGCTGGAATCTGCAAGCATTCAACTCAAAAGAGAAGAAAAGATAATATGGGCTCTAAGTTAAATAAACAATCATGCATATGAGAGCCACTAAGCATTTTCAATTTGGTCTTCTCGACCCCCAAAGGAAAGAAAGAAAATAAAACTATTTACACGGGAAAGCTCCCAACAAGTAAGAAGAAGAACAAGAAATCTTTTTGGGTTTTCATTTTAATTTCTACTACAAGCATGGAAAATAAACTAACTAATTTTTTGGTTTTTCTTAAGATTTATCAAACACACAAGAAGAAAGCGAAAAAGAAAATTAAACTAACATGGATAATACAATTAAAGAGTACGAGCATCGATGACTAGTGTGTGAACATGAATGTAAAGTCGGTGAGAAATACGTACTCCCCCGAGCTTAGGCTTTTGGCCTAAGTTGGTCTAGTACCAAGGACCGCCTGGCTGATATCCATAGTTGTAACTGGGGTCATACTGAGATGCAGCAGCAACCACCTCCTGAGCTACGGCATGTTGGCGAGCTGCCTCCGCTCTCCCCTCGTGTTCATCTCCTTCCTCCCTGATAACAACATGTCTTCCTTTTGCCTGATAATCAAAAAGGAGAGGAGCAGGAAGAGTAACATGGACGACGTTGCGTCTGTTATAGATTAGTCGATAATGGAGGAATTGTTTATTCCTCCTAAGAAAATGATGATTGACCATAGCGTCATAATCTAAATAAGCAGGAGGTATCATTACATCCCCCTCTTGTGGGGCTATACCACGATAATTAGCCACACGGGTTGCATAAATTCCTCCAAATAAATCTCCAGCTCTACCATTATTCTGCAACCTACGTGCAACTATTGCCCCCAAGTTATAACCTTTATGACCTAATACAGCACTCTTGGGGACACATAGATCAGGGACACACATGTGACATGCTTCATATTTACCGTTAATGCATCTACCAATGAAGAGAGCAAAATAATGTATAGCAGGAAAATGAATGCTCCCTATGGTAGCCTATACTACGTCCCTAGATTCTCCCACAGTAATACTAGCAAGGAAATCTCTGAATTCAGATTTGTGAGGATCATTAATATTACCCCACTGCGGAAGTTTGCAAGCAGTTGTAAAATCCTCTAAGTCCATGGTATAAGATGTATCATAAATATCAAATAGGACACTAGGAGAATTATGCGTATAGTTGTATTTAAACCTCCGCACAAAGGAATCAGTCAATTGATAGTACTGAGGACACTTATCTTGTAAGAAGTCCTCCAGCTCAGCATTACGCACATACACGTCAAATTCCTCCTTAAAACCTGCTTCGACCATAAAATCATCAGATGGCCACTCACAAGCTCGTACATCTGCGTCCCATGCTAATTCAACATCTTGCTCACGCATAGCAATCCTGGGTCCTTTCTTTACCGAGGAACCACCTTGGTACATTCTCCTAGACATAATTCTTTTTCTGAAAAATTTCTGAAATTTTAGTAACTTCAAAATAAAAGTGAATAAAACTAAACAAGATTGGTAGCAACTACTCCTACAAGTGCCTAGAGCCTATATCATACATTAGAATTGCTTGGTACCTCATAAATTCAACATGCAAGCTCAAGAACATGGTCACCTAAGCAGCAAAATTTCGCAATGAATAAAGCACTAGAACAAAAACTAATTAGACCAATGGAGGAGTCACATACCAAGCAACAATCTCCCAAAGCAGTTTTGTGAATGGAGCTTTGAGCAAGGAGATCGAAAATTGTAGCAAAACGAGCTAGAACTCGTGCTTGAGCTGGATGGGGATTTTTTTGGGTAGAAGATGAAGTGTGTGGGTGCTGGCATAAGTGGAGGGGGGCCACCAGGGGCCCACGAGACAGGGGGCGTGCCGAGGGGGGTGGGCGCGCCCTCCACTCTCGTGGCCTGGTGCTTGCCCCTCCTGCAGTGATTTCAGTGCCTAAAATCCTCAAATATTCCATAAAAAATCATACTAAATTTGCATGGCATTTGGAGCACTTTTATTTTCGGGATATTTTTAATGCATGGATAGCTTAGAAAACAGACAAATAATACTATCTTTGCTTTATTTATTCTAAATAACAGAAAATAAAAAAAGATGGTACAGAAGGTTGTGCCTTCTAGTTTCATCCATCTCATGATCATCAAAATGAATCCACTAACAAGGTTGATCAAGTCTTGTTAACAAACTCATTCCGAATAACACGAAACCAGCGAAATTTCGAATAACACTAAGTTACCTCAACGGGGATATGAAAATCCCCAACAATAAGAATTTCATACTTTTTCTTGACAGTAGGGAGAGGAAATTCAGAACCTCCAATAATGATAGTTGGAACTTTTCCAAGAGAATTAATGCTATGAACTTGAGATTGTTTCTCCGGAAAGTGTACCGTATGCTCATTACCATTAACATGAAAAGTGACAGTGCCTTTGTTGCAATCAATAACAGCCCCTCCAGTATTCAAAAAGGGTCTACCAAGGATAATCAACATACTATCGTCCTCGGGAATATCAAGAATAACAAAGTCCGTTAAGATAGTGACATTTGCAACCACAACAGGCACAACCTCACAAATACCGACAGGTATAGCAGTTGATTTATCCGCCATTTGCAAAGATATTTCAGTAGGTATCAACTTATTCAGTTCAAGTCTACGATATAAAGAGAGAGGCATAACACTAACACCGGCTCCAAGATCACATAAAGCAGTTCTAACATAATTTCTTTTAATGGAGCATGGTATAGTTGGTAACCCTGATACGTCTCCAACATATCTATAATTTTTCATTGTTCCATGCAATTATATTACCCCTTTTGGATGTTTATGGGCTTTATTCTACACATTTATATCATTTTTGGGACTAACCTACTAACCGGAGGCCCATCCCATATTGTTTTTTTTTCCTATTTCAGTATTTCGAAGAAAAGGAATATCAAACGGAGTCCAAACGGAATGAAACCTTCGGGAGTGTTATTTTTGGAACAAATCTGATCCGGAGAGCCTGGAGTGCAAGTCAAGAAAGCTCTGAGGGCCCCACAAGATAGGAGGGCGCCCCCCTAGGGGCGCGCCCCCCTATCTCGTGGGCCCCTCAGGTGTCCACCGACGTACTTCTTCCTCCTATATATGTCCACGGACCCCAAAAACATCCAGGAGCACCACGAAATACAATTTCCACCGCCGTAACCTTCTGTATCCGTGAGATCCCATCTTGGAGCCTTCGCCGGCACTCTGCCGGAGGGGGAATCGACCACGGAGGGCTTCTACATCAACACCATAGCCCCTCCGATGAGTTGTGAGTAGTTTACCACAGACCTACGTGTCCATAGTTATTAGCTAGATCGCTTCTACTCTCTTATTGGATCTCAATACAATGTTCTCCCCCTCTCTTGTGGAGATCTATTCGATGTAATCTCTTTTTGCGGTGTGTTTGTCGAGATTCGATGAATTGTGGGTTTATGATCAAGTTTATCTATGAATAATATTGGAATCTTCTCTGAATTCTTTTATGTATGATTGAGTTATCTTTGCAAGTCTCTTCGAACTATCAGTTTTGTTTGGCCTACTAGATTGATCTTTCTTGCCATGGGAGAAGTGTTTAGCTTTGGGTTCAATCTTGCGGTGATCTTACCCAATGACAGAAAGGGTTGCAAGACACGTATTGTATTGTTGCCATCGAGGATAAAAAGATGGGGTTTATATCATATTGCATGTGTTTATCCCTCTACATCATGTCATCTTGCTTAAGGCGTTACTCTGTTCTTATGAACTTACTACTCTAGATGCAGGCAGGAGTCGGTCGATGTGTGGAGTAATAGTAGTAGATGCAGGTAGGAGTCGGTCTACTTGTTATGGAAGTGATGCCTATATACATTATCATGCCTAGATAATCTCATAACTATACGCTTTTTTATCAATTGCTCGAGAGTAATTTGTTTACCCACCGTAATATTTATGCTATCTTGAGAGAAGCCTCTAGTGAAACCTATGGCCCCCGGGTCTATCTCTTATCATATTTGCTTTCAATCTACTTTTATTTGCATCTTTACTTTTTGCATCTATATCACAAAATACCAAAAATATTATTATCTCTTTATCAGATCTCACTTGCGCGAGCGGCCGTGAAGGGATTGACAACCCCTTTATTGCGTTGGTTGCGAGTTCTCAGTTTGTTTGTGTAGGTGTGTGGGACTTTTGAGGAGCCTCCTACTAGATTGATACCTTGGTTCTCAAAACTGAGGGAAATACTTATGCTACACTTTGCTGCATCACCCTCTCCTCTTCAAGGAAAACCAACGCAAGCTCAAGACGTAGCAAGAAGGATTTCGGGTGCCGTTACCGGGGAGGTCTTCGCTCAAGTCAAGACATACCAAGTACCCATCACAAACCCATCTCCCTCGCATTTACATTATTTGCCTCTCGTTTTCCTCTCCCCCACTTCACCCTTGCCGTTTTATTCGCCCTCTCTTTCCCAATCTCCTCCTCTCTTTTCTCTTGCCTTTTTCCGTTGCCCGTGTGTTTGCTCGTTTGCTCCGTCTTTATGGCTAGTATTCCTATCCTCGATATTACTCCCGAACATGATATCCTCAATTTTAAACAAAGGGAGGGAGAAAATTTAAAAGTTGCTTGGCATAGAATTTGCAATGCTCAAAATAGATCTACTAGGAAGCTTTCCACTTCCGTTCTTCTCCGCAATTTTTATGTAGGCATCACTCCTTGGAATAGATGTGTTCTTGATACTGTCGCCGGAGGTGATTTCTTGAGTAGCCATACGTTTGATGCTTATAATGCTATGTTAGATTTGTTTGGTTCGCCACCTCTTTTGGTCAATGGAACTGTTTTAAGCTTAGAACACGTCATGCAACGGCTCGATATTATTGAAAATAATATTGCCACTGTTGAGTTGGTTGAAAATTTGGATAAAAAGATTCATAATCTTATCACTCAATATGAATCTAGGGTTGGAGTCACTTTGAAAAATCTTAAAGAGAAAGACCCTATAGTTAAAGAAATGATAGATCTTGATTCTGCTAGAATTGGTAAACTTGAGGATATAATTACCAACTTAGCTTCGGCGTTTTCTCCCATAAAAAACACTCCAAAACCCCCTACAAAAACCACCAAGTTTATTTATGTTTTCCTAAAAATAAGGGTGAGACTTCTAGTAAGGAAGACGCGGACCTCAAATCCATAAGTGTTCATCCCAATTGTCTTTCTATCATTAAGGAACCTTTTGCTACAAACAAATTTCTTGAATTTTAGCCCAAAGGTTTAATCATTGTTGAAAAGGGAGAACCTCCTAAAAATTATAAGTGCTCCATTGAGGAATTTAGTGTCAAGGATGGCACTAGTTAAATCTAGGGACATTTACATCTGTGCCCCTAACTCGAACCCACTACTCAGATTTACCCTTAATTTTGAAGCATGCTCAAATTTGCCCCTCCGTCGTTAAGTCACTACTCAGAAATGCCCTTCCATACAGTACTGTAGCACTTTCCGTCCAATACTGTAGCACTTTCCGTCTGCTACAGTACACATGGGCCTCTGACGGTCAAAGGCCTTTGACTGGACGGAAGGGCATTTCTGAGTAGTGACTTAACGGCAGAGGGGCAAATTTGAGCATGCTTTGAAATTAGGGGCAAATCTGAGTAGGTGGTTCGAGTTAGGGGTAGAAATGCAAATGGCCCTTAAATCTATCTTCGCTTTTATGCCTAGCTAGGGGCGTTAAACGATAGCGCTAGTTGGGAGGCAACCCAATTTTTCTTTATGTTTTTTTGTTTTTTCTCCTGTTTAGGAATAAATATTGCATATACTCTCTGTTTAGATGTGTTTTTATCTTTTAGTTAGTGTTTGTGCCAAGTAGAACCTATAGGATAACCTACGATGATAGTTGATTTGATTCTGCTGAAAAACAGAAACTTTGTGCGCACGAATATAATTTTGTTAAATCACTAGAACATGCTTTTGCGTTGCTTCTTTTTGATTTTCTTCAATAGACAAATTTTCCAGGACTTCCTATTTTTGTAGGATTTTTATAGTTCCAGAAGTTTGCGTTAGTTACATATTGCTACAGACTATTCTGTTCTTGACAGATTCTGTTTTTTCGTGTGTTGTTTGCTTATTTCAATGCATCTATGGCTAGTAAATTAGTTTATGAACCATAAAGAAGTTGGAATACAGTAGGTTTAACACCAAAATAAATAAAGAATGAGTTCATGGCAGTACCTTAGGTAGTGGTTTTGTTTTCTTTCACTAACGGAGCTTACAAGATTTCCTGTTGAGTTTTGTGTTATGAAGTTTTCAAGTTTTGGGTAAAGCTTTTATGGACTATGGAATAAAGGGTGGCAAGATCCTAAGCTTGGGGATGCCCATGGCACCCCAAGATATTCAAGAATAGCCAAAAACCTAAGCTTGGGGATGCCCCGGGAAGGCATCCCCTCTTTCGTCTTCATTCATTGGTAACTTTACTTGGAGCTATATTTTTATTCGCCACGTGATATGTGTTTTGCTTGGAGCGTCGTGTATTATATTAGTCTTTGCTTTTTAGTTTACCACAATCATCCTTGCTGTACACACCTTTTGGGAGAAGCCTATTTGATTAGAATTTGCTAGAATACTCTATGTGCTTCACTTATATCTTTTGAGCTTGATAGTGTTTGCTCTAGTGCTTCACTTATATCTTTTAGAGCACAACGGTGGTGTCTTAATTTTGAAGAAATTGCTAGTCTCCCATGCTTCACTTATATTATTTTGAGAGTCTTTTAGAACAGCATGGTATTTGCTATTGTCATAAAGTTGGTCCTAGAATTATGAGCATCCAAGTTGGGTATAATAAAAACTATCATAGGAAGTGAATTGGATGCTATGATCAATATGATGCTTGATAATTGTTTTGAGATATGGAGGTAGTAATATTGGAGTCATGCTAGTTGGGGTCATTATGAAAATTTATTGTGTTAAGGGTTGTGATTCCCATAGCATGCACGTATGGTGAACCGCTTTGTGATGAAGTTGGAGCACAATTTGATTTATTGATTGTCTTCCTTATGAGTGGCGTTCGGGGACGAGCGATGGTCTTTTCCTACCAATCTATCCCCCTAGGAGCATGCGCGTAGTGCTTTGGTTTTTGATGACTTCTAAATTTTTGCAACAAGTATATGAGTTCTTTTGATTAATGTTGAGTCCATGGATTATACGCACCCTTTCACCCTTCCACCATTGCTAGCCTCTCTTGTGCCGCGTAATTTTCGCCGGTATCATAAACCCTTTATTTACCTTCCGCAAAACAGCCACCATACCTACCTATTATGGCATTTCCATAGCCATTCTGAGATATATTTCCATGCAACTTTCCACTATTCCGTTCATATGACACACATTACTTTTGTCATATTGCTTTTTGCATGATCTTGTAGTTGACATCGTATTTGTGGCAAGGCCACCTTCACAATTTTCATACATGTCGCTCTTGATTCATTGCATATCCCGGTACACCGCCGGAGGCATTCGTATAGAGTCATATTTTGTTCTAGCTTTGAGTTGTAAATCCATAAAAGTGTGATGATCTTCATTATTAGAGCATTGTCCTAGTGAGGAAAGGATGATGAAGGCTATGATTCCCCCACAAGTCGGGATGAGACTTCGGACTTTAAAAAAAGAAAAAAAAATGAGAAAAGAAAAAAATGAGAAAGGACAAAAAGAAAGAAAAAATAAGAAGGCCAAAGAAAAAGAAAAAATGGAAAAAGAAAAAAATAAAATGAGAGAAAAAGAGAGAAAGGACAATGCTACTATCTCTTTTTCCACACTTGTGCTTCAAATAGCACAATGGTCTTCATGATAGAGAGTCTCATATGTTGTCACTTTCATATACTAGTGGGAATTTTTCATTATAGAACTTGGCTTGTATATTCCAATGATGGGCTTCCTCAAAAGTGCCCTAGGTCTTCGTGAGCAAGCAAGTTGGATGCACACCCACTTAGTTTCTTTTGTTGAGCTTTCATATATTTATAGCTCTAGTGCATACGTTGCATGGCAATCCCTACTCACTCACATTGATATCTATTAATGGGCATCTCCATAGCCCATTGATACGCCTAGTTGATGTGAGACTATCTTCTCCTTTTTGTCTTCTCCACAACCACCATTCTATTCCACATATAGTGCTATGTCCATGGCTCACGCTCATGTATTGCGTGAAAGTTGAAAGAGTTTGAGATCATTAAAGTATGAAACAATTGCTTGGCTTGTCATCGGGGTTGTGCATGATTAAATACTTTGTGTGATGAAGATAGAGCAACAGCCAGACTATATGATTTTGTAGGATAACTTTCTTTAGCCATGTTATTTTGAGAAGACATGATTACTTTGATTAGTATGCTTGAAGTATTACTATTTCTATGTCAATATGAACTTTTATTTTGTATTCATTTGGATCTGAACATTCATGCCACAATGAAAGAAAATTACATTATGAATTATGCTAGGTAGCATTCCACATCAAAAATTCTGTTTTTATCATTTACCTACTCGAGGACGAGCAGGAATTAAGCTTGGGGATGCTTGATACGTCTCCAACGTATCTATAATTTTTTATTGTTCCATGCTATTATATTACCCCTTTTGGAAGTTTATGGGCTTTATTCTACACATTTATATCATTTTTGGGACTAACCTACTAACCGGAGGCCCAGCCCATATTGCTATTTTTTTGCCTATTTGAGTATTTTGAAGAAAAGGAATATCAAACGGAGTCCAAACGGAATGAAACCTTCGGGAGCGTTATTTTTGGAACAAATCTGATCCGGAGAGCCTGGAGTGCAAGTCAAGAAAGCTCCGAGGGCCCCACGAGATAGGAGGGCGCACCCCCCCCCCAGGGGCGCGCCCCCTGTCTCGTGGGCCCCTTGGGCATCCACCGACGTACTTCTTCCTCCTATATAAGTCCACGGACCCCGAAAACATCCAGGAGCACCATGAAACACAATTTCCACCGCCATAACCTTCTGTATCCACGAGATCCCATCTTGGAGCCCTCGCCGGCACTCTGCCGGAGGGGGAATCGACCATGGAGGGCTTCTACATCAACACCATAGCCCCTCCGATGACTTGTGAGTAGTTTACCACAGACCTATGGGTCCATAGTTATTATCTAGATGGCTTCTTCTCTCTTTTTGGATCTCAATACAATATGGAGATCTATTCGATGTAATCTCTTTTTGCGGTGTGTTTGTCGAGATCTGATGAATTGTGGGTTTATGATCAAGTTTATCTATGAATAATATTGGAATCTTCTCTGGATTTTTTTATGTATGATTGAGTTATCTTTGCAAGTCTCTTCGAATTATCAGTTTGGTTTGGCCTACTAGATTGAT
Organism: Triticum timopheevii; assembly: GCA_963921465.1. Classification (NCBI taxonomy): domain Eukaryota; kingdom Viridiplantae; phylum Streptophyta; class Magnoliopsida; order Poales; family Poaceae; genus Triticum; species Triticum timopheevii. The sequence continues at coordinate 455,923,702 of OY997262.1, read as the reverse complement.
CTTTCTTGCCATGGGAGAAGTGTTTAGCTTTGGGTTCAATCTTGCGGTGATCTTACCCAGTGATAGAAAGGGTTGCAAGAGACATATTGTATTGTTGCCATCGAGGATAACAAGATGGGGTTTATATCATATTGCATGTGTTTATCCCTCTACATCATGTCATCTTGCTTAAGGCGTTACTATGTTCTTATGAACTTAATACTCTAGCTGCAGGCAGGAGTCGGTCGATGTGTGGAGTAATAGTAGTAGATGCAGGCAGGAGTCAGTCTACTTGTTATGTACGTGATGCCTATATACATGATCATGCCTAGATAATCTCATAACTATGCACTTTTCTATCAATTGCTCGACAGTAATTTGTTTACCCACCGTAATATTTATGCTATCTTGAGAGAAGCCTCTTGTGAAACCTATGGCCCCCGGGTCTATCTCTTATCATATTTGCTTTCAATCTACTTTTATTTGCATCTTTACTTTTTGCATCTATATCACAAAATACCAAAAATATTATTATCTCTTTATCAGATCTCACTTCCGCGAGCGGCCGTGAAGGGATTGACAACCCCTTTATTGCGTTGGTTGCGAGTTCTCAGTTTGTTTGTGTAGGTGTGTGGGACTTTTGAGGAGCCTCCTACTGGATTGATACCTTGGTTCTCAAAACTGAGGGAAATACTTACGCTACACTTTGCTGCATCACCCTCTCCTCTTCGAGGAAAACCAACGCAATCTCAAGACGTAGCAAACCTCGGATCTCCAAGTTTCTTTGGTATTCCACCCTTAAAAGTGTAATTAGCAAGCATGGTGGAAATTTCAGCTTCCAGTATCTTTCTTTTATTTGTAATGATATCCTTCATGTATTTATCATAAGGGTTTACTTTAAGCATATCAGTTAAGCACATACGCAAGAAGATAGGTCTAATCATTTCAGCAAAGCGCTTAAAATCCTCATCATCCTTTGTCTTGGATGGTTTAGGAGGAAAGGGCATGGGTTTCTGAACCCATGGTTCTCTTTCTCTACCATGCTTCCTAGCAACAAAATCTCTCTTATCATAATGTTGATTCCTTGATTGTGGGTCATCAAGATCAACAGCAGGTTCAATCTCTACTTCATTATTTTTGCTAGGTTGAGCATCAACATGAACATTATCATTAACATTATCACTAGGTTCATGTTCATCACCTAATTGTGTTTCAGCATCAGAAATAGAAATATCATTGGGATTCTCAGGTGTGTCTACAGTAGGTTCACTAGAAGCATGCAAAGTCCTGTCATTTTTCTTTTTCTTCTTTTTAGAAGAACTAGGCGTGCCTCTAAATTATTTCTCTGAGAATCTTGCTCGATTCTCTTAGGGTGGCCTTCAGGATACAAAGGTTCCTGAGTTATTCTACCAGTTCTAGTAGCCACTTTAACAGCAAAGTCATTTTTATTATTTAATTCATCAAGCAAATCATTTTGAGCTTTAAGTACTTGCTCAGCTTGAGTACCAACCATAGACGCATATTTGCTAATGAGTTTAAGTTCACCTTTAACTCTAGCCATATTATCGCTCACGCGTCCTATATCGAAAGCATTATTCTTTTAACTCTCTACCAACATAAGCATTAAAACTTTCTTGTCTAGCCATAAAGTCATCAAATTCATCTAAACATGCGCTATGAAATTTAGTAGAGGGGCTTTCAACTTTATCATATCTATAGAGAGAATTTACCTTTACTACCTTTGTCGGGTTATTAAGACGAGGTGGTTCCTCAACAGGCGGTATATTAAGACCATGTATTTCTTCAATAGGTGGTAAATTCTTAACATCTTCAGCTTTAATACCTTTTTCTTTCATTGATTTCTTTGCCTCTTGCATATCTTCAGGACTGATAAATAAAACACCTCTCTTCTTCTGAGTGGGATTAGGAATAGGCTCAGGAGTTGGCTCAATTGGTTCAGGAATTGCCTCAGGAATTAGCTCGGGGAGAGTCCAATTATTTTCATTAGTCAACATATTATTCAGTAGTAATTCAGCTTCGTCGACTGTTCTTTCCCTGAAAACACAACCAGCACAACTATCCAAGTAGTCCTTGGAAGCATCGGTTAGTCCATTATAAAAGATATCAAGTATTTCGTTTTTCTTGAGAGGATGATCAGGCAAAGCATTAAGTAATCAGAGAAGCCTCCCCAATCTTGTGGGAGACTCTCTTCCTTGATTTGCATTAAGTAATCGGCAAAGCATTAAGTAATCGGCAAAGCATTAAGTAATCGGCAAAGCATTAAGGAAGCTTGTTTCTTATGAGCAAGGAAATATTTAGCAGAGAAGTAATAAATCATATCGTGGGGACTACGCACACAACCAGGAGTGGTAGAATTATACCAAGTCTTAGCATCACCCTTTAATGAGAACAGAAATATCTTAAGGATATAAAAGTAGCGAGATTTATCATCATGAGTAAATAGGGTGGCTATATCATTCAACTTGGTAAGATGTGCCACAACAGTTTCAGATTCAAGGCCATAAAAAGGATCAGATTCAACTAAAGTAATAATTTCAGGATCAACAGAGAATTCATAATCCTTATCTGTAACACAGATAGGTGAAGTAGCAAAAGCAGGGCCAGGTTTCATTCTAGCATTAAGAGAATGCTTCTTCCATTTAGCTAATAATTTCTTAAGATCATATCTATCATTGCAAGCAAATATAGCTCTAGCAGCTTCTTCATTCATAACATAACTGATGCGGAGCATCCTTCCATCATCCCCATGGACTCTACATCAACACATCCAACCCCACGAGGACCCGTGACTAGAGCCCAAGCACGTGCCATCCAATCCGAGGTTAACTCTCTCCTTGTTGAATTTCCCTTTGACCCATTTGAGACATGGCTACTACCTCAAACGGAGACACTTTGTGTGCTTAGGTACCATGTAAGCAACCAAGGAGAAGGAACGGTGCGAGATGAACATCAAGATCAAGGAGGCATTCCGCCCAGCCTGGAAGGACCGGTACAACCGCCCAACCACCGCCCGGGCGGAACAACCGGCCAGCCACCGCCCAACAACCGGCCATCCTTCTGTGATCAAGCGGTGCAAGGCCGGTACAGCACCGGTTCTACCGGTTTAGGCCCAAAGACCGGAACAACCGCCCCGACATCCGGTACAACCGCTGGCTCCTTCGACGTCCACCTCCAGAAGCCAGCGCCCGACCTCCCAGCGGTAGTACGCCTCCCTCGACCGGAACTACCGCCCTTCACGAGCTCTCAGCGGTACAACCGCCCCCTCGACCGGTACAACCGGCCTGTCTGCGCATAGTGTAACGGGCCATGCCCATGTACCCCTTCGCCCTCACTTAGCCCTTCGTGGCTCTAGACTATATATACTCGTCTCCTAGCTTCGTATTAGGATTAGCATTGGATTAGCTCATGTTTGTGTGAGAGCCTTTGCTCATCCACTTGGATACTTCTCCTCGGAGATCAGGACCTCTCCGAAGAAGATCCCCAAGCGGATTCAAGACCCCTCTTTAGGGAAGAACATCAAGGCCTCCTCTTGGAGAAGAACGGTTCCGTTGTATCCTTTCCCTTTGTTGATTGTGGATCATATGTTACTCTGTGTGTTCGGTGATCTAGCATTCGCATGATCGATTCTATGTCGGTTTAGTGTTTCTCTCTCGTTTTCCCCGTGTTCCCCTTTGTGATTTCCGCGCATTTCTCGTGTTCTCCCGTAGGATCCGCCCTACATCATCTTGGTATCATGAGCCAAGTTGATCACGTTTTTGGAGCCCCTACCCCGTGTTTTCTAGCTTGATTTTGTTGTTTTCGTCCTAAATCCGAAAATCCCCACCAAAAATAGCCCCAAATTTTTTTGTGATTTGTTGGTTTGATGATGTTTTTTTGATTTTGATCCATGGATTTGCTTGGTTTTGAGTCGATCTAGCATCTCCCCAAGTTTCACCTCTTTCCATCCACAAAATCCATCGAATTTTGACCCCGAAATCATCCATTTCCGCCCCAAAATCGCGCCCCGAGTCGATCTGAGAAAAATCCCGACACGAGCGGTACTTCCGCCCCTACGAGCGGTACTACCGCTGAGTACCTTGAGCGGTACTACCGCCCTTCCGAGTGGTACTACCGCCCTGACCAGTTTCAGCTTTTCGAGTTTCACCATTTTCACCATCTACTTTTCTGAACGTTGGCATCTTTGCCTAGGGCTTACACCACATCATCCACTATACCACCTCCACTTTCCGCTACCACCATTGTTGCTTTTGGTCTTTGAGAATTTGAGTTGTGGTTCCCGTGTCCTATTATGTTTCGGCTATATAGGTACGGTTCGACATCAACATCACCACCGCTCATCTTCGCCAAGGACTCATCATCATCAAGGACGGTAACCTCGACGACATCTTTGTCATCTCTCGCAATTGCATTGATAACCACATAGCCTTACTTTTGCGTTGCTTACCCATCGAGACTAGCCATTGAGTATTGCCGGCAACGTGACTTGTGCACATTTAGTGATCATACTCCATAGCATACATACCATACCATCGTGGTGCATATCTTGAGATCCATGTGTCACAAAGTGTCATAGCGTACACAATTGCTATCTTGGTTCATGAAGTTTGCATAAGAAAAGAGCTCAAAAGTGAAAGAGCCACCCAAGCTTTTAAGCAAAGAGAGAGATAAGCAAAGAGCTTATGAGCAAGAACCATAGCATCATACTACATTAAGATTGTCATATTGGATCATCTTGGATCATTGCACCGAAATACCATACACATAGCATACTTGGGATAGAGATAGTTGCATTTTTGCCTAGTAGGTTGTGCACAAGTTTGCGTATCCGCCTATTGTGCAATCGTGCTAGCGTCTCTCTAGTATTGTGCAACAAGAGCATTTTCGTGGTTACCACATTTTGGCTCACTTTTGGATTGCACAATCCCACTTATCTATTTGCGTGTGTGTTTCCGTGTACCCATACTTGCTTGGTCTACTTGTTGCACTTGCGAATTTGCGAATCTTTTTCAACATCTTTGAGTCAAACTAACGATTGCAATCAATTTTGTGCCACCATCCTAACCAAGCTCCACTATAAGCTTTTACTTGTGTAGGTGTGAGAACCGACAAGAATTGGTACCAAAAGTGCTATTTCATTGTCCGCATTTGAGTGAACTTGATTCACTTTCAACATCGGTCAAAGGTACATTGGTATTCGTTCTTTTCCTTCTACCACTCACATTTTGCTTGAAATGATGGATAGGCCAAGTACTTCTACCAACCCACTCTTCATCGAGCAAGAAGACGACATGTCATCATATGTCACCAAGAGCCACCTCTTTGGTGCACAACGAGCATTGCATCAAGAGCAACAAGCTATGAACGACCGCATCGATAACCTCGCCACCGACTTGCGACTCTCCGAGCAACGTACAAGAGACTACTTCGACAACAAGCTCGACGCGCACAAGCAAGAGAATGATCCAAGAATGGACGAGATCCGCGCCTTGTTGGTGAACCGGCCTCATTCTACATCGTCATACTCAAGACGAAGCCACTCAAGTCGACACTCCGATGACTCCTTCTCCGGCTCGAGTACACCGTCATCGAACACTCTTCGACGAGCCGCGCATCACGACCGTCATGCATTCCGCAACCCGCTACATGACAAGCATTCCCAAGAGCAAGTCGATGAGCAAGTCCCTCGTCCTCAATCAAACCAAGTTTCTTTTGCTCAAGCACAAGAACGGCAATGACTACGGCGTCAACAAGGAGAAGAACGAGCGCATCTACACCAAGAGCAACAAGATGCCGAGGCTCAACGTCTTCAACAACAACAACGAGAAGCACAAGCTCTTGAGACGGAACGTGCCCTTAAAGCATCAAGTCGAGCTATCGCCAACCGCAATCGCGAACGGTGCAATCAAGAGGAAGCCCTTCGAGAAGAAATCCAAGAGAGGAACTACCAACAACATGTGCAACGTCAAGCTCCACAAGCTCCTCCACAAGCTCGTCAAGCTCAACTTCAACCTCAAGGTCAACAAGAACAAGTTGATCATGGACTTCCTCCACGCCAAGAGCAACATGAGGATGATTACCCTCCATGTCAAGGGCGTCATGATCACCATCGCCAACAACACAATGAAGAGCAATGCTATGGAAAGCTCAAATTCACAATGCCCAAGTTCAATGGAAGCAATGATCCCGAAGAATACCTCTCATGGGCATTGAAGGTCGACAAAATTTTTCGTTTGCACAACTTTGATGAAGAGAAGAAGATCGCAATGGCATCACTAGAGTTCCAAGACTATGTGCTCATATGGTGAGAACAAGTAATTGAGCGCCGACAAGCAAGAGGTGAACCTCCAATCACCACTTGGGCTCAAATGAAGGATGTCATGCGAGCACGTTTTGTTCCAACATACTACAACTGTGATCTCTTCAAGAAGCTACAACTCCTCAAGCAAGGAACAAAGAGTGTTGAAGAAACTACAAGGAAATGGAGATTGCCATGATTCGAGCCAATATCACGGAAGATGATGAGCAAACAATGGCACGATTCTTGAATGGACTCAATCATCCCATCAAGAAGATCGCCGACTTCCAACCCTACTCCAACCTCATTGAGCTCGTGCATCAAGCTACAAAGGCGGAACATCAAGTGCAAGATGACTTCAAGTACGCCAAGTACTCATCCAAGACCTACGGCTTCTCCAACACCCAAGCTTCAACAACTCCTCCAACATCTACTTCAACCAAGCCTCCTACAAGCAACGACGACAAGTCAAGCTACAAGAAAACTTCGGCAAGTTCAAGTCGTCTTCCTCCTACTACAAGCAACTTCAAGCCGTGTGCTTCATCCTCTACTCCAACCGATGAGACCGTCAAGACAAGCTCCTTCAAGTGTTTCACTTGCGGCGGCCGAGGCCACAAGTCCTATGAATGCACAAACAAGCGCACCATGATCCTCAACGATGACGGCACCTACGACTCCATGAGTGATGAGGAGATGGAAGCTCTTGAGCAAGTGGCCATGCACCGGCGCGTGAACGAGGATGAAGATGATCAAGTCTTTTGTGATGAGGATTCGAGCCCCGCTCTCGTTGTCTCCAAGGTCTTGACTCTTCAACATCAACAAGAAGAAGACCAACGATGCCACATCTTCCATACAAAGGCCGGCATCAATGGAAGGTCCGTCAAGGTCATCATCGATGGAGGTAGTTGCCACAACTTGGCAAGTGAAGAACTATGCTCCAAGCTTCAATTGGTCAAGAAGAAGCACCCGCACCCCTACAAGGTTCAATGGCTAAGTGACTCCGGCACTATACGATTTGAGCATATGGTCCAAGTATCCTTCAAAATTGGTGCATATGAAGACACTTTGGAGTGTGATGTGGTCCCAATGACCGTTTGCCACCTCCTTCTTGGTCGACCATGGCAATTCGACCGTGGTGTCATCCACAATGGGTGAACCAATCACTATAGCTTCAAGATGAAAGGGAAGGAATATGTGCTACGACCTATGTCTCCTAGTCAAGTGATAGCCGACAAGCAAGCCACCCACCATAGAGAGAAGAGTGAGAAAGTGAGCCACCAAAAAGTGAGTGAGAGCCACAAGCCAAACTTGAGCGCCTCTTCGCCTAGAGAGAAAAACCTCATCCTATTTGCCACCAAAAGTGAGATGAGAGAAGTGTGTGACAACCCATCGAGTGTGATGAGAACCAAAAACTAACACCATTCACGAGCTACCTTTGGTGTTTCAATCTCTTTTGCAGGAATTTCAAGATGTTTTCCCCGATGAGCTACCTCCGGGTCTACCTCCTCTACGAGGCATTGAGCATCGAATCGACCTCATCCCCGGAGCGCCACTTCCAAACAAAGCTCCATACCGTGTCAATCCCGAAGAAACCAAGGAGATTCAAAGGCAAGTACAACAACTAATCAACAACGGTCATGTACGTGAAAGCTTAAGCCCTTGTGCCGTTCCCGTTATACTTGTGCCTAAACCCGATGGAAGTTTCCGCTTGTGTTCCGATTGTAGACCTATAAATGCTATCACCATTCGCTATAGGCATCCCATTCCTCGCTTAGATGATATGCTTGATGAACTTAGTGGAGCCAACTTTTTCTCAAAAATTGATCTTAAAAGTGGCTATTATCAAATACGCATTCATGAGGGTGATGAATGGAAAACCGCTTTCAAAACCAAATTTGGCTTATATGAATGGTTAGTCATGCCTATGGGTTTATCGGAAGCTCCCGGAACTTTCGTGCGTCTTATGCATCATGTACTTCGACCTTACATTGGAATCTTTGTTGTGGTTTACTTCGATGATATTCTTGTGTTTAGCAAAACCATGAAAGAGCATCTTGATCATGTTAGGCTTGTTTTGCAAACACTTCGCAAGGAAAGTCTTTATGCCAACATGGAAAAGTGCATATTTGGTGTTGACAAAGTGGTTTTCTTGGGTTTCGTTGTCTCTTCCAAGGGTGTCCATGTTGATGAAACTAAAATTGAACCAATTAAAACTTGGCCCCAACCCACCAATTTGCAACAAGTGCGAAGTTTCCTTGGTCTTGCAGGTTTTTATCGTCGCTTTGTGAAAGATTTTAGCACAATCGCAGCTCCTTTGCGTGCTTTGAGTAAGAAGAATGTTCCTTTTGTTTGGGGATCTTTGAAATCCACCGCTTTTGAAGAGCTCAAGTCTTTGCTTACACATGCTCCGATTCTTGATTTGCCTAACTTTGACAAAATTTTTGAGGTTCATTGTGATGCAAGTGGTACCGGAATTGGCGGAGTTTTATTGCAAGAAAAACGAGCCATTGCTTATTTTAGTGAAAAACTCTCCAGTGCTCAACTTAACTATCCCACATATGACAAAGAATTATATGCTTTAGTGCGAGTACTACATGTTTGGGAACATTATCTTAGACCTCATGAGTTTGTCATCCATACGGATCATGAAACGCTTAAGTACTTGAAAGGTCAAACTAAGTTGAATAAGCGTCATGCAAAATGGAGTGAATTTATCGAATCTTTTCCATATGTGATCAAGTACATTAAGGGTAAGGAAAATGTAGTTGCCGATGCACTTTCACGCATATGCACGCTTGTCACTAAACTTGAGTTGAATGTTATTGGCTTTGAGCACATAAAAGACTTGTATGCCAATGATCCATCTTTTGCACCTCATTATGCTAAATGTTTGACGCATACATCTTGGGAACAATATTACATCAAGGATGGTTATCTTATGAGAGCTAACAAACTATGCATTCCCGAGTCTTCTCTTCATTTGCTACTTTTGCAAGAGGCTCATGGAGGTGGACTCATGGGACACTTTGGACGCGACAAGACTTTCGCCACGCTCTCCAAGAACTACTTTTGGCCCAAGATGTTCCGCGACGTCTCACGCTTCACCACCCGATGCTCTACATGTCGCAAAGCTAAGTCTAAAGCTCAATCTCATGGTCTTTACATGCCTCTTCCTATTCCTTATCAACCATGGGAAGACATTAGTATGGATTTTGTACTTGGTTTGCCTAGAACTCAAAATGGAAAGGATTCCGTGTTTGTCGTTGTGGACCGATTTTCTAAGATGGCACATTTCATTCCTTGCAACAAGATAGACGATGCTTCACATGTTGCAAATCTCTTTTGTAGGGAAATCTTGCGCCTCCATGGAGTACCAAAGACAATCGTCTCCGACCGCGACGTCAAGTTCTTGAGTTACTTTTGGAAGACTCTATGCGCCAAGCTCGGAATCAAGCTCTTCTTCTCATCCGCATACCATCCTCAAACCGACGGCCAAACGGAGGTGACGAACCGGACTCTCTCCACTCTACTTCGCGTGTTGATCAAGAAGAACATCAAGGAGTGGGAGGCGTGTCTACCCATCACCGAGTACGCCTACAACCGTGCAAGACATTCGACTACCGGCAAGTCCCCCTTCGAGGTCGTCTACGTCTTCAACCCGTTGTCACCATTGGACATACTACCTCTTCCTCTACAAGAGCGCACCAACATGGATGCGAGTGCACGAGCAAGCTACATCAAGAAGATGCATGAGGATACAAGGCACACCATCGAGCACCAAGTACAACGACTAGCAACCAAGCTCAACGCCAACAAGCAACCCACGATCTTCAACATAGGCGATCTAGTGTGGCTACACCTTCGCAAGGACCGCTTCCCCAACGAACGCAAGTCCAAACTTCTCCCTCGAGGCGATGGACCATTCAAGGTGCTAGCACGCTAGAACGACAACGCCTACAAGATTGAACTCCCACGAGACAAGTACAACATGAGCGACATCTTCAACGTCAAAGACCTCTCGCCTTTCCATGGTGATGAAGATTTTGATCCGAGGTCGGATCTTTCCCAAGGGAGGGGAGATGATGCGGAGCATCCTTCCATCATCCCCATGGACTCTACATCAACACATCCAACCCCACGAGGACCCGTGACTAGAGCCCAAGCACGTGCCATCCAATCCGAGGTTAACTCTCTCCTTGTTGAATTTCCGTTTGACCCATTTGAGACATGGCTACTACCTCAAACGGAGACACTTTGTGTGCTCAGGTACCATGTAAGCAACCAAGGAGAAGGAACGGTGCGAGATGAACATCAAGATCAAGGAGGCATTCCGCCCAGCCTGGAAGGACCGGTACAACCGCCCAACCACCGCCCGGGCGGAACAACCGGCCAGCCACCGCCCAACAACCGGCCATCCTTTTGTGATCAAGCGGTGCAAGGCCGGTATAGCACCGGTTCTACCGGTTTAGGCCCAAAGACCAGAACCACCGCCCCGACATCCGGTACAACCGTTGGCTCCTTCGACGTCCACCTCCAGAAGCCAGCGCCGACCTCCCAGCGGTAGTACCGCCTCCCTCGACCGGAACTACCGCCCTTCACGAGCTCTCAACGGTACAACCGCCCCCTCGACCGGTACAACCGGCCTGTCTGCGCACAGTGTAACTGGCCACGCCCATGTACCCCTTCGCCCTCACTTAGCCCTTCGTGGCTCTAGACTATATATACTCATCTCCTAGCTTCGTTTTAGGATTAGCATTGGATTAGCTCATGTTTGTGTGAGAGCCTTTGCTCATCCACTTGGATACTTCTCCTCGGAGATCAGGACCTCTCCGGAGAAGATCCCCAAGCGGATTCAAGACCCCTCTTTAGGGAAGAACATCAAGGCCTCCTCTTGGAGAAGAACGGTTCCGTTGTATCCTTTCCCTTTGTTGATTGTGGATCATATGTTACTCTGTGTGTTTGGTGATCTAGCATTCGTGTGATCGATTCTATGTCGGTTTAGTGTTTCTCTCTCATTTTCCCCGTGTTCCCCTTTGTAATTTCCGCGCGTTTCTTGTGTTCTCCCGTAGGATCCCCTCCAAACGTGAAAGATCGACTACTTAGGGTTCCGCCCTACATCAATAACCCTCAGGAACAACATGCAATTCATAATCATTGGGATAATTTTCATCATCACTATCATCAATAATAGCATCTTCAATAATTTCATTCTCTTTAGACCTAGCAAGTTGTTCATCAAGAAATTCACCTAATGGCAAAGTAGTATCACGCATAAAAGTAGTTTCATCATAAGTATCATGCATAGCAGAAGTGGCATCATCAATAACATGCGACATAGCAGAGTTCATAGCTGTAGCAGGTTTAGGTGTCGCAAGTTTACTAATAACAGAAGGAGAATCTAGTGCAGAGCTAGATGGCAGTTCCTTACCTCCCCTCGTAGTTGAGGGCAAAATCTTGGTTCAGTCGTCTTTCAAGTTCTTCATAGTGATCAACAGATATAAATCCCAAGTGACTCAGAGAATAGAGCTATGCTTCCCGGCAACGGTGCCAGAAATTAGTCTTGATAACCCACAAGTGTAGGGGATCGCAACAGCTTTCGAGGGTAAAGTATTCAACCCAAATTTATTGATTCGACACAAGGGAAGCCAAAGAATATTCTTGAGTATTAGTAGTTGAGTTGTCAATTCAACCACACCTGGATAACTTAGTATCTGCAGCAAAGTATTTAGTAGCAAAGTAGTATGATAATAAAGGTAACGGTACCAAAAGTAATGTTTTTGGGTTTTGTAGTGATTGTAACAGTAGCAACGGAAAAGTAAATAAGCGAAGCACAAGATGTGAAAAGCTCATAGGCAATGGATCAGTGATGGATAATTATGTCGGATGCGATTCCTCATGTAATAGCTATAACATAGGGTGACACAGAACTAGCTCCAATTCATCAATGTAATGTAGGCATGTATTCCGTATATAGTCGTACGTGCTTATGGAAAAGAACTTGCATGACATCTTTTGTCCTACCCCCCCCCCCCCCCCCCCCCGTGGCAGTGGGGTACTAGCGGAAACTAAGGGATATTAAGGCCTCCTTTTAGTAGAGAACCGGAACAAAGCATTAGCACATAGTGAATACATGAACTCCTCAAACTACGGTCATCACCGAGACGTATCCCGATTATTGTCACTTTGGGGTTGTCGGATCATAACACATAATAGGTGACTATAGACTTGCAAGATAGGATCAAGAACACACATATATTCATGAAAACATAATAGGTTCAGATCTGAAATCATGGCACTCGGGCCCTAGTGACAAGCATTAAGCATAGCAAAGTCATAGCAACATCAATCTCAGAACATAGTGGATACTAGGGATCAAACCCTAACAAAACTAACTTGATTACATGGTAAATCTCATCCAACCCATCACCGTCCAGCAAGCCTACGATGGAATTACTCACGCACGGCGGTGAGCATCATGAAATTGGTGATGGAGGATGGTTGATGATGACGACGACGACGAATCCCCCTCTCCGGAACCCCGAATGGACTCCGGATCAGCCCTCCCGAGAGAGATTAGGGCTTGGCGGCGGCTCCGTATCATAAAACGGGATGAAACTTTCTCTCTGATTTTTTTCTCCGCGAGACGGAATATATGGAGTTGGAGTTGAGGTCGGCGTAGCCTCAGGGGGGCCACGAGAAGGGGGGCGCGCATAGGGGGAGGGCGCGCCCCCCACCCTCGTGGACAGGGTGTGGGCCCCCTGGTCTTGATTCTTTCTCCAGTATTTTTTATATTTTCCAAAAAGTGCCTCCGTGGATTTTCAGGACATTCCGAGAACTTTTGTTTTCTACACATGAAACAACATCATGGCAATTCTGCTGAAAACAGCGTCAGTCCGGGTTAGTTTCATTCAAATCATGCAAGTTAGAGTCCAAAACAAGGGCAAAAGTGTTTGGAAAAGTAGATACGTTGGAGACATATCACCCCCCCTCCCAAGGGCCCAAGGCGCCTAGGGTTGGAAACCCTAGGGGGTGGGGGCGCCTCCCACCAAACTTGGTGGGCAAGTCCCTCCCTTGGCTGCCCCCCTAGATGGGATCTAAGGGGGCCGGCCCCCTCTTCCTACCCATATAAATAGTGGGGGTGGGAGGGCTGCCGCACTCTTCCCCTGGCGCAGCCCCTCCCTCCTCCAACACCTCCTCCTCCTCCGTAGAGCTTGGCGAACCCCTGCAGAAAAACTGCAAGCTCCACCACCACGCCGTCGTGCTGCCAGAGCTCTCCCTCAACTTGTCCTCTCCCCTTGCTGGTTCAAGAAGGAGGAGATGTCCCCATGCTATACGTGTGTTGAACGTGGAGGCGCCGTCCATTCGGCGCTAGATTGGATCTTCCGTGATTTGAATCACCGCGAGTACAACTCCATCAACCGTGTTCTTGCAACGCTTCCGCTTAGCGATCTTCAAGAGGTATGAAGATGCACTCCCTCTCTCTCTCGTTGCTAGCGTCTCCTAGATTGAGCTTGGTGATACATAGGAAAATTTTGAATTATTGCTACGTTCCCCATCAGTGGCATCATGAGATAGGTCTATGCGTAGATTCTATGCACGAGTAGAACACAAGTAGTTGTGGGCAATGGATTGTACAATTTGCTTACCGTTACTAGTCCTATCTTGATTCGGCAGCATTGTGGGATGAAGCGGCCCGGACCGACCTTACACGTACGCTTACTGAGACAGGTTCAACTGACTGACATGCACTTGTTGCATAAGGTGGCTAGCGGGTGTCTGTCTCTCCCAGTTTAGTCGGACCGGATTCAATAAAAAGGGTCCTTATGAAGGGTAAATAGCAATTGGCATATCACCGTTGTGGCTTTTGCGTAGGTAAGAAACGTTTGCTAGAAACCCATAGCAGCCACGTAAGACATGCAACAACAATTAGAGGACGTCTAACTTGTTTTTGCAGGGTATTCTGTGTGATGTGATATGGCCAAAAGTATGTGATGAATGATATATGTGATGTATGAGATTGATCATGTTCTTGTAATAGGAATTACGACTCGCATGTCGATGAGTATGACAACCGGCAGGAGCCATAGGAGTTGCCTTAATTTATTGTATGACCTGCGTGTCAATGAAAACGCCATGTAATTACTTCACTTTATTGCTAATTGTTAGCCATAGTAGTAGAAGTAATAGTTGGCGAGACAACTTCATGAAGACACGATGATGGAGATCATGATGATGAAGATCATGGTGTCATGTCGGCGATGAAGGTGATCATGCCGCGCCTCAAAGATGGAGATCAAAGGCGCAAGATGATATTGGCCATATCATGTCACTTTATGATTTGCATGTGATGTTTGTCATGTTTACATCTTATTTTCTTAGAACAACGGTGGCATAAATAAGATGATCCCTCACTAAAATTTTCAAGAGATGTGTTCCCCTAACTGTGCACCATTGCGAAAGTTCATTGTTTCGAAGCACCACGTGATGGGTGTGATAAATTCTAATGTTTGCATACAACGGGTGTAAGCCAGATTTACGCATGCAAAACACTTAGGTTGACTTGACGAGCCTAGCATGTACAGACATGGCCTCGGAACACGAGAGACCGAAAGGTCGAACATGAGTCGTATAGTAGATACGATCAACATGGAGATGTTCATCGATGATGACTAGTCCGTCTCACGTGATGACCGGACACGACCAAGTTGACTCGGATCATGTATCACTTAGATGACTAGAGGGATGTCTATCTAAGTGGGGGTTCATTAAATAATTTGATTAGATGAACTTAATTATTATGAACATAGTCTAAAATATGTTTACAATATGTCTTGTAGATCAAATGGCCCACGCTAATGTTTCCCTCATCTTCGACGCGTTCCTAGAGAAAACCAAGCAGAAAGACGATGGTAGCAACTATACGGACTGGGTCCGAAACTTGAGGATCATCCTCATAGCTGCCAAGAAAGTATATGTCATTGAAGCACCGCTAGGTGAACTCAAGACATTATGAACGCCTAGCAGTCACGTAGTGATGATTACTCCCTGATTCAGTGCGGCATGCTTTACAGCTTAGAACTAGGGCTCCAAAAGCATTTTGAGTAGCACGGAGCATATGAGATGTTCCAAGAGCTGAAAATGGTTTTCCAAGATCATGCCCGGGTCGAGAGATATGAAGTCTCCGACAAGTTCTACAGTTGTAAGATGGAGGAAAACAGTTCTGTCGGCGAGCATATACTCACAATGTCTGGGTTGCACAACCGTTTGTCTCAGCTGGGAGTTAATCTTCCAGATGACTTGGTCATTGACAGGATCCTCCAGTCACTCCCACCTAGCTACAAGAGCTTTGTGATGAACTACAATATGCAAGGGATGGAGAAGTCCATTCCTGAGTTATATTCAATGCTGAAATCAGCGAAGGTGGAGATCAAAAAGGAACATCAAGTGTTCATGGTGAATAAGACCACTAGTTTCAAGAAAGGCAAGGGTAAAAAGAACTTCAAGAAGGACGGCAAGGGAGTTGTCGAGCCAAACAATGGACCCAAGCCCGAGACTCAGTGCTTTTATTGCAAGGAAATGGTCACTGGAAGCGGAACTGCCCCAAGTACTTAGCGGATAAGAAGGCCGGCAACACCAAAGGTATATGTGATATACATGTTATTGATGTGTACCTTACCAGTGCTCGTAGTAGCTCCTGGGTATTTGATACCGGTGCGGTTGCTCATATTTGTAACTCAAAACGGGAGCTGCGGAATAAGTGGAGACTGGCGAAGGACGAGGTGACGATGCGCGTCGGGAATGGTTCCAAGGTCGATGTGATCGTCGTCGGCACGCTACCTCTACATCTACCTACGGGGTTAGTTTTAAACCTTAATAATTGTTATTTAGTGCCAACTTTGAGCATGAACGTTGTATCTGGATCTCGTAAAATGCGAGATGGCTACTCATTTAAATCTGTGAATAATGGTTGTTCTATTTATATGAGAGATATGTTTTATGGTCATGCCCCGCTGGTCAATGGTTTTTATTGAATCTCGAACGTGATGTTACACATATTCATAGTGTGAATACCAAAAGATGTAAGGTTGATAATGATAGTCCCACATACTTGTGGCACTGCCGCCTTGGTCACATTGGTGTCAAACACATGAACAAACTCCATGCAGATGGACTTTTGTAGTCTCTTGATTATGAATCATTTGACACGTGCGAAACATGCCTCATGGGAAAAATGACCAAGACTCCGTTCTCCGGAACAATGGAGCGAGCAACCAACTTGTTGGAAATAATACATACTGATGTGTGCGGTCCAATGAGTGTGGAGGCTCGCGGTGGCTATCTTTATGTTCTCATCCTCACTGATGACTTAAGTAGATATGGGTATGTCTACTTAATGAAACACAAGTCTGAGACCTTTGAAAAGTTCAAGGAATTTTAGAGTGAGGTAGAGAATCAACGTGACAGGAAAATAAAGTTCTTACGATCAAATCGTGGAGGAGAATATTTGAGTCACGAGTTTGGTACGCACTTAAGGAAATGTGGAATTGTTTCACAACTCACGCCGCCTGGAACACCTCAGCGTAATGGTGTGTCCGAACATCGTAATCACACTCTATTGGATATGATGTGAACTATGATGTCTCTTACCGATTTACCGCTATCATTTTGGGGTTATGCTTTAGAGACAACCACATTCACTTTAAATAGGGCACCATCTAAATCCGTTGAGACGACACCGTATGAATTATGGTTTGGAAAGAAACCTAAGCTGTCATTTCTGGAAGTTTGGGGATGCGATGCTTATGTCAAGAAACTTCAACCTGAAAAGCTCGAACCCAAGTCGGAAAAATGCGTCATCATAGGATACCCTAAGGAAACCATTGGGTATACCTTCTACCTCAGATCCAAAGGCAAGATCTTTGTTACCAAGAACGAATCCTTTTTGGAGAAAGAGTTTCTCTCGAAA
Organism: Triticum timopheevii; assembly: GCA_963921465.1. NCBI lineage: Eukaryota > Viridiplantae > Streptophyta > Magnoliopsida > Poales > Poaceae > Triticum > Triticum timopheevii. The sequence goes on along the minus strand of OY997262.1, from coordinate 455,906,441 downwards.
GAAGTAAGTGGGAGAAAGTAGAACTTGATGAAGTACTGCCTCTTGAACCGGAGAGTAGCGCAGCTCAGGAAGATGTTTCTGTGGTGCCTGTGCCGACTGGAGAGGAAGTTAATCATGATGGTCATGAAACTTCGGATCAAGTTGCTACTGAACTTCGTAGGTCCACAAGGGCGCGTTCCACACCAGAGTGCTACGGCAACCCTGTCCTGGAAATCATGTTGTTAGACAATGGTGAACCTTCGAACTATGAAGAAGTGATGGCAGGCCCAGATTCCAACAAATGGCTTGAAGCCATGAAATACGAGATAGGATCCATGTATGAAAACAAAGTATGGACTTTGACAGACTTGCCCGATGATCGGCAAGCCATAGAAAATAAATGGATCTTTAAGAAGAAGACTAACGCGGATGGTAATGTGACCGTCTATAAGGCTCGGCTTGTCGCTAAGGTTTATCGACAAGTTCAAGGGGTTGACTACGATGAGACTTTCTCACCCGTAGCAAAGCTGAAGTCCGTCCGAATCATGTTAGTAGTTGCCGCATTCTATGATTATGAGATATGGCAAATGGACGTCAAAACGGCATTCCTTAATGGTTTCCTTAAGGAAGAATGTCGATCCTAGGAATGCTGACAAGGTGTGCAAGCTCTAGCGCTCCATCTATGGGCTGGTGCAAGCATCTCGGAGTTGGAACATTCGCTTTAATAAAATGATCAAAGTGCTTGGGTTTATGCAGACTTATGGAGAAGCATGTGTTTACAAGAAAGTGAGTGGGAGCTCTGTAGCATTTCTCATATTATATGTAGATGACATACTATTCATGGGAAATGATATAGAACTTTTGGAAAGCGTAAAGGCCTACTTGAATAAGTGCTTTTCAATGAAGGACCTTGGAGAAGCTGCTTACATATTAGGCATCAAGATCTATAGAGATAGATCGAGACGCCTCATTGGTATTTCACAAAGCACATACCTTGACAAGATATTGAAGAAGTTCAATATGGATCAGTCCAAGAAGGGGTTCTTGCCTGTATTGCAAGGTGTGAGATTGAGCACGGCTCAATGCCCGACCTCGGCAGAAGATAGAGAAAAGATGAGTGTCATCCCCTATGCCTCGGCCATAGGGTCTATTATGTATGTCATGATGTGTACCAGACCTGATGTGACCCTTGCCGTAAGTTTGGTAGGGAGATACCAAAGTAATTCCGGCATGGAACACTGGACAGCGGTCAAGAATATCCTGAAGTACCTGAAAAGGACTAAGGATATGTTTCTTGTTTATGGAGGTGACGAAGAGCTCGCTGTAAAGGGTTACGTCGATGCTAGCTTCGACACAGATCTGGATGACTCCAAGTCACAAACCGGATACGTGTACATTTTGAATGGTGGGGCAGTCAGCTGGTGCAGTTGCAAGCAAAGCGTCGTGGCGGGATCTACATGTGAAGCGGAGTACATGGCAGCCTCGGAGGCGGCACATGAAGCAATCTAGATGAAGGAGTTCATTACCGACCTAGGAGTTATTCCCAATGCGTCGAGTCCAATGACTCTCTTCTGTGACAACACTGGAGTTATTGCCCTTGCCAACGAGCCCATGTTTCACAAGAAGACTAGGCATATCAAGCGTCGCTTCAACTCCATTCGTGAAATGTTCAAGATGGAGACATAGATATTTGTAAAGTGCATACGGATCTGAATGTCGCAGATCCGTTGACTAAACCTCTTCCACGAGCAAATCATGATCAACACCAAAACTCTATGGGTGTTCGATTCATCACAATGTAACTAGATTATTGACTCTAGTGCAAGTGGGAGACTGTTGGAAATATGCCCTAGATGCAATAATAAAATGGTTATTATTATATTTCCTTGTTCATGATAATTGTTTGTAGTTCATGCTATAAATGTATTAACCGGAAACCGTAATACATGTGTGAATACATAGACCGTAATATGTCCCTAGTAAGCCTCTAGTTGACTAGCTCGTTGATCAATAGATGGTTGTGGTTTCCTAACCATGGACATTGGATGTCGTTGATAACGGGATCACATCATTAGGAGAATGATGTGATGGACAAGACCCAATCCTAAGCATAGCACAAGATCGTGTAGTTCGTTTGCTAAGAGCTTTTCTAATGTCAAGTATCATTTCCTTAGACCATGAGATTGTGCAACTCCCGGATACCGTAGGAATGCTTTGGGTGTACCAAATGTCTCAACATAGTTGGGTGGCTATAAAGGTGCACTATAGGTATCTCCGAAAGTGTATGTTGGGTTGGCACGAATCGAGACTGGGATTTGTCACTCCGTATGTCAGAGAGGTATCTCTGGGCCCACTCGGTAATGCATCATCATAATGAGCTCAATGTGACTAAGGAGTTAGTCACATGATCATGCATTATGGAATGAGTAAAGAGACTTGCCGGTAACGAGATTGAACGAGGTATGGGGATACCGACGATCAAATCTTGGGCAAGTAACATACATGTGGACAAAGGGAATAGTATATGGGATTGATTGAAACCCCGACATAGTGGTTCATCCGATGAAATCATCGTGGAACATGTGGGAGCCAACATGGGTATCTAGATCCCGTTGTTGGTTATTGGTCGGAGAGATGCCTTGGTCATGTCTGCATGGTTCCCGAACCCGTAGGGTCTACACACTAAGGTTCGGTGACGCTAGAGTTATTATGGGAAATAGTATGTCAATACCAAAGGTTGTTCGGAGTCCTGGATGAGATCCCAGACGTCACGAGGAGTTTCGGAATGGTCCTGAGATAAAGATTTATACATGGGAAGTCCAGTTTCAGTCACTGGAATGGTTTCGGGGGTTATCGGTATTGTGCCGGGACCACCGAAAGGTGTCCGGGGGTCCACCTGCCCCGGGGGACTTAATGGACTGAACAAGGGTGGGAACCAGCCCCCTAGTGGGTTGGTGCGCCCCACCCCCCCCCAAGGGCCCAAGGCGCCTAGGGTTGGAAACCCTAGGGGGTGGGGGCGCCTCCCACCAAACTTGGGTGGCAAGTCCCCCCCTTGGCCGCCGCCACCCCTCTTAGATGGGATCTAAGGGGGCCAGCCCCCTCTCCCCTTCCCCTATAAATAGTAGGGGTGGGAGGGCTTCCGCACCCTTCCCCTGGCGCAGCCCCTCCCTCCTCCGACACCTCCTCCTCCTCCGTAGAGCTTGGCGAAGCCCTGCAGAAAAACTGCAAGCTCCACCACCACGCCGTCGTGCTGCCGGAGCTCTCCCTCAACTTCTCCTCTCCTCTTGCTGGATCAAGAAGGAGGAGACGTCCCCGGGTTGTACGTGTGTTGAACGCGGAGGCGCCGTCCATTCAGCGCTAGATCGGATCTTCCGCGATTTGAATCACCGCGAGTACGACTCCATCAACCGCGTTCTTGCAACGCTTCCGCTTAGCGATCTTCGAGAGGTATGAAGATGCACTCCCTCTCTCTCTCGTTGCTAGCATCTCCTAGATTGATCTTGGTGATACGTAGGAAAATTTTGAATTATTGCTACGTTCCCCATCACTAGGTCCACGAGGACCGTCCGCCTGCGTGACTGTGCGATGATGGGTCAACATGATGGTGACAACATGGAACGATGCCGGATATGTGGTGCTTTCTTAGTGTAGGGGCTCATGTTCCAGGGGTGAAAACTCTAGGTCCGACCTTCATTGGTTAAACCTGACAATGATGTTGTTTACAAAATGTTCCCTTGTTGAAGGCGAGGTTACTCAGACTCCTCGCTCAAGTGAAAACTCGGGATCTAGTCTTTGTGGTCGGGTCCAGCGACGACAACACTCTTATGTTGTTCCCTTTCTGGAGGCATCGTTTTTGGAGAATCTAAGTTGTTATCTGGGTCAAAATGCAAACTACATGTCACAAATAATAATTTTTGTGACATGTAGTTTGCATTTTGTTAGTTAAATTTATAGATCAAAATTTAGCTCAAAATAAGAGGGGGCCTAATAAACCCAGACGGAGGGAGTACCATTGTACATGCCTTTCGGGGGTTTTTTCTATTCGAAGAAAACATGGCCTCAGTTTTTTTTTTTTTTGAGTGGAGCATGGTCTCAGGTGTGTCCGTCTATTTAGTGGAAGCCCATCCTTTACAGCTCTGTACTGTAGCTGCATTTAGCCCGTTATTTCGCAAAAAAAGAAGAAGAAGAGAGTTAGCCCGTGATAGAATTCAATGGCCACAAACACAGGATCCAACCACCAACCATGATGAGACAGGGCCCAGACCAAGCCCATCTTCTGATCCAGATACAAGCAGGCTTAGTTTGTCCAAGCTCATCTGGATTGATAAATGCTCAGATCCAAAAAAATCTAGTCAGCTACTGACACCAAGTTGCTCTAAAAAAACAACTACTGACACCAAGTTGCCCTAAAAAAGGTTCTTCTCTCTAAAAAAAATAGCAGCACCAAATCTCATTTTCCTTTACAGTCTTTCGGATCGATGGAAGATCTACTTGTGCCTTCACTTTTTCAACAACAGAAACATGTTGCCCCGTGGGAGTATTAAGTGTTCGTTTTCACCACCGACAACCGGATTCTGTGTACAACTGTACATATACATGTACGATGAGTGTTTAGAAGATAACTTAGCTGCTAGTGAACTAGCCAAGATCAAATGTAGCAGTGCAATTTAATCATCCAACAAATTAACGCCGTGATTCAACAGTGGAACATCTTATCACATCTTAGCCCATCAACAGGGGAGGAAAAGAAGGAGAACAAAAATGGACATTTAACAAAAAAAGAGAAGAGAAGAAGCACCAAGAACTAGTAACCTATCCAAATCCATGCACAACATGCATGCACGCAGCTAGTCTCCATCGATCTGTCGGTCTCATGAACCATGATCCTCCCAGCTTCGTTTTTCTTCTTCTTACAAGAGGCACGCGGCGGCGGCGGCGGCCACCACGGCGACGAGGCTCCTCCAGCCGGCGCCGCCGGCGGCGGCGGCTCCTGCGGGCGGGGCCTCCTCCTCGTCCTCGTCGTCGCCCGAGGGCGCCTTGGCTGCCCCCTTGGCCGACGAGGGCTTCTTGCCGGGGGCCGGGGGCGCGGAGGCCGGAGGCTTGGGGCCGAAGAGGTCCATGGGCAGCAGCACCTTGTCGACGGAGTAGACGGCGAGCGGCCTGGTGGCGCGCAGCGCGGTGCCGACGGTGGTGTGGACGATGCCCGTGGAGACGTTGACGGCGCTGTTGCTGGTGGCGGTGACGTTGACGGTGCAGGGCCCGTCGGTGCCGGAGGCCTGGGTGCGGACGGGGTTGCTGGCGGTCTCGAAGGACTCCATGGAGTAGAAGGTGGGGACGATGTGGGCCTGCACGAGCGTCACCTGGTCCTGCTGCGAGAGCGAGTTGAGGGTGCCCGGCTTGAGGCTGTTGAAGGCGTTGTCGGTCGGGGCGAACACCGTGAAGCCCGTGTCGGAGTCGTTGGCCTGCGCGTTCAGCTGCGTGTCCTGCTGCGTCGACGCCATCAGCCGGATGAACTTGGTGTACTGCCCGGCCTTCTCCAGCACCGCCGTCACGTTCGGCGCGGCGGCCACCTTGGGCGTCGTCCCCGCCGCCGGCGCGTCCGGCGTCTCGGGCGCCTCGGGCGCCGGGGCCGTCGTCTTCTGGCTCAGCGCCGCCGGCACCGCCGCCAGCACCACCGCCAGCAGGATGAGCGCTCTCCTGGACGACGCCATTGCTGGAGGAGTAGTAGTAGATCGAGGTGCTGGCTGGGTTAGCTTAGCTTATGAGTGTGAGTGCTGAAAGCAGGGGAAGGTGATGTGATATATAACTGGGGATGGGGATGGAGGTGGAGATGAGGGTTTTGGACCTGTGTGATTACAGTCTGGATGGTTAGTGTTGACCGGTTGATATGGCTACCGACATGATAGTAGTGGGGGCGCATGGATTGGGGAGAAGATTAGGGCCAAGTTGGCCGTGCGATCCTGAGATTAATTAACCGGAGGCCTCAATTGAGTACAGCTGCAGAATCGTTTGAGATGCAGATCCGATTACGTACACACGCCAGAGGAGCTTCAAGTCGATCTTCTCTTCTCTTTTGAAAAAGGGCAAGCGAACCAATTTAAAATGGGCGTTATGTGGAGTGCTATGTGGAGTCTTCAGATGCTGGCGGTGAATCCGATCTGCTGCTGCAGCCTTTGGTTGCCGGTGTGGTGGTGCGTGATCGACGGTCTGGGCAGTTTTTGTTGTTTCTTTGGGCCGGCTGCTGTTAGCATGGCCGTGACAGGCAAAATGGCATGTGAAGAAATGCTCGTTCCGGGTGAAAGAGGCCGTTGCAGTTGCAGGGATCACACTGTGTCACTCACATGGACTGCTGCTGCCGCTGCTGCTATTGCTACCATGTTTGTGGTCTCTTCCTACGGTCGAAATTGTTCGCACGATCTGAAATCGCCAGCGGAGGCCAAACCTGAAGGAGAAAAGGGAGCGCACTGACTGAACATGGCTAGATTCTATCAGCTGGCAGACGGACTCGGTGCTCCGCCAGCAGCCCTGTTCGTTCGTTCTACCGACAGAAATGTGTGTCCGCGTGTGCGCCGATCGAGAGCGGCGACGCGAAAGCAGCTGTAGAGTGTAGCCCAGCCCAGCTGCTTCCCCGAAAAAGAAAAGACACAAAAAGAGCGGAGGCCTATCATCTGCATCGGAACTGTCTGTGATGATGAGCGTACAGTTGCTCGCTGGAGCAAGATGGAGCCGTACTCAGCTACCGCTCATCAACTCGGCCGTGCCCGCCTTGCTCGACCACCCTAATGATTCGTTTCCGTTTCTTTATCACAGGAAATTTTGAAGAGTCTCTCGGCCTGATTAATCTGGCCGAAAGATCTGCTCTCGCAAGTCCCGTTCATGGCTAGCTTCAGGGTCAGGTCATCAGGTGCTTCCGTGCTTGGTGTCCTTCAGCTTATTGTCCGATCAAATTGCGCGTGGTTTTCTTTTTCTTCTTCTTCTTTTTTGAAAAAGAAATGACGATGGCCGGGTTGGGTGTACCCGGGGATCGAAACCAGCTCAATCGAAGTCGACGTGAATCTGTGCAGGAGCAATGAGGGTTTGCTTGGTTTCGTGACCAGACACACCGGCCTCTGGTAAGACTTACTACTACCAGAGCAACATGTGGTGGATTTTTGCCATTGACCTTTTGCGAGATCTATCCTCGAATCATGTGAACTAAACTAATTGACCGATCGAGCCATCTCCCAAGAACAGAAAAACTTACTGCTAACATTACCTTCTTCTTTTTTACTGCTATAGTACATTTCTATCTCTCACTCTCTCACTCCGTGAAGCACGGCGCCTTTCAAGATGCAGTCGATCAGGTTAGTACATGTGGTAAGTGAAGTACTCCTTCTGACGCCAGATCAGCCTCAATCAAAGTCTTCCTTCTCTTCCGGCAAAAATGAAAAACAGGAGCAGAAAACCAAGTCTTGGAATTAGACGGAGCCCCTGCGTAGATTTCTCCCAGCTCTTCTGGGTGGCGAGGTTAGGGTTTTTCGCTGTGCATATGTGATGGCGATATTTTCGCTCGACCACCCAATGATTCGTATCCGTTTCTTTATCACTGGAAATTTTGAAGAATCTCTCGGGCTGATTAATCTGGCCAAAAGATCAGGTGCTCGACTGCGGAGTTTTTTGAAAATGATGATGGCTGGGTTGGGCGTACCCCGGGATCGAAACCAGCTCCATCGAAGTCGACGTGATTTTGTGCAGGCTGGACTGGTTTCGTGGTCAGGAACAAAAAAAGAATCCACCTGATTTCTGTAGTACGTTATGCTCGCCGGCCACTGGTACATTTCTCTCTCCATCTCTCTCTCTCTCATTCCGTAAAGTACGGCATCTTTCAAGATGCAGCCGATCGGGAGTCTGCGATAAGTGCAGTGCACATGCCAGATCGGCCTCAATCAAGTCTTCCTTCTCCTTCGACAAAAAAAAAAGAAAAGAAGAAGAAGAAGCAGAAGCAGGAAATCAAGTCTTGAGATGTAGGTGTTGAATCCAATTTAATTCAGGTAGGGCACCGGTTTTACAGCAGTACAGCCTTGCATTGCATTGCATTCAGTTGTGGCGCGTGATGGGCAGTTTTTTGGACCTGGACATGACAAAACGGCATGTGCAGCGGCAGATACGTTGGTTGGTGGTGAAAGAGGCCGTTGCCGTTGCCGTTGCAGTGATCATATCACTCACTGAGTGATACTGCCCTACAGGCTACAGCACATCTGCTGATCTGCACATGGGTAGATAAGATTCATATCATAAATAGATGGCACGACGGACGGATTAGCCGTTGGCTGCGAGACGAGCGCGTAATCCAGCGGAAACGACTGGACGTACTGCCGCTGCACGAGACGGGCAGGAAAAGAAATATGCTCCTCCCTCCAGCCGCATTACTACTAATCTGCGATTTTCTATGGTCTCTTGCTCTGAATGGTTTGCAGCACGACTTCAAACAGGAGCGAGACTGAACTTGGTGGGTATCTGGCACTGGCAGACAGACTTGGTGCTCGGCCAGCACGCTGCTGCTAGGCAAATTTGGCAAATTTGACCTATAGACAAAATTAAATCACAGAATGAATTGTCCGTAAAATTATTTCACGCGGTTGACCCGTGGCGTCTAGCTCCCGGGCGTTGCACTAGTGCAGCGCCTGAGAGCTAGGCGCTGCACTAGTGCAACGCCTAGGAGCTAGGCGCTACACTGTATAGTGTGGCGCCTAGCTCTTAGGCGCTGCACACCACTTAGTAATTTTCTGATCACACGTGTGCGACGCTGGCCGTGTAGCGCCTATCTCTGAGGCGTTGCACGGTGTAGTGTGGCGCCTTCGTGGCGGGCATCACACAGAAAGGTCAGCCGCGTGAAATAGTTTCACGGATAGTTCATTCTATGATTTGATTTTGTCTATAGGTCAAATTTGTCAAATTTGCCCTGCTGCTACTCCTTTCCTTTCCTTCTACCGACAAAAATGTGTACTACTATTTGCTCGACCAGTATGCAGCTCGTTCCATTCTACCGACAAAAACGTGTATCCGCCCGTGGGCTGCGCGCTGTGCAGGAGGAGCCCGCCTAGAAGAAGTGGAGCTTCATCTATAAAAAAAAGAATGGAGCAGTGGAGCCCGGCGATGTGACTGAGCATGCGTATAATTTGCCGGAACAGGATACAACTTGGCTGCATGCAGACGCAGTGGTGCCTAGCTTGCTCTTCGATCGGTTTCACCGTTCACGGGATGGACCGGCCGACGTGGCCGGAGCTGTGGTTGAGCAATGCGATTCGTTGACTTCTTTGACAACAATCTACTCTCACGGTCTCATCTGATTAGTTACTCCGAAGGAGGTTGAGGATGTATTCCCATCTGACCGAGTCGAAGGCTTTGCGTATATCTAGCTTGAACAGGAGAGATGGAGTCCTGCATTTGTGTAGCCTACGGGCCAAGTTCCGGACACACATGAAGTTATCGTGGATGCTTCTGCTCTTGATGAATGAACTTTGGGCGTTGGAGACCAAGCTGTTCATGTGCTGGGCGAGACGGATGGAAAGAATTTTTGCGATAATCTTGGCGACGACATGAATGAGACTAATGGGCCTGTAGTCGGCAATCCCCTCCGCGCCGTCTTTCTTGGGCAACAACACTATATTTGCAGAGTTGAGCCAATGGAGACTAGATGTGTGCAGGGAGTCAAACTGGTGTATCACCTTCATCATGTCAAATTTAATGACGTCCCAACACTTCTTAAAAAAAGCTCCAGTGAAGCCGTCCGGCCCGGGCGCCTTGTCACTTGGCATGTCATTGATTGCCTCACGTACCTCCTCAACGGTGATGGGTGAGTCGAGGCCGTGCAAGTCATGTACCTCTAAGTTGAGCTCCTCCCAATTTAGATCCTTATTGCATGTGTTCCCTTTTTTCATCACTTCAGAAAAGTGGTCCAGAATGAGCTTCTCCTTAGCGTCATGCTCGGTGATCCACCCTTGGTCATGCTTTAACCTATGAATGTGATTTTTCCTCCTTCTAGCATTAATCCGGCGATGGAAGAACTTGGTGTTGGCATCACCCTCCTTGAGGTTAGCAATTCTCGCACTTTGTTTTTTCCGAGCTCTCTCAAGCACGACCAAGCTAATGACCCTCCTTTTAAGCCTCGCCCTAAGGTCACTCTCCTCGGGGGAGAGTTGACGGGTCTCTTGAGCAATGTCAAGGCGTAGGATCACCAATAGGGCGGCATGTAGGTGAACCTTTGCCTTGGAGAAAAGGCCCCTACTCCATTCGGAAAGGCGGAGAGCCACCTTCTTGAGTTTATGGAATAGGACTTGATATGGCTCAACATGCTCGAGTGGGTCGATCCAAGCCTTTTTTACCACCTCCACAAAGCCGGGCATAGCAATCCAAAAAAATTCAAACTTGAAGGTTCTAGGCCTCCGAGGCCCCTTGTCATCGGCGAGGAGAAGCGGGCAGTGATCGGATAGCGAGGACGAGAGGGCGTGAAGCAGATGAGTGCTGAAAGTGGTGTCCCACTCGGCATTGCAGAAAGTTTCGGGATTGGATTGCGGCTCTTCTTTGCACATCATCTTCTAGGATTTTGTTAAATGGGGTGCCTGGCAACCACATCAAGCACGGTAGGGGCCTTCGGCAGGGGGACCCCCTATCCCCGCTCCTTTTTGTCATTGCAATTGACACACTCCAACAACTACTGGAGCTGGCAACCCGAAAAGGACTACTCCACAAAATTCGTGGGAGAGGGATCATGGTGCGAACTTCACTCTATGCAGACGATGCGTCTGTTTTCATGGCTCCAATCAAAAAAGATATTGACAACCTCTCAGCCATTTTGAGCGGATTCGGGGAGGTCACCGGGCTATGCACCAATTTTCACAAGAGCTCGGTTGTGCCCATTCAATGCAATCACCTAAACTTGGAGCACATTCTGCAAGGATTGCCAGCTATCAGGGCGTCCTTCCCCATAAGATACTTGGGTCTTCCATTGTCCGTCTGGCAGCTTAAGAAGGTGGATTTGCAATTTCTTGAGGACAAAATTGCGGGCAAGTTGGTGACATATGAGGGGCAAAACATCACCACCATTGGACGAGCGACCCTTGTTAAGTCTGTCGCCACCTCGCAAGCGGTCTATTTCGTCACATCTTTGGTCATACCGCCGGGCATTCTTCACAATATCAACAAACTGGAGCGGGCTTTCCTTTGGTCAGGATCGGATAAGACGACGGGCGCCAAGTGCAAGGTAAACTGGGAGATGGTTTGCCGCCCGTGCGAATATGGCGGCCTTGGGGTTCTCAACACCGATAAATTCGCGCGGGCCTTGCGCTTGAGATGGCCATGGTTTGAGTGGACGGCACCACAAAAGTTGTGGGTGGGCTTGGGAAATCCATGTAATGAGGAGGACCTTGACTTCTTCTATGCGTCCACGACCATCACCATGGGGAACGGCGCTAAAACGCCTTTTTGGGATTCTCCCTGGCTCCATGGGTGCAAGCCTAAGGATGTTGCCCCGCTCGTCTTTGCGGCCTCCTCAAGGAAGAATTGGAAGGTGCGGGAGGCCCTACAAAATAATGCATGGATCCTCAAGCTCAACACCTCCACGGTTATCTCCGTTGAGCACATCCGACAATTCTTCACGCTATGGGCACTTGTGAACGATGTGCATCTGGACGCACTCTCTGAAGATACTATTGTGTGGAAGCATACGACAAGCGGGCACTACACTGCGGCCTCCGCCTACAAGGCCCAATTTCTTGGCTTGGTTCTCTCTCCCATGGACCAAATGGTTTGGAAAGCTTGGGCGCCACCAAAGGCTAAATTCTTCGCTTGGTTGGCTATCCAAGACAGAATTTGGACCGCGGATAGACTACGAAAACGTGGATGGCCAAATTGTGGTCTTTGCACCCTCTGCAAGCGAGAGCAAGAAAGTGGACCGCATCTTTTCTTCAAATGCCGCTTCACTATTAGGCTATGGAACTTGGTCATTGCAAAACTTGGGCTTCATCATATGGACACCTCTATGTGGCATGTTGAGAGTTCGGTTAAGGAATGGTGGACAAATAGGACCGGCGCCGGAGTCCCCAACAGGAAGGCCATGGCCTCTCTAACCATGCTCGTGTCATGGACCATTTGGAACGAGCGGAATGCGCGTGTTTTCCGGAACAAGAGTGCTCCACCGCCAATCTTGCTAAACAACATCATCTGCGAGGCAAACCTTTGGATCACCGCCGGAGCAAAATAATTAGGGAACATTATTTTGCGTGAGTAATCTTCCATGCCGTGTAAAAGTGTGCCCTTGTAACAAACTCTATCCTCTTCTTATTTAATAGATGAGGCAAATCTTTTGCCTCCGTTTCGAAAAAAAAAAACCTGATTAGTTACTGCAGTATGCTCGTCTCCAGGAGTGGCATCTGGTGGTGGTGGACTTTGCTTCTCAACTGCAAGATCTCTCCTTGAGCCGCGCCAAGTAAACTACTTGACCCAGCCAAGAATCTCACGACAATAGTAACAGAAAAAGCAAGCGCCGGCTTGTGGCTCTGAACCACAGAACCTGAGCCGAGCACGCTAAAGAAATCGATCAGGGCCGGTCAGAGGGATCCAGATCGCTCGCCTACCACAAGAGCGGTGCCGGTGAGTAGCCGTTACGGAGTCGCGCTCCCTTCCAAACGGGAGCTTGGTTCCCGGCGAGATTCCATTTAATTTACGTGGGTATCGTGATTCTGGGCCATGCATGAATGCATGGCGGTCTTAATACGGAACCGTATGGATGGTTGCCTGCAAGGGCCGGGCGGATTAAAGTACCGCTGTGGCAGCTAGCATTTGATGCCTGCCGAGAGCTTGGTAGCAGTTTTTTTTTTTTCGCGAGAAAATTTTCGATCTATTCATCTTCAATCATGGCAGTATAACGAATACCAGAAATAATAGAAATTATATCTAAATCCGTAGACCACCTAGCGACAACTACCAGCACTGAAGCGAGCCGAAGGCGCGCCGCCGTCATCGCCCCTCCATCGCCGGAGTCGGTCACAACTTGTTGTAGTAGACAGTCGGGAAGTCGTCGTGCTAAGGCCCCGTAGGACCAGCGCACCAGAACAGCAACCGCCGCAGATGAAGAATAACGTAGATCAGAAAAATCCAATCCGAAGACACACGAACGTAGACGAACAACGACGAGATCCGAGCAAATCCACCAAAGATAGATCCGCCGGAGACACACCTCCACACGCCCACCAATGATGCTAGACGCATTGCCGGAACGGGGGCTAGGCGGGGAGACCTTTATTCCATCTTCAGGGAGCCGCCGCCGTCTCGTCTTCCTGAGCAGGACACAAACCCTAGCAAAACTGCAAGAAACGATTAAAAACGGAGCCCTCCCGCCGACCCTTGCCGAGATCCACTGTGCCCCATGGCCCTAAGGCCATCGGAGAGGAGGCGGACCTGCGGCGGCGGCGGCGGGAGGCAAACCCTAGCTTTTTGTGGAGGAGAAGGAGGAGGCGGCGGCTACAACTTGAGGCGTAGCTTGGTAGCAGTTGACCCTCGTGATCGATCCGCATCATCACGTGCTGGACCCTGAGCCTGAGCGGGCGGCTCTTGCTCGCTGTCCCTCGCAATGGCATCCAGCCACATGCCAAGTTGCGTTGCATCTTTCCGTCCAGACTGTTGGAACAACCATACCAACAAATGAAGCTTTCAGTTTTGCTCAAGGATGCAGGCCTAGAGTTCGTCTGGTAGCAGGTTAAAACTCATTGGGAGGACTCTGCTGCTGCTGCTGAAGATTTTGGATGTTGAGTAGTGCCTTCTTATCAGTGAGAACTGAGAAGGGGCCAACAAATTCGTCAGAAAAATACACAATTATTTTTGTAGAAAGCAGGTGCTCCTTTCATCAATGTACTAAATCGGCCTAATGACCAGCCCACCGAGGCCATCAAACACCATCTCGACCGATGCGTCATGGTCGGTCCAGACATCCCAGCCACCGGCGTTCGAACCGTCCCCTTCTTGATCTTGTGCCTAGCCTATCAGCTTCGTGTAGTAGAATTTGAAGGAAATTAACCCCTTTGCCCTGATCATGGTCTTCATGCTATGATCTGCATGTAGCATTGTTTGTTCAATCGTGTAACGCTCAATAACCCAATATGTACAACCTTTCACGGATGTTTTACAAAACTTTCCAAGTAATTCTCTCCCACATGAATGTCATGGGGGTGGGGCCCACCCCTCTTCCTATTTCCCAATCATATTCTTCCAAGTCAGCATGTTCGTGAAATCCGTACGTGACCTCTCTGTCGCTGTCCAAGAGGGACGCGACACCCATGGGCATCATTGTCGCTAGTGCCAAAGCACAAGGCTTTCGCCCGGAGCCCCTCATCCTATTGGTTTTCGTTGCAGTGAGTTTCGATGGCTTCTACTAGTATAGTTCTGAAACTCGGAAGGAGCCCTTTTGTTTTTCCTAAAAATGCTTTTAAGATACAATTCTAACCGGGAAACTTCCTTCTTTGATGATTCAAAATTTTGCAAAATCCTCCTTTAGAACTCTAAACGGTTTTGAAAATTTGAGTGAGACATGAGCCCCCACACAATTGTCTTTGGGATAGCCCCTACCGCCAGTCAATCTATTTGTTTTTCTCTGGAAAAAAATTTCTTGTCTGAAACTTTGTAAGAGCAGTGCACATAAATTCTGTTGCTATATTATTTGGGAAACGCTTGCCTTCAGCCGCATTCCTTATGTGGCGTGTGTATGTGTGTTCTTTGCATCTCTCTTTCTGCAACATCATATGTGTTGTAAAATTGTCTTCCGCAACAACACCCATACAACAAAAAAATGAAGACGATTCTGCAACATTGTTTGTGTTGCAATTTGTTTCCCTCAACAACACCCATGTTGCAATAGCAATGAAGAGAAAAAAAATCTACAACATCAACCACGTCGCAAAAGATTTCTGCAACATAAGCTTTGTTGCAAAGTATTCTACTCCCTCCGTTCGGAATTACTCGTCCAATAAATGAATGTATCTAGATGTATTTTAGTTGTAGATACATCTATTTTTATCCATTTTTGTGACAAGTAATTCCGAACGGAGGGAGTACATCACTACCCTTGATGCAATAATGAGAACAATGTTGGGTGCTGGATAGTTGTACATTTGACAGTTGCCGAGGCGGCAGATCTTTTAGAAAGATCCGCCTGCCGATTTCTATAAAATATGAACTCAGAATATGTGCAGAAGATAACAAAATATTACTTAGGGCGTGTTTGGAAGCTCGCTGGCTTTCGTTTAGGCCAGTTTCTTACGGGAGCCAGCTACAACTAGCTTCCCAAAGGAGCCAGCGATCGAGACCTCCTAGCTGACGCTCGCTAGCGTCAAACCCACGAGCTTCCGCGCAGGATGCGCTATCTGAACGGGCCGGCCCAGTCGGGGTGACACAACAAAGCCGCCGTTAGAATAGCAAAAACAGACGTTTAATCCAGGAATCGAACTCGCGAACCCACGATCGAGAGCTAATGTTATCTACCACTGGAATTGCTCCAGGTTGATGATTACCTGGCCGTGCAAATGTTTAAGAACTAAACGCAGCGGCAGATCAATTTTTTTTAACAAATCTTCCATTGAACATTTTTGTGATATACGCTGAATAACTTTTAGATACAGATTGAACATTTTAATGATCTCCGATAAACAATTTTGAAACATACATTGAACATTCCTGTGATATAGGATGAACAACTTTTAAGTACACAATGAACTTTTTTTGAAATACGTTGAACATTTTCTTAATATATGCTGAACATTTTGGTAATGTACGTTGAACATTTTTTTTAATACACGATTAACGTTTTTATAATGCATGTTGAACTTTTTCATAAAACAATGACATTTTTCTTAATATATGATGAACATTTTTATAATACATGATGAACTTTTTATATACCACACAATAAAGAGAAGAAAAAAGATAAAAGATAAAAGAAGAAGACAAATATAATAGAAAATAAACAAAAAATGAAGGAAAAAAATCAAAACAAAAACAAGGAAAGAACAACTGGAAAACCGAACAAAACAATGAAAAAATCAGAAGCAAAAAACCAGAGAAGAAAAACGAAAAAACTCGCAGGAAACAGCGAAGGAGGCAGCAGCAAACGAAGAAGCCCCGAATCCCGTCCGTGGGCCGGCCCAACCACAGGATCGCCTCAGCGAAGGCACGACCTTTTGACGCTAACGAGCGTCAAATAGGATCTGCCCCAGCGATCGTTCAGCCGCACAAGGTAGCTCCAGCTCGGTCAGCATGGGCTGCCAGCCCAGGAAGGTAGATTGGCCCCTTTCGGCTGGTTTCAAGACAAGCTATGGATGGCCCAATTATGCAAGGTCGCTGAGAGATCATGTATTATAAAAACGAGTAATTTGGAACAGAGGGAGTATCAGGGAGAGAAAGAACAGACCGAGCGAACCGGTATGCTGCTCTGAGATCACTTGGCAGTGGCATATCGGGTAATATTGCCCAACTCTGTCTCCTCCGATTTTCGGGAGCGGGGTTCGAGCTGCTCCTTGCTTTTGCACTGCGAGGCTACACTGCTCCACGAAGCCACCTTTTGGGAGCTGCGACATTCGGGCTGCTCCTTGCTTTTGCACTGCGAGGCTACGCTGCTCCACGAAGCCACCTTTTGGGAGCTGCGACATTCGGGCTGCTCCATGCACGGAGATGATGAAGCTAGAAGCCAAAGACGATCCGAACATGCCCTTAGTGTCTCGATGTCACCGTGGCACTCCTTGGTTGTCATGGTTATTTTTTAGACCCTATTTCATCACCAGCAGCACGAAGCTCGATTGCTCGGTTTCTCGTTCCGCTCGCTCGGGAGACGCTAGTTGACCGGTTAACTAGTTGACCAACTCATCAGTTGACTTTTGAAGAAGTTCATAAGTTTTTTAAAAAGTACATTTGAAAAAAAGTTCATCAAAAAATTTAAAATCACGAATTGGGAAAAGGTTCTTAAATTCAAAAAAAAACACAAATTTCTGAATAGTTCACATTTTTTAAATGACGAATTTCAAAAAAATCGTGATTTTTTTTGAAAATTTCAACAAGTTCACGATTTTGAAAAAAATCATGAATTTTTGAAAATTCAAATTCGATTTTCTAAGAAAATTGAAAAAAAATATTCTAATTTGCCAAAACAATCAAGCATTTGAAAAACTGAAAATGGAAAAGAAAAGTGGATGAAAACGAAAGAAGAAAAACGGATAAGAACCAGGCACAAAAACAGGACACAAAAAAACAGACATATAGCTTCCAAAAGCTTTCCCAAATCTAGCGAAAGGAATGGGTTCTTCGTTGTGTACTGTTTTGCCATTAACGGGTGCTACAACTTTGTGATAGTCTCGCCTCTGGTGTACTGGTTTTAGAAAGCTTGTATGGGCCGTTCTTTAAACCTTTCAGATGATTCTTTTTCTTCTTTCGTTTCCGTGTTTCTTTTTACCGGCTTTCTTCAGTTTTCTTGGTCTTTTCCTTCACCAAATTTCTTCATTTCCTCTTTATTTTTTGGAACACTTGTCTATTATTTTTCAATACATATTACACTTTTTTGTATAAACGTTAAGGGCTCCTTTGATTCAAAGGAATTTTATAGGGTTTCTGGAGGATTGAAATCCTTAGAATTTTTTTTATGTTGGTCCTTTGATTCATAGGATTGAATCCCATAGGAATTTTTCCTATGGAATCTTTTGTACTACATTTCATAGGAAATCTAACATCCACTCCAATCTCTTTTTAAAATTCCTTTGTTTTTCATGTGGCATCGAACACTCATTGCTAATCATATAGGATTCAAGTGGGCATGTCACTCTAACCCTATACTTTTCCTATTCCTACGTTTTTAAAATCCTACGATTTAAAGAGGCCCTAATTTTTCTGTACATGTTGAACATTTTTAAA
Source organism: Triticum timopheevii (assembly GCA_963921465.1). Classification (NCBI taxonomy): domain Eukaryota; kingdom Viridiplantae; phylum Streptophyta; class Magnoliopsida; order Poales; family Poaceae; genus Triticum; species Triticum timopheevii. The sequence continues at coordinate 455,888,534 of OY997262.1, read as the reverse complement.
TACACAATGTATATTATTTTCAAAATACATGTTTTGATTCTTTTTATAAACTTTTTTTTTCAAATACACATTCAACATTTTTAACAGCATGAAATATTAAGCTACGCAAACATTTTGTACATTTCATTCTTTAAATGTCACGAACATTTGTTCAAAATACATGAAAATTTCTTTACAAGGCCATGCACATTTTTTTTTGAATGGTCCAAAAACTTTAGGAATTATATGATTTTTTACATTCTATAAGAAATTTTAAAAAAATTTAGAAAATTTTTGGAACACTTGAATATTCTATAAATGTCAAGGCAGCCCGTCAATTTTTTTAAAGTTGCATGAATATTTTTTTGCACTGCATAAACATTTGAAAATATTCGTTGAACTTTATTAAAAAATTAAGCAAAACATTTCTGCATTTCAACAAAGTATTTGAAGAGGGGGGAAAATGTGCGCTAGGGAGCTAGCCTTGCTCCCACATTGGGCCGCCCCACTTAGAGCGCCCTTGAGGCGAGGGCCTCTTTTGTCTCGCTCCTTGGTCGTGGTGGATATGGAGCTAGCTCGGATCGGCTCGTTAAGTGAACGAGCTACGGGATTATTATTTTTTGATCTATTGATCATACATCATACTAGCATTAAAAAACACAAGAAGTAATAGAAATTATATCTAAGTTCATAGACCACCTAGCAACGACTATAAGCACTGTAGCGAGCAGAAGGCACTCCGTCGTCTTTGCCTCTCCCTCATCAGAGTTGGACAAAGCGTATTGTTGTAGACAATTTGGGAAGTGATCACGCTAAGACTCCAAAAGACTAATGCACCACAACAACAACCATCATCGATGACGAGAATCATATATGGGAAGGGTCCAACCTATAGGCACATGAACATGGAAGACACTCATCCACATGTCCTCTTCCGACGCTAAAGGCACCACCGAGCCGAGCCTAGGCAGAGAGAACAATCTTCCATCTTCAAAAGTCGTCGCCGCCCCTTCTTAAGCAAAACATGAACTCTAAACAAGCTAAAAAAGGTAGTCTAAAATGAAGCAGGAGTCCTCATGATGGCAAGGGCCGAGATCCACAATGTCTTGGCGGAGCTACAACAAGGCTACATGGGTCATGACTCGCCTAGCTTTGTGCTGGATTTAGTCTATTTTGGGAGGAACGCAATAACTATTTCAGAAATTCCTAAATAAATCCTAGAGGCCCACTTAGCCCATTTGTGCAAGGCAAGGGATACTACAAAAGTTTAATCCCACATTGCTAGTTGAGTGGGAGTTGGACCTCCTTATAAGGGCAGTTCTTTCCCCACTTGTATGAGCATGAGAACAAAAGGGACATCCATGCGCGCTCCTCCTCCGCCACCCGCCTCGCCACGCCTCGTCACGACGCGCCGCGGGTTGCGGGAACGAGCCGATGTCTAATTTTTGCCACGCACTACGGGTATACGAAAGGTCACTTGGGAGCTAAAAAGTTTTTGCGGTAGTGGATAATGAATACGAACGACGCACCTCTTTGCGTGCTGCCTATTCACTTCGTCTCCCTCCATTTCTTCACCTCCCGTCGCAGCCTGTTCGCGTCCCTCTCCTGTGCCTATATAAGAGAGGTCGCTCCTCTTCAGAGATACACATCAGAAGGTCCTCTTCCTCTCGCCACACAGTTCTTGAGCACGCGCTGCTGCTACAATCTTCCCCATCCCGGCTTGCGGCGTGCACCGCAGGTCGGGACAGTAGGCCTCCAAAATCGCACCTTTTTGAGTCCTGTACGGGAGAAGGGTGATAAGGTTTTTGGGGAGCGCTCTGCGCGACTACTGACTTCTTCGTCATGGACACTCCGGACTCCGACGACTACTTCCCTGACGACGACTTCCCCGACGTCGACAACCTCCTCGATGACATGGAGGACACCGACCCCAAGTCCAGTGCCTCTGCTCCTGCTGCTGTCACGTACGTGTTTCTCCCCTTTCTATTAGAGGTTCTGCTACAGTTCCTTGTTCTAGTATTTGCCCTAGATATGTTAGAATCTATTTCATATATGCAACCTGCTATATTGTCTGCTCTAGATATGTTAAGTTACGGTTCATATATGAACATGCTGTTTACCTTCTCTTTGTTAAATCGCATGACTTATTTTATCACTGCTATACTAGCCATACTTTATCTAGTATTTCTGTTAATAAAATCATTCGGTAAATTGCTCATATTTCCAACAATCCAAAAACCTTATTATAGGCAATTTATCCCGAGTGGTTTTGCTGCTTCCATGAGACCTCCTATGTTTGAGGGTATCCACTATAAGAGGTGGCGCGTGAGAGTAGTCTTATGGTTTCAGAACATGAGCTGCTACGACGCCACTCTTGGCAAACCTGAAGGAGAGCAAGATGCCCAACAGGCACAAGCTTTTCAGAAAATGGATACCTTGTTTAAGGCTGCTCTCTTGAGTGTTCTTGGTGAGAACATAGTTGATGCTTATGCGTCAATTGATAATGGAAAAGATATGTGGGATGCACTCGAGGCCAAGTTTGGGGTCTTGGATGCTGGCACTGAGTTGTACATCATGGAGCAATTCTGTGACTACAGGATGACTGAAGAGCGCTCCGTGGTTGAGCAAGCTCATGAGATATAGTCATTTGCTAGAGAACTTGAGCACTTCAATTGTATCCTACCAGACAAGTTTATTGCCGGAGGTATCATCACTAAGCTTCCTCCCACGTGGAGGAACTTTGCTACCTCACTGAAGCATAAGAGGCAGGAGTTTTCCATTCCGGATCTCATTGGTACTCTTGACGTGGAAGAAAATGCGAGAGCAAAGGACAACCGTGCTCGAGGTATTGAGGGAGGTTCTAGTGCCAATCTAGTACAGAAGAAAAACTTTCAGCCCCACAAGTTCAAGAACAAGGGCAAGTTTGATGGTAAAGCAAAGTTTGATGGGAAGAACAAGGTTGTGCAGCACACGAACTTCAAGAAGAAGAATGACAAGAAGAAAGGTGCTTGTCATGTGTGTGGAGATCCTGATCATTGGGCTCCTAGTTGCCCCAATCGCTATGACAAGCGTCATCCTGGAAAAGGAGGCAAGACCGCTAATGTTGTCATTGGAGACACTGACATGAAGGATGTTGGGTATGGTATACTTCCCACTATTCTTTCAGTATGTCATTCTCCTGATTGGTTGATTGATACGGGTGCTAATGTGCATGTATGCGGTGATATTTCCATGTTTTTGTCTTATCAGACCGCAGGGGCTTCAACCGTGCTGATGGGCAACGGTTCAAGTGCTTCTGCTCGTGGTGTTGGCACGGTCGATCTGAAGTTTACTTCGAGTAAGATCGTGCGGCTGAAGAACGTGCATTATGTCCCCTCCGTCAATAAAAATCTTGTTAGCGGATCTCTTCTGTGTAGAGATGGCTACAAGCTTGTCTTTGAGTCGAATAAATTTGTAATTTCCAAGTATGGAACCTTTGTTGGTAAAGGCTATGAGTCAGGAGGCCTGTTTCGTTTATCCTTATCAGACGTTTGCAATAAAGTTGTTAATCATATGTGCAACAGTAGTGAATCAAATGTGTGGCATTCACGTCTTTGTCATGTTAACTTTGGTTGCATGTCACGACTAGCGAAGTTGAGCTTAATCCCTAGTTTCACCACTGTCAAGGGATCCAAGTGTCAAGTGTGTGTGCAAGCTAAGCAACCACGCAAGTCTCATGTGACTGCAGAAACGAGAAATCTTGCACCACTAGAACTCATGCATTCAGATCTATGTGAAATGAATGGTGTTTTGACAAAAGGTGGAAAGAAATATTTCATGACGTTAATTGATGACTCCATTAGATAATGTCAAGTGTATCTTCTAAAATCTAAGGATGAGGCTTTGAACTATTTCAAGATCTATAAAGCTGAAGCGGAAAACCAACTTAATCGAAAGATCAAGAGGCTTAGGTCCGATCGTGGTGGAGAGTATTTCTCAAATGAATTTGATTCCTTTTGTGTGGAACATGGTATAATCCATGAGAGTATGCCTCCCTATTCACCTCAATCAAATGGGGTGGCCGAAAGGAAGAACCGTACTCTAACTAATTTGGTTAACGCCATGTTAGACACATCGAGTCTCTCTAAGGCATGGTGGGGGGAGGCTATATTGACAGCATGTCATGTCCTAAACCGAGTTCCCACAAAGAACAAAGAGATAACTCCATTCAAGGAATGGGAGAAGAAAAGGTTAAAGCTCTCTTATCTACGAACCTGGGGTTGTTTGGCGAAAGTCAATGTGCCAATTCCAAAGAAGCGGAAGCTGGGACCAAAAACTGTGGATTGTGTTTTCCTGGGATATGCTTTCCATAGCATTGGTTATAGATTCTTGGTTGTAAAATCTGAGGTACCTTACATGCATGTCGGTATGATCATGGAGTCAAATGATGCGACTTTCTTTGAAGATATCTTTCCCATGAAGGATATGGCTACCTCATCTAACACTACTAGGAAAATGCTTATAGGTAGACATTTAGCAGTAGCGTTGGTTAGATACCCATCGCTACTGCTATTTAGCAGTAGCGCCGGCCAGCACAAGCGCTACAAGTGCACGTTAGCAGTAGCGCTGGATTTCACAGCCAGCGCTACTGCTAATGGGCCACACTCTTGAAGGAAATATTCCCTAGAGGCAATAATAAAGTTATTATTTATTTCCTCATATCATGATAAATGTTTATTATTCATGCTAGAATTGTATTAACCGGAAACATAATACATGTGTGAATATATAGACAAACTTAATGTGACTAGTATGCCTCTACTTGACTAGCTCATTAATCAAAGATGGTTATGTTTCCTAACTATATACATGTGTTGTCATTTGATTAACGGGATCACATCATTAGGAGAATGATGTGATTGACTTGTCCCATTCCGTTAGCCTAGCACTTGATCGTTTAGTATGTTGCTATTGCTTTCTTCATGACTTATACAAAGTTCCTACAACTATGAGATTATGCAACTCCCGTTTACCGGAAGAACACTTTGTGTGCTACCAAACGTCACAACGTAACTGGGTGATTATAAAGGAGCTCTACAGGTGTCGCCGAAGGTACATGTTGAGTTGGCGTATTTCGAGATTAGGATTTGTCACTCCGATTGTCGGAGAGGTATCTCTGGGCCCTCTCGGTAATGCACATCACTACAAGCCTTGCAAGCAATGTAGCTAATGAGTTAGTTATGGAATGGTGCATTAAGTAATGAGTAAAGAGACTTGCCGGTAACGAGATTGAACTAGGTATTGGATACCGACGATCGAATCTCGGGCAAGTAACATACCAATGACAAAGGGAACAACGTTGTTATGCGGTTTGACCGATAAAGATCTTCGTAGAATATGTAGGGGCCAATATGAGCATCCAGGTTCCGCTATTGGTTATTGACCGGAAACTGTTCTAGGTCATGTCTACATAGTTCTCGAACCCGTAGGGTCCGCACGCTTAACGTTACGATGACAGTTACATTATGACTTTATAGTTTTTGATGTACCGAAGGTTGTTCGGAGTCCCGAATGTGATCACAGACATTACGAGGAGTCTCGAAATGGTCGAGACATAAAGATTGATATATTGGAAGCCTATATTTGGATATCGGAATCGTTCCGGGTGAAATCGGGATTTTACCGGAGTACCGGGGGGTTACCGGAACCCCCTCGGGGGTTAAATGGGCCTACATGGGCCCTAAGGGAGAAGAGGAGGGCCGGCCAGGGCAGGCCGTGCGCCCCCTCCCACCCTAGTCCGAATAGGCCAAGGAAGGGGGGGGGGGCGCCCCCCTTTCCTCTTTCCCCCTTCCCCCTTCCTTCTCCAACAAGGCAAGAGGGGGGAGTCCTACTCTCGGTGGGAGTAGGACTCCTCCAGGCGCACCCCTAGGGGCCGGCCGCGCCTCCCCCCTCTCTCCTTTATATACGGGGGCAGGGGGCACCCCAAGACACACAAGTTAATCTTCGTGATCGTTCCTTAGCCGTGTGCGGTGCCCCCCTCCACCATATTCCACCTCGGTCATATCGTTGCGGTGCTTAGGCGAAGCCCTGCGTCGGTAGAACATCATCATCGTCACCATGCCGTCGTGCTGACGGAACTCATCCCCGACATCCTGCTGGATCGGAGTCCGGGGATCGTCATCGAGCTGAACATGCGCTGAACTCGGAGGTGCCGTACGTTCGGTACTTGGATCGGTCGGATCGTGAATACGTACGACTACATCAACCGCGTTGTCATAACGCTTCCGCTATCGGTCTACGAGGGTACGTGGACAATACTCTCCCCTCTCATTGCTATGCATCACCATGATCTTGCGTGTGCGTAGGAAATTTTTTGAAATTACTACGTTACCCAACAGTGGCATCCGAGCCTGGTTTTATGCGTAGATGTCATATGCACGAGTAGAACACAAGTGAGTTGTGGGCGATACAAGTCATACTGCTTACCAGCATGTCATACTTTGGTTCAGCGGTATTGTGAGATGAAGCGGCCCGGACCGACATTACGCGTACGCTTACGCGAGACTAGTTTCACCGTTACGAGCACTCGTGCTTAAAGCTGACTGGCGGGTGTCTGTCTCTCTCACTTTAGTTGAACCGAGTGTGGCTACGCCTGGTCCGTGCGAAGGTTAAAACATCACTAACTTGACGAACTATCGTTGTGGTTTTGATGCATAGGTAAGAACGGTTCTTGCTCAGCCCCGTAGCAGCCACGTAAAAGTTGCAACAACAAAGTAGAGGACGTATAACTTGTTTTTGCAGGGCATGTTGTGATGTGATATGGTCAAGACGTGATGCTATATTTTATTGTATGAGATGATCATGTTTTGTAACCGAAGTTATCGGCAACTAGCAGGAGCCATATGGTTGTCGCTTTATTGTATGAAATGCAAACGCCCTGTAATTGCTTTACTTTATCACTAAGCGGTAGCGATAGTCGTAGAAGCAATAGATGGCGTAACGACAACGATGCTATGATGGAGATCAAGGTGTTGCGCCGGTGACGATGGTGATCACGACGGTGCTTCAGAGATGGAGATCACAAGCACAAGATGATGATGGCCATATCATATCACTTATATTGATTGCATGTGATGTTTATGCTTTATGCATCTTATCTTGCTTTGATTGACGATAGCATTTTAAGATGATCTCTCACTAAATTATCAAGAAGTGTTCTCCCTGAGTATGCACCGTTGCGAAAGTTCTTCGTGCTGAGACACCACGTGATGATCGGGTGTGATAGGCTCTACGTTCAAATACAACGGGTGCAAAACAGTTGCACACGCGGAATACTCAGGTTAAACTTGACGAGCCTAGCATATACAGATATGGCCTCGGAACACGGAGACCAAAAGGTTGAACGTGAATCATATAGTAGATATGATCAACATAGTGATGTTCACCATTGAAACTACTCCATCTCACGTGATGATCGGACATGGTTTAGTTGATTTGGATCACGTGATCACTTAGATGACTAGAGAGATGTCTGTCTAAGTGGGAGTTCTTAAGTAATATGATTAATTGAACTTAAATTTATCATGAACTTAGTACCTGATAGTATTTTGCTTGTCTATGTTTGTTGTAGATAGATGGATCGTGGTGTTGTTCCGTTGAATTTTAATGCGTTCCTTGAGAAAGCTAAGTTGAAAGATGATGGTAGCAATTACACGGGCTGGGTCCGTAACCTGAGGATTATCCTCATTGCTGCAGAGAAGAATTTTGTCCTGGAAGCACCGCTGGGTGCCAGGCCTGCTGCTGATGCAACTAACGATGTTAAGAACGTCTGGCAGAGCAAAGCTGATGACTACTCGATAGTTCAGTGTGCCATGCTTTACGGTTTGGAACCGGGTCTTAAACGATGTTTTGAATGTCATGGAGCATATGAGATGTTCCAAGAGTTGAAGTTAATATTTCAAGCAAATGCCCGGATTGAGAGATATGAAGTCTCCAATAAGTTCTATAGCTGTAAGATGGAGGAGAATAATTCTGTCAGTGAACACATACTCAAAATGTCTGGGTATAATAATCACTTGATTCAACTGGGAGTTAATCTTCCTGATGATAGTGTCATTGACAGAATTCTTCAATCACTGCCACCAAGCGAAAAGAGCTTCATGATGAACTATAATATGCAAGGGATGGACAAAACTATTCCCGAGCTCTTCACAATGCTAAAAGCTGCGGAGGTAGAAATCAAGAAGGAGCATCAAGTGTTGATGGTTAACAAGACCACCAGTTTCAAGAAAAAGGGCAAAGGGAAGAAGAAGGGGAACTTCAAGAAGAACAGCAAACAAGTTGCTGCTCAAGAGAAGAAACCCAAGTCTGGACCTAAGCCTGAGACTGAGTGCTTCTACTGCAAGCAGACTGGACACTGGAAGCGGAACTGCCCCAAGTATTTGGCGAATAAGAAGGATGGCAAAGTGAACAAAGGTATATGTGATATACATGTTATTGATGTGTACCTTACTAATGCTCGCAGTAGTACCTGGGTATTTGATACTGGTTCTGTTGCTAATATTTGCAACTCGAAACAGGGACTACGGATTAAGCGAAGATTGGCTAAGGACGAGGTGATGATGCGCGTGGGAAATGGTTCCAAAGTCGACGTGATCACAGTCGTCACGCTACCTCTACATCTACCATCGAGATTAGTTTTAGACCTAAATAATTGTTTTTTGGTGCCAGCGTTGAGCATGAACATTATATCTAGATCTTGTTTGATGCGAGACGGTTATTCATTTAAATCAGAGAATAATGGTTGTTCTATTTATAGGAGTAATATCTTTTATGGTCATGCACCCTTGAAGAGTGGTCTATTTTTATTGAATCTCGATATTAGTGATACACATATTCATAATGTTGAAACCAAAAGATGCAGAGTTGATAATGATAGTGCAACTTATTTGTGGCACTGCCGTTTAGGTCATATCGGTGTAAAGCGCATGAAGAAACTCCATACTGATGGACTTTTGGAATCACTTGATTATGAATCACTTGGTACTTGTGAACCGTGCCTCATGGACAAGATGACTAAAACGCCGTTCTCCGGAACTATGGAGCGAGCAACTGATTTATTGGAAATCATACATACTGATGTATGTGGTCCAATGAATATTGAGGCTCACGGCGGGTATCGTTATTTTCTCACCTTCACAGATGATTTGAGCAGATATGGGTATATCTACTTAATGAAACACAAGTCTGAAACGTTTGAAAAGTTCAAAGAATTTCAGAGTGAAGTAGAAAATCATCGTAACAAGAAAATAAAATTTCTACATCTGATTGTGGAGGAGAATATTTGAGTTACAAGTTTGGTTTACATTTGAAGCAATGCGGAATAGTTTTGCAACTCACGCCACCCGGAACACCACAGCGAAATGGTGTGTGCGAACATCATAATCGTACTTTACTAGATATGGTGCGATCTATGATGTCTCTTACTGATTTACCGCTATCGTTTTGGGGATATGCTTTAGAGACGTCCGCATTCACGTTAAATAGGGCACCATCAAAATCCGTTGAGACGACGCCTTATGAACTGTGGTTTGGCAAGAAACCAAAGTTGTCGTTTCTTAAAGTTTGGGGCTGCGATGCTTATGTGAAGAAACTTCAACCAGATAAGCTCGAACCCAAATCGGAGAAATGTGTCTTCATAGGATACCCAAAAGAGACTATTGGGTACACCTTCTATCACAGATCCGAGGGCAAGATTTTCGTTGCTAAATTCAGATCCTTTCTAGAGAAGGAGTTTCTCTCAAAAGAAGTGAGTGGGAGGAAAGTAGAACTTGATGAGGTAACTGTACCTGCTCCCTTATTGGAAAGTAGTTTAACTACACCAATTAGTGAGGAAGCTAATGATATTGATCATGAAACTTCAGATCAAGTTTCTACTGAACCTCATAGGTCTACCAGAGTAAGATCCGCACCAGAGTGGTACGGTAATCCTATTCTGGAAGTCATGTTACTTGACCATGGCGAACCTACAAACTATGAGGAGGCGATGATGAGCCCAGATTCCGCAAAATGGCTTGAAGCCATGAAATTTGAGATAGGATCCATGTATGAGAACAAAGTATGGACTTTGGTTGACTTGCCCAATGATCGGCAAGCCATTGCGAATAAATGGATCTTCAAGAAGAAGACTGACACTGATGGTAATGTAACTGTCTACAAAGCTCGACTTGTTGCGAAAGGTTTTCGACAAGTTCAAGGGGTTGACTACGATGAGACTTTCTCACCCGTAGCGATGCTTAAGTCTGTCCGAATCATGTTAGCAATTGCCGCATTTTATGATTATGAAATTTGGCAAATGGATGTCAAAATTGCATTCCTGAATGGATTTCGAGAAGAAGTGTTGTATATGATACAACCGGAAGGTTTTATCGATCCAAAAGGTGCTAACAAAGTGTGCAAGCTCCAGCGATCCATTTATGGACTGGTGCAAGCATCTCGGAGTTGGAATAAATGCTTTGATAGTGTGATCAAAGCATATGGTTTTATACAGACTTTTGGAGAAGCCTGTATTTACAAGAAAGTAAGTGGGAGCTCTGTAGCATTTCTGATATTATATGTAGATGACATATTGTTAATTGGAAATGATATAGAATTTCTGGATAGCATAAAGGGATACTTGAAGAAAAGTTTTTCAATGAAAGACCTCGGTGAAGCTGCTTACATATTGGGCATCAAGATCTATAGAGATAGATCAAGACGCTTAATTGGACTTTCACAAAGCACATACCTTGATAAAGTTTTGAAAACTTTCAAAATGGATTAGGCAAAGAAAGGGTTCTTGCCAGTATTACAAGGTGTGAAGTTGAGTCAGACTCAATGCCCGACCACAGCAGAAGATAGAGAGAAATGAAAGATGTTCCCTATGCTTCAGCCATAGGCTCTATCATGTATGCAATGCTGTGTACCAGACCTGACGTATGCTTAGCAATAAGTTTAGGGAGGTACCAAAGTAATCCATGAGTGGATCACTGGACAGTGGTCAAGAATATCCTAAAATACCTGAAAAGGACTAGGGATATGTTTCTCGTTTATGGAGGTGACAAAGAGCTAGTCGTAAATGGTTACGTCGATGCAAGCTTTGACACTAATCCGGACGATTCTAAATCGCAAACTAGATATGTGTTTATATTGAACGGTGGAGCTGTCAGTTGGTGCAGTTCTAAACAAAGCGTCATGGCAGGATCTACATGCGAAGCGGAGTACATAGCTGCTTCGGAAGCAGCAAATGAAGGAGTCTGGATGAAGGAGTTCATTTCCGATCTAGGTGTCATACCTAGTGCATCGGGACCAATGAAGATCTTCTTTGACAATACTAGTGTAATTGCCTTGGCAAAGGAATCCAGATTTCTCAAGAGGACCAAGCACATCAAGAGACGCTTCAATTCCATCCGGGACCAAGTCCAGGTGGGAGACATAGAGATTTGCAAGATACACACGGATCTGAATGTTGCAGACCCATTGACTAAGCATCTTCCACGAGCAAAACATAATCAGCACCAAGACTCCATGGGTGTTAGAATCATTACAGTGTAATCTAGATTATTGACTCTAGTCAAGTGGGAGACTAAAGGAAATATGCCCTAGAGGCAATAATAAAGTTATTATTTATTTCCTCATATCATGATAAATGTTTATTATTCATGCTAGAATTGTATTAACCGGAAACATAATACATGTGTGAATATATAGACAAACTTAATGTAACTAGTATGCCTCTACTTGACTAGCTCATTAATCAAAGATGGTTATGTTTCCTAACTATATACATGTGTTGTCATTTGATTAACGGGATCACATCATTAGGAGAATGATGTGATTGACTTGACCCATTTCGTTAGCCTAGCACTTGATCATTTAGTATGTTGCTATTGCTTTCTTCATGACTTATACAAAGTTCCTACAACTATGAGATTATGCAACTCCCGTTTACCGGAAGAACACTTTGTGTGCTACCAAACATCACAACGTAACTGGGTGATTATAAAGGAGCTCTACAGGTGTCTCCGAAGGTACATGTTGAGTTGGCGTATTTCGAGATTAGGATTCGTCACTCCAATTGTCGGAGAGGTATCTCTGGGCCCTCTCGGTAATGCACATCACCACAAGCCTCGCAAGCAATGTAGCTAATGAGTTAGTTATGGGATGATGCATTACGTAACGAGTAAAGAGACTTGCCGGTAACGAGATTGAACTAGGTATTGGATACCGACGATCGAATCTCGGGCAAGTAACATACCGATGACAAAGGGAACAACGTATGTTGTTATGCGGTTTGACTGATAAAGATCTTCGTAGAATATGTAGGAGCCAATATGAGCATCCAGGTTCCGCTATTGGTTATTTACCGAAAACTGTTCTAGGTCATGTCTACATAGTTCTCGAACCCGTAGGGTCCGCACGCTTAACGTTACGATGACAGTTACATTATGAGTTTATAGTTTTTGATGTACCGAAGGTTGTTCGGAGTCCCGGATGTGATCACGGACATGATGAGGAGTCTCGAAATGGTCGAGACATAAAGATTGATATATTGGAAGCCTATATTTGGATATCGGAATTGTTCCGGGTGAAATCGGGATTTTACCGGAGTACTGGGGGGTTACCGGAACCCCCTCGGGGGTTAAATGGGCCTACATGGGCCCTAAGGGAGAAGAGGAGGGCCGGCCAGGGCAGGCCGCGCGCCCCCTCCCCCCCCCCTAGTCCAAATAGGACAAGGAAGGGGGGGGGCGCCCCCCTTTCCTCTTTCCCCCTTCCCCCTTCCTTCTCCAACAAGGCAAGAGGAGGGAGTCCTACTCCCGGTGGGAGTAGGACTCCTCCAGGCGCACCCCTAGGGGCCGGCCGCACCTCCCCCCTCCCTCCTTTATATACGGGGGCAGGGGCACCCCAAGACACACAAGTTAATCTTCGTGATCCTTCCTTAGCCGTGTGCGGTGCCCCCCTCCACCATATTCCACCTCGGTCATATCGTTGCGGTGCTTAGGCGAAGCCCTGCGTCGGTAGAACATCATCATTGTCATCATGCCGTTGTGCTGACGGAACTCATCCCCAACACCCTGCTGGATCGGAGTCCGGGGATCGTCCTCGAGCTGAACGTGTGCTGAACTCGGAGGTGCCGTACGTTCGGTACTTGGATCGGTCGGATCGTGAATACGTACGACTACATCAACCGCGTTGTCATAACGCTTCTGCTATCAGTCTATGAGGGTACGTGGACAATACTCTCCCCTCTCGTTGCTATGCATCACCATGATCTTGCGTGTGCGTAGGAATTTTTTTGAAATTACTACGTTACCCAACAGCTCTCGGGCCCCCGTTGCAGCTTTAGCTATAGCGCTGGGCCGCCTACCCCGCGCTGCCGCTAAGCCCACCTCTCTGCTTCCTCCCGTGTCAGCCCGTGCACCACCCCTCGCTTCACTCACACTCACACGCTCACACCAGATCGAATCCCTCAGTCGTCCCCCGATCCGGCCGCCGCCCCCGCGTCCTACTCCGGCCGCCCTCCCCGGCACCGGCCCTCCTTCCCTGCCGGCCGCCCCCGCACCAGCCCTCCTCCCCTGCCGCCCCACCCCCCCCGCACCGGCCCTCCTCCCCTGCCGACTGCCCCCCGCATCGGCCATCCTCCCCCGCCTGTCGCCCCCCCTCCCGCGCTGGCCCTCCTCCACCGAGAGGTATACTCCTCCCTCCTTCCTCCTCCTCCCTCCCTCCCTAGTTATAGTTATTAGAGAGTAGTTATTTTTTAGGTGTTTTAGTTGAATTTGTAGGTGTTTTAGTTGAATTTTTAGGTGTTTTAGTTAAATTTGTAGGTGTTTTAGTTAAAAAGGTAGGTTCTTAGAATAATGTAGGTGTTCTTAGAATAATGTTGAATTTGTTTTAAGTGTATTTAAAAGAGTTTTTGGTGTAGTTAACAGAATTTTAGGTGGTTTAGTTGTTTTAGGTGTGGTTAACAGAATTTTAGTTGTTTTAGTTGTTTTAGGTGTAGTTAACAGAATTCTAGGTATTTTTTTAGTTAAAGCAATTGTTGTTATTTTTTTAGTTAAAGCAATTTTTCCTGTTATATGCAAATTTGCAGTGGACATGTCATATTTTGAACATGTCACATTTTGGACATGTCATATTTTTCCGAGTGGCCTATGTTTTGCCAGAAATGTCGATTCGTTTATGTTCTGGCAAATTTCAAGCGCTTGATTGGTCCTGTTTTTAGCAAAGGTCATGTCAAATTTTGCTAAGTGTTTATTAATTTTGTTTTCATAATTAAGCATTTTGTTCTCGATGTCGACGATGCCTATCCCGCATCCTCGTCGTCGACTCGGCGGAGGACTCCTGCTTGAGCCGAGGGGCCATGTACGGGACTGGGCTCCGCCGGGCTGGTACTGGGTTGTGCTACGTTCTGGTGAGCGCAGCTTAGTGAGGAGCCAGCCCGTCGTCGACACGGAGCTTCTTTGGTGGCAGTCACGTGGGCCTGCATCGGTGGAGAGGCTTCAGTCCCCCGTGCAGGTGGTTCAACACCGTGTCACGGAGGAGAACGCGCACGTCCAGCGCTACTTGGTTGCGTTGGCGAATGGCCGGTTCTCCAATACCTGGCAGATTATTTGGGGATCTCACCGGAGCTATGATCCAGTGATGGTTCCTTCTCTTTGGGTGTCCACCGCGGCCCACTGAACCTAGAGGAGCTATTATTCGAGATGTATTAGTGATATTATATGATGATCTTTGCTACAAACTACTATATATGTATTCGATGATGGATTATTAATTACCTATTAGTTATTTGCTTATTGAATGCAAAAGATGAGCGCGGTTTGTGCTACAAACTACTACATATGTATTCATGATGGATTATTAATTACCTATTAGGAAATGTCTGACGACGAAAGGGAATTAGCTATGTGCGATTACTGCGAAGATAAGCGCGGTATGTGCGACAGGCCTCACCTGGTAGAAGGTCGGCGCTTCAGCATCAAGCTCCAAGAGACCTTCGATGTTGATACGGTATGCAACGATGGCAAGTGTTTTTTGTTATTTTTGCACAACTTCTCTGCTTCTTCAACGTGTAATTTCTGTCTTTTACAATTCGACTAGCTTATCCCATGCCATGCAAGACGCTATGTCTTGGAGAAGATGGGTTTTGAAGATCATGAAAGCACGGAGACAAAGATAATTCAACTAAGGACCCATCATGGTTATGATTTTGCTGTAAAACTATACAATTCTGTGAACTCATCCAATTTTGGTTGCCCGAATTGGGAAGCCCTTTCCAAGGCGTATGATTTTCATGAGGGTATGCTTCTCACCTTCGATCTTGGTGATCCTGACATCGACAAAAATGATATGACCATTTGGGTCCTTGTTGACACGCTTCCAGTTCTACCGCTGTGTGAGTTTCTTAAACATATTTACTAAGTAATTTATATTGTTTATTTCAAAATATTTGACAACTTATTTCCATTGACAGCTTATTTTCATTCTTCAAAAAATGTACGAAAGATGGTAGACAGAACCTACTACTACAATGATGAAGCACAATTAACTTATAAGGAGAAAGATGGTCTTATCACATTTTTTACTGATCTTGAGAATTACAATAGCTATTATCGAATTCCTCAAAATTATGGTCCATATGTGCCACTAGTGCACGCGGTGTGCTATGGTAACATCAATGGAGATATCATGGTAAAATTTTCTACTATTACGACATCCGTGCATCTTTGAACATTGCTAACTACATTGCTAGCTACAAAGTTATTACTATGTTTTTGAACAGAAAATCCCGATGGATTGTGTGCCTCATCTGATGTTGCCAAGAGGTCGCGTTGAAGTTATGAGCTTACGGCCACCACGGCCAGGTCAGCCACAGTATCCACATCACTCCTGTCCATACCGGATTTCTAAAAGCGAGGGAGCCATGATAATAAATGATTGGAAAAAATGTTTCAACCATCGTAGAGAGCTACTTGGAAGCAACATTGTGCGTAGGCCAAGACTTGGAGACAGGATGATCTCCATTCTTCATTATGGAGAGTTCAGTTTCCTTAATGAAGAGTCAATGCCTATCTTGTTTTATGATATTTTACCTAAGAGAGGGTAGGGTAGGTCCTATCAGAGGAGTAGGTCCTAGGTAGAATGTGTTATTATGTGCTATAATGTGTTAGAGTTGATGAGGAGGATGAGGAGTTGCGATTATGACTAGTGACCAACTTGTTATATATATGATGTCTCATCGACAAACATTGTTTGGTGGTGATGACTACTAGTAATGAATATGCTATTTAAACAGACTAGTTCATGATGAGTTGTTATTGTATAAAAGATATATCTGTTTAAACATGTACAACACCAAAATATAAAAAAAACATAAATGTTAGCAGTAGCGCTGGCCTAAAAACGCGCTACTAGTAGTTGAACTTACCAGTAGCGCTAGTCTAGAAACGCGCTACTGCTAAAAAATAGTTGTAGAGACGTAGCAGTAGCACTGGTACCCGCGCTACTGGTAGCACAAAAACAAGCGCTACTGGTAAGCTTTTCTCTAGTAGTGTAATCAGGAGAAGCCTATTTCATCGAATCAGGAACCAGTTACAATTACTGAACCTGCCATTTCGATGGAACACTTTGAAAATCCCGTGGAGGAGAACAATGAAGTTCCTACTAGGATCAAGAGACATAGGATTGCAAAGTCTTTTGGTGATGATTTTCTTGTGTATCTCATAGATGACACTCCCAGTTCTATTTCAGCGGCCTATGCATCTGAGGATGCTGACGACTGGAAGGAAGCAGTCCGTAGTGAGATGGATTCCATCTTGGCTAATGAAACTTGGGAGATAACTGATCGTCCTTATGGGTGCAAACCTATAGGATGCAAATGGGTATTTAAGAAGAAGCTTAGGCCTGATGGTACTATTGAAAAGTACAAGGCTCGGCTCGTGGCTAAGGGTTATACCCAAAAGGAAGGTGAAGATTTCTTTGATATTTACTCACCTATGGCTCGACTGACCACTATTCGAGTTCTACTTTCACTAGCTGCCTCACATGGTCTTCTCGTTCATCAAATGGATGTTAAGACTGCTTTCCTAAATGGATAGTTGGACGAGGAAATCTACATGGAACAACCTAATAGGTTTGTAATAGATGGTCAGGAAGAGAAAGTGTGCAAGTTGCTGAAGTATTTGCATGGACTTAAGCAAGCACCCAAACAGTGGCATGAGAAGTTCGAAAAAACTTTAACAGCTGCAGGCTTTGTTGTGAACGAAGCTAACAAATGTGTGTACTATTGTCATGGTGGGGGCGAGGGAGTTATGCTTTGCTTGTATGTTGATGACATACTGATTTTCGGAACAAATCTGAATGTTATTAAGGAGGTCAAGGATTTCCTATCTCGCTGTTTGAGATGAAGGATTTAGGAGTGGCTGATGTCATTCTGAACATCAAGTTGTTGAGAGACGATGATGGTGGGATTACATTGCTTCAATCTCACTATGTGGAAAAGATATTGAGTCGCTTTGGCTACATTGACTGCAAGCCCTCTCCAACACCATATGATGCTAGTGTGTTTCTTCGAAAGAATCGAAGAATTGCTAGAGACCAATTGAAATATTCTCAGATTATTGCCTCGCTTATGTACTTAGCCAGTGCTACAAGACCTAACATCTCTTTTGCTGTTAGCAAACTGAGCCGGTTTGTCTCAAAACCAGGAGATGTGCATTGGAAAGCTCTGGAGAGTGTTTTGCGTTATTTGAAAGGCACTGCAAATTATGGAATTCACTACACTGGGCATCCAAAGGTGCTTGAAGGGTATAGTGACTCAAACTGGATCTCAAATGCTGATGAGATAAAGGCCACGAGTGGTTATGTATTCACTCACGGAGGTGGTGCTGTTTCTTGGAAGTCTTGCAAGCACACCATCTTAACGAGGTCAACAACGGAAGCAGAACTCACAGCACCAGATACAACTATGGTCGAAGCAGATTGGCTTCGCCGGCTCTTGAATGACTTGTCGGTTGTTAAGAAACCTGTACCGGGTATCCTTATGAACTGTGACAATCAAACCGTGATCACGAAAGTGAACAGCGCAAAGGATAACATGAAGTCATCAAGACACGTTCAGAGAAGGTTAAAGTCTGTCAGAAAAATGAGAAACTCCAGAGTTATTGCATTGGATTATATCCAAACGTCTAAAAATCAGGCAAATCCTTTTACTAAGGGTCTATCACGTAATGTGATAGATAATGCATCAAGGGAGATGGGTATGAGACCCACAATATGAGTTGTTCACAGTGGTAACCTATTCTTTGTGATCGGAGATCCCGTGAATTAGATGTGGAAGACAAGCTGTTGGTCAACTGGGAGGAAAGTACCTTTACTATTAAAAATACCACTCCATGAAGATGCAATACTCTCCTAAATCTGCATGGCAGGTTGATGTATATCTTAATGTGTTCTAAAAGGCTCATTGAAGCAGAGATGTTGTCCTGCAGAACATCTTTTGAAGAATGCACCTATATGAGTCTGATTGTTAAACGTCGCAATCTATGAGAGTAGAGTTCTCTCTAGTAAACTCATGAAAGGTCTCGGAGTATGACGCATAAGCTCCAACCGCAGGGAAGACCCACTGTTGGAGTAAATGACCACGGGTAGCCTAACCAGCTCCCTTTGGCCCTCAGAAAAAACAATGGGCCGGCCGAGCCTTGAAGCACCCAAGACACGGGGCCGCCTTCTTCCGACTTGCTATCTCGTAGGCCAGCTGGCGGAAGGCGACCCGGCCATAAACAATCTTTGGGGGACACCACAACAGGGTCGGCTCCAAGAAGCCGACCCATGAAGGACCGACTCTAAGAAAGCCGGCCCATGAAGGACCGACTCCAAGAAGCCTGCCCATGGTGACGAGACGGGGCGTGGCTACAGTAGGCCCTGCCACCCCCGAATCCCGGAACATGCGTGGCTACAGTACGCCGTATAGGGCGGACATCTCCTGTCCGGCGAGGCACTCTTGCCATGCAAATCATGACGCCATCCACGACGGGCCGCCGGTACGGCCCAAAGGCGGCGGGCCCCTTCGGTCAGAGAGATATCCGAAGGCGGCCTGACCTCCCCCAGCCGACTTCCTATAGCCGGCTTGCTCCCCTCCTTGGGGCGCGTGCACCATTAAGCAGATAAGACGAGGTAAGGCTACAGTGAGCGCCCGCAAGGCGGCAGCACTGTAGCCATGCTTACCTCGACAAAGCTCTCGTCATCAGAGGTGAGGCAACAGTAACCAGCCCCCGACAAGACCCCCCAAGCGGTGGGGCCGGCCTGTCGACCAATGGGCCGGCGGCCGGCGGGACCCACCAGTCGGCGGGCCCCAGGAGCCGACGGAGAAGCCGGCGATCGCAGACGCTGACGGCCTGGACCCACGCCTAGCCGGATTACCATTGTACCCCCGGGGGGTAGGCCTATATAAGCCCCCCGGGACACCCATGCAAAGGGTTGGTCTCAGAGAGTTTTAGACACCACCATAGGGAGAGAAGAGAGCTAGCCTTGCCCTTCTTCCTCCTCCCACCGAACAGCTCAAGGAGCCTCTTGTAGCTTCTTATCGATCTAGTGATCATGCGGAGACCCCGCAAAGCAGGAGTAGGGGTATTATCTCCACGGAGAGCCCCCAACCTGGGTAAGATCCGCCGGCGTGCATGTCTTCGCCTTATCCCGTTTCCAGGCACCGGCGATGTCTTACTGGCTCCCACAATGATAAGCCATCCGTTGGCATATGTCGCACCTACCACCCGACATTTGGCGCCCACCGTGGGGCCAGGTGCACCGTCATCCGGAGACCTGCTCTGGACAGGAACCCTCTTCCTCCCCAGCGAGCATAGCCAGCCCGGCACGCCCGATGGCGCTTGCCCCGACGCGCTGCAAAGCGTCGACGACGCCTGCGCAGCGAGCTGCCTCGCCGATCTTCTTGGCAAGACTCGCATCTCCGATGAGCCCGCATCCGACGCGGGCACAGGCTGCCCCGAGAGCCGCCTCGTCAGCCTCCTTGACCAACTCCACGTCTCTGGCGAGCCTACCGCGGACTTGGAGTCGGTCGGCTCCACCGACCCGATGCTTGTCGACTCCGACACGGCATCGCTCGACGCCTTCCCCACCGACGTGATCATCTTCGACGACCCTCTCCCTCGAGCTGACAGTGGCGGCAGCACCATCACCAGAGTGCTAGTCATCAGCCATGGCGTTGCCTCCGACGAGAACGCCCGCGACGCCCTGCAGGCCGCATTGCACGATCTGTCCGCCCCATCCCAGCGGACGCTGACGCTGAGGCGCTGGAGGCACGCCGCCTTGCCCTCCTTGCAGAAGGCCAGAAGATAGCCACCATGAGACGCCTCACGGAAGCCCACCAGCGCGAAGTCGACCGCGCCGCCTTCGGCACGCCGCCTCCAGAAGGGCCCAGCCGAGTCGGCATCGTCAAGAAACGCGGCGCGGCCATCGCCAGCATGCTAGGAGCGGACCGCCTAGTCTACGCCATGCCCCTCGAGAATCTGCGCGCCGCCCAGTTGATCGTTGACGAGCTAAACGGACTGGGGGCCGACGAGCTCCCCTACATGACCAGACGCATCCAACAGCTGATCGACGCGGCCATAGAGCGGCACGAAGCCGGCCTCCGAGCTGGAAGCCCCTCGTCGAGAGCACGGCGCGACGTCGCGTACGCCGATTACGGGTGGCGCCCGTACAAGACAAGAGAAGGAGCCGGCTGCTAGCCGCAGCCGGACTCGAATCACCATCGAGCGCGACGCAGAAGGCCGTCCCCGAGGTGTGGAACGACGAGGCGACCCACCTCCTCCTCCGCCTCGCGGGGAAAGATATCCCACCCGGCGCCCATCGCGCATCCGACTCTCAGCGGCCGACTTGGTCGCCGCGAAGGAGTCGGTGAGAACGATGCCCGTCATCGGATCGACCGCCTTGCGCGATCCCTGGTCCTGGAAGAAGAAGATAATGTCGGCCCGCCTTGTTTCGGCCCCCGCATCCGCGACGACCCCTTTCCCAAAGGGTTCTCGCTCCCAAGAGACACGCCCAAGTACAACGGCTCCGTGAAGCCGGAAGATTGGTTGATCGACTACTCCACTGCAGTTCGCATAGCGAATGGCAACCGATGCGTTGCTGTGAAATATGTCCCCCTGATGCTCAAAGGCATGGCGCGCACCTGGCTCAACAGCCTCAAGCTTTACAACGTCAACAGCTGGCTGGACTTCACTGAAGCCTTCATACACAACTTCACCAGCACCTACAAACGGGCTCCCAAGCCCCGACAGCTCTCCTTGTGCATACAAGGGCCCAACAAATCAACCCGCGACTATCTCACGTGTTGGGCCGAGCTCCGCAACTCCTGCGAGGGGGTGCACGAGGTTCAGGCCATTGAGTACTTCACCGCCGGGTGCCGTGATGGCACTCTCCTCAAGCACCGACTCCTCTGCGATGAGCCGGCAACCCTTGACGAGCTACTGATCATCGCGGACAAGTATGCCACGGACGACTCCTCAATGAAGACTGAGCTCCAGGTAGACGCCTCCAGAAAAGTGCTGGCGCCGGCTCCCAAGACACCGGCTGGAGAATCAAGCCGGCGCCCGTATCAAAACGACCACAAGTGCAAGGCCCCTATGCCGCCTTCCACTAGCCGGCAGGTGGCCACGATCGAAGAAGAGCAGCCTGAGGGACGGCCGGCTCCTAAGAAGTAGAAGGGTGGCAGGCCGGCTTGGCAGCCGGCTTTCTCCTACGAGCAAACCCTCGACGCCCCCTGCAACTTCCACAGCGGCGCGAAGCCGTCCAACCATACAACTCGGAAGTGTCACTGGCTCACCCGAATCTCCAAGGGCGAGGGGCTGCTACCGCCTCCACCTGCAGGCCAGCCGCCTCCTGCCCCGCAGCAGCCGGCCGCTCGGCCTGTAGTCGGAGCTGTCCAAGACGAGTTCCCCGACGAGCAAGCTGCCTACGTTGTGTTCACCAGCCAGACAGAAGATCGGCGCAGACGGCACCGACAGCAGCAAGAAGTCAATGCGGTCGCCTCCAGTAACCCTGAGTTCATGCACTGGTCAGAGAAGCCCATCAGCTGGAGCCGGGACGACCACCCAGAGGTGATGCCGTCTCCTGGCTCCTATGCCCTGGTTTTGGATGCCACCCTGGCAACGGAGAGGCGTGCCGCCCGATTCTCCCGTGTGTTGATAGACGGCGGGAGCAGTATCAACATACTGTACCGAGATACAATGGAGAAGCTCAACATCAAGCCGAAGCAACTCATGCCAAGCCGGACTGTGTTCCACGGCATCGTACCCGACCTGTCCTGCTCGCCAATCGGCAAGATCAAGATGGATGTCCTCTTTGGAGACAAGGATCATTTCCGCCGAGAGGCAATATGGTTCGAGGTAGTGGATTTGGAGAGCCCGTACCACGCGTTGCTTGGTCGACCAGCGTTGGCCAAGTTCATGGTTGTGCCCCACTACGCCTACCTCAAGATGAAGATGCCGAGTTGCAAGGGCATTATCACCATAGCCGGAGACTATAAGAAGTCTTCTGAGTGTGCAGGAGCCAGCAGTCGGCTGGCTGAGTCCCTCGTAATCGCCAAAGAGAAGAAGATGTTGAATCAAGTTGTGGCCTTGGCTAGCAAGCAGCTGGTTCTTTCTCCTGACCCCAAAGAATGTGAAGCTCAAGGTTCTTTCCAGCCAGCCAGGGAGACAAAGAAGATACCTCTGGACCCGGAGCACCCGGAGAGGCACGCTGTCATAGGCACAGGCCTTGACAGCAAATAGGAAGGTGAGCTCGTCGATTTCCTCCGTGAGAATCGGGACGTCTTTGCATGGTCTCCCAAAGACATGCCGGGTGTCCCGACGGATTTCGCCGAGCACAAGCTACACGTATGATCTGACGCAAAGCCGGCCAGGCAGCCCTTGCGCCGCCTATCAGAAGTGAAGAGAAGATTAGTCGGAGAAGAAATAGCCCGGCTTCTGGCAGCCGGCTTCATTATGGAAGTATTCTTTCCAGAATGGCTTGCCAACCCGGTCCTCGTGTTGAAGAAGAACAAGCAGTGGCGCATGTGCATCGACTACACCAGCCTCAACAAAGCCTGCCCTAAAGATCCGTTTGCCCTGCCAAGGTTTGACCAAGTGATAGACTCCACAGCCGGATGCGAGCTGTTGAGTTTCTTGGATGCTTATTCAGGCTACCACTAGATAAAGTTGAACCCAGCTGATCGCTTGAAGACCGCCTTCATCACCCCATTCAGAGCTTTCTGTTACCTGACCATGACATTCGGCTTGAGAAATGCCGGTGCCACCTTTCAGCGTTGCATGCAGAAATGCCTCCTCAAGCAACTCGGCAGAAATGCCCACATCTACGTAGACGATGTCATGGTGAAGACGGAGAAGCGCGGCACCCTGCTGGAAGACCTCAAGGAGACCTTTGAGAATTTGCGCCGGTTTCAGATCAAGCTCAATCCGGAGAAGTGCGTGTTCGGGGTACCAGCCGACCAGCTTCTAGGCTTCCTGGTCTCCGAACGCGGCATTGAGTTCAACCCAGTGAACTTCAAGGCCATAGAGAGAATGAAGGTCCCTACCAAGCTGTGAGACGTTCAAAAATTCACCAGATGCCTGGCGTCCTTAAACCGCTTCATGAGCCGGCTCGGAGAAAAGGCTCTCCCCCTCTACCGACTCATGAAGAAGTCCACTCACTTTGAGTGGAATGACCAGGCGGACCAAGCTTCCACGAGCTGAAGAAGAT
The DNA here is from genome assembly GCA_963921465.1 of Triticum timopheevii. Taxonomy (NCBI): domain Eukaryota; kingdom Viridiplantae; phylum Streptophyta; class Magnoliopsida; order Poales; family Poaceae; genus Triticum; species Triticum timopheevii. Next base: position 455,864,786 of record OY997262.1, on the reverse strand, counting down.
GTTGTCCACAGCACCTGTCTTGGCGGCCCCAACTGAGAAGGAGCCCATGCTCCTCTACAATGCCGCCACCAGCCGGGTGGTCAGCACGGTCATCGTAGACCAGCGTCCAGAAGAAGGCCGAGCTCAGCTAGTCCAGAGGCCGGTATATTATTTGAGTGAAATATTGTCCGCCTCAAAACAGAACTACCCGCACTATCAGAAAATGTGCTATGGTGTGTACTTCGCCTCCAAGAAACTCAAGCCCTATTTTCAAGAACATCCCATCATGGTCGTATGCACTGCCCCGCTTGCCGAGATCATAGGCAGCCGGGACGCATCCGGCCGGGTGGCGAAATGGGCCATTGCGCTGGCTCCTTACACAATCTACTATCAGCCCCGCACCGCCATCAAGTCCCAAGCATTGGCCGACTTCCTCGTCGACTGGGCCGAGACCCAGTACCTGCCACCGCCCCCCGACTCCACTCATTGGCGGATGCACTTTGACGGATCCAAGATGCGCACCGGCTTGGGAGCCGGCATCGTCCTCACCTCTCCCAAGGGCGACAAACTCAGATACACACTGCAAATCCACTTCGCCGCCTCCAACAATGTGGCTGAGTACGAGGCGCTCATACACGGGCTCCGGCTAGCCAAACTCGGCATCCGCGGATCCTGTGTTATGGCGACTCGGACTTAGTGGTTCAGCAATCATCCGGCGACTGGGATGCCAAGGACGCAAACATGGCAAGCTACCATTTCCTCATCCAACTGCTCAGTGGATATTTCGAGGGGTGCGAGTTCCTTCACGTGCCACGGACCGACAATGAGCAAGAAGATGCCCTGGCACGAATAGGCTCCAACCGGCAAGCTATACCAAGCGGTGTCGCCCTCCAACACCTCCTCAAGCCATCTGTCAAGCCGTCTATAGAATCCAGTTCCATCTTCGTGCCGCCTGACCCCGACGCAGTCGGATCCGACTTCGGGGACCAGGCAGGCGGCCCGGGGACTTCGGCAGCCGGCTCGGGGACTGCCATAGTTGAACCCGGCCCGGGGACTGTAGCAACACAACAGGCGGAGGCCGACTCCAACTCCTCACAACCCAGCCCATCCACCCTGGTTGTAGTAGCCGTTTTGGCAATCGAAGCAGTCACAGCTCCATCATGGGCTCAGCCCATCCTCTGTTTTTTGGTAAATGGAGAGCTACCGACTGACGAGATCTCGGCAAGACAAGTCCAACGCCGAGCTGGAGCTTACACAATAATGAACCAAGAGCTAGTTAGGCGCAGTGCTACCGGAGTCTTCCAACGCTGCGTCGAGCCAGAGAAAGGCATAGCAATCCTCGAAGACATTCGCCAAGGCGAATGCGGCCATCATGCCGCCTCCAGGGCGCTCGTCGCTAAGGCCTTCCGCCATGGATTCTTCTGGCCGACTGCTTTGGAGGATGCCAAGGAACTAGTTAAACATTGCAAAGGGTGCCAAGTCTTCGACTCCAAGCAACACTTGCCGTCTTCTGCACTCAAGCCCATCCCCATCACTTGGCCCTTTGCTGTCTGGGGGCTGGACATGGTCGACCCATTCAAGACGGGGCACGGCGACATGACACATCTGCTTGTCGCCGTGGACAAATTTACCAAGTGGATCAAAGCAAAGCCGATCAAGAAACTGAATGGGCCGACTGCCGTGACATTCATTGCAGATATTACAACCCGGTATGGCATACCACACAGCATCATCACCGACAACGGCACAAATTTTGCCAAGGGAGCACTGGCACGTTTCTGCGCGACATAGGGCATCCGACTGGACTTAGCATCCGTTGCCCACCCGCAGTCCAACGGCCAAGTCAAGCGAGCAAACGGCCTCATCCTCTCCGGCATCAAGCCCCGACTGGTCGTGCCACTGGAGCGTTCAGCCGGCTGCTGGCTCGACGAGCTACCGGCCGTCCTCTAGAGTCTGCGCACTACCCCAAACAAGTCAACCGGCTTCACCCCTTTCTTCCTTGTATATGGTGCCGAGGCCGTCATCCCAACTGGCATCGAATTCGACTCACCTCGGGTCACCATGTACATGGAGGCGGAGGCTAAAGAAGCAAGAGAAGACAGCGTCGATTTGCTGGAAGAAAGCCAGCTGTTAGCCCTCAGCCGGTCCGCCATCTACCAGCAAGGTCTGCGTCGTTACCACAGTAGGAGGGTGAAGCCAAGATCCTTCCAAGAGGGAGACCTTATGCTCCGGCTGATACAGCGAACAGCCGGCCAGCACAAGCTCTCAGCCCCTTGGGAAGGCCCCTTCGTCATCAGCCGGGCTCTGGGAAACGACTCCTATTACCTAGTCGACGCGCAGAAGCCGAAGGCATGCAAGAGAGATGACTCCAGCAAGGAGTCAGAGCGCCCATGGAACGCTAATCTTCTTCGAAGATTTTACAGTTGAAATGCAGTATGTATCACGCTACCTTTTGTATTAAGTATGAGACAACGCCCCCCCCCCCCCCCCCCCCACCGAGGAGTTCTCGGGGACTACCCTATTTTATCTATGTATGCCGGGTATCATACCCATGGTTATCCCACTACATTTACTTTCTCCGTCCGGCACCGGGTTCGACTAGTACGCCCCGGGACTTGCCGCCTTGAGTTATGTCCAAGTTCTACCTGCAGTCAGACAAGTAATGTGTTGGCACCCAAGCCCTCTCTTGTGAAATTCACAGCTCGAAGAATCGGCTGCCCGACTAGCAAGAGCTGAAGGCGGAAAGGATGCCCACATGAAAAAACGGCTAAGGACTAACGAACGTACATAACACAAGCCGACTCTCCCCTCGCCAACCGGCTGTCAAAGCAGTCGGCTGGCCGGCTTCCTTTCCTACTCTGCTACAGTCTAAGAAATCTTGAGTACTTGCCTTCCCAGACGGCTGAACTCCTTACCCAGCCACAGACTGCAGAGCAGCAGTCCGACTGGGAGGGTGGCAACCAAGGGAAGGCAGCAAAGGAAAAAAGCGGACAGATAAAAAGCAAGTAGGAATGGAAGCCAAGCACATGCATAATAATATTTACATAAAAGGCCTTCGAGAGGCCGGCATTCAACAAAGTTTGAATACACCCCAAGTGGGTGGAATTGCGTAAAGATAACAAATCTGTTCAAAGAGTGCCAAGCAGGAAAAAAACAGCGACTCAAGCCAAGGGAGCGCCCGGAGCGTCGGGAAGATTGGTTGAGACGGCGGTGTCGGCTGGAGGAGTGGCCGGCTAGCGAGTCTCGGCCTGATCGTCGCCGACGGCAGACGGGGCATTCGCGCGCGCCTCGTTGCTGGAGGCACGATCAGGTTGAGGCTGGCTGGCTGCTCCAACATCCTGCACAGCGTATTCGTCGTCTTCCTCCTCCTCCTCTTCGCCCTTGTCGCTGGCGTCAATCTCCTCCACCGAGTCTTCACCGTCGACCGGGTTCAGCCCGAACCATTCCTCTGGCTGCGCGACGCCGTCCTCGTTCACCTCAGGAGCAAAGGCACTGGTGTCGGTGAAGTCGGCGATCGCCGAGGCGCGCTGGATGATAGCCGGCCGCACCGCCTCCAGCTCCTCGTCAGCCTCCTGCCGCCAGGTGCGCAGTTGGTCCAAGTTCAGCCCAGGGTACCAAGCCCAGATGAACTCGAGCGCCCGGCGAGCGCAGGATCGAGCTGCTGAAGCCTTCCAGGCCTCGAGGCAGCCGATGGCTACCTCCAGCCAGTCGGCAGTACGGCTGGGGGTGCGAGGAATTACTTCGCCAGGCCAGAGGGCGGCCAACACCTGTGCTCCGGCACGCTGAAGCCGGCGGAGCATGCGGTAGGCCGACTGAAGGCGGGCCTGGATCGCCAGAAGCTGCTCCTCAAGCGACCGGTTGGCATTCGGCGCGATCTCAACCCCAGCCTGCCGCCGGGCCTCACGATGGGCTTTGATGGCTTGGTTGGCGGCGACGGAATAACCAGGAAAGTACTCTTCACAAAGAAGAAAGAAACATAGCAAGTCAGGAGATAAACTGACTTACAAGGACAAGCAAAGAGTGAAGAAGAAGGTGGCCTACCGTCAACCAAATCCTCGACTCGGCCGTAGCCTTCACTCAAAGCTTGCCTTGCCTCGGCCCAGCTTGCCGCCTCGGTCTCGTATTCGGCTTTGAGGGCGGCCTCACTGTCCTGCACCGCCTTCAGGGCCGCCTTGTGGCTTTCCTCCTGGTCGGCCAGTTTCTTGGCCAGGCGGTCACGCTCCTGAGCCAAGGCACTGAGCTCGCCCTCCTTGGTGCGAAGGGCAGTCTGGGCCACGCCCAGCTGTTGCCTCAAGTCGGCATTGGCTCCTGCCAGTATGGAAAGAAGAAGTTAAGAAAGAAGTCGGCAAGAAAGATCCGACCCGACTGCTCAGCAGGATCTCGGGGACTACACCCAGTGGGTGCTGACGCGCCCCCACACGAGATAACAAGACAAAGACACTCACGCCGGCTCTCCATTAGATCGGCGGCCCTTTGATTTGCCTCCCGAACCTGGGAGTTAAAGGTAGCGGCGTGGAGGTTGTGATAATCCTGCAAACAGGACGAAGAAGCAAGCAAGAGCAAATCAGCAAAGCAAAGTCTTCGAAGAAGTTCCAAGCCGCCTGCTCAGCAGCCGACTCGGAACTCGGGGACTACACCCAGTGGGTGCGCTGACGCGCCCCCACGGAAAAAATCAAGAGCAAGAAAACTCACCTGAACGACCGCCCGGGTCGCAAGAAACTCTCGGGTACACTGCTGCAGCGCATTGGCTTGAGCTTGAAGCCGGCTACAGACATCTTGTGCCGCCAAGTTCAGCGCGGGCGTCCCGTCGCCCGACGTCCATCCCGGCGAGCTAGCCGTGGCCGACTCCAGATCATGCGACAATGAGCTGGAGCTGGCCGCCCTCTGCGGATCCGGCTCCGAAGCCGCCCTCCCTGCACGACGGCGAGCCAGCGACAGGACCGCAAGATCCGCCGTTGCAGTCGGCCCTCCTCCCGCCGGCTGCTCAGGCGGCACCTCGGGCTGGCGACCTTGGCCAGTGCCGGCCGACGGAGGCGGCACCACTTCACCCTCCGGGACAACTACGTTGCCCCCCTCCCTCTCCATCGCTGGCAGGTCGCGGCTGATTTCCTCCAGTGGGGCTCCGGGACGTCTGGGGGCGCGGAGCGGAGGGGGATGACGAGTTACGGAGGCTGGCCATGCAGGGCCTCCGCCGTCCTCTTTGCGGCCTCGGCCTCCGCCCGGGCCCTGGCTGCCACGTTGGAGTGCGCCTCGGCCAACTCCGCTGTCGTCTCCTGGGCCGACTCGGCGGCGGCTGCCCTTCGCTCCTCCGCCTCCCGCTCCTCCCGTGCCTCCCGTGCGTTCCGCTCTGTCGCCGCCTGAAGCTCGGCGCGGGGGTCTATGCGACGGGAGCCCCCAGATCCTCCCGCTCCGCCGACTATGGAGGCGGTAGTAGTCTGCTCAAGAGAGAGCGGGGCCCTGGTTGAGAAAACGGAGAAAGGACTTAGAATAACATCAACTAAAGAAAGAAAGAAAAGTGCGTAAGGACCAGAACTTACACCGAGACCGCTTGCGGCTTCTTCACCACTTTGCGGAAGCGGGCCGCCTTCATGGCCGCCTCGTCCCGCTTGGTCGCCGCCGCGGATCCCTTGGGCTACTTCGGCAGGCCGCCGATGAGAGTCGGCGCCGCCCGACGCTTCTGTGCACCGCCTCGCGCGGTCAGCCCGTCGGATGGGCCGATGACTTGGGGGTCGGTGGCCGGCTGGCGGCGTGGAATGGGATCGACCTCGTCATCATCGGGCCAGTCGTCAAAGCCGGCAGTGAAGCCGGAGCCGCCTGTCTCGCTGCCGCCCCCCACGATGTCGTCGTCCAGGGCGGCCACCCCCAAGTCGCCGTCCTCAAAGTCGTCTGCCTCGCGGTCCGGGGCAAACTCGCGCTTCGGCCCCGCGGTCCCGGCCGAAGGATGAAGAAGGGGGTTCTGATTGAAGACAAGCCAACTGGTCAAGAGTCGGCCAGAAAAGAAAATTGGGCAACAAAGGAAGAAAGAAAGCTTACCAAGGGTGGTGGATCGGCGCAAGAGTATGGCGCCTTGCCATACTGCCAGTCCTCGGTGAGCTTGCAGTTGGCAATGTAGTTCACCATGTATGATACCTCATCATGAGGCATCTCCCTGGTGCTGAGCCGGCTTAGATCGAAGCGGCCGCTCATCTGACAGATCAGATGAGGGCGGCCCTAAAGCGGAAGAACCCGGCGCTCAACGAAGGCGGCGATCAAGTCGGGCCCGGTCACGCGCTCCGACTGGATCAGCACCCGAAGCCGGACGATGGCACCAGCTCCAGCCGGCGTTAGCGACCTGGCCTGGTAGGACCATGAAGCCGGCCTCGTAGGCGGCGGGCTGGCTACGTAAGCCGGCAAGTTGACATAATTGCCGTTCGGGGCAATGTTCTTCACATAAAAGTAAGAACGTTGCCAGAGCTTCACCGACTGGATCAGTGCGATGGGAGGGAATGGGTTGTCGGCGGTGGACCTCCTTATGGCGATGAAGGCGCCGCACAGAGCCGGCACGCCCGCGACGACCGTGCCGAGCTTGGATTGGAAAAACTTCCCCCAGAGCTCGATGGTGGGGAGGACGCCGAGGAAACCTTCGCACAACGAGATGAAGGACGACAGCAGCATCACTGTGTTGGGGGTGAGGTGGTGCGGCTGAAGTTGGTAGAAGTCAAGAAACGAGCGAAAGAAGCCGCTCGCGGGGAGGCCGACGCCGCGCAGGCAATGCGAGTAGAAGATCACTCGCTCGCCTTCCTCCGGTGCCGGCAAAACCTCCCTCGCTAGCGCAAGGCGGACTCACACAAGATGTTCGCCCGGCAGCCGCCGCGTCTTGCGGAGGAAATCAATGTGGTCGTCGCGGACGGTGGAGCCGTCCCAAGAGCTCGACGTAGGAGCCATGACGGTGAGCGCAGTGGCGGAGAGCGATCGGCGCGGAGGCAGCAAGCCTGTGGCACGCTGGGAAGAAGAAAGAATGGCGGAGCGGGAGCACGGCGAAAAGCTGTTGCAAACAAGGAAGAAGAAGGAGGGGGCAGGGCGAGGGCGAGCGTGCGAACGACTACCGCTCGCCCTCCCGCCCCCTACTTATAGCCTCGCGCGGCGAAGCCGAGGAGGCGAGGCACGGGGGGGGGGGGGGGGATTAACAGCGCCCACTCCCCCACGACCCGCAATTATTGCGCCTTGATGGCGAGTGGGAACCGCCACCGGAAGACGTGCGGTCGGTTCGGGCCACAGAAGATCCGCGCAGGGGCCGAGGCGCGGAAGTGGTGGGCCCTGGCTTGCGGCGGCGTCCGGTCACGCGCGTGGGCTGGCAGGCCCTTCTAGCTGAAGGGTGCCACGTGGCGCGCGGATGGCGGGCGGTTAGCTTGCCGCTTGGCTAGCGCGTCAGATGTTTCCCGCCTTTGGAATTTGAGAAGGCTTCGCTGAGAAGGCGCGCGCAAGGGAGACCGACTCCTAGCTGCCGGCTCTTCGGGATAGGAAGCTGGCCGAGCTTCTCATTTCCCCCTTCAGCCGCGAAGCCCAACCAGCTTCGGGGACTACTGTCGGAGTAAATGACCACGGGTAGCCTAACCGGCTCCCTTTGGCCCTCAGAAAAAACAATGGGCCGACCAAGCCTTGAAGCGCCCAAGACACGGGGCCGCCTTCTTCCGGCCGGCTGGCGGAAGGCGGCCCGGCCATAAACAATCTTTGGGGGATGCCACAACAGGGCCGGCTCCAAGAAGCCGGCCCATGAAGGACCGACTCCAAGAAAGCCAGCCCATGAAGGACCGACTCCAAGAAGCCGTCCCATGGCAGGCGGTCATGGGTCGCACCCTAAAGTCAACCCCCCATAACGGTGATGAGACGGGGCGTGGCTACAGTAGGCCCTGCCACCCCCAAATCCCGGAACATGCGTGGCTATAGTACGCCGTACAGGGCGGACATCTCCTGTCCGGCGAGGCACTGTTGCCATGCGAGTCATGACGCCATCCATGACGGGCCGCCGGTTCGGCCCAAAGGCGGTGGGCCCCTTTGGTCAGAGAGATATCCGAAGGCGGCCTGACCTCCCCCAGCCGGCCTAAGTCCAGGCCGGCTTCCTATAGCCGGCTTGCTCCCCTCCTTGGGGCGCGCGCACCATTAAGCAGACAAGACGAGGTAAGGCTACAGTGAGCGCCCGCAAGGCGGCAGCACTGTAGCCATGCTTACCTCGACAAAGCCCTCGTTATCAGAGGTGAGGCAACAGTAACCAGCCCCCGACAAGACTCCCCAAGCGGTGGGGCCGGCCTGTCGACCAATGGGCCGGCGGCCGGCGGGACCCACCAGTCGGCGGGCCCCAGGAGCCGACGGAGAAGCCGGCGATCGCAGACGTTGACGACCTAGACCCACGCCCAGCCGGATTACCATTGTACCCCCGGGGGGTAGGCCTATATAAGCCCCCCGGACACCCATGCGAAGGGTTGATCTCAGAGAGTTTTAGACACCACCATAGGGAGAGAAGAGAGCTAGCCTTGCCCTTCTTCCTCCTCCCACCGAACAGCTCAAGGAGCCTCTTGTAGCTTCTTATCGATCTAGTGATCATGCGGAGACCCCGCAAAGCAGGAGTAGGGGTATTATCTCCACGGAGAGCCCCCAACCTGGGTAAGATCCGCCGGCGTGCATGTCTTCGCCTTATCCCGTTTCCAGGCACCGGCGATGTCTTACTGGCTCCCACAATGATAAGCCATTCGTTGACATATGTCGCACCTACCACCCGACACCCACGGTAGCCACGTATCGGTCAAGGCTTTATGTGAAGCTAGATTCGCAGAAAACTTGCCATTCAAGGCCCAGTCCACTGTCCATGTTGCTTAGTAGTGTAGCATAGAGTTCTAGGTGGAAGTTCAACTTAACAGTCTCCACTGTAGTACCGGTATATAAAACAGTGTTTTGGAACCAAAGGCAAATTTTGTGTGCCTCTGGGATCTGGTGGGGTATTGCTAGAATTTAGTCTATTTTGGGACAACCCAATAACTATTTCAGAAATTTCTGAATAAATCCTAGGGGCCCACTTAGCCCATTTGTGCAAGGCAAGGGATACTACTAAAGTTTAGTCCCACATTGCTAGTTGAGTGGGAGTTGGACCTCCTTATAAGGGCGGTTCTTTCCCCACTTGTATGAGCATGAGAACAAGAGGAACATCCACGCACTCTCCTCCTCCGCCGCCCGCCTCGCCACGCCACGCCTCGCCGCCCCGCGCCGCGCCACGCCGCGGGTTGCGGGAATGAGCCAAGCCGATGTCTAATTTTTGCCACACACTACGGGTATACGAAAGGTCACTTGGGAGCTGAAAAGTTTTTGCGGTAGTGGATAATGAATACGAACGTCGCACCTCTTCACGTGCTGCCTGTTCACTTCGTCTCCCTCTGTTGCTTCACCTCCCGTCGCGGCCTATTCGCGTCCCTCTCCTGTGCCTATATAAGAGAGGTCGCTCCTCTTCAGAGACGCGCTGCTGCTACAATCTTCCCAATCCCGGCTTGCGGCGTGCACCGCAGGTCGGGACAGTAGGCCTCCAAAACCGCACCTTTTTTGAGTCCTGTACGGGAGAAGGGTGATAAGGTTTTTGGGGAGCGCTCTGCGCGACTACTGACTTCTTCGTCACGGACGCCCCGGACTCCGACGACTACTTCCCCGACGACGACTTCCCCGACGTCGACAACCTCCTCGACAACATGGAGGACACCGATCCCAAGTCCAGTGCCTCTGCTCCTGCTGCTGTCACGTACGTGTTTCTCCCCTTTCTATTAGAGGTTCTGCTACAGTTCCTTGTTCTAGTATTTGCCCTAGATATGTTAGAATCTATTTCATATATGCAACCTGCTATATTGTCTACTCTAGATATGTTTAGTTACGGTTCATATATGAACATGTTGTTTACCTTCTCTTTGTTAAATCGCATGGCTTATTTTACACTGCTATACCAGCCATACTTTATCTAGTATTTCTGTTAATAAAATCATTCGGTAAATTGCTCATATTTCCAACACTTTGTAGCATTTCCTCTATTATTATAGCCAAGCCATGGGCGAAGAAAAACCAACCATAGCAATCTCCAGCAGTTGGGCCTGCCCAATCTTTTGCTGCAAGCTCGGCCACTGCCACGGCATCCCCATGGCCCTAAGGCCACCGGAGACGAGGCAGATCGGCGACGACACCAACGGGAGGCGTCGGCACCCTTGGGTGGGAGTCGCTCGCGACTAGTGAAAGGATGAAGGAGAAAACTGTTTCGTAAGTGAACGAGCCGGCTCGACTTGATTCTTCTAGTTAACCAGTTCAAAGCACTGATCGAGTTGCCTTGCCAAGCTTGATATATATAGCACAACTTATTATCTATACAATATTATGAGTACTGCTACATCTACAAAAGGTTACTTAATTTATTTTTACAAAGAATTTGATGTGGGAGATTATGATTGGTAATATGAGGATGAAGGGGCTCACCCTCGGTTGAATTGAGAGGAGGGGGGGGGGGGGGGGGAGGGAGGGTTATAGTACGAAAAGTTAAATAAAACGTTTGAAATATTTTGTAGGTTTAACATTATTGCAATGTTATTATCTATACTATAGCGCGACCAAATGCTACATGGCTATAATTTTTGATGAAACATGAAAGATCTAACGCTGCCAATTCAACTTATATTATGAGCTACACGAACCTAACGAGTACTCCGTAACACAACTTGCAGAATGGTTCCCGCAAAGTAAAAAGTTTTTAAACTTGACCAGGCTCCTTTAGTGTGTGAGTAGTACCAAGTTCTTCTAGATGTCAAGCCGATTTTTTGAGTAATTTTTGAACTCGTGGGTGTCTGAGTTATTTTTCCAACCTAGCTCCTCCGGTGCTGCTTGCCGCCTGACTAACAACAGGAATCAACAAGATAATTATTAAAATGCCTGGTTGAGTGATTAAGTTAAAAAATTCCATAGGCTGCCAAGAATTCGTTGCAGAGAATATCAATAATATGAATGGCAATTTGGGCTGGCCCAGTTTTTGTTTTGAGCACTTTAGGCTGGCCTAGTGGGCTCATACGAGAAGTATTTTCCCTCAAGGCCTGCACAGGCTGGACTACTCTGCAGCCCACTTAGAAATACTCCTGGGCCTCGTATACTTGCTATAGTCCACAACTCCGGCAGTCCAGTTTCCCTCCATTCCCTCGCGGAGAAAAAAAAGGGGAACCGTGGAAGTTCGCCGGAGATGTCGTCGGCGGCCACGAAGCTCGCCACCGCGGCCGACGCTACCTCGACGGAGGCCCAAACCCTCGTCTTGGTAAGAACCCCTTTGCCCCCCTCCCTCCCCCCACCAACCCCACCTCCGATTTCATCCCGCAAAACCCTAACCCCTCCCAAAATTCCCCAAATCCGCAGGACATGCGCAAGGTGCTCAGCTCCATGAAGTCCCTCGCCGTGGAGTACGAGAGGGCCGGCAATCCCGACAAGGCACGCCGCCGCTCCCCACTAGCCCCCAAATCCCGCCTCCCCTGGAATCCCCTAACCCACCCCCGAACCGCGTGGATTTCTGCAGGTGAAGCAGCTGGAGGACGCGGTGCAGGAGCTCGTGGCCTCGTACGAGGACTGCGCGTACCTCGCCGAGGCGGTGAAGAAGGTGCCCGGGGCGTACCAGCCGTCCGACCAGGTGCGCTTCTGTGTGGGGGCGTTCGAATTGGAGGCAAATTTGGGCTAACTGTCTGCACTCTGTTGGTTGGTTTGGGAAGGCGACTGATTTCAGAAAGCTGATCGATGCGGAGGTTGAGAAGGTCAAGGGGACCTCGCGGTCGTCGGGACACAAGGACCAGCTCATACGGCAGTTCAAAGAGGCTGTTTGGGTATGTGCTTCAGAGACTCTTGTTTCTGATTGTTGAGAAGATTATCTGCAATTGTGTGCTGTAGATGCATTTGCTAGGTGCTGAGGTCTTGTCCAAAGATGCACACAAGAGTTGTTTAACTTCCTTTATTGCAAGTAGTGTGTCTGTTTGTGTGTGATTTCAAAGTGCCTGACCTTTTGTGTGCTTGTGCTCTGTCTCTGCAGGAGGTTCACCATGCAGGTCAACCGATGCCTGGTGATGAACAAGAGGAACTTGTTATGACTAGCACCCAGAACAACATCCTAAATACAGTATGCCCATTGACCATGAAGCCTATAGTTGAGTTGGAAAATCCTGTTCGCTGGTAAGCAGTCAGTGCCTGGTTTTATTTCCATACTCTATGAATTTTCTGTTGTCTTTGAACATACTTGAGCCACACTCGTTACTGTAAATCTTTGTTCAAAGAACACCCGTCTCTTATTATGTTCCCACCAGGTAAAAACTGATCAAAGTTTTGTTTTCAAACTGAAAATGGAGGGAAGTTTCTAGGCACAATTCAGTACCTCATAGTGCCATTCTACTCCTGTTTGTATTTGCCTTTAACTACCCTTTCAGCCTCAGTGAAACCATCAGATCTGGTTGTCCTTATTTTTTATGTGCATACTATAGAAAAATCATCAGGATTTGCTTCCCTATTGTTTTTTATGTGCCTCAGTGAAACCATCAGATTTGGTCGTCCTTGTTTTTTATGTGCATACTATAGAAAAATCATCAGGATTTGCTTCCCTATTGTTTTTTATGTGCGTGCTATAAGGAAAACCTGCTCTTTCTGTTAATGAATCCTGTGTGTGAGTAGAACTAGTTTGCAACTGTGAATCGAACTACTGGCATTGGTATCGATCAAACCACTAACCATTGATTTAGATTTATTTCCTGAAGTAAGGGGTTTCGCCACTGGAAGAAATATGTAAAAGATGCTAGAAAATGCAAACGGTCAAATATCTATTGATGTTGAGTTCCAAATGGATTTGTGGCCCGATTGTGTAGGGTCGGCATGCTATAAGAAAAGCCTGCTCTTAATCCTGTGTGTCAGTAGAATTATTTCGCAACTGTGAATCGAACAACTGGCATTGGTATCGAACTATCGATCAAACCACTAACTATTAATTTTGATTTATTTGGTCAACTAGGGGGCTTCACCAATGGACAAAAAATGAAAAAAAAGCTAGAAAATGCACACAGCGAAAAGATCTGCATCTGTTCAATTGCTAATGGATTTGTTTCGCCATTGTGTAGGATCTGGGTGCTATAAGAAAAGCTTGTTCCTTCTGTTAACAAGAGATCCTTTGTTTTCAGAGACGCTAGAAATCGCACGTAGCTGACGTATCTGGAGACATCCAATTCCAAATACTAACACGGTGATGTTTTCTTTCCATCTGCAGCATCGATTGCAGGCACATCTATGACAAGGATCCAATCCTGAGGTACATCCGGACGAACAAAGCTCCGAATTGCCCCATTGCAGGTATACACAGTAGTTCTCCGCTCCCCCTGTTCCTTCGTTTCACGAGGCCGTCCTCAGCCTCAGTTCATCTGTTCAACCAGGCTGCCCGGCGGTCCTACAGCCGGCGAAGATCGTCTGCGACACCTTCCTTCGTATGGAGATCGAGGAGCTGCGCGCTTCGGGCCCGGCCGCTCCGAACGCCTCTGAGATAGAGGATATCTCGGACCACGACGAGGACGAGGACGAGGACCCGATGGACGAAGACGATGACGAGTGATAGGCGTCTAGAGAAACGGACCTTGGTGGATTCTCGGTATTCTGTAGGGATGATGGTAGATGTTGATACTCTATTTTCAGGTCGCACTCGTGAGGACAACGGGTGCCGCGTCTCCGTGTCGTCGTGTGTGCTCTGTGGGAATCGGGGGATGTGGGATGTGGCTCCCCTGGCAATTATTTGCTGAACCAACGTAACAAGCTTAGCTACGAACGAGGATATTAGAGCAACTCCAATGGGGAGGATATTAGAGCAACTCCAATGGGGCGACCCAAATAACGGCGATTTCATTCGCTTTTTGTTCATTTGGGTCGAGCGTCCACCCTGTTTTAGATATGGGTCGGCAGGGCGCCCAATGCGCTGACCCATGTGGGCCGGCGTGGCTGTCTGGCCCCCTTATTTTTTTGCATGATTGCATAGTTCAAAATAAAATCGTTTTGGACCGAATAAAATAGCATACTTTATTACACGCCAAATGAAAATAAAAAGGTCTCACATAGCTCTCACATAGTTTTGCAAACGAATAAAACTAGAGAATACCCCGCGCATTGCTGCGGGAATCGATTGTAATATATTTTGATGATTTGATTGTAAGAAGCTTCTATCGTTGAATTAATAGTATATGAACTAAAGCTAAAAATATATATTGTGTAGTCAAAAAATATTTTGAATATAAGTGGCATAATGTAATGGAGAACTTTTTTTCATGCATGTTGAGTGGATGATGAGGTGGCATGTGTGGTGAGGTGAAAGGTGTGCATGAAATCTACTAATATTGGAAAACTTTTTCTCATGCATGTAGTGGTGGGCCTTTGATGAGGTGACATATGTGCATGTTGAGATAAATAGGATAGTGGGGATCAACTTCTTATGTATATAGGATAAGATACATTTATTGGTTGCCAACATGAGCCCACATATACTCAACCAAATCATTTTGCAGTTGCACGTGAGTTTCCCAATCACGCATGTCTTGATTAAATTGGGTGAAATGTTTAAATGTTGCCGCTACTCCATGCTCAGGCGTAACATTCTCACCCTGAAACTGAAACCCTTGATCATACAGACGTTCCGGGCGCTTGTCTTCTACAATCATATTATGCATGATCACACAAGCAGTCATTACCTCTCATAGTTTCTGCGTGCTCCAGGTATTAGCAGGATACCGAACGATGCCCCGTCGAGATTGCAAAACACCAAAGGCACGCTCGACATCCTTCCTAGCACTCTCTTGCTTTTGGGCAAATCTTTTCCTCTTCTCTCCGATAGGGTTGGGTATTGTCTTGACAATAGTGGTCCACTGAGGATAGATACCGTCACGCAGATAATATCCTTTGTCGTAGGTGTGGCCGTTGACAGTAAAGTTCACCAGTGGGCCGTTGCCTTCGGCAAGCCTAGCAAACACCGGCGAGCGCTGAAGCATGTTGATATCATTGTGTGATCCGGCCATGCCAAAGAAAGAGTGCCAGATCTAGAGATCTTGAGACGCCACGACCTCAAGTATGACAGTGCAAGCCCTGACATGGCCCTTATACTGCCCTTGCCAAGCAGAAGTGCAATTCTTCCACTCCCAATGCATGCAGTCTATACTACCAAGCATCCCTAGGAAGCCCCTGCTGGCATTCATCGCCAACAGTTGTATCTTCAGCAGTCGGCTCTCTCAAGTACTGAGGGTCAAACACAGCAATAACAGCCTTGCAGAACTTATACAGGGACTCTAGGCAAGTAGACTCGCTCATACGCACGTACTCGTCAATGAGATCACCAGGCACTCCGTATGCAAGCATTCGGATGGCAGCAGTGCATTTTTGATAAGAGGAAAAACCAATCTTGCCAACGGCATCCTCTTTGCACTCGAAATAGTCATCATAGCCGACCACCCCCTCTCTAATACGGTTGAAAAGATGCCTACTCATACGGAAACGACGGCGGAATTTTTTATGTTTGAACAACGGGTTTGTTGTATCAAAGTAGTCTTCCAAAGAAGGAAATGGCCGCTCTCTCGGATGCGAATCAACGCCGAAAGCTGGCCGGAATGGAGCCACGGAACAATGGCCGTTGGCTGTTGAGGTGGTGATGGACCAACACTGCAGCCAATATCTCCTCCTCGTCATCGGAGGACGAATCGTCGGAGTCGCAAAAAAAAATTTGTGAAAAAAGAACTCGTCGGCGGAGTCCATTTTGTATCTTGGCAAACCGTCGAACAACTTGCGGGCGTCGGCGAAGGAGATGGTCGGCGAAGGGAGTCGCGGCGCGCACGGACCAGCTAGCTGTCCTGCCGGCATCCGACGAGCGTGCCGATGAGGATCTGGCCGGGCGTCTTCTTGGTCGGGGGCGGCTGTGTGGTGGGGGGCGCGGGGGGTGGGAAGCAGTCGGCTCCCCGGCGGCAAGACGGCGGTGGCGGGCGACGTGGGAGTGAGCGGCGTAGCTGGACGGATGTGGAGGCCCCGACAGCTGGCAGAGTCACCAGCAAAAATAGGCGGCGGCGTCGGCGACGAAGGAGGAGGGTGAGGGTTGTTGTTGGATGGGGGAGGGCAATGTGACATCAGACCAGCGGGCCCGGAGAAGAGGAAAGGGCGAGCGTGCGTGCGTGCGTCGCGTGTCCACACCGACGCAAATCCGGCTCAACTGTGCTGCTTTGCATCGGTCTGCAGTGTCCGTTGGCTCGTCTGATTGGTGATGATTTGTAAGTAGGGAAGTGGCGAAGACTTGCTACACGGCGGCGGTGAATATCTGGCGGATGAACAAAACTTGAGCTGCTGCCCAGTCACGAATCACGAGTGCACGCACCGCAATCAACGAAGGTTTTTTTTTTTCATTTCAAAAGAAAAAAAACCAGAGGTCTTCTTTATATACTCCCTCTTTAAACAATATAATTCAAAAGTGAAACTTGTGCATGTTTGACCAAGTTTTTAGACAAAAGTATTGATATCTAGAATACCAACCTTGCATAATTAGATCCATGAAACATATTTTCATATTTCATTTATTTTGTATTGCAGATATTACTATTCTATTCTAGAATCCTGGTCAAACTTACATATGTTTGACTTTCACCGAAACTTATGCACCTTATGAGTATAAAAAAAGACAATATTTTTTCATTTGGGCCGTATGGACTTTGCTTTTGGTTTCTTCTTCATTTTGGTCTTTCTTCCTTCTAGGGCTTGTTATCTCTACCTTTCGGCCTTCTAAAGGGCCGTGTTCCACGGCCTGTAAATTTCAGCCTTGGACGAAGAAGATGAGCACTGGCCATCATATTTCCCTCAAAAATAAAATAAAATAAATGCACTGACCATCATACTCATCCGTCCAGAAATACTTGTCGGAGAAATGGTCTATATGGAGCTAGTATAAGATGCAAGTTTGGCCACTTGATTGGAAGATTTTCTAAAAGTTGGCTAGTGATGGTCAGTCCAATTCGAAAAAAGTACTCCCTCCGTTCGAAAATACTTGTCGGAGAAATGGATCAGTCCAACTCAAAAGAAGTACTCCATCCGTCCGGAAATACTTGTCCCCGGCAAGTATTTCTGGACGGAGGGAGTATTTCTTTTTTCTAGTTGGACTGACCATCACTAGCCAACTTTTAGAAAATCTTCCAATCAAGTGGCCAAACTTGCATCTTATACTAGCTCCATATAGGAAAACATAAAGGTTGCATATATGCTCCAGCTACTGCTTTATTATCCCGAAAGAGGAAATCGGCAAAGTTGAATGCTTCTTGGATTAACTAATGCGGATGTAGACATTGTTGCTCTACATCTAGTCATATACGTACTGTGCATAATTTATTCTCATGCTCAGGCAGCCATTATTGGCTATTACCAGATCATGCAAAGCAAACCTGTTACCTGTCTTGGTCTGAACCAAAGACACGTCCCATCGTTTCCACATTAGCAAAAGACGGTTTCAGAAATGCCATGTGGCCCTGCGGGAATTGCACCCGCATCGGCCATTGGGCCGGGATTAGCTGGGTCTCCGACCCAGGCAAAACCGGTGGCCATCGAGGGGATCGGGCTGGCATCGGATCGGGTGTTTTCCCATGCACGTCCATCGCCTCCATACCGAATCGCTGCTAGGGTTCGCCGCCGCGGTGAAGTTGGTTTTCCTGCTGCCGTCGTTCGTAGAATCCGGCGGGAGAAGTCGTTTTGTCCTGCCGGTCGGGAGGTTGCCGGCGAGGTTGTCATGCCGCCCAAGGCACCGCCTCCGGCCTCTGGTCCGCCGCCGGCGAGGCCGCCCGCGAGGGCTACGCAGGGTGGTTCTGCTGCGGGTGGGCAGTCTGCGGCTGCGGCTGCAGCGCCAACGCCGGCTGCGACGGCCCCGGCGAGGGCTGCTGGGGCCACAACTGTGGCGACGAATGCCACCAGAGCTGCCGCGCCGCCACCTCATGGGGCCGCGCATCCGCCGACGCAGCGGCCTTGGCCTCGTCAGATGGCGGCCGGCCGAGGAGGTGCAACCGCCGGTGCAGCCGGTCGTGGGACGGGCGCGTTTGCGGGGGACAGTCGCAACCCCCCTAGCGGGCAGTGGGGCGATGATGGCTACGATGCTTATGGACAGGGGCTTCATCGGGGTTCATCGTCTACCGGTGGTGGGCGAGGTTATGCCTGGACTGATCATGGCAATGCTGGCCGTGGTTTTCAAGGGCCGCCGGGGAACTTCGTTGAGGGTGCGGTTGGCCCGACCCGATTCCGGGGCCGCTTTCGTGGTGGTCGTGGTGGCTACCGGCGCCCTCCGCGTAACCTACCTGGGGCCACGGTTCCAACTGATACTGAGATGTCCACTGATGTTGCGGCTCTTAACCAGGTTGTGGTGGAGACGGCTAGGGCTCTCGCCGATGTGGCGGTACCGATGACTGAGCAACCGGAGGAAACAGGGTTTGACAAAGGTTCAGAGAAGGCCGGAGGTGATAAGCTGTCCAAGTGGGCGGCTAAGAAGAAAAAGCTTGTCTGTTTCCGGTGCGGGGAGACGGGTCACTTCATGGTCGATTGTTCTGCTGAGTTATGTGAGATTTGTCGGAAGCCTAATCATGTGGCGGCTGAGTGTCCGCTTCTCCTAGGCCCCAAACCGACACTTAATATTTATGGACTTTGCTGCTCGGAGTTGATGTTTTTTGAGTCTCCATACGTGCCTCCAGTGGCTCCGGTCGTTGAAACCTCCTTCCCTGGGGTGGTTAAGGTGGTCACCGGTCCTCTCACTGAAGCACAGATTATTCAGCAGTTAAGGGAGCTGGCACCGGGGAATTTCAAATGGTCTTTGCTGAAACTGTCGGACAACTCTTACAAAGTTGATTTCCCTTCTAAAGAGGATCAGAAGAGGATTCTTAAGTTTGGGATGAGTCGGGTGACAGGAACTAGCTTTGTGTTACAGTTCGACGAGTGGAAAAAGAAGGAGCCACAGGGCACTCCTCTCACACAGATTTGGGTTCGTTTTTCGGGGGCACCCTCAGAGCCCCTGGATGATTTCTTTGTCACATGGAGCTTGGGGTCTTTGCTTGGTAAGACAGAGCAGGTTGATATGCCCTTCACTCGTGCTCACGGGGTGGCCCGCTTGTTGGTTAGTGTGGCTAACATTCAGTTCTTGCCGGACGTTGTCAGATGGTGCCATGAGGGTATTGCTTATATGCTGAATGTTGAGTATGAGGACCCGGACTTGTTTCAGGATTTTGAGGAGGTGCTTCCCATGGATACCTCCGAGGGGGGAGGCGCTTCTGGAAACCAGGGTGATGATGCACCTAGTGAGGGCGACAGGGGTGCCAAGCCTGCGGATCCGTCTAAGCCAGCAGAGTCGGCTCAGGGGAAATCGCCGGTTTCAGCACCATCCACGATGCTTCAGCTGGGTTCTGTTGGGGCGTTCTCAGCGCCCCCTCGTCTTTGGAGTGATCGTGTTGATTTGGATGATCCGTCCGAGCATGAGCCTCCGGTGATCTCGGAGGCTGTGTGCGTTGATGGCCCGGGACGAGTAGATGTGACGGAGGTGTGCTCTTCTCCGTCGTCACCGGTGCCTCGGCAGGTGGTGACGACTCTCAGGGACGATGCGGTGGACTTGTATGGGAGTGCGGTCAGGACCTCCCCTACTTTGCCAGCACTTTCTTCGGCGGGACTCAAGGCTCGCGCACCTTCTGCTGCTTCCGAGGCGGCTGGTGCCCTGCTGCGAGGGTCGGCTGCGGGGGCGTCATCACCTCGCATGGTCGCCTGTGGGGCTGAGCAGGCCGTGCTCGGCTCACCGGCCCATATTCTAGGTGGGCTGGGTGCTGCAACAGCAGCTTCGGCCCCCTCACCGGTGAGTGGCCAGGGCGCGGTTCCAGTGCCTGCTGCTGGAGGGTCGCCCGTGGATGGGCGGCCGGTGTCGCCACGGCGGTCTTCCTCACCTCTACCCGTGGCCCGAGACGCCGGTATGGGGGGATGGACGGGCGGCCCGTCACCTTGCACGGCCTCTCGCGAGGAGGTCATCGCTTTTGGAGGTATCCCGGACTTTGCTGCCCAGGGGGGGCGGATCAGCGGGAGGCTGCAGGAGCAGCCGGACGTCGACGATATTCAGCTTCGGTGTGCATTGAGGGCTGCCAAGTTGCAGAACGTCGAGACCTCCACTGGTATGTCAGTTATTAAGTCAAATTCCATTTTGCATTTTTCTGATAATGAAATCATTCATAATGCAAATCAATTAGGAATTTCACTTGGTAATAATGATCTTCAAGTAGCCAAATCGGTTAATGACATTCTTGATTTGGAAGCTGAGCGTGCGGTAGATATGATTCGTCACATAGCTGCGGTTAAACCTATGAATGATTCGGAGATTGATGCGCTTGGGGTGAGGGTTCTAGATGACATCTGTGCCGATCTTGACCCTGCTTGTTTAGAGACAGAGGATGATTCCAATCCTCCGCAATCTCTTCACGTAGATGAGCCCTTAGTGGTTGATGCGGAGAAGGAGGGTGGAGATCTGACTTTTGGTCAAACTAAGCCTAAGCGGACATGGAAGCGAAAGGTTTATCCAGTGTCCGCAGTGCGTAGGAGTGCTAGAATCTGTACGGTCAAAAAATTTCATGATGACTTATGAAAGGTATTTTCTGGAATAGCAGAGGTCTTAGAGACTTGGCTAAAAGGAGGTTTCTAGCGGATGCGTCACTTGATTATAATTTAGATTTTATTGCTTTGTCCGAGACTGGAAGAAGCAACTTCACATCTCAGTTTCTTGCAAATCTGTCCGGGGGGGGGGGGGGGGGGTAGACTTTGATTGGCATTGCCTCCCACCTCGAGGAAGATCTGGCGGGGTCTTACTTGGGGTTAAGTGTGATACGTTGGAAGTCCGGAGTGTAGTCATGGGCGAGTTTGCTGTTAAGTTTAGAGTTAGAACTAAGGCGGATGGGTTTGATTGGGCTTTGGTGGCAGTTTACGGAGCTGCTCAACCAGAGCTCAAACCAGATTTCTTGGCGGATCTGGTGCGCATCTGTGGTAATGAACAACTACCCCTGCTAGTGGGCGGGGACTTCAACATTATCAGAAGGCAAGAGGACAAGAATAATGCTAACTTTGACGGTCGATGGCCGTTTATGTTCAATATGATTATCGAAAGTTTGGATCTCAGAGAGATCGAGCTCTCGGGGAGGAAGTTTACTTGGGCGAATTCTTTACCGGTTCCGACCTTTGAGAAGTTGGACCGCGTGTTAGCTAGTGTCGAGTGGGAATAGAAGTTTCCGTTGGTAACAGTGCAAGCTTTGACCCGAGGTGTCTCGGATCATACACCGTTACTAGTCGACTCTGGGGCTCAAAATTTCGTGGGTAACAAGAACATTTTCTCGTTTGAACTTGCATCGAGAAGGGTTCCTCGAGATGGTAGCTAGAGAGTGGGCTAAGGACTCGGGTGGGAGGACGCCTATAGATAGGTGGCAATCCAAGATTCGTCATCTCCGACGGTTCCTTCGTGGATGGGCTAAACACACGCATGGGATTTATAGAGTGGAGAAGGAGAGGCTCCTTCTTCTTATTCAACATTTCGAAGCTAAAGCAGAAATCTCTATCTTGGATTCCAATGAGTTGGAAATGAAGATAGATGCAGAGATGCAGCTTAAGAAGCTTCTTCGAGAAGAGGAATTGAAGTGGGCATTGCGAGCAAAGGTTCGCAAGATCGTAGAAGGCGAGGATAACACTCAATTCTTTCACTTGATCGCTAATGGGAAACATCGAAAAAAGAGAATCTTTCAGCTAGAACAAGATGAGGGGACGATAGTTGGTCAAGACAATCTCAAAGAGTACATCACCAATTATTATAAGCAATTGTTTGGTTCCCCGATAGAAACTTTCGTGTCGATGGATGAGTCTAGGGTTGAGGATGTGCCTCAACTAGAGACTGCCGAGAATGAGCTATTGACCGCTCCGTTCTTGGAGAAAGAGGTGTTTGAGGCGATTACTCAGATGGAGAATAATAAAGCTCCAGGACCGGACGGGTTTCCGGCAGAGTTTTATAAGAGGTGCTGGCCTTTTATCAAGGGAGATTTGATGCCCTTGTTTCAAGAGCTTTTTCAAGGATAGCTTCAATTGTTTAAATTGAATTTTGGGACGATAACTCTACTTCCTAAGAAGACGGAGGCTGTTCGGATTGAGCAGTTTCGACCCATATGTCTGCTAAACGTGAGTTTTAAAATCTTCACCAAGGTAGGGACGAATAGGCTCACACAAATAGCTCATTCAGTAGTTCAGCCATCCCAAACTGCTTTCATGCCGGACAGAAACATCCTGGAAGGGGTTGTGGTTCTGCATGAAACGCTCCATGAGATTCACTCCAAAAAACTTGATGGTGTAGTTTTTAAAGTGGATTTTGAAAAAGTCTATGATAAAGTCAAGTGGCCTTTCCTTCAACAATCGTTGCGTATGAAAGGTTTTCACCCGGCATGGAGAACCCAGGTTGATTCCTTTACGCAAAAAGGGAGTGTCGGGATAAAGGTGAATGATGACGTTGGTCACTATTTCCAAACACACAAGGGCCTGCGGCAAGGAGACCCTATGTCACCAATTCTGTTTAACATAGTAGCTGATATGCTCACTATTTTAATAGGTCGGGCAAAGGATGTGGGACAGGTAGGTGGCCTGGTGCCACATCTTGTTGAAGGCGGGCTGTCCATTCTTCAGTATGCTGATGATACAATCATTTTTATGGAGCATGACTTGGCGAAAGCAAGAAACATGAAACTGCTGCTTTGCTTATTTGAACAATTGTCTGGGCTTAAAATCAACTTCCACAAGAGCGAATTGTTTTGCTTTGGAAGAGCCAATGACGAGCGGGAATCATATCAACAATTGTTCGGATGTGAATTGGGTTCTTTACCGTTCTCGTACTTAGGTATACCCATTCATCATCGTAAGCTTTCTAATTTAGAGTGGAAATGTCTTGAGGATCGGTTTGAAAAGAAACTGAGCTGTTGGAAAGGAAAGCTCATGTCATACGGAGGTCGATTAATTTTGATTAATTCGGTCCTAACTAGTATGCCGATGTTTCTATTATCCTTTTTCATAGTTCCAGTCGGAGTTAGGAAAAGGTTAGATTTCTATCGATCTAGATTCTTTTGGCAAATTGATGAGCTTAAACGAAAGTATAGACTTGCGAAGTGGGACATCATCTGCAGACCTAAGGACCAGGGTGGCCTAGGTATAGAAAACCTGGAAGTCAAAAACATATGTCTACTTAGCAAGTGGCTTTTTAAGCTATCATCTGAGACGGAGGCCACTTGGGCTCAAATTTTGCGCAATAAGTACCTATATGCTAAAACTTTGGCCCAGGTGAATGTGAGGCCTTCAGACTCACCTTTCTGGAAGGGTTTGATGAGAGTTAAGCAACTTTTTTTCAACAGATCTAAATTTATTGTTGGGAATGGCACAACGACGAGGTTTTGGGAGGATACGTGGCTTGGGGACACTCCACTAGCACTCCAATATCCTTCTTTGTATAACATTGTTCAACGCAGAGATGCTTATGTTGCTGATGTTTTACAATCCGTTCCCCTCAATATAAGTTTTAGACGGACGCTTGTTGGAAATCGTTGGGAAGCCTGGCTCCATCTTGTACGACGCCTAATGGATGTCCGGCTATCTCAACAGCCAGATCAGTTGCATTGGAAACTTACTAAGAACGGGATGTTCTCGGTTAAATCAATGTACCTGGATGTCATTAACTCTTCCGTCATCCCTACATCATTACATGTTTGGAAAGTTAAGGTACCCTTACGTATCAAAGTGTTTATGTGGTTTGTACATAAACATGTCATTTTGACAAAGGATAACCTTGCAAAACGTAATTGGGTGGGCTCGTCTCGGTGTAGTTTTTGTGACCATAACGAAACCATTAAGCACCTTTTTCTAGAGTGTCCTTTGGCTAAGATCCTATGGCGGTCGGTCCATATTGCGTTTAATATTAATCAGCCTACCTCAATTAGCATGTTATTTGGAACATGGCTTCACGGGGTAGATTCTGATATTGCAAGGCACATTCGGGTTGGCGTTTGTGCGCTTTTGTGGGCAATATGGAACTGCAGAAATGACTTAGTCTTTAACCGATCAACAAACTTTCACTTTTTGCAGGTCATCTTCAGGGCCACGGCGTTCATCCGTATGTGGTCGCTACTCACTCCGACGGAGGCCAGGGAGCGTTTGGTTACTGCGTCTACCCGATGGGAGATGGTAGCTCGGGATATTTTCAACCGGTTTGGATGGCGGTCATGTAATAGGATAGGCATGTAGTGCTCCTATTCGTTTTGCCAGCCGGTTGTGGCTTTGGGCCTTTATCCTTTTTTCAGCTTTTTATGATGATTGTAATAACTGGGAGACACCTTGATACTGGATTTTTCGATTTAATAATATGAGCCGTATGCATCATTCTTGATGCAGAGGCTGGGGTAATTCCCCTTTTCCAAAAAAAAAATTTGCAACAGAATCTCGTAGACGCCGTTCGGTCGGGGTGCGATGCGTGGCCTCCTCAAATCTCAATCAATCACGCTTTTACAACAGATTTTTCTCTGAACTTGCATACAAAGTTGTTTATTATTTAAAAAAAATCCATATTTTCTACTCCCTTCGTCCTGGCGTGTAAGTAGACCCGTAGATCACTCGACGTGCTAGCAAGTGAGTGTAGTTTGTGGAGTGTCACGGTTTGGGGTGTCCCGGTTTTCCCGGGAAATGCCTTGGAGCCTGCACATTTGGGTGTTGGTTTGGGTTAATTAGTTGACGACTGTCTCGTATTAGCCTGGCAAGGAGGCCCACCATAGTTTATACTACCAGTATACTATACTATGATTTTTGAACACTTTGCATTGTCTAACGGTCTAACCAAACAGGAAACATAATCTATTGCTCGGGTAAAAGACCATGACTCGGACGATTTGTTTGGCTAATCGCATGCTAGGTAAATAAAATTACTCAAGCAACATGCACCCGTTCGATCAGGTTGGTCAACGACGACAACGGTGAGAGAGTCCCCAACACGACACCTGACGCGGGCAGATTTTTTTGCATTGGGCTACACACTGTCGGCTCATTTGTTGCGTGTGTTGTCTAGCACGGCGACCCGGGGCCGCCGTGGATGTGAATGATGATGCGCCCACGCTGCCTGCTGGCTTGTCTGAGCCTGCTTTGTTTGCTCTGCTTGCCTGGTCGAAATAATGTGGCCGATCGGTGATGGGTCACGGCGTGGCTATTAAGCTCGCCCAGGTTAAGTTCGCTTCTGTCACTATTTCCAACCAGCAGTGTCTATCCTGCTTAATCCTACGGTCTGCTGAATCAGCTGATTCCTCCGAGTAGTGAGAAGAGAACTCACAAGTCCACTACCTGAGCGAGTCCAAATGGAGAAGATTCTCTGTCCACAATTCACGAGTAAATTTCTTTTCTCTTTATTCGGTGACCGACTTACCCATTTACCCAACCAGCAGGCTCTTTTGGCTTTGGCACCTGCATCACATGTCACATCCTTTGTTTTTACATTTTTGGTCAAGATTTGTGGCCTCACTCAGTAGCGCAACATTTTCAGAGATTCGGCTGGCAGGGCGGTGAGGCCGGAAGCATTGTCCTAAAGAGTATCTAAAGCCGTGCGCTCCAAATCCTCCTCAAACATTCGGCTGGTAACTGACATGTCATGATTTTTTGATTCAGACGGACGTCTCAAATGTGTCTCAAACGTTCGGGTTGACCGTCATCCCTCATATCCAGCCAAATATGAGGCAGATATAGGGCACCCGGGCCCGCCTGCCACGTCGGACCCGGCCCATGCTTGCCGACCCGATCCCGCATATATTCGTCTCCATCCGCTTGCCGGACCAAACCCGAGCCACTTCATTTCACTCTTCTCCGCCGCCCGACCTCACCTCCGGCAGTTTTTGGCCGTCTCCGGCATGGCAGGCAGCGGATCTGACTTCGAGCAGTTCGGATCCGTCGATTGGGGTGTCATCCCGCGCGGGTTGGAGGAGGCAATGGCGGTCCGTATTGCACTCCATCGTTTCCGGGAGGACAACGCCCGATCGACAACGGATTTGTTCGTCGCGACTCCATACGTCGTCCCAACGGGTGCTGGGGTCCTTTGGGGCTGGATCTTCGCGGTCCCGATAGCCAGAACCCCTCCCCTTCCCTATCACCGGTCAGACAGACTATGAGTCACACCGGGAACATGCGGTCTGTCGTGGGAAGGAGAGGATAAGGGCCGCCGAGGACAGTATCGTGGCGGAAATGGCGGCGGCGCGGGCAGCCATAGAGGAGGAAGCCATCGGCTCGCCGGACCAAACCCTACCCACTTCACTCAACTCCTCTCCGCCGCCCGACCTCACCTGCGGCAGTTTTTGGTCGTCTCCGGCATGGCAGGCAGCGGATCTAACTCCGAGCAGTCCGGATCCGTTGACTGGGGTGTCATCCCGTGCGGGTTGGAGGAGGCAATGGCGGTCCAAATTGCACTCCGCCGCTCCCAGGAGGATAGCGTCCGGTCGACGACGGATTTGTCCGCCGCGACTCCATACGTCGGCCCAACGGGCGCTCGGGTCCTTTGGGGCTGGATAGTCGCGATCCCGATAGCCGGAACCCGGGGTCCTTTGGGTGTAAAAGCCAATAATGGCTGCGTCAGATCTGGTAAAAGCCAATAATGACCCTTCCCTATCACCGGTCGGACAGACTATGAGTTACACCGGGAACGAGCGGTCCGTCGTGGGAAGGAGAGAATAAGGGCCGCCGAGGACCGTATCGTGGCAAAAATGGCGGCGGCGCGGGTGGCCGCAGAGGAGGAAGTCATCCCCTCCCGCATTGTGGGATTTGCACATGGGCTGTCAGAGGGCTAACGAGCTCTTTATTGCGGGCTCCCAATGGCCCTTGGGAGCTAATGTGAGTACCTTCAGACTTCAGAACTGACAGCATAGTTCATCGTGTGTGTGAGAGACGACAATGCATATGACCCCCAATCCGAGCCGCCGCCAGAGCTCTTCCCGCGCATTTGCTTCGGACCCCTTCTCATCAGCGGCAAGAGGAGTGAGGACACGTTCGTCTATTTCGCTTTTTCCTTGGGGTTTTGTTTTTCGGGCAACATCGACGAGAGGAGGCGGCGGCGATGCCGTGTTGGAATAAGTCTTTTCGGTCTCTCCCTACCTCAACGACGTCCGATCCGATGCTAGCAAAGGACTTGTGAGAGTTTGTGTCATCGAATCTGTGGGCTCTCTTCAGATCTTGGCAGTTGGTGTGTGGTTCCTTCCCAAGACGGTTAATGCTCTTCTTTCTTTCCAATAGTTGTGGGCGACCGTTTCTTTCTTCCTCAATGAAGATCATGCTAATCCAAGGACTTTGCGTCACGGCCATAGTGTGTTCATCAGTTTCAGACCCCGAACAGCCCGAGTGGCATAAGCGGCTTTAAAAATCTCAAGGACGATTTCCTCGGCGGAGTCCTGTGATGGCGCTGATAGTTCCTTGTTGTAGCGATGCTCTTCTTGGTGTGCATGGTTCTCATCATTGGCAACTCGTCGGTGCCAGGGCTTGTTATTTTTCTGTCGTGCAAAGTTTGTTATGTAAACCTGATATTGTATTGTTCTTATCAGAATAAAGCAGTTCGTGTCTGAAAAAAAAAGTTGTGTCGACTCAAGGTTGCTAAAAAGAAAGCCTCCAACCGAAGTAACCAAACATACATCTTACATTAGCTCCAAACAGGGAAGCAGAAAGATTACCTGCATCTCAGATTGACAAAAATAGATGTAGACATTGCTGCATATATGCTCTCCAATTCGGAAAATAGAAATTTCGCATTCGTCCTGGATTAACTAATGTGGATGTAGACATTGTTGCCCTGCATCTAGTCATCATACACATTGGTTCATTCCCATTTCTAACGCAGCCATAATTGGCTTACC
Source organism: Triticum timopheevii (assembly GCA_963921465.1). NCBI lineage: Eukaryota > Viridiplantae > Streptophyta > Magnoliopsida > Poales > Poaceae > Triticum > Triticum timopheevii. The sequence continues at coordinate 455,836,833 of OY997262.1, read as the reverse complement.
AGATCATGCAAAGCAAACCTGTTACCTGTCTTGGTCTGAACCAAAGACACGTCCCATCGTTTCCACATTAGCAAAAGACGGTTTCAGAAATGCCATGTGGCCCTGCCGGAATTGCACCCGCATCGACCATTTGCAACAGAATCTCGCAGACGCCATTTGGTCGGGTGCGATGCGCGGCCCTCAAAATCTCGATCATTCACGCTTTTACAACGGAATAAAACTGAAGATCATGTATGCTACTCTCCTATTGATGGGTATGGCTGATTGCATCATGAACGGCAAACAAATATTGGTTACAGCTACAGATAGATGTCTCCATCATGGTGTGTTGATCTGCAGCACTGAAACAGCATGAATTGATCTATGCGCTGCCTCATGGTGTTTGCTTATAAGCCGGGAAAGTGTAGCGGGTAGGCCAAACCGGAGAAAGTGAAAGCAAGATGCTACGGGACAAATGGTTTCAGCTAAAAATGAAAAGGCCCAAGTTGACATTTCCATAGTGTTCGGCATCCAAAAGAAGGTAGCTAGGTCCCTATCTGATTGCCTAGAGCACTCGCTTGTTTGATCGTGCCTAACTCCTCCAAAATAGATGACTCAGTTTTGTACTAAAGTTAATACAAAGTTGAGTCATCTATTTTGGAACGGAGGGAGTACTAGATTGCAAAGTTTCATTTTCATTTTGTCTGACAGCCTAGCTATCTATAGCTAGCTAATGTGTCATTCTGCAATCCAACAGCGAGATAGTGAGTTTGCCTGTTGTAGTAGTAATCGGTACTTGTTGGATTGGATTCAGAATCATGTCCTGTTTATGCGTTAATGAAATGACTAAAGCGGCTGTCATTGGGCATTACTAAACAAATGTTAAAATTGCTACTATTAAACAAATAGTACAAGGTATTTCGGTTTGCAGGAATTCAAATCAAGGAGAATACCATGCATGCATGGTATGTTGATCCCTATGAAAACTTTAAAAGATTGAGGATTTGATAAGTTATGTTATTTGACTGCATCATAGCTAGGAAAACACGTGAATATTCGGAAAGACTAGGCGCATGCATGCCGTTGTTGTTACTGAAACACATGCAGAAGCTTATCTCGGTCCTCACGTGCTAGCTGACCCGTAGGTCCCTCCCCGTGCTAGTAGGGAGTGGTTTGGGTGTCCCGCCATGTCCGGGAAATGCTAGCTTCGGAGTTTGAACAATGGTCGTTTGTTTGGGTTGGTTGAGCACTGCCCCGTATTAGCAATAAGCCAATGAACCGTTACTGATCGAGGCGGGCCACACCAGCTAGCCATGCATCATGCTACATGCTTGATGCCCTGATGGCGCTTCCTGACTCCTGTCGATCTGCTTTGCCAAAGCGAGGAGGTCTAGGTGCGCACCATTTGATCGATTGCTAAAGGGCTAGAGGGAGTGGACACGCAGCCTTTTGCCAAACAGGGGATCAAAATCATCAGGTAGGCATGCATTTGCATTGAGTGTCAAAAGCGCTCTTATATTATGGAATGGAGAGAATACAAACCATACATTTGTGTTTCAGTTATTTGCCGCCAATACGACTCGAAGTACGGCATCACAGGAGAGCAATCCCATGAACCGTGCGAAAGTACACCAACGTCTTTCCATGAAACAATTTTACTAGCTCCGGCCGATAGGCCTGCATAGTTTTATTAGGGAAACATAGGTGTTACCGCTGCTAGGTGATTAGTACTACCTCCGTCCTGGTTTATAAGTCCTTTTTGTACTTTGTGCCAAATTTTGATCAAAGATTTAACTAACAAAATATTAATGCATGTCAACAAAAATTATATCGCTGAATTCGTATTTGTACATAGTTCTCAATGATATAATTTTTTATGACATGCATGAATATTTTGTCAGTTCAATCTATGATCAAAATTTGACACGAAATACAATGGGGACCAATAAACCAAGACGGAGATAGTACTACTGGTATACATATGTGTTGCTTGTATGCCGAGAAAGTGTAGGGGGTTGGCCAATCGAGAGAAAGTGAAAGCAAGATGCTACGGGACAAAAGGTTCAGCTCAAAAAAAAAAAGCCCCAAGCCGACCTTTCCCCGGTGTTCAACGTCAAGAATAGGCATAGCTAAGCTAGATTAGGTTCCCTATCTGATTGGCTAGAGCACTCCCGTAATTTTTTTGCCTCACTTCCTTTTAGAGTTGTGCTGAAAAGGAGAGAAGGTGCTAGATTGCAAAGTTCCATTTTCGTTTCATCTGGAATTCTGGATAGCCTAGCTAGCTGGCCAATGTGCCATCCTGTGATTCTTCAGCTAGATAGTGTGTTTGCCTGTTGTAGTAACCGGTACTTGTTGGATTCAGATTCGTGTGCTCCTAATGCATTAACGAAATGACTAGAAGTGACTATATCCATGAGGCATCATTGAACAGCCGTATTAGGTCTTATTTGGTTAGGGTTTTGAAAAGACGGGAAGAATATAATGTCCTGGTATACTGAATCCTACTGGAATTATGAACATATGGATATGTGATATATGGAATATCCTGAAAGACAAGGTGTACGCCATTCTTGTCATAGAAACTCATCCAAATTTTCCCTGAAACTGCATGCAAGACCATTGAAATTTCCAGATAATTTCCTACAAACCACCAGGGTTCAGAAGAAAAAGGAAATCTAAGGAGTAGGATATTACAGATTATGAGATTAATATGAAATTCATTTGAACGAGAGAGACCTCTCCTGGTGTATCTTATTTATTTCAGTCAGATGTTAATGACATATCAAAGGGGACACGGGTATTCTGATCCCGAGTTCATGTGAGCTCATGTGAACCGTAAAATCCAAACAGAACTGACTTTTTACTGTTCACCCGAGCTCAGATTAGAATGGCACTTTCGTATCAAAGGAAGTTACTTAGGGATCTCTCCTGATTGTACAAATTTCATAGGATCATGCCTCCTTTAGTTTATAGAAATTTTGTAGGAATTCTAAAAAATATGTATTTTATAGGAATCAGCAAGGTTTAAGGCTGTCTTTAGTTATGATACTACCTACTACTGTAAGCCTTAAGGCTCTCTTTTGATTATACGAATTTCATAAGATTTTTGTTTGATTCCAATAATAGGGACTTCTTCCGACAAATGCCCTTTGACTTTGAGTTTGGATAAAGGACATGTTGCTAACCAACATCCTATGCACGAGTTTAGTAATTCAAAATTCATATGTTTCTTTCCTATGAATCATCCAAAAGGACTCATTACATGATCCCTGTATTTCAAATTCATGTAGGATTTTTGCAGTGCGTGACATTAATCCTATGTTTTTTCTTTCTATTCCTTTGTTTCAACATTCCTGTGATCCCAAGAAGGAATTGATAATCTTAAAATATGCGGTTCTCGCCTGGGGTTTTCCGCTAATTAACTAAACAATTATCTTCTTCTTAATTAATCAATGATGCAGATCATTTGGCTCTGTTTTGAAAAAATAATCTTGAAATGTGTCGTAAATGTGTACTGTCGGATCATAACGATGTGCATGGCAAGCAGAACAAACACAACAGGATGTTTCCGCCGCAGTAGTCGCACTCAGGGATCCTATCGTCGTCGTCAGACATTTCTGATGTTTATAATTCAAAGATTAAACTTCTAAAATTCAATATATGTACTACAAAAACTAAATGAGATCATTATTATTCATCACAGGTTAATTACCGGTCTGTCGAGATTTTTCGTCTCTGACATTTGCGACTGTTGGTGATGGTAGCTCCTCCTTTCAATCCAAAGTGCATTACACAAAAATGTCTAGCACCTTGGAATGAAGAAGAAGCTACTCCCACGATAATAGTCGGGATTCTTCGTCCTCTCTCATATATGGTGGACACACTCCCTCACTGATTATTCGACCGTCAGTGATGGTCGCTACTCCTCCTTCCCCTAGTGCATAACAAAGGTCTAGCAAAAGGAGAAGAAGCAGAAGCGACCGCCACGACAAAAGTCAGCATTCTTCTTCTCACATGTATTGTGGATGCTCTCCCTCACCGATTTTTGACTGTCATGTATGGAGCCCCGACAGACTTAAAGTCAACCCGAAATGTCGTTTAATTATCTTTCTAGCAAATTCGGGGCACTCGATATTTCCTACATATTCTAGCACAAGTCATGCAAAAATTCACGGAAAAATCCCGCATGATCTTTGCTAAGGACATATCGAGCACCTGAAATTTGCCGGAATGGAAATTAATCAACACACCGGCAAAACATAGGCCACTTGGAGGTGTTTCCTGCAAACAAAGGCCACTTGGGCAAGCACTAGTACTACACAACACTACATATCACATGTCTAAATCTCCATCATATTTGAGCAACACTAGTACACAACACTAGATATACATGTTTACTCACTATAGACGTGTCGAGGATGCGAGTGTCGTCGGTGATCTTCTGGGTGTCGTCGACCGGCTTGTCGGTGATATACCATGCGCCACATATGAGCATAAACACATGCGCATTTGTACAGAAAATTTCAAACTAGGTATCATTTCAATTTTTTTGCGAAACCATTTCATATCATTATCTCTCTCTCTCTCTCTCTCTCTCTCTCTCTCTCTCAATTCACTAGGCATCAACTACATCCAAACCTATGAACAAAATTAGTAAACTTTTAAAACTTTCTATACCTAATTTTTTTACAATGAAACTACTAACATTTTGTATAACAACTACTAACATATTGTCGGTGATGTACCCTATTCAAAATACCTACATTTACTAAAGAAATCTAGTCTATTCAAAGACCTACATTGAAAATATTCGATTCATAAGACCTACATCTACTAATTTTATTTTCTATTCAAAAGACCTACATTTACTAAAAATATATATACTCTATCCAAAAGACCTACATTGAATTTTTTTTATTCCATGCAAATAATCTACATTCTATTCTATGGAGAAAACATTAAAAAACTACATTATACAACACAGAGTGAGGAGAGATGGAGGGGCAGGAGGGAGGGAGGGAGGAGGGGGTGAGAGGAGGAGGGAGGACGGTGGCCGGAGGAGGAGGGAGGAGGGCGTGGCTGGAGGAGGAGGGAGGAAGGTCACGTCATAGCGAGGAAGGAGGAGGGAGGATGGTGGCGACAATGCAGCGGCGGCGGAGGCAGAGTGAGGCAACGAGGAGTGAGGGGAGGAAGAACGTCGGGCGCGTGAAGGGAAGAAATTGATAAGGCACACACAACAGTAGCGTCGGATCGAGATGCACGCTACTGCTAATCCCGATAGTAGTAGCAAGGGTATGAAACCCGCGTTGGTGCTAACCGGGGCCCACCTGCTTGCACCATCCATCAATAGCAGTAGCGGTGGGCCAGCGGCAAACGCTACTGCTAAGGGATTAGTAGTAGTGCTGGTTTTGGGCCCACCGCTACTACTATGGGCAGCCCCGGTCGGTGGCGTTGGGGCCACTTAACAGTAGCGGTGCCCAGCTGTTCGGCGATACTGCTACATTAGTTCCTATAGCGCTGGTTGGTAGCAGTAGCGCTGCCTGATGAAGTCATGTACCTAGGGTAGGGTCACGGACCTGTCCAAAGTACCCTCCCCAAGGACATCTTCAGAAGAAACTGCCTTCCAGTCGACCAAGAGGGATTCCACTCGACGGACTCGAAGACACTCGACCACGAAGACTCACTCGACCACCAAGAGATCAAGAGCCACTCTGCATCCGAACGGTCTTTAATTAAATAGTCTTTATGGTCATGATGACACTTTATGTAAGGCGTTACCAGTAACGCCCATCTTTATGTATTTTAAACCCTGCATAACTGAGGGCCGGAGAGGTCTGGCAGACACTATATAAGCCACCCCCCCCTCCTCAGTGTAAAGGGTTCGCACCCCTGTAACTCACACGCACATAATCCAGTCGACCGCCTCCGGGCTCCGAGACGTAGGGCTGTTACTTCCTCCGAGAAGGGCCTGAACTCGTAAATCCCTTGCGTATACAACTACTCCATAGCTAGGATCTTGCCTCTCCATACCTACCCCCCCATTCTACTGTCAGACTTAGAACCACGACAGTTGGCGCCCACCGTGGGGCAGGTGTCTTAGCGATTTTTGGAGAAGTTGCAATTGTTCCGATTGCTTTCATCATGGTTTCGGGTGGAGTTTTGGTCGAAGGCCGCGAGATCCGTCTCGGCGCGCTCACCTTCATCGCCGACGACTCCGCTTGGCTCAAGGAGGCTCCACTCAACATCGACGCGCTCCCCGTCCGCGGCGCGACGCATTTTCAGGCGTGTGTCCGCGGCGTTCTGCTACGGCAACCGTCGACTCCGTATCGGACGGCTTTCGTGTCATCCTCCCTCCCTGTTTCCCGCCGGCGCAAGCGCACTGGTCGGTCGAGGCTTCAGCGGTGGATGAGGCACGCAGTGGCTCGCCAGTCGGCCACCACCCAAGTCGCGGTAATTGAGCCCGACGAATCTCCCTACGGCCCGTTCGATCTGTCGACTGGCTCCGTAGAGACTGCATCCGAGTGCGACAGCAGTGATCCAGTGGCGGAGGTCCTGATGGTCAACGGGACTCATAGCCCTCCCGGCTTCCCCCGCGACGATGGGGTGGACGGTGGAGGCGACCCCGCTCAGGCGCATGAGGAATATCAACCCGAGCCACTTATTTCTCTGCAAAGGGAAGAACTTCGCCGCAGGAACATGGATGCCCTGCATACGCCCATCGCAGGAGAAACTCCCGAGGCTCGAGCCTTGGAAGAGGCGCATTTGGCCAACTTGGCTGAATGCACTCGACTGGAGAACCTCCAGCGAGCTCTTGACGAGCGTGCACGGCAACGAGTACCCGACTCCAGTCGACGTCAACTCTTTCCGCAACCGACTCAGGTATATCGAACCCCGATTCAGAATTTAACAGCTGCAGCCCGTAGAGCAGAGTCAATTCAGCCCTCTCAGTCGGAGGCTGGTAGAGGCTTGATGCAGATCATGGACTTGCTTAGAGCAGCAGGAGATCAGAATTCAATCGTGTCACAGTCGCGCAACAGGATTCACAGTCGATCCGTCGCTATGAATACTGTTCAGTCGGCTCACAGCCCAAGGTCACCTCCGAGGCGCGTGGGACGTGAAGGCCGGCGGGATCACTATGATGACCGATTTGATCGTGATGATAGGCGTCGAGTGCCCACTCCTCCCCCGAGAGGTGGGTCTAACGTCCATCGACAGCAAGATGACAAGCGCCAGCTCAGCGTTGGGCGGAGAGCTCTGGTCGATCCCAGAGAACCAGGCTTTGACGCGAGATCCATCATCGTGCAAGGTCTGGTCGATCGGAACAGAGCTCACAGAGGTGGCCACAACAGAGATGTGCCCACTAGCAGTCGAGTCCATGTTTCAGGTCCAGAATGCTTTAGCAGAGCCATCAGAGCTATAGTGATACCCCCCAACTTCAGGTTGGCGACTGGGGTCAGTAAGTTCACCGGAGAGTCCAAGCCTGAAACTTGGCTTGAAGACTACTGAGTGGCGGTACAGATTGGTGGCGGTAACGATGAGGTGGCCATGAAGCATTTGCCACTCATGCTAGAGGGTTCGGCCAGGGCGTGGTTGAATCAGTTAGCTCCTAGCAGCATTTATACTTGGGAAGATCTTTCCCGAGTGTTCGTCAGGACGTTCGAGGGAACTTGCAAGCGACCGGCCGGATTGATGGAGTTGCAAGTCTGCGTACAAAAGTCGAGTGAAATATTGATAGATTACATCCAGAGATGGATCACTTTGCATCATACCGTGGAGAATGTGTCGGACCATCAAGCGGTCTGCGCCTTCAAGGATGGCGTCAAGAACAGAGAGTTGAGCCTGAAGTTTGGTCGGACCGGGGATATGACCTTGAGTCGAATGATGGAAATTGCCACAAAGTACGCCAATGGTGAAGAAGAGGACCGACTCCGGAGTGGCAAGTACAAGCCGAGTCAGTCGGAGAAAGGAAACTCCAGTCGGAAGCAGAAGCGGAAGGCCGAGCCAGCTGCTCCTGGAGAGGCTCTGGCCGTGACTCAGGGTAAATTCAAAGGAAAGCCCAAAGGATCTTGGAACCCCAAGAAGGTAAAGGATAAAGAAGGAAATGACGTGATGGATCTGCCGTGTCACATCCACACGAAGAAAGACGAAGAGGGTAACTTCATCTACCCAAAGCATACCACTCGCCAGTGCCGGCTCTTGATCCAGCAGTTTCAAGGCAAACAACCCAAGGACAAAGAGAAGGAGTCGGACAAGGCTGAGGACAAGGAGGACAGTGATGGAGCTTACCCCCATGTCAATTCCACCCTGATGATTTTTGCTGATGTAGAGAGCAAAAGTCGACTGAAAGTGATCAACCGCGAGGTGAATATGGTCACCCCGGCGACACCAAGCTATCTGAGATGGTCGCAAACTCCCATTACGTTCGACCAGTCCGATCACCCCACTCACATTGCCACCCCTGGGAGGCAAGCGCTGGTGGTCGACCCAGTCGTCGAAGGCACTCGACTGACGAAGGTATTAATGGATGGCGGCAGTGGATTGAATATACTGTATGCAGAGACGCTCAAGGGAATGGGCATTCCGGTGTCCAGGCTCAGCTCCAGTAACATGAGTTTTCACGGAGTCATTCCTGGAAAGAAGCCTGAGTCACTCGGCCAAATAGCTCTGGATGTAGTGTTCGGCGACTCGAAGCATTTCCGCAAAGAGAAGCTGACATTTGAAGTCGTGGATTTTCAGAGTGCTTACCACGCTATTTTGGAGAGACCTGCTTACACACGGTTCATGGCTCGACCATGTTACGTGTACCTCAAACTGAAGATGCCCGGCCCCAAAGGTGTGATCACTATCACTGGCAATCGGAAGAAGGCAGAAGAGTGTTTTCAGAAAGGCTCGAAAATTGCCGATTCCCAGATAACAATGGTAGAGCTGGAAGGATACAAGAAAAATGCAGATCCGAGTGATTTGTTGCGAGCCAAGAAGCCCGCCACAGAGTCAGCGTTCCAGTCGTCTGGGGAGACAAAGCCAGTTCATATCCACCTGACTGACCCCAACGCAGCTCCGACCCATATTTCCACAACACTCGACTCTAAATAGGAAGAAGCGCTCATCCAGTTCCTCCGTGAGAACTGGGACATCTTCGCATGGAAGCCAGCTGACATGCCGGGTGTTCCCAGGGGGCTGGCTGAGCATCGCCTTAGAGTCGACTCAAAAGCAAAACCTGTTAAAGAACATCTTCGACGGTCTGCTGTTCAGAAGAAAAAAGCCATTGGCGAGGAGGTGGCTCGACTCCTTGCAGCAGAGTTTATCCGAGAGATATACCACTCCGAGTGGCTCGCCAATGTCGTCATGGTTCCCAAGAAGGCCAACTCACTTCGCATGTGCATTGATTTCAAACATATCAATCAGGCCTGCCCGAAAGATCATTTTCCTCTCCCTCGCATCGACCAAATTGTCGACTCGACTGCGGGGTGCGAGAGATTGTCTTTTTTAGACGCCTATTCCGGGTATCATCAGATCCGTCTGTATGGACCTGACGAAATCAAAACAGCTTTCATCACTCCATTCGGGTGCTTCTGCTATATCACCATGCCATTCGGTCTCAAGAATGCCGGAGCCACGTTCATGAGGATGATTCAAAAGTGTCTACTCACTCAAATCAGTCAGAACATGGAAGCGTATATGGATGATATCGTGGTCAAGTCACGAAAGGGTTCCGACCTGTTGACTGACCTAGCTGAAACATTTGCCAATCTCAGGAGATACGATATCAAGCTTAATCCATCAAAGTGCACATTCGGAGTACCTGGCGGAAAGTTACTCGGTTTCCTTGTTTCAGAACGAGGAATCGATGCTAACCCAGAAAAAGTTGGCACCATACTCTGAATGAAATGCCCTGTGCGTGTGCACGATGTCCAGAAGCTTACTGGATGCTTGGCCGCGTTAAGTCGATTCATCTCTCGCCTCGGTGAAAAGGCGTTACCTCTTTACCGACTGATGAAGAAGGCAGACAAGTTCGAGTGGACTCCAAAAGCTGATGCAGCATTTGTCGAGCTAAAAGCTCTGCTCTCCACCCAGCCGGTGCTTGCTGCTCCAATCAGCAAAGAGCCTCTGTTGCTTTACATTGCAGCCACATGACAGGTCGTCAGTACAGTACTTACTGTCGAGCGGGAAGAGGAAGGTAAAACCTTCAAAGTTCAGCGCCCAGTGTATTATCTCTCTGAAGTTTTGACTCCATCAAAGCAAAGATATCCTCATTATCAGAAGCTCGTATATGGGATCTACATGACCATGAAAAAGGTTGCTCATTATTTCTCTGATCATGACATTATAGTCGTCAGCGACGCACCATTATCAGAGATTCTGCACAACAGAGATGCAACTGGTCGAGTGGCTAAATGGGCGATCAAACTTCTTCCCCTTGATATCAAATTTGAGGCAAAGAAAGCCATTAAGTCCCAGGCTATAGCAGATTTCCTTGTCGAGTGGATTGAACAACAGCAGCCGACTCAAGTTCACTCGGAGCATTGGACCATGTTCTTTGATGGCTCTAAGATGTTAAATGGTTCTGGTGCTGGGGTTGTTCTGGTTTCCCCCCGAGGAGATAAGCTCAGATATGTGCTCCAGATCCACTTTGATTCCTCCAACAATGAAGCCGAATATGAAGCACTCTTGTATGGGTTGCGCATGGCCATTTCACTCGGCGTCCGTCGCCTTATGGTTTATGGCGACTCAGATTTGGTGGTCAATCAGGTGATGAAGGAGTGGGACGTTAGAAGCCCAGCCATGACTGGATACTGCAATGCAGTGAGGAAGCTTGAAAAGAAATTCGAAGGGCTGGAGCTCCATCACATACCCCGACTGAAGAATCAAGCGGCTGACGATTTGGCGAAGATAGGTTCCAAGAGAGAAGTCATTCCCAGTGATGTGTTCTTGGAGCATATCCATACTCCGTCAGTCATAGAAGATCCTTTTACCGAAGAAGCTCCGCAGCCCAAGAGTATCACAGACCCAACTGAGGTCGAAGTGCCAGCAGTGGTCGACCTGATCATGGAAGCTTTGGTGATCACTCCCGATTGGACAGTACCATACATCGCGTATATCTTGAGGAAAGAGCTCCCTGAAGACGAAGAAGAGGCTCGATAGATCGTCCACCGATCTAAAGCCTTTACTGTGATGAGGGGACAGCTGTACAGAGAAAGCGCGACTGGAGTTAGTCAGAAATGCATAACACCAGAGGAAGGTCGAATAATTCTGGATGACATCCACTCGGGGACCTGTGGCCACCATGTGTCCTCTCGGACCAACGTGGCCAAAGCATACCGAGCCGGATTTTAGTGGCCAAGAGCGAACGAAATGGCAAAGGAGATAGTCGACAAGTGTGAGGGATGTCAATTTTACTCCAATATGTCACACAAGCCCGCATCAGCTTTGAAGACCATACCACTCGTCTGGCCCTTCGCAGTATGGGGGTTGGATATGGTAGGGCCCCTGAGAACAGGCAGAAGCGGTTTCACGCATGTGCTGGTAGCAGTCGACAAGTTCACCAAGTGGATCGAGGCTAAACCCATCAAGAACCTTGATGCCGGTACTGCTGTCAGCTTCATCAGAGAATTGATATTCAGATATGGAGTCCCGCACAGCATCATCACTGACAACGGGTCAAACTTCGATTCGGAGGAATTCAGGGCGTTCTGCACTTCTCAGGGCACACGAGTCGACTATGCATCAGTCGCCCATCCTCAGTCGAATGGACAAGCAGACCGGGCCAATGGCTTGATTCTTAAAGGGTTGAAGCCCCGACTGATGCGTGATCTCAAGCATGCGGCTGGAGCATGGGTCGACGAGCTTCCCTCGGTGCTTTGGGGGTTAAGGACCACGCCTAATCGGTCGACTGGGAGAACTCCGTTCTTCCTGGTCTACGGAGCTGAAGCAGTCTTGCCGAGTGACCTTCTCCATAATGCTCCTCGGGTCGAGCTCTACACCAAAGCTGAAGCAGAACAAGCACGGTAGGACGCAGTCGACCTTTTAGAGGAAGAAAGGGAGATGGCTCTGATCCGATCAACCATTTATCAACAAGACTTGCGTCGCTTCCACGCCAAAAACGTGAAGAGTCGAGCCTTCCAGGAAGGAGATTTGGTTCTCCGAGTGCATCAGCAGAAACCACATAAACTTGCTCCTTCTTGGGAAGGCCCCTTCGTCGTCACCAAGGTTCTCCACAACGGAGCATACCGTCTTTACAACGTCGAGCACAACATCGTCGAGCCCCGAGCTTGGAACGCGGAGCTTCTCCGCCCCTTTTACACTTAAGTATTCACTCGGATGAGTTGTAATAAAAGTACTTCTGTAGTTTATTTATCAAAGACAAGGGCTTTATAATTTTCCCAGTAACTATCATTACTTTTGTTCACATAAAGCAATCCCCCAGTGGGTGGCTTGGCTGCGAATCTGATTCGCCTAAGTCTGTAAAAAAAATCCTAACCGAGTGGTGAGCCGGCCTCCCACTCGGGGGCTTAGCTGCGAAATCCTTTTTGCCTAAGTTAAACAAAATCCTACCGAGTGCTAAGCCAGCCTTCCACTCGGAGGCTTAGCTGTAGTCCAAGTACTCGCCTAAGTTAAACAAAATCCTACCGAGTGGTAAGCCAGCCTTCCACTCGGAGGCTTAGCTGCAGTCCAAGTACTCGCCTAAGTTCAAAAACAACATGCGCTATGCAAGGAGGACGAGGTGCAGGTCGACTGCTACCCTCTCCTCCCGAGCTACGCCACAAATACAACATGCGCTCTGCAAGGAGGATGAGGATGAGGTGCAGGTCGACTGCTACCCTCTCCTTCCGAGCTACGCCACAAATACAACGTACGCTCTGCAAGGAGGACGAGGTACAGGTCGACTGTTACCCTCTTCTCTAGAGGTACGCCTTGAAAATCCTACCGAGTGGAGAGCAAACCTCCCACTCGGGGGCTTAGCTGCAGCCCAGTGCTCGCCTAAGTTTTTGAAAATCCTACCGAGTGGAGAGCGAACCTCCCACTCGGAGGCTTAGCTGCAGCACAGTGCTCGCCTAAGTTTGTGAAAATCCTACCGAGTGGAGAGCGAACCTCACACTCGGAGGCTTAGCTGCAGCCCAGTGCTCGCCTAAGTTTTCGAAAATCCTACCGAGTGGAGAGCAGACCTCCCACTCGGGGGCTTAGCTGCAGCCCAGTGCTCGCCTAAGTTTTTGAAAATCCTACCGAGTGGAGAGCAGACCTCCCACTCGGGGGCTTAACTGCAGCCCAGTGCTCGCCTAAGTTTTTGAAAATCCTACTGAGTGGAGAGCAGACCTCCCACTCGGGGGCTTAGCTGCAGCCCAGTGCTCGCCTAAGTATATTGGGGAACAAGTCGATTGCAATAAGCACCTCGCTTTAACCTGCAAAAGACACCTCAAACCGAATGCAAACATATTCAACGACGAATCCAGGTTCGGATAAAGCCTAACGGAACCGAAAGTGCTCAGGCGCTAAGCCTGTTAAGGTTTGTCGGTTACAAAAATCACTCGGCATACCGAGGCAAATTTAAAGTATCAAGCTCAGAAGTTTTTTATCCCTCCTGTGGAGGGCTGGAAGGTGCAACAAACTCGTCCAGGTCGATTCCATCTGCAATCCGAGTGGCAGCGGCGATTAAGGTCTCCATGAAAGATCGGAAGTCGTACTTCTTGGTGTTAGCCACCCTGAGGGCCGCCAGCTTGTCCTCTCGTGCATCCTTGCAGTGAACGCGGACCAAGGACAGCGCAACATCCGCACCGCACCTAGCAGAAGATTTTTTCCACTCCTGCACTCGACTTGGTACTTCATTCAGTCGAGTCATCAGGGACTCGAGGTCGTTCTGGAGCGTCTCTCTTGGCCAGAGTGTTGTGTCGATGCGAGAAGTTGCGACCTTCAGTCTTGCGAGATAGTTGATGACAGCAGCAACGCGAGATTCAAGCCGGAGCACGTTCATAGCGACTTCATCTTTCATGGGAGAATTGATGGGATCCAAGTTTACTTCCAGTCGGCCAGCCTCCTCTTCAAAGTTCTGGCAAAATTCTGCAAAGTTCAACCACCGAGTCAAGACAACAGTCGAATGGAAAGATCACAGTTAAAGTGTCTGTTTGGTACAAAAGATTACCTTCAAGCATGAGGAATAGCTTTTTGCGAGTCCACCCAGATAAGCCTCCAAATCGTTCTTCTTTCCCGCTAACTCACTGGCCTTATCATTCAGGGCGATCTTATCGCTTTTCAGTCAACTGACCTCCTGGTTGGCGGCATCAAGAGCAGCTTTCAGATTGGCATTTTCTTCTTCGAGCTTGGTGACTGAAGCCAGCTTCTCGTCTGCGAGCCTGGTCTTCTCTAAAGCCGTTTTCTGCATCTCAGCCAAGTCAAGGTCTTTCTTCTTCAGGGCAACATTCACTTTGTCTGCAAAGTTACAGTGAGATTAGACTCTGAAACAAACGAGAGGCAAAGGCAGTCGTCGAAGACCTCACCGAACATACCTTTAGCTTCCTCCTTCGCCTTCGTTAAGTTCTCCTGGGTCAGCTTCAGATCAAGCTCGAGCTGGATGTGTTTGTTCTCCATCTCAGTATAACGAGCCGCAAGATCGCAGGATTTCTGCAAAGAACCAATCGACAGATGTCAAAGACAATTCACTTCCGAGTGACTAAGGAAAGGTCATAGCGTTTCTAAGAATACGGCCGAATACAAACATTCGACCATAGTCTCGGGGACTACACCCAGTGGGTGAACTCAACGTGCCCCCACTAGTTTTATCAATGAGAGTCGACCAGTCGACCGACACAAAAAAAATGGGAGGTGTTCTTTAGACTATCGTCGACTGCCAGCAGTCGACCACAGTCTCGGGGACTACACCCAGTGGGTGCACTCAGCGTGCCCCCACCGATCTATGAATCCATTCGACCTAGTCGAGCAAGGAAAAAAACTTAAGACATAAAGACTATGGTCGACTGCCAGCAGTCCACCATAGCCTTGGGGACTACACCCAGTGGGTGCACTCAGCGTGCCCCCACTAAACCCGGAATTTCAATCGACACACCCAGTGGGTGTAGGACAAACTCTAGGAATTTTAGAAAGAAGGATTTTCAGATATCATATCCTAACAGAACAGGCGGTGACCGACTGACCTGAACGTTACTCTGAAGAGCTGAACTGGCGTCATAGGCTGCTTGGCTAGCTTCTCGGATTGCCTTCACTTGCTCCATCATGACCCCCGCCTAGCGTATTGCTTCTTTAGCAGCGCTAGCTTGGTCTTCTGGGACGTGGTGGGTTGAGAAAAGCGAAGGTTGAGCAGCACTCAATGATGAAGGGCGAGCACTCGTCAACGGCACCGCAAAGGATACGGTAGGCCGAGTGACGTTGTCTCCCTCCACGATCAACGTCTCGGGTGCTGGCACGTCCTGAGTCGCCTTACCAGCAGACGCTTTCCTGCTCCTCCTCTGCCTTAGTGGTTCCTCGTCGTCGTCATCAGGAAGGTCAATAACGATGTTGGATGAAACTGCGGAAAAGAATCAGAATTATAGACAAGAAGTCAATCGACTGAAGACGAAACTACAAGAGTCGTACCAAGTTTCGAAGTAACAGCATCCTCCATCTCGTGATCTTCGGCCCTGGCCGAGGTATCAGAAGTAGCAGCACTGCGGTTCCATAAGTCAGTCGATTAGCTCATGAGTCGACCAAGAACAAGTTCATGAAACGGGAAAACTCAAGTTACACCATTACCCTGAGATTGTGGGGATCACCATCTTCATCTTCGGCAAGACTTTCGCCGGCTTCGACGGCACCACTCGAGATTGCTTCGGAGCTTTCTCAGTCGGTGCCGGAGAAGTAGTCCCAGGGCGCTTGGTCGATTGTGTGACGGTTGCGACCCCCTTACCGTGCTCGGCCGCGGGATCATGGACAAGCTTCGAACGTCTTTCCGAGCGAAGAGGTACAACTTCCTCCTCCTCCTCCTCCTCCTCTTCCTCCTCGCCAGAGTCATCACCCTCGTCGTCGTCGTCAGCATTCGATTCCCACTCCTCTGGGCTTTCGCCCCCACTTCCTTCCTCCTCTTCAGTCGGCGTTTGCGCTCCATTGGGCATCGAGTATAACTCAGTGGTGACCTGACAGACAAAAAACAAAACGAAGGTCAATCGGCCGATTCGCAGCAAAACAGAATGAATAAAGCAAGGTTACAATCGGAGATAAGCGGTCATACCGTGTCCGGTGTGTAGGAATAGTCGAGTGGTGGGATCCTCCTAGCACCTCATGGGTTGTCCTTATTCCCTGTGATTGCGGCCACCCACCGCTCCAGTGTGGCGTCGTCGACCGCTTCTGGATGGACCCGAGTGGTGTCTTCGGTACCACAGTACAACCACATCGGGTGGCCTCGGTACTGAAGCGGTTGGATACGCCGTCTCAGGAAGACCTCCAGAAGATCCATACCCGTCACTCCGTCTCGAACAAGCTGGACTACGCGCTCCATCAACATTCTTACTTGAGGTTTCTCCTCAGGAAGCACCTTCAGAAAAGAGGTTTTGTTCACTCGGTCCATGGAGAACGGAGGGAGACCAGTCGACTGCCCCGGCGTCGACTCATCTTGGCAATAGAACCAGGTCGACTGCCACCCTCTGACCGACTCAGGAAGAGTCATGGCCGGGAAAGTGCTCTTACTCCTCATCTGAATCCCAAGACCCCCGCACATTTTGATAACCCTAGTCCTGTCATCGTCCGGACTCGCCTTTTTCACCGCCTGTGAGCGACAAGTGAATATGTGCTTAAAGAGACCCCAGTGTGGTCGACAACCCAGGAAGTTCTCGCACATGGACACGAAAGCAGCAAGATAGGCAATGGAATTGGGAGTGAAATGATGGAGTTGCGCCCCAAAGAAGTTCAGAAACCCTCGGAAGAAAACACTCAGCGGCAGAGAGAATCCACGATCTACATGTGTGGCTAGGAGAACGCACTCACCCTCCTGCGGCTGCGGTTGCCACTCAGACCCCGGGAGCCTCGCCGACCCGTGGGGGATCAATCCCTCGTTGGCCAGGTCATTGAGATCCGCCTCGGTGATGGTCGAGCGGATCCAATCCCCTTGAACCCAACCTTGCGGCAGGCGGGACCTTGACGAAGATCCGCCCCTACTGGGCGCTCTCCCCTTTGCTTTCCCCGTCGCCGTCGCCTTCTTCGCGCGCTCCAAGGCCGCCGTCTTCTCCTTCACCATTGTCGCCGGCGAAGCACGCGAGGAGCGGATGGGCGGAGGCGAGAGCAGGCGGAGGCGGAGAGGGCAGAGAGAGGAATGAGAAGGCACTGTTCAAAAACCCTCGCTCGGCGCTTTATATAAAGTCGTTTCCGAGTGGCTGACAAGTAGGCCCGGGCGATCCTGTCACATCCCGAAACAGTCGCGCACGCGTGATACGTGGCGAAAAAGGCGGCGCGAAAATCGAGGCATCCACGCCCCATCCCATCCGAGTACAGCGGGCCGCCCCGCTTCGCGCGCTTTCCAAAATTCAGATCCCACAAAATCCGCTAACGGCAGATCGATCTGTCAGACGATAGATTTCCTACGATCCGTCGCTCGGAAGATCACTAAGTTCAAAAGTTCACTCGATAGAAGAAAGGAATGGATCAAGGTGACTGAAAGAAAAGTTGCTGCCATCATTGCAAAAGATTATTGGTCCAAGATGAGACATGTTCAGAACACAAAAATGGGGCGGAAAGATTATCAACTCCTTCCCCACTCAAACCTCGATCCATTCGGGGGCTAATGATGAAGTCATGTACCTAGGGTAGGGTCACGGACCTGTCCAAAGTACCCTCCCCAAGGACATCTTCAGAAGAAACTGCCTTCCAGTCGACCAAGAGGGATTCCACTCGACGGACTCGAAGACACTCGACCACTAAGACTCACTCGACCACCAAGAGATCAAGAGCCACTCTGCATCCGAACGGTCTTTAATTAAATAGTCTTTATGGTCATGATGACACTTTATGTAAGGCGCTACCAGTAACGCCCATCTTTATGTATTTTAAACCCTGCATAACTGAGGGCCGGAGAGGTCTGGCAGACATTATATAAGCCACCCCCTCCTCAGTGTAAAGGGTTCGCACCCCTGTAACTCACACGCACATAATCCAGTCGACCGCCTCCGGGCTCCGAGACGTAGGGCTATTACTTCCTCCGAAAAGGGCCTGAACTTGTAAATCCCTTGCGTATACAACTACTCCATAGCTAGGATCTTGCCTCTCCATACCTACCCCCCATTCTACTGTCAGACTTAGAACCACGACACTGCCCCCTTTTCCGGCGCTACTACTAAGATCCTACCTATAAGCTTTCTCCTAGTAGTGATGCGTCAAGTCTTGATCAAAAAACGATGGAACATAGAAGTAAGAATCAATCACGAGCGAAAATGGTAGCGGGAAGGAACTGTTGCCAGAATTTATTGCAGGCGGGCTGCCGGTACCTATGCGATGTTATGCATGCCATCTTCGGCCATGAAGGAGCCATGGCCATCCCGCGTGGAAGCAATGTGAATGACCGACTGATGTATGTCGAAAGATACAGGCACAATCTTCGGCCGTGGAGGACCCATGGCCGCCACCGCGTACAAGTCATGGGCGCTGGCGGCTGCTGGGACTACGCGAGGTAGGCGAACGAAGGCGTCGGCGCTGCAGTGAATAATGGAACAAATTAGGGTTGGGGGCTGAATTTGGGACGTGGTAATTCTACATGTAGGTTCAGTTGATTGATGAGCTACTACCTATCCGGCTTAGTTTTTTCTGCGATTTTTTTTTCGATCTATTCATTTTCAATCATGGCAGTACAACGGATATCAGAAATAATAGAAATTACATCCAGATTCGTAGACCATCTAAGACGACTACCAGCCTAATGAGCAAAATTCGGCTTTGAACATTTGTTAACCTTTCTCCACATAGATCCCAGTTTTTTGGGTCTAGGTTTCGGTTCATGGTGTCGAATCACGTCATTGTCGATTTTTTACATTACAAGCATTATGTATTCTTTATTTTATTTAATTTTAATATCCATCTCTGAAATCTCAGGCCCACTGTTGGACGCATAAACACAATTTTACTTTCATCGATCCACGCCATTTTATCTCAATTTTCTAGTGGCTACTGTCCCGTCATTGAGTGGATTCATCCTAGAGCTTTAGCCAGGAATATTACTCCGTACAACTATTTATAGCATCCATCTCTCTGTAGGCAATAGCAAAAGCATGCACTTTCTGTGAAGGCAATCGCTTTATAGAAAGGAGTAGCTCGTAATCCTTGGCCACAAATGAAAAGCCCACTTGTTAAGTACTGTATCGTGCTATTGGCAAGGTGTGCATCTTACATGAAGAAGACAAGTGTGTGTGGTGGACATGAGTCGCATGACCGAATAAAGTCTGGCTCGCATACATGTAACTGTTCTTTTCTTTCTCATCCGTCATGATATAAACAGGAGTACACCTTGATCCTCTTTCAACTCCGGTAGCTAGCTAGCCATAGCCGCTCGACCGATTCTCGCCGTTCCCGACGACTGGCCGTGCGATTCACACATCACCTATTTTAGGGCTTCTCCAACAATTTGTATATTAGCTTGTTGGTAAAATATGCCATGTTATCAACCAACACCTTAACATACAACATCTTCGACGAGTTGTATCTAGTTTGCCCAATAGAATATGAGATAATAAATAAAATGCTCTCTCATTCTACATTGGAGCTTGTGCAAGGGGTGTTGGTTCATGTACATACAATCTTCCTCTCTTTCCTCATTTATTGGATGACACATCATCAAAAATCCTATGTGGCAAAGTCTACCAACAACTATCTTACAACCATTGAAGATGCCCTTAGAGGAGACGGATCCGACGAGGATTCGACGATGGCGACGAGACCATCCCCGCCCCCACCACGTGATGGTGTGCGCGTACCTCCGGCTTGCCCCCCGCGCGGCACGAGCGAGATTTCTTATCGACTTTTCATTCGCTGCTTTATTTATTTGTTGCACATCTCTTGTTCTGGTCAAGCGTGATGTCCACAGCTCGCGCGCACGCACGCACGGGGGCGGTGATCTCGCTCGGGTCGGGGGGCCACAGGAGCAGGCCGGAGCACGCAACAGCGATCACGAACTGACATGGCCGGCCCTGTAGTACTACGTGCGTAAGACATATGATTTGGGAACTGCTCGACACCCCTAACCCGGGGTGTGGCTATCTCATTATATAGAAGTACCAAAGGGGTACAATACAACGTTAGGCTACGTATATACAATCTAACACCCTCCCTCAATCTTAACTATGTCCTGAAGTACAAAACAAGTTAAGATTGCGCCTACAGCCTATAAACTGTGGTTGTGGAAGAGGCTTCGTCTAGATGCCAGCAAGTTGCGTTGACGAGATGAACTTGATACAGAGTAGCTTCTGTGCAACACGCTTCCCGAACAAAGTGATAATCCACCTCAATGTATTTTGTCCTAGCATGAAACACCGGGTTAGAAGAAAGATATGTAGCACCAATGTTGTCACACCACAGGACCGGAGGACGAGCTTGAGGGACACGCAGCTCTCTCAACAGAGACTGTACCCATATGATCTCAGCAGTCGCATCAGCAACAGCTTTGTACTCAGCCTCAGTACTACTGCGAGACAATGTTGCTTGCTTGCAAGCATTCCAGGCGATCAAGTTAGGACCCAGAAATACCGCATAACCCCCCGTGGATCGCCTGTCATCCGGACTTCCAGCCCAATCTGCATCAGAGAAAGCCGAGAGCTCATACGACGGTGCAGGCTGAAGAAGCAAACCATAGGAGGCAGTAAGGCTGACATAGCGCAAAATACGCTTCACAACTGACCAGTAAGACGTCCTGGGTGCATGCAGAAACTGACAGACACGATTGACTGCATAGGAGATATCAGGCCTAGTAATAGTAAGGTATTGTAGACCACCAACGAGATCGCGATACTCAGTAGCATCATCAGACGAGAGAGAGTCACCATCAAGAGCAGACAACCGATCAGTGGCAGACATCGGAGTGTTAACATGTTTGCATTTGAGCATTCCAGCACGACGCAACAAGTCCAAGGAGTACTTTTTCTGAGTGAGAGTCAAACCAGCAGAGGACCGTGAAACCTCAAGACCAAGGAAAAAAATGAAGAGCACCTAAATCCTTGACAGCAAAATCATCACGGAGAGCAATCACAAGGGGATCAGCAGCAGCAGCAGAGGAACTGATGAGCATGATATCATCAACATAAACCAAGAGATACATCGTAACCTCAGGGCGCTAGAGGAGAAACAGTGACGTATCAGCAGTGGAGGGAGTATACGCAAGAGCCCGAAGAACAGATCCAAGACGAGCATGCCATGCACGAGGAGCCTGTTTGAGTCCATACAGTGCCTTAACCAGACGACAGAGATGATGAGGTCGTGTCGGATCAATGAAACCAGGTGGCTGACGCATATACACCTCCTCCTCCAGAATGCCATGTAGGAAAGCGTTCTGCACATCAAGCTGACGAAGGAACCATCCGCGAGTAACCGCAAGAGGCAGTAGTAATCGAATGGTAGTAGGCTTGATGACTGGACTGAACGTGTCTTCATAATCAAGACCATACCTCTGTCTGAAGCCCTTGGCAACTAACCGTGCCTTGTAGCGTTCAATGGAGCCATCAGCATGTCTCTTGACTTTGAAAACCCACTTGGAATCAATGACGTTGACGCCAGACACTGGAGGAACAAGACGCCAAGTGTCATTCTTTTGGAGGGCCGGAAACTCTTGTTCCATTGCATCACGCCAATGAGGAATACTCAGTGCAGCATGAAAGTGACGAGGCTCTGCAGTGGGATCGGCAGCAGTGTGAGCCATGCACGCAGCAAGCCACGCAACCGTCCCATCCGTGCGCTCCTTCGGACAAAAGACACCGGATTGGCTCCGTGTGCGAGGACGAAGAGTGACAACAGATTCTGCTCGCAAAGTCAGTGCAACAGAGGTTGTTGACGAGGCCAGCACCGAGTCGGGCGCACCGGTGACCGAAGCAGGGCTGATCGGCGACCCTGGCGCCAAGGCAGACCTGGCCGGAACAGGTGACCGCGCCTCCGGGCCAATGGCAGCAGCAGTCGGCCCGGGCGAGAGGCCCGCTAGTGGCCCGAACGAGCCACGCGAGGCTGGCGCTGGCGAGGCCTGCGAGCCAGGCGAAGCTGGCGCTGGCGAGGCCGCTGGTGCTGGCGTGGCCCGCGAGCTAGGCGAGGCTGGTGCTGGCGAGGCCAGCGCCCACGGGGCCAGCGGGAGGCCAGGCTGACCCGACGGCCGCGATGCAGGCGGGGGAGCCTCCACAGGCGAGACGGGGACGGGTTGGTGAGTGCCGCCCGTCATGCATGGCGCATGCACGTCCCGATCAAAAGACTCATCCATGACCTATTCATCAAGTAGCTCGAGCCAAGCACCGTGTCCAATACCTGCAGCATGATTAGGAAGCAACGCAGGGGCATATGCAACATCCACAAATTGATCAGGCGTAGGTGTGGACATGGGCACCAGTGGTGTAGAAGTGGTAAAGTTAGTCGGAAGTGCACGAAAAGGGAAAACATTTTCATCAAACACAACGTCACGAGAGATGTAGACGCGGTTGGTAGGAACATGCAAGCACTTGTACCCTTTGTGAAGAGAACTATACCCGAGAAAAACGCACTTCTTAGACTGAAACTCTAGCTTGCGCTTGTTGTATGGACGTAAGTGAGGCCAACATGCACACCCAAACACTTTGAAGAATGTGTAGTCTAAAATCTCATTAAGTAGGAGTTCAAGAGGAGTTTGCATTTTCAGAAGTCTCGTGGGAAGCCTGTTTATGAGAAAACAAGCTGTGGAGAAAGCATCACTCTAGAACCGAAACGGGACGGATGCATGAGCTAGCAAGGTTAGGCCAGTTTCAACAAGGTGACGATGCTTACGCTCGGCAGTACCATTCTGCTGATGTGTATGAGGACATGACACGCGGTGCGAAATCCCAAGTTTGTTAAAAATTGAGTTGAGGTTGTGGTATTCACCCCCTCCCCCCAGTCGGATTGGACATGGATGATTTTCCGCTTAAGAAGACGCTCAACGTGTGCTTGAAACTGAATGAAGACATCGAACACATCAGACTTACGTTTAATAAGATATAACCAAGTGAAACGGTTGTAAGCATCAATGAAACTGACATAATAATTGTGACTGCTAACAAACGTCTGGGCATGACCTCATACATCAGAAAACACAAGCTCAAGAGGATGTTTCACAACACGACTAGCCTCTGAAAAAGCAAGCTGATGACTCTTGCCCTGCTGACAGGCATCACAAATTGTTTCAGTAGTTTTATTGGACACTACTGGTAGATCATGACGATGCAAAACATGTCAAACTATGGGAGCCGCCGGGTGACCAAGGCGCGCATGCCAGTGTGTAGGCGACACACGAACACCATTGAACACCTGAGGAGAGGACGGCATGGAAGGTCGGCGCGGCGCATCAAGTGCATACAGGCCATGGCGAAGACGACCGCTAAGTAGAACGGCCCTCGTGTCCTGATCCTTGATAAAGAAATGAAAAGGGTGAAACTCAGCAATGACATTATTATCACGAGTAAGTTGAGGAATAGACAACAAACTACGCGTAGCAGAAGGAACACGAAGGACATTAGATAGATGCAACGTGCGAAAATTGTGTGCAAAGAGAGAGGCCTGACCAACATGGGAGATGCGCATACCTGCTCCACTGGCGGTGTGCACCTGATCATGACCACGATATGGTTTCTGAGTAGAGAGCTTACCTATCTCACCGGTGAGGTGGTTGGTAGCTCCAGTGTCCATGTACCATGCATGATCAACGGAGTAAGACGGAGTACGGCCATGATCATGACTAGTCATGGCGGCGGCGGCTTGCTTGTCGTTCCCTTTGCCATTGTTGCCGAGGCCCAAAAAATCTTGCTTGTAGCGACGATGGCAGCGAGAGGCAATGTGGCGCTCAAGGCCACACAACTGGCGGGCCTGTTGGGCACCACAAGAAGAACAACATGCCACCGGCCGGTTACCACCCGTGATGGTCGGAGCACTGCCCCACGAGGCCGGTTGTGAGGGCGGCGCCGGTCGGCCTCCTGAAGATGATGACCGCTGAGGCTTGCCACAAGTTGCGGCATTGGCGGAGGCGAAACTGGGGGAGGCCCGGCGCGCCTTAATGCGCTGCTCACGGCCAAGCAAACGTGCATAGAGCTCACGAGGTGGAAGCGGGTCATCGCGTCCATGAACATTCTCAATGAGATTGTCATAATCATCATCAAGCCCATTAAGCACAAAGGTGGTGAACTCCTCATCCTGCAGCGACTGACCAACTGAGGCCAGCGTGTCGGTGAGACCCCGCATCTTGTTGAGGTAGTCGGTGATGCCGAGGTCACCAAGCTTCGTCTCACCCAGCTCGGTGCGTATAGAGTGAGCACGCGCCTGAGACTGAGAGGCAAAACTGGTGTGAAGCACTGCCCACGCCTCCCGGGACGTAGCGGCGAAGATGACCAGCGACGAGACGCTCGGGGTGAGCGAGGACTGGATGGCGGAGAGGATGGCCTGATCCTAAGCCACCCAGGTGTGGTACGCCGGGTGGTGAGGGGGCGGACACGGGATGGATCCGTCAACGTAACCCTCCAAATAGCGACTCCGCAGAAGAGGGAGCACCTGGGCACGCCAGGACAGGTAGTTGTCCGGCGCGAGCTTCACCGACAGCGGATGCGAGAAGTAGAACGGCGCAGGCACCATGGCCGAATCAGCGTGAGCATGCGGCGATGCATACATGCCCATCGACGAGGCCGCCCCAGGATGTACTCGATACACCGAGTACGACGGGCAGGAGCCGGGGGAAACCACCCCGAGATTGTCGTAGTGTGTCGCAGGGGCGCCGTAGGGTGCCACAGGGGCACCGTGGTAGGGTGCCGCGGGGGCACCATGGTTTGCCGTGGCCGAAGCCACGTGCGGCGAGGCAGCCGCAGCTCCGTGCGGGTGCGGGGAGGACGCCGGGTAGGGTTGAGGTGGCGCAGTCGCCGAGTAGGGTTGGGGCGGCACAGGCGCTGAGTAGGGTTGGGGCGGCGCGGGCGCCGAGTAGGGCAGCGGCGGCGGCGCGCCGTAGTAGTGATGAGGTGGTGGGGCGCCATAGGGCTGTTGCAGGGGCGGCCCACCATAGGGTTGGGGCGGCGCCGGCCAAGACGCAGGCGGCGGCGTCCCACCATGGATCGCGGGAACGCCACCCGCAGGAGGAGCAGCGCCAGGGGGCACCGCACCTGTCAGTGTGGCGGCGCGGTCTCCCAATCCGATCGGGGAACGAGGCGACGACGAGGTACCGTAGGCCATCGCGAGAGGCTGCGAGGCGAGGAACGGTGAGGCAGTGGAAAGGGCCGGCACCGCGGCGGCTGAAGGAACCGAGGTCGGCGCGACGGCGGCGGCAGCGGCGGCAGCGGAAAACATCGTAACCTAATCTGATACCATATAAGACATATGATTTGGAAACTGCTCGACACCCCTAACCCGGGATGTCGCTATCTCATTATATAGAAGTACCCAAGGGATACAATACAACATTACAGTATATGTATACAGAGGCTACGTATATATAGTCTAACAATGTGAAAATGACGTGGCTTCCCCTGTGTGCGTATGTGTCTCTCTGCTCGCGCCCGGAAAAGCAGAGGGCGTCTCCCCAGGCCGTCTTGTCATCCTCAGCCCATCCCTGGTGTGTCTCTAGTCGCTACCTACAGGCTAGAGGCTACAACTTGCTCGTAGATATCGCCCAGACATCCATTAATGATACTTCCTCTGTATTTTTTTAGTCTGTATATAAGATTTGGTTAAAGTTAAACTTTATAAAGTTTGACCAATTTTGTAGAAGATAATATCAACATCTACAATATTAAAGCTATATGGTATGCAAAGTAATTTCATGATGCATCTAACAATATTGATTTCATATTGTGAATCTTGATATATTTTTTCTACAAACTTAATCAAAAATTAACAAAGCTTGATTTTGACCAAAACTTTATATGCAGACTAAAAAGAAACGGAGGGAATAACTCGTAGCGTAGCCAAGCTCGTAGCTAGCCTCCGTCACAAGCGAACAACACTATTTGACCCTTGAACAGCTAGCCGGTCGGCGGGCCCGTGCATGCCGGTCCTACTCCACAAACCACCGGTCCTTCCTCCTCCCATCCGCAGCCAGCCGAAGAGAGCCAGACCGGCAGGTTTGAAGCAAAGCAAACGACGACACGGGAGCGCCTCCGTAGGCCCGCCCGGCCCATGGCCGGGACACAGCCACGGTGCAGGATCAATCAATCTTCCTTCCCCAGAGTGATTAGATTAACCCACCGCCCGAGCAAACGTGACGCTCTTCGACCACGACGTCCAGCGTGCTCTGAGCCAATGTAAGGGGTTGTTTGGATCCGGTCACAGTTTACCAAGCCAAAATTTGGCAGCCACAGTTTGCTAAGCATGTGTTTGGTTTTTGCCACACTTTGGCTTGCCACACTTCATTGTCTTTATGGTCTACTTATCAAAGAGACAATTTTTTTACCAACTTATGCCAAAGTTTGGCGTCCAAATTTTTAACCACACTTGTGTGGCTTGTCATATTTGTGTGGCTAGCCACACTTTGGCTTGGCCACACTAGTCTCCAACCAAACAGACCCTAAGGCCAACTCCACCGCAAGACCCCATCCGGACGTTCGTTTTGTCCTGTTTTCGTCCGTTTGGGGAGGCAATGGGTTGCCCATGTCCGTTTGGGGTCGTCGCCGTGTCAGTGTGCCCAACGCGCGAGCGCACCCCATATTATGTCCGGGGTGACATATCCGCCTGGCATTTTGTCAAACACGTAGGAGGCAGGGAAGGTCGCAGCGGCTGGGCGCGGAGAGGCGAGGCCGACGTTTGCGGGAGCACCGGCCGGATGCGGGCGCAGGCGCGAGACGAGACCGGCGGTCGAGCTCGAACTCCACGCCGGCGAGACGCAGCAGGCGAGCGCGGCGAGCACGGCGATGCGTCATGGGCGCGCGCCTCGGCCTCGCCCGAGCTCGCCTCTGACTCGCCGCGTGCGCCTCGGCCTCGCCCTGCGCTCGTGCCGGCCCGCGCCTCCTCGCCCCAAACTCGCTATGTCGCCTCGCGCCGCGTCGGGCGGGCCTGCGCCCGCGCCTGCCGTAGCCGTGCGCGCCGCAGCGCCTGGCCGCCCTGCCGTAGCCGTGCGCGCCGCAGCGCCGGCCCGCGCCTCCGCGCCCCTGCGCGTCCGCCGCTCGCCCCGGCCACCACCGCCTCGTCGGGCTCGTCGCCGCCCCGTCGCGCTCCGCTCCGGCCTCGCATGCTCGCCGTTGCATGCAGATGTGCGTGGGTAGGTCGGAGAGAGAAAATGGAAGAGAAAGAGAGAGAGTGGTGGGGTGGGTGGGTGGGTGACAAGTGGGGTCACCCCGGACGGGCGCGGACGGAGAGGGGGCGAACCGTGTCCGGTTCTGTCCGCTTTCGCCCCAAATCCAGCCCAAGTTTGGTCTGAAAATAGGGTCAGACGGACATATAACGGACAAGATGGATCCAGTTCATTGCGCGCTGGGTCGTGGGGTTTGTCCGTTTTACCCCAAACGGACAGAGCCGGACAAAACGGGGTCTTGCGGTGCGAGTTCGCCTAAATCACCGTGGCAGCGGACACTGGTGACATTTCTCCCTCGCCGGGGTGTCCGTGAACGGAGGGACACGTACAGCAGGGGCACATTTACCCCGACGCAGCGGCACTGCCGTGCAATGGCACTGGCAGCTTCGTCAGTAGGAGCGGGGCGCGCGTGATCCATGGAACGGAACCGCAGTAGGCGAGAGGAGCGGCCAGGTCCCCAGGAGCGCGCGCCGCAGAGGCTGCCTGCCTGCAGTGCCGCTGGACGACGACGACGACGACTGCTTCCCTTGCTGCGAACGGCAGCGCTGCCCCACGCCCGATAAAAGCGAGGAGAAAGGTGGCCTAGCCCGTTTCAGTTCTGCAGCTAGCCACAGTCGCCGCTTGTGTAGCTGTGCACTCCCTGTAACAGTAGGCTATAGGCAGCCTTTTTTTTACTCGGCAATTTATTTGCTTTGCTTGCCCTGTCTCCTAGTAGCTGTAGCTATAACGAGGGTCCGTCCTAGTGTACTCCCTCCGTCCGGGTTTATTGGGCCCCTAAGGCTGGTCGTAATGGTAGTATCATAGCTAGTATCATGCATGCCAACTAGGCAATTTTGATGAAGTGTCGTAGCATTAAGTGGTTGTTTGGATACTGAGTATTAGTGATAAGATTATAGAAAACGAGTTTTTAGCTGATTTCTAGGAAAACCGGTTTTGCTATCCTTTTTATGGAAAACGTGTTTGCAGCAAACTTTGTTTGGGTTAGAAAATTAATAAACTGGGTCCGTAGAGTTTTGTGTTTGGATAGCAAACATTAGTCTTATACTTCCTCACTTGTGACCTTCTTTGCTTTGCCATTGACGAGACTTCCAACCTTGACATCGTACCGTACGAGTCCACCGTCCAGACTGCTGCTGTAGTTTCTTCCGGCCTCCATGACTCCGCGTGCGACCTTCAGCGGGCGCTTCCCCTGGTATCGGAGGTCATCTCTCCGGGCTACTTCTTGCCTCCCCACGGCCTCCACTGACTCAACGCACGGCCGACGGCAAGGGCTTCCGTTGGCCTTCGAGGTTGTCGCCCTCCCCTGCATTGACCCTTTCTCCCGTCGCTTCCCCTCCGACCTCCACTTATTCTGAACGCAGCCGCCGGCGAGGGCTTCCGCTGGTCCCCAGTTCGCCATCCCCCTGCACGACTCCGCACGCAGCCACCGGCGAGGGCTTCCACTGGTCCTCGAGTTCGTCATCCCCCTGTACTGACTCTTCCGCCGGCTGCATCTCGCGCCCCCTCCGGCCTGCACGACTCCACACGCAGCCACCGGCGAGGGCTTCCGCTGGTCCCTGAGTTCGTCATCCCTTTGTACTGACTCTTCCGCCGGCTGCATCTCGCGTCCCCTCCGGCCAGCACGACTCCACACGCAGCCGCCGGCGAGCGATTGCTCTACTCCCCGAGGTTATCGGGCTAAGCGCCCTCGTCGTGCCCCCTTCATCCCGGCCAGCAAGCGCGCTCTGTTTTCGTTGGAATCCAGATTATGTAAATCGCGTTTGTAGAAAAACAAGTAACAGTCGTTTTTCCATATACCTGAAATCTGGGTTTTTGGAAAACTAAGTTTTCTGCATACGCGGATTAGTTGGAGTTGCCAAACAGGATTTTAGTTTGTTACACCGTTTCCTTGGTTTGTGGAGATCCGGTTTTGTATATACTACCTATCCAAACAACGCCCAAATGAAGAAAGAGAGGGTGTAGTATCATATCATGATACCGTATCATATTAAATGTTATGCTACTTTGTGTTATGCATGATAATAAATAGAATACTACATAATACTAATATATGATACTATGCATTAGGGAGGTAGTATCATACACTAATATCATATGCATGATACTAGTATATGATACTCCCCATTACAACCAGCCTAAGCAACCTAGTGGTGTCCCTCATTCTAAGTCCCGTTCCTCGATTAGCACATAAACTAAGCCTTCTAATCAATTCGGTTTAATTCTGCCAGTTTTACTACCCAATGCATGCCTTGTGTTTCTCCATAATGGGCCACGCTTCCGTGATTTTTGCTGGTGGCCAGTTTCCAACGAGCACTGTTATAGGTCAGTTACCACGTACAAGTAATCATCATTTATTGTGTGCGATTTATTGCCTAATCTAGCATGCAAAATTAATAGGTTGCCTTGGTACCTGAGTTTTGGTCTCAGGGCCTAATAAACCCGGACGGAGGGAGTACTCTCACACGTTTCTTTATTGCACGTTTCCTGGGGCTGGCTCAGCCGTGAGTAGACCATGATGATGGTCATCATCATCACATCGTAGTAGCAGAGCGCACGTCGCTGTAGATAGAGAGACGTGTGTTCTCTCTGCATACATACACTGCACACAGAGATATGCATGCAACGACGGGACGCCAAGTACGCACGCGCGCGCACACCGGCGCCTAGGCCGACAGGCTCGACGCGTCCTGGAAGGAAGGTGGAGGGCACGCAATAAATGGCCTACCAGTCAGTCTCACGGTAGCGGCAGCCCGACGTTGGCCGCCCGTGCACGGGACGGGGAGTTTAAGAGGAACGGGACAGACAAATGATCCCGACCGGCCGGCTCTATCTTCTCTCCCAGCGAGCGAGGACCACGTAGGACGTAGTACCAGTGTACCACAGGTGATCCCGACCGATGATACGCGCTCCTCCATTCCATCGACGATCGATAGTACTCCGACACGGGCTTGCCGACAGGGCCAATAATGGCGAGGTGGCGTGCCTCCGCACGGACATTAACGTCTCGCTCGAACCGGAACGGCCCAACGAACCGGGCGAGACAAGACTCGCCGTGTTAATGTTGCCGGTGCTACTACTCCGGTCCGGGCAAGCTGCAGCTGGGGATTTCTCTTGTGGAAGAGGTGGGGGGACACGAGCAGATGGCTAGCTACAGGGCACGAGTAATGGACGCCCGGGCTGCAGGAGGTACGGTTGCTTTGACCCCATCCATTAACAACCACGGTGCATGTCACTGTTGTGATGGTGTGCGTAGCTTCATACTGTACTATACCAGCACTATACCTCCTACTCCTGTACGCCGGCCTGTACTGTACACGAGACAAGAAGCTGCAAATACATGGTGCCGAACCGGAGTGGGGCTGTGGGACTAGGAGTAGCACCGGGTGGTAGCAAGGGTGTACACCTACGTACGTGGTACGTACGTACGCGCGCAAATACAGTCAGTGCCGTGCGCCGCAGGGCTGCCTGCCACAAGTACGCCCACTTACTCACTTCTGTACTGGTGCTGGTATACTGTATAGTGTTGGTACGGTTAATGTGGATGACAGGATGAGCCCGTGTATTGTTGAGTGGAAACGGATCGATGATGTGATATACTACTGCTGCTGCTCTTCTTGCTCGGTGCCATCAGGCGTTCCAAGTTCAGGGGGTACACCGCAATAGTAAATCCACTCAACTACGCGGTAGAAATGCTAGGCCATTATCCAAAATTCAGAGTGTTGAGTTTGAAGTGGAGTATCTGAATCTGCTGTCACGTGGCCTGGGATAACTGGATAAGGGCATCTCCAATGCCGATCTTCAGACCGCCCACACACGTCTGTACTGCGGAAGCCATTCAACACAGTTTTGTTATCGGTCCGTCTGGGGGGGGGGGGGGGGGGGGGACCGCTCCGTCATTATGGTTGTGCCGTGTTGGCCATGTATCATAGGCCGTGTTGGACGCGAGGTCGGTTCTTTGAGGCCTATATAAGTGAAACCCGAAAAGTTATGCATTGGAGCAACCCAAAACCCATTTGTGTTCGTTCTTGTTGTTTGATCTCGTGCCTACCACCTCTCGATTCGATCCGTAAGCCAATAAGTGTTTAGTTGCATCACTGGAAAATACATGAATATGCTGAAAGACTACCGTGTTTGGTTGCATTATTGAAACTCGTGCAATTTTCTTTTGAAATTATACGCATGTTGCGCATTGATCTTTTTTTTGCCCAATAATTACCTACAAACCAAAGCGGTTTGAGGAGCAAGATCTTTCTCAATATGAAATTCATTTGAACCAAAGAGAACCTTATTAGTGTATCTTATCCATTTCAGTCATACGTTAGCATATAAAAGGAAGGGCTCTGTCTCTTGATTGTACGGATTTCATAGGATTAGGGTGCGATTATGATCATAGGGATTTAGTTTGTTTCGACAAATGCCCTTTGGATGTAGGATATGCCGGTGACCAAGTTTGAATGTTCTGACTAGTTTCATATGCCCGATGTGTATGTCGACATACGTTGAACATCCACCTGAACCTCTTCTTTTCTTTACTTATTCGGGTTGAGTCGAGACGATTTTCATATTTCCCGTCAAGTGAGCCCAAACACAACATGCGTTGTGCCGTGTTGGCCATGTATCATAGGCCGTGTTGGACGCGAGGTCGGTTCTTTGAGGCCTATATAAGTGAAACCCGAAAAGTTATGCATTGGAGCAACCCAAAACCCATTTGTGTTCGTTCTTGTTGTTTGATCTCGTGCCTACCACCTCTCGATTCGATCCGTAAGCCAATAAGTGTTTAGTTGCATCACTGGAAAATACATGAATATGCTGAAAGACTACCGTGTTTGGTTGCATTATTGAAACTCGTGCAATTTTCTTTTGAAATTATACGCATGTTGCGCATTGATCTTTTTTTTGCCCAATAATTACCTACAAACCAAAGCGGTTTGAGGAGCAAGATCTTTCTCAATATGAAATTCATTTGAACCAAAGAGAACCTTATTAGTGTATCTTATCCATTTCAGTCATACGTTAGCATATAAAAGGAAGGGCTCTGTCTCTTGATTGTACGGATTTCATAGGATTAGGGTGCGATTATGATCATAGGGATTTAGTTTGTTTCGACAAATGCCCTTTGGATGTAGGATATGCCGGTGACCAAGTTTGAATGTTCTGACTAGTTTCATATGCCCGATGTGTATGTCGACATACGTTGAACATCCACCTGAACCTCTTCTTTTCTTTACTTATTCGGGTTGAGTCGAGACGATTTTCATATTTCCCGTCAAGTGAGCCCAAACACAAGCATTGGTCATGGTGAAAAGAGCGTCGACTAGCTACCCCATGGAGCCTAGCGTTTTGAGCCCATCCATTGTGAGTAGACAAGGAAAGATATTGGCACTTGGGAGCTACACTTCATGTAGAAACTGCGATGCATGCATGCATCAATAATGGGCTTGCTTCCGTCAATAATTGTATTACCTCCGTCCGGGTTTATTGGTCCCCATTGTATTTTGTGCCAAATTTTGATCATAGATTAAACTAACAAAATATTCACGCATATCACCAAACATTATATTTTTGAAAACTATGTTCAAATACGAATCCAATGAAATATTTTTTCTTGACATGCATTAACATATTGTTAGTTAAATCTTTAGTCCAAAATTGGCACAAACTACAAAGGGGACCTATAAACCAGGACGGAGGTAGTAGTAGGTTAATTAATCTTATCAGGAAACTAAAAGAATTGGTAGTAGGCTTTTATTTAGCAAAAAAAAATGTATTCTAGAACTTAGGAAACCATCCAAACATACTATATGGTTACACAGGCGCTTACTAGGGGTGCTAAGGGCATCTTCAACGGCAACCCGCACGTGCCGCCTCTATACAAGAATTGAAGTTGTCCGCCTCTGAAAGAACATGCGGTGCCCCCATGTTTGGTTTTAGCAATTGATGACAATCTCTATGGACTAATGGTTGTCTTGAGTTATATTTGAAGTATTTGTCCATAGGCTTTTCTTGAAGTCCATGTGTTGGTTTCAAGGAGTTTATGAGTTGACCAAGGTGCTATTAAGGAATTATCCAAAGATTGGTCATGTGAGTGTTGAGCTTATTGCAAGCATGTCTTGAAGAAGAAGATTGTGTGATCGTTCATGTCCATCTTCAAGACATCATCCAAATGAAGAGAGTTGGAAAGATTCAACACACAAAGCGCACAAGATGTTCTGAGGGATCAAGTGATCCCATGGTATGGTAAGCATTGTCCATTACGCTTTGTGTGCTAACCCATGGTCTTCATGAGAGTTCTTTGTGGGGTTAGGTTGCGGTGTGCAAGTTCAAGTGATGCATCACGAAGAGATCAAGTGCTTGAAGCTTGCCGTCCATTGTGGTGACAATGGACTTGTGAAGATGAACGGAAGAGTGGCTCACCCATAGTGAAGTATGGGGGAGCAATCAACTAGTCTTCATCGAGCCAACGCAATCAAGAAAGATGGTCCATCTTGAGGAGGAGTAGATCGTCATCATCTAGCTCAAGTGCACTTTGTGCAAGGCAAAGGTTTGCCCTTGATAGGTTTTCTATTTTACCGGTCTCATGGTAGTTGTGGGAGACCGGGTTATAGGATCGATTGCCGTACTATCAAGGGGGGCTCTCGATGAGTTGCTTGATCGTATCGTTCGTAGAGAGCTCAAACCATTGCATCCTTGCATCATCCTTATTGGTTCTTGTTTGGTTCTTCTCCTTGTGAGTTTTGGAGCTTTTGGTCATTTTTTTATGACAAGCTCGAGTTCATCGAAAACGGAGTTCACATGCGTCTTCTATGATGTTTTCGATGTTGGAGGGTATGCCGGTTCTTCTCTGTTGGAGGTTTCTCTCCTCTCTTCTTAGGCACACCTCCCCTGCCTCTTCTGTTTTGATGCTACTCGTTGTCTTGTATCCAACAAGCTTGAGTTTGCTCAATTCGGAGCTCATTTGCAAAAGTTATGGCAGTTCTGGTTTTATTGTTACCCTCTGTTGTCTTCTCTGCAAAATGAAGGACTCCTAGTGTTGCTGATCAGGGGCATGCGGTAGTACTGCTCT
Source organism: Triticum timopheevii (assembly GCA_963921465.1). Classification (NCBI taxonomy): domain Eukaryota; kingdom Viridiplantae; phylum Streptophyta; class Magnoliopsida; order Poales; family Poaceae; genus Triticum; species Triticum timopheevii. The sequence goes on along the minus strand of OY997262.1, from coordinate 455,802,364 downwards.
TCGGAGCGGTAGTACCGCAGGCCCTTGCGGTAGTACCGCTCTGTGGGAGCGGTAGTACCGTGGCCTCCGGCCAGGCGCAGCTGCTCGAGCGGTAGTAGGGGCGGATGTAATTTTTTACATCCGCGCCCTACGCGGTAGTACCGCGCCGTGGGCGCGGTAGTACCGTGGGCTCTGGCCAGGCATAGCAGCATGAGCGGAAGTAGGGGCAGATGTAATTTTTTACATCCGCACCCTACGCGGTAGTACCGCTCTTCGTGTGCGGTAGTACCGTGCCGGAGTTTTTGCGCTGGTCCTCCCTCAGCGGAAGTAGGCACGGATGTAATTTATTTCATCCGCGCCCTTCCCAGGCTGTGACTTTCCTGCCTTACGGTAGTACCGCAAGGGGGAGCGGTAGTACCGCGCAAGCGGTAGTACTGCCCCCTAGTCAGGCAAGTTCCGGCCTGTGCTGCTGTCGCGGTAGTACCGTGGTCCTCCACGGTAGTACCGCGCAGCCTCGCGGTAGTACCGCGCCCCTGGAGCGGTAGTACCGTGCGTCGTGCGGGCTGAGTGAGGGGATAACGGTTGGATTTTCTCCCCACCTATAAAAGGGGGTCTTCTTCCTCTTGAACAATATCTTTTTGAGCTCGTGTTCTTCCCCCATTGTTGACCTTCTTCGAGCTTGCTAACTCTCAATCCCTCCATGGATTCTTGCTAGTTTTTGAGGGAAAAGAGAGAGGAGATCTAGATCCACATTTTCACCAATCACTTTTTCCTCTATGTGAGGGGAACCCCTTGGATCTAGATCTTGGAGTTCTTCGTGTTCTTCTTGTTCTTCCTCTCATTTTCCTCCCTAGCATTAGTTGCTTCGGTGGGATTTGAGAGAGAAGGACTTGGGCACTCCGTGTGCCCTTGCCATTGCATTTGGTGCATCGGTTTGAGTTCTCCACGGTGATATGTGAAAGTTACAAGTTGAGAAGCTTATTACTCTTGGGTGCTTGGTGCCCTTGAGCTTGTTCATCTTGGGTGCTTGGGCGCCTTAGTCGGTTGTTGGTGTTCGGAGCTCAATCATTGTGGTGTAAAGCTCCGGGCAAGCGTCGGGGTCTCCAATTAGGTTGTGGAGATCGCCCCGAGCATTTTGACGGGTACCGGTGACTGCCCCCAAGGGTCGCCATTTGTACGGGTTCGGTGACCGCCCTCAAGGGTCCCTTAGTGGAATCACGACATCTTGCATTGTGCGAGGGCGTGAGGAGATTACGGTGGCCCTAGTGGCTTCTTGGGGAGCATTGTGCCTCCACACCGCTTCAAACGGAGATTAGCATCCACAAGGGTGTGAACTTCGGGATACATCGTCGTCTCCGCGTGCCTCGGTTATCTCTTACCCGAGCCCCTTTACTTATGCACTTTACTTTGTGATAGCCATATTGTTCGTTGTCATATATCTTGCTATCACATAGTTGCTTATCTTGCTTAGCATAAGTTGTTGGTGCACATAGGTGAGCCTAGTTGTTGTAGGTTTTGTGCTTGACAAATTAACCGCTAGATTATTCCGCATTTGTTCAAGCCTAAACCGTAATTATTTTAAAACGCCTATTCACCCCCCCCCCTCTAGGCGACATCCACGATCTTTCAGCCTCCATGTCGCCCCCAAGCTTGGCGTGGACGGGACGGGAGGGGTGGTGGCCTTTTTGTGACACGAATGGTAACGACCTACCGTGCACTACTCTTACTCGTTGTCGGCGGCGTCGAACAACGCCTCACCCGCCTCGTCATCGTACTCCATGCTGGCGGCCACAACTTCCGCCACCCGCTTCCGGTATCGCCAGCGGGCGAGGTGTATCTCGCGGGCGGAGCGGTAGGATTCAAGTAGCGCCTCCTGCTCCGCCAGGTCCTCGTCCGGCCCGGCGGCCCTAGCGGCGGTGACCTACTCCTCCGCCTGCAGATGCTCCTAGAGGAGGTTGTGGTTGTTGTTGGCGTCGGCCTGCGCCTTTCGAAACTGGCCCTCCCGCTCCCTGCACCATGTCCATATAGTGGGCACGGGGCTTGTCGGTGGTCATGGTGCAATAATGTACCGGTGAGGGTGTCGCGGAGGAGGAGGGTGTCGCGGAGGAAGAGGAGGGTGGCGCTGGCACGTCGGAGGAGGCGTCCACCGGCTACCTGCCGACCTGCCAGTTAGTAGTAATGGCGGCCATGGCCTTCTTCTACTCCGACGTCAGCCCGTCCCAGAGAGCTTTGGGCGCGGGGGGGGGGGGGGGGGGCTCCATGGCGGGAAGTGGTGCGGAGAGGCATGACTGTGACTATGACCGGGGCATCTCTTTATATAGCACCGGTAGGCGGCAGAGGGACGGACGAGTGGCGCCGGAGGAGACTCGGCAATCGCGTGTCATCAATCCTGGCGGCACACAGACGAACGGACGGCCATCGTGTCTTTGAACGCGTGGCAGTTGCCAGCAATGGGATGCGGCGCGGCAGCGCTCTCTCGGCCGGCGCCGCTTCAATGCCGGTGCCAGTGAGCGGTTGCGTCTGCTTTGGCTGGCATGAATGCGGGCGCTGACCCTCTGGAGCGGCGCTGACCAAAAACGCGCAGGAGGCGGGAGGGGTTTTTGGTGGGCCGGGACGGTCAGCAACGGGCTTCAGATCGGTCCGGACTCCCGCAAACCTATCCCAATTTTGTCTCTGGTTTGCGGGAGAAATCACGTTCGGACCACACCGCAGACCGATACAAATCGACATTGGATAGCTTCCGCGGTCCAGACGGTAGCAGAAGGTTTACGGATCGGCGTTGAAGATGCCCTAAATAAGTTTAGGTACACGACCACTTAACATGAGATTAATCCATCCAAACCGCACGTCTTTCTAAAAAACGCAGATTCCTTGCTGACGTGATACTTTAGCTTTCTCCCTCCTCACTGATTAAGCAACCACACTAATCAACATCGAACGAGAATAATCAGACAGGCTTCACATGATTTTCTTGTTACGTAATGGAAGAACCCAAACGCCAGGCTCCATGGCGTTTGGGCAAACGCCAAGATGCATGGCATCTGGCCGTGCCACTTCAGCGTTAAGCTAGTGTGGGCCAGGGCCAAACGCCACCAACTCCGGCGTCTCCCGTGCACGCCAAACGCCAAGGATGTTGGCGTGACCAAAAAAAAGGTCAGATTTAAAATTTCTTCGCAAACGAGGTCAATTCTTGATTTTGTTAGCACAAAAGGTTAGAACAGAAATTTAATTTTGTCCGCAGAAGGCTAACGACGTGTGCAGCGCGCCCCCGGCTTCTTCGGGGAAAATCAGACGATGCCTTTCGAGTTGGCGCAGGCCCGGTCTTCGTCCGTGCTATTCTGGTTGCTACACTTGCCTAGCGTACTGGGCTGCGACTGGCAGGGCATGGCGGGGGAACGCAACTCTGCAATCACGAGCTGCCCTGGACCAGGATAGCTGACCCATAGATCGCTAGACCAGTACTACTCCTACTAGCAAAGTAGTTGGTGTGGAGTGGATTGGTTTGGGTGTCCCGGCTGTCCGGGAAACGCTAGCTTGAAGTTTGCACGTATGGGTGTTGGTCAAGGACTGTCTCGTAGTATTAGCCAGGCAAGGAAGTCAATCATAGTGTGTGCTTGTGGTAGTTTGCACATTTCGGAATTTTCTAACAAAACGCTGCTCCTCTCGCTCAGCACCGTAACATGGGGATGCTAACGCTAGCAATAAGCCGTTACTAATCGAGGTGGGTGAGAGCATCTTCAGCCGCGCCCCCAACAAGGCCCGCCAGGCGACTTTTCGGCTATGGGCGTCAAAAAATCGGCCCACTCGCGCCCCCAAAGGCCCAGTTTTCGCTGGCTCAGGCCGAAATTGGTGTCGGCGGACCCAACCCGAACCCAGCGCGCTGGGGGGCACCGGGCCAATCTTTTTTTGGCGCGAAAGAGCCCCGGGCTCTCTTTGCCAGCGGCTCGTCGCTCTTCTCGCCGCTTCGTCGTCCTCATCGCCTCGTTTTCCGCGGCGAATCAATGCCAAAACTGTCGCGCGCTGCCGCGTCGGTCAGCCTCCATTGATGCCTCACGGACGGCGCAGTGAAGACCGGACGACGCGCGTCCCCTCGCCCGCCACGCGTACACGCGGCGGCCACGCGTACGCGGCGCCTCCGTCTATATAAGCCGACCCCCAGCGCGCCGGAGAGACGCACAGAGCCTCCACTCCACTGCCGACGCGCCATTTCTCCCCCTTCCTCCCTCTCCTCTCGCCGTCTCCAGTTCAAAGCATGGCCGAGCACTTCCCAGGAGACGGCGCGGCGGCGAACGGCTTCGGCCGCCGCCACCTTCACGAGGACGAGTACCCAGTCCCGCCGGACATGCGGGTGCCCGGGGCGTGGAGAATCAGCGCCGGCGGCGTCCCGGTGCCACCACCGCCCACCGGGATGGCGCGGCGTGCGGAGGATCGCGCGTATCCGTGCCTCCCTTCCGCGGGCGGCGAGGGAAGGACCGCGATACGTCCCCGACTGCCCGCTCTGGGAGCCGTTCTTCCACCACCGCCACGCCAAACAGCTCGAGGCCACGAACGGCGTCGTGCCCTCCGGAAGGCTCAACTCCGAGGGGCGGCGCCGATGGTGGGGCGTGCCCGGCCGCACGCTGGAGGCCGTCCTCGAGTACAACGAGGGCGGCAACACGCCGAGGCTCGAGTACCCCGCTCCTCCATCCTTCTCTCGCCGACGTGGGAGCTCGTGGACGCCGAGGTGCATGGAGCAGCCCGGGGCGTCCTCCTCCTCGTCCGGCCGCTCGTCCGGCTCTCCCTGCCTCCGCCCCGTCAACCCGGAACCCCAGGACACGCCTGTCAGTGGGCGCACCCGCAGCTCTGGCGTCCGCATCGGCGACTCCACCCCCCCTCTGGCCGCCTCGTCCTCGTCGCGCCCAAGCCGAAGCCCGGCCTCCCCGCGGAGTACGAGGAGATAGCCCGGCGCGGCTTCTCCTACGAGGAGGCCCTAAAGTGGGCGCGGGACGACTACCTCCGCGACGAGATGGTCCGGCAGCGCCGGGCCCTGGAGGAGATAGCCGCCCGCAAACGTGGGCGCGAGGACGAGCACGGGTCGTGATCCTCGACAGCGACGACGACGAGGATGCCCCCGGACCGTCCAATCCGCCGCGCCAACCGGGAGAGGGTTGCAGCAGGGACGGCGGCCGTGGCGGAGGTGGCGACGACGATGATGACGACGACGACGGCGGCGGCGGCGACTACACGCGGTTCTACAGCCTCCTCGTCATGTAGAACTACAAGGGCGGCGAGGAGCGGTGAGGGAGACGGCCAGGAGCAGTCTAGTAGTTTTTTTTTGTCTTTTTTGTAAAATATTTTTAAATATGAACGAACTCGCCGAAGCTAGGAGGACACGACACGCAGCCTTTTCGTCAAAACCGGGGGAACAAAACCGAGGAGGACGGATGGGGCTTGCCTGCTCCCCTCGGATTCTCCCATCCGTGCTCCCCGCAAACCATTTTCTATCCAACGGTTGCCACATATTCTCCTGCACGTTTCTTTCTCCAGCGAAAGAAAAGGAAAATAGATCTCGTATTTCCCTGTCCACCGTATCTCCTCTTTCCCAGCACGTATCTGCTTCTCTTCCTCATCCCCTTCAACATCAGAGACGACACCGGAGTCCGGACGGTGGAGGCAGATGGACGGGAAACCGCGTCGTCTCGATCTCCTCCCCTGCAGCCGTGTCGTCGGCTTCTCTTCTCTTTCGTCACCTAAGTCGCGGCTCTGGCTGGAGGTTGCCTAGCAAGTGGGACGTCGGCGTCGAGAAACTTCAGTCCGCTGGTTCGTCAGCACCGCCATGGTGGCACCACCCACATCCAGACGCCGGGCCTCTCCCGCCGCAAGACCAGCTCCGCCGAGAGGAAGCCGTCGGACTCGTCAGTGCCCTCATGCGCGTGCGTACAAGGCGCCGCATGACTACTGTACCTTGGCCTCGATCTCCCCGAGGCCTCGCCGGGTCGACCTTCCGTTCGCCATGGTCATCCTCGTCCACCTCTTCGGCCAGCCGGTCATCACCGCCGAGCCTGACGACGTCCATGCGGCTACACTCGATGCCGCGACCTCGTGCTACAGACGGGCCGTTGCGGCAGCCTAGTTCACTGCCGTAGTGCCGTCCATGCTTCACTCGATCGGGGAATGAGAAGGGAGCGGCGACGGGTAGAAATTGAGGCGGCTACAAGATTCGCTCACCGCCGTTCCATGCTTGACTCGAGGCCGGCAAGGTGGGATATGGCAAGAAGAATACGTACGCGAGGGACAAATTGAGAATTTTAATTTTGTTTTGGCTCTGTAAAAGGAATGCGGGGAGCCAAAAAATATTGTAACCGTTGGATGAATGGTGGGTGGAGAAGGAGCACGGATGGGAGCACCGATCGGGAGCAGGCAAGCCCCGTCCGGGGCATTCACCTCAGTGCCAAGACTGATGCACTTGTATGGACTGACATTTCGCAATCATCGTACTGACCACCTTGATGCCTTGTGATTCGCCTGAATGATGGCACTCATGATAGAGCATCACTGGGCAGTGCAAACATCGCACATGACAGAAAAATACAAAACATACATTTGTATTTCGGTTATTTCCCATCAACAGGTCACTAATGAACCACCCCTTGTTTCCTTGCCCAGAAAGAGAAACCTTCAACCCGAAGCGCGACACGCACCACATAATTACACTAGCTACGAACTCCATGAAACAATGTTGCTAGCCTGCATAGTTTTACTAGTAGGCGATAGCTAATCACTAATTATCATCACGGTTGCCACAAATCAAAAGGCGCGCGCATATAATCCGATCCTACTGCTAGCAAACGCCAAACAGTATATGTGTTTTGCCTAAAAAGGCCAGCTAGCTAGTGTAGTGGGTATCATAAATGGACATGACTGCATTCTAGTCGCCAAGTCTTTTTCTCCTCCTCTCATGTCACGGTCCAGAAGGGAACTCAGTAATACTCCGTATTTGGCTTCGTCCATAGTTCGCGCGGCCAGATATTTAGCATTAGTCTGCACACTTTGGTCCATTTGGGTGCGTTGTCTAGCACGGCGAGGCGAGCCTGAGTCCGCGCTACCTGCCTAGCTTGTCTGCGCCTGCTTGGTCTGCTCTCCTTGCCCCATCCAAATAATGCCATCCATCGTCGATGTGAGCAGCGCCGCAACTGTTCCCCGATCTTGCATTTTTTACTAGTTAACCCAGCACAGCAATGCCTGCCTCTCTCGACAATTTCGCTTGCCCAAATTAATTAAGCTCGCTCGTGTCGCGTCGCTCTTCCCAAGCAATGTCTATCTTAGTCCCACTGTCTCCCGAATGAGATGGTTCATTTTTCTATTAAACTGGAATTTGATCATTCCTAGTACTCGCACAGAGTGAGTCTCCAATGGAACAAGATTCTCTGCACGCAATTCACGACTACTCTGCTAGCTTCTTTTATCGGGTGACCTGGTGCTTATCCAGTAGGCTTTGGCTTTGGCTTAGGCACGCGCTCAGATCTGCAGCACATATCACATCGACTCTATGTTTTTACTGTAGATTTTCTGGTGAAGATTCTGTTCTTGCCTAGGCGTAGCCTGACTGGCGCAACATTTCCGAGGTTCAGCAGGGTCACGACGGAAGCAGTAGTAGAGTACATGCCTTTTTGAACCTCAGTACAGACGCAAGTACTCATATACACGCGTATACACTCACTCTTATGAACGCACACATGTACGCCCTACCTTTATGAGCACCTCCAAAATACTGAGCCGTCATATCATCTTGAAATTTACGAAGTCACTATAGGCGTCTCGTCGTCGACGGTAACGTCTCCTCCCAATGAATGCGCATCGCCGGAAATTCTAAAATAAATCCAGAAATAAATGGAAGCATCAGGACTTGAACCCTGGTGGGGTGGGGATACCACCGTCCCTCTAACGCATGAATGGGTGAATTTTCAACAGATCATCAATTTCATAAAATAATATGCAATTGATCTTCGGAGCTATGTCGCTAATCGGTACATACTCATAAATACAGCATATCGTTGTGCTGGAGGCTTCATGGCATTTGGGTGCAACCATTTGAAAACAATTCAACAGGTTTGCTCAACTGGTAAAGCTGGTGTATCAATAGTAGATTATATGAATGAGCTGTGTAATCTTGTGTCCGACTGGTATGATCATGTTATGCTATAAACCTTTTGGTACTCCATGACTTTGTGGCGGCGCAGTGCAGGTCGGCGGCGATGTTGGCGGCACGGAGGTCATTGGCGGCGGTGGCGCGGTGGACTCCTCCGGCGGCGTGCTAACATGGCAATTATATGGGAAGGGTCATCTCACCCTAGTTGAAGGGGGGCCTGGGCTGATTATACGGGGTCCCCTATTTTTTTCGCTTTTACCGAAACTGCTAGGGCACCATTTTAGGCCCAACTCCCCCTATAAACCATAAATATTTACAGGAAAGAGGAATTGTTTGTGATGTTCTTGGTAATAGTAACCGTGTCACATGAGTTGTACTGTTTGGTTCATATTACTAACTAGCATGATCTCCGTGTGTTGCCACAGAGACATTGGCTTAGGAGGTGCTCAAATAACTTAGTGTCAATTGTGGCCATTGTGTGATTTTACAATTAAAAGATAGTAAAATATGGTGAGAGGCATGCAGCATAGAGAATCCTAAATGATCATAGTAGGTTGAGTTAAAACCACACTTATGTGTTTGTTATTTGTGTATTCTACAAAAAATTTGAGTCTCACATGAAAGTAGTCTATTTTTTTATTTATGATAGATCCCACATGTAAATAAACTAAATTTGTTTATATATCCCTTGAAAGGTTGCTCGTTTCACATGTGGAGATGAGGATGTGTGCATCTTTTCATTTGAAAAGAATGTTGGACTCACATGTGAACTCACCATCAACTTAAATATTTATAACTAGAAAAGATACGTTGTTTGAGTTTGGTATACTTCATAAAAATTAGTTCTTTGTGATATATGAGGTTGCTCGTATCACTTGCCGCAAAGGTCAGCGCATTCCCTTTTTTCAAGAGAAACAAAAGGAATAGTCAAGCCTGGTCAAGAGATGTAATACAACAACATCAGCAACAACAAAACCTCTAGTTTAAATAAGTTGGGCAGGCTAGAGCTGAAATTCATAAGATCTAGCAATTAACTCATGGTTCTGGCATATGGATGTCAAGCTTCCACATACCCCTGTATGTATCTAGTTCTTTGATGATACTTCAGTTCTTCAGATCCCTTTTTACAAACTCCTTCCAATGTCAGGTTCGGTCTACCAGACCTCTCTTTAAATTATCAGCACGATTTAACCGTCCGCTATATACTGGAGCTTCTGAAGGCTCTGAATATACCAAATTCATCTCAGACGATGTTGGACATGTTTGTTGGGTAACATTGCATGGAAACAAAAATAATTCTAGGCACATGCAAGATCTATCCATGAAGATTCATAGCTATGAGAGAGAGCATCTACATACCCTTGTAGATTGCTAAGCGGAAGCATATATAAAGCGGCTGATGTAGTCGTACTCTTCGTGAGCTGATCACGATCCAACCGATCTAGGGCCGAACGGGCTGCACCTCTGAGTTTAGCACACACGCGGCTCGATCGTCTCCTCCTTCTTGATCCAGCAAGAGGGAGAGGACAAGTAGATGGGATCACAACCAACACGATGGCGTGGTGGTGATGAAGCACCGACAACACTTTGCTAAGCATCATCGGGACGGGGCAGTGGAACTACGAAGTAACGGGAGAGAGAGGGCGCCAAGGGCCTGGTGTATCATCATGGGGCGCCCCTCCCCTCTATATACAGCCCCTCCAAACCCTAGGGCGCAGCCAAATGGGGAGGAGGCGGAATCCTAGTCCTCCTTCCCTTCCATACAAAAGTGGACTTTCTACCTTTCCCAACTGCATGAGCCTTGAGGGACTTGTGTGCACCTGGCCCAAGAAGGCCATGGCGCCTCCCCTCAGCCTAACTGTTTGGTTCTGGTTCAACGATGGGCTTCCTCAAATGCCCTAGGTCTTCATGAGCAAGCAAGTTGATGCACACCCACTAGTTTTCATTTGAGCTTTCATACACGTATAGCTCTACTGCATCCGTTTCATGGCAATCCCTACTCACTCACATTAATATTAATTGATGGACATCTCCATAGTCCATTTATTTGTCTAGTTGATGTGAGACTTTCTCCCTTATTTTGTCTACTACAACTTTCTATTCCACCCATAGTGCTAGGTCCATGGCTCACGCTCATGTATTGCGTGAAGAGTTAAAAAGCTGAAACACGCGCGTTAAAAAGTATGAAACAATTGCTTGGCTGACACCGGGGTGGGCATGATTTATACTTTGTGCTCGGAAGAGGGAGCATAACAGGACTATATGATTTTGTAGGGATAACTATCTTTAGCCATGTTATTTTTGAAGCTTAATGATTTTGCTTTCTAGTATGCTTGAAGTATTATTTTTTTATGTCAATAAACTTTTGTTTTGAATTATACGGATCTGAATATTCATGCCAAATAGAAGGGATTACAATGCTAAATATGTTGGGTAGCATTTCACATCAAAAATTTGGTTTTTATCATTACCTACTTGAGGACGAGGAGGAATTAAGCTTGGGGATGCTTAATAAGTCTCCAACGTAAATATAATTTTTGATTGTTTCATGCTATTATATTATCTGTTTTGGATGCTTTATATGCATTAATATGCTATTTTATATTATTTTTGGGACTAACCTATAAATCTAGAGCCTAGTGTCAGTTTCTGTTTTTTTCTTGTTTTTGAGTTTTACAGAAAAGGAATATCAAACGGAGTCCAAACGGAATATAACTTTCGCGATGATTTTTCTTGGACCAGAAGACACCTACGAGACTTGGAGAGGAGGTCAAAAAACCTATGAGGAGACATCAAGCCGTGGGGCGCGCCCCCTGGCTTGTGGTCCCCCTGGAGGTCCTCCAACCCCAATTCTTGGCGTATAAATTCAAAAATATTCCCAAACGACTAGAAGCATCCACCAAAATAATTTTCCGCCGCCGTAACCTTCTGTCCCATGAGATCCCTTTTTGGGGCCTTTTCGGGCACCCTGGCGGAGGGGATTCGATCACGGAGGGCTTCTGCATCAACTCTATTGCCCTTCCGATGAAGCGTGAGTAGTTTACCACAGACCTACGGGTCCATAGCTAGTAGCTAGATGGCTTCTTCTCTCTCTTTCATCCTCAATACCATGTTCTCCTCGATGTTCTTGGAGATTTATCCGATGTAATCTTCTTTTGCGGTGTGTTTGTCGAGATCCGATGAATTGTGGATTTATGATCAGATTATCTATGAATATTATTTGAATCTTCTCTGAATTCTTATATGCATGATTTAATATCTTTGTATTTCCCTTCGAATTATTGGTTTGGTTTGGTCAACTAGATTGGTAGTTCTTGCAATGGGAGAGGTGCTTAGTTTTGGGTTCAATCTTGCGGTGTCCTCATCTAGTGACAAAGTAAGGGTAGCGAGGCACGTATTTGTATTGTTGCCATCAAGGGTAAAAGGATGGGGTTTTCATCATCTTGCTTGAGTTTATCCCTCTACATCGTGTCATCTTACTTAAGGCGTTAGACCGTTCTTATGAACTTAATACTCTAGATGCATGCTGGATAGCGGTCGATGTGTGGAGTAATAATAGTAGATGTAGAATCTTTTCGGTCTACTTGACACGGACGTGATGCTTATATTCATAATCATTACCTTGGATATCGTCATAACTTTGCGCTATTCTATCAGTTGCTCGACAGTAATTTGTTCACCCGCCGCAATATTTTCCTTCAAGAGAGAAGCCTCTAGTGAAACCTATGGCCCCGGGTCTATTTTCTATCATATATTTTCAGATCTACAAACTAAAAAACCCAAAAATACCTCGCTGACTTTTATTTACTTTTATTTTGTTTTTACGTTTTAGCAATCTTGTATATCTATCTCTATCAGATCTCACCTTTGCAAGTGACCGTGAAGGGATCGGCAACCCCTTTATCACGTTCGGTGCAAGTGTTTGATTGTTTGTGCGGGTGCATAGGTTGGAGACTTGCTTGTATCTCCTATTGTATTTATACCTAAGTTCTTAATTGAGGGAAATACTTATCTCTACTTTGCTGCATCACCCTTTTCTTTTCAAGGGAAAAACCAACGCAAGCTCAAGAAGTAGCAAGAAGAATTACTAGCGCTGTTGCCAGGGAGGTTCTACATCAAGCCTACCAAGTACCCATCATAAACTCTCATCTCTTGCATTACATTATTCGCCATTTGCCTCTCGTTTTCCTCTCCCTCACTTCTAAAACGTTTTCAGAAAATCACAAAATATTTGCATCTTTATTTGCCTTTTTTCCATTTGCCTTCTTGTTTGCCCCTATGTCTTTTTTGGTTTGTTTGCTTGTTTGCTTGGCATGCTTGTGTGTTTATTACAAATTAGTAAGTAAAAAGTTTATGGATCCTCATCCACTTGCTAATCTTTTGAAGAGATCCAATTATGATGAACCTATTGCTAGTGAGTTGACTGCACTAGATTATCTTTATGAAGTGTTGCTTGAAATTCGTGAATCTGAAAATTGTGACGAAGTGTTAAAAGAAGAAAATTATAAAGTGATTCACAATAGCTCCTTGAATGAAAAGTATGATTGCAATGATGTTATTACAAATTCTTTTAATGTCAATTGTGTTAATGATATGCAAAACCCTAAGCTTGGGGATGCTAATTTTGCTATGCCTTCTACTTGTTGCAACGATCATGATTGTGGTGATTCTTCTTATGATCTTTAAAATTTATTTAAGCCCCATGATGAATATGAGATTGATGATAATGTTTGCAATAATATTGGAAGAGTTGCTACTTTAGATCCCAAATATTTGAAGAATGTTCAATCTTATGATTTTTTTTATAAAAGTGGGTTTGGAAAGGTCATTGAGGGAGTCCTGGACTAGGGGGTGTCCAGATAGCCGAACTATCATCATCGGCCGGACTCCAAGACTATGAAGATACAAGATTGAAGACTTCGTCCCGTGTCCGGATGGGACTTTCCTTGGCGTGGAAGGCAAGCTTGGCGATACGGATATGTAGATCTCCTACCATTGTAACCGACTCTGTGTAACCCTAGCCCTCTCCGGTGTCTATATAAACCGGAGGGTTTTAGTCCGTAGGACATAACAACAATCATACCATAGGCTAGCTTCTAGGGTTTAGCCTCCTTGATCTCGTGGTAGATCTACTCTTGTAATACCCACATCATCAATATTAATCAAGCAGGACGTAGGGTTTTACCTCCATCAAGAGGCCCCGAACCTGGGTAAAACATCGTGTCCCTTGTCTCCTGTTACCATCCGCCTAGACGCACAGTTCGGGACCCCCTACCCGAGATCCACCGGTTTTGACACCGACATTGGTGCTTTCATTGAGAGTTCCTCTGTGTCGTCGCTCATAGGCCCGATGGCTCCTTCGATCATCATACGAGGAGGCCGTAGAACCCCCACATTCAAAAAAGAAAGAGGCCGACTGGCCGTATAGACGACCAGATGACAGGCTAAGAGCGGCAAGCGGCGCCGCACACAATCCGGCACACGATCCACATAAGGATCCTCGCAAAAAGGATGGCCCGGTCAGGTCCATCTATGGGCCAAAAAAGAAGGCTCCAGGAAGCAACACAACCCGCCGAGTGTTCGAAGATAACGGCACACCTAAATACAGGGGCGCCGCACACCCACTATGTTTCACCAATGAGGTACTGGATCATGAATTTCCAGCGAGATTCAACCCCATAAACATAGAGGCATACGACGGAACAACAGACCCCAGAGTTTGGATCGAGGATTATATCCTACACATACATATGGCTAGAGGAGACGATCTCCACGCCATAAAATACCTACCCCTCAAGCTCAAAGGGACAGCTCGGTATTGGCTCAAAAGCCTCCCAGAAAATACCATCGGAAGTTGGGAAGAGCTTGAGGATGCGTTTCGAGCAAATTTTCAGGGAACTTATGTCCACCCTCCGGATGCAGACGATTTAAGTCATATAACTCAACAGCCCGGGGAGTCAGCACGCAAATTCTGGAACAGGTTCCTCACCAAAAAGAACCAAATAGTCGACTGTCCGGACGCCGAAGCCTTAGCAGCCTTTAAACATAACGTTCAAGATGAATGGCTCGCCAGACACCTCGGCCAGGAAAAACCAAGAACAATGGCCGCGCTAACAAGCCTCATGACCCGCTTTTGCACGGGGGAAGATAGCTGGCTGGCAAGATGCAGCACCAGCGACCCGAGTACATCCGAGGTCAGGGATGGAAATGGGAAAACACGACGCAGAAAAGATCAGTGCAGGAATAAGGAAAACGGCCCAAATAGCACGGCGGTCAACGCCGGGTTCAAAAGCTCTCGGCCGAATAACAAAACACTGCCCGTTAAGGACAACAGTGACGAGCTATCCAACCTAAACAAAATCTTGGATAGGATATGTCAAATCCACAGTACCCCCGGGAGGCCTGCAAACCATACCCACAGAGATTGTTGGGTCTTCAAGCAGTCCGGCCGACTTAACGCCGAACACAAGGGGCTCGACACACCAAGCGAAGACGATGACGAATCCAACAAGCAGCAGGCCGGAAAACAGAAGACTTTCCCACTAGAAGTCAAAACAGTGAACTCATTTCATGTGATAAATAGTGCGGCAACTACTAAAACGCGCGCCGCACGATCCACCCAAGCGGAGCCCCGAAATTGGATGTCAAACCCAATTACTTTCGACCATCAGGATTACTCCAGAAGTATTCGAAACGCAGGAGGGACTACTTTAATATTGGATCCTATAATCGACGGACTACAATTCACACAAGTCCTAATGGATGGCGGCAGCGATATAAACCTGCTATACCAGGACACCATTCGCAGAATGGGGATAGACCCTACCAAAATTCGCCATAGCAACACTTCCTTCAAAGGAGTGACGCCAGACCTTTATGCCAATTGTACAGGCTCTATACTACTAAAGGTTGTGTTCGGTTCATCCGACAACTTCCGTCGCAAAAAGCTAATCTTCCATGTCGCCCCATTCAAAAGTAGCCATCAAGCACTACTGGGACGCGAAGCTTTCGCCCGCTTTAACGCAATACCGCATTACGCGTCTCTTACACTCAAAATGTCCGGTCCACGCAGCATAATCTCATTAAAGGGTAAATCCGAGTGTTCCTCGATCACGGAAAACGTGAGACTGCCTTGACAGCCACACACTAATCCAACCTTGCTGATTAAAGCCCCTGAAAACAGGTCATTTAGACCTTGGACACGGTTAGGCGAGTTCGGCATAAATAAACAAAGGGCTTCCCAGCCGCATACCTCTTTACAAGGGGCTGCACGTATAAACAATGAGAGCCAATAAAGCTCAATTTTATTTATCTTCCAAATCATACTCTGTTTTAAATACATTTTTTGCATGATATTTTTTCCAAACTAAGTTCTTCTCTTTTACAGATGAACCACGTGCTACACCCGTCCAGGATACAGCACAACGGAGAGACAGGCGCAGACGTGCAGCAGGGATCCGTTGCAAGGATTCTTTTCAGATTAAGACCCTGCTAAACCTTTCTTATTGTCTCCTGTTGATACTCATCCCCCGGTTTCCTACCATAACCGAGGAGGAGGCTGGCGTTTTGGCATCGGCCGCGTCAGACGTTCTCGCCCATACCTGGACACTAGGGGCTTAGGGCATTGTTCTGCCCGTTATCATAAAGTCCGAATACCTTAGGGAGTGTTCGGCGTCTCGAGTTAGGCCTTATATGCATCAGCTCCGAATCATGTCTTTGGTCAAATGTTGGGTTTGCCCGGCTTCTGTGTTTTGCTGCCTTACGTTCCGCACCATCGGCTAACGCGGCACCAGGAGAACTACTGCGATTGTGCCCCGGTTCGGCCGGGCGAGCACCTAAGTAGAGAAAGCCGAAAACTGACTGTCATGATATAGCGAGAGACTGGTCAACCACTCGATCGACTACTGGAATGTTTAGAATTCCTCCGCTTTGACGAAGGACCGCTTCCCGGTCAGGCACACACGCGCCCCGAGTTCGGAGAGCGCGGTGCCTCTAGGGGCTATATAGTAGCCCCACCATCGAGCTCCTATGGCTAAGTGAAAGTGATAAAGCATTATAGTCCGGTTGCCTAGTTTGCTATGCTTTCACCTCCTTCAAAGGACCAAGACGTTGGATTAAGTGTGAAAATGCGCTTTTTTTGCAAACACCCCCGCACCATGTGCGTGGGGGCTGAAGCCAAAGACTGCCATCTTTCAGGTTATAAATACATATACATTAACGGCCGCACAGGAGATTTTTTAATACTTGAAAGTCGTTACATTATAAATATGATCTCACAAATCATACATGTCATTTGAACATGACATTTTTCGAGCACTGCGACTCTATTAAACGAGCGCCCTGCAGGACTTCCTCAAAATAGTGCTCGGCGGGTAATCGGCTCTCGTCCGAACCCCGGGACGCAACATCGGTGGCATTCATCTTCGCCCAGTATGTCTTAACACGGGCAAGAGCCATCCGTGCACCCTCTATGCATGCCGACCGCTTCATCGCCTTGATATGGGGCACCGCCCCAAGGAATTGTTGTAATAAGCCAAAATAACTCTTCGGCTTGGGCCTTTCCGGCCACAGATGAGCCACCACATCCGTCATGGCAAGTCCGGACAATCTATTCAGCTCAGCCCACTCAGCCAACCGATCGGTCAATGGAAGTGGACGCTCCGGACTATGGAATTGAGAACAAAAAAGCTGTTCCATTTCATGATCCTTCTGACTTCGGAAGTGCACAACTGCGTCCACCGCACTCGCCGCCAAATCCAGATAAGGATCCTCCGCACCCCACAACTGGCCCAACTGAGCATACTTCGGATCCGTAAACTTCCTACGCAACAGAAAGGGCTTTCCAGCCGCAATGTCTCCGGCCTGACGCGGTTCCTCCTTCATAGCCCGCATTGCAGAACGGGCATCCTTGGCTTCGGCGGTGGCCTTCTTCAGGCCCTCCTGCTCCGCTTGGCTTTCTCTTTCAAGAACCTCATAGCGGTCGGTAGCATCTTTTAATTTCACGGCCATTACGGCCATTTCCTTCCTGCTTCGGCAGTGAGCAGCCTTTTCGGCTTTTAGCTCCTCCGTTGCCTTCGAGGCAGCCGCATCACTTTTTCTGGCTTGCTCCTTGGCTTGAGCAAGCTCTACCCGAAGGTCTTCCACAGCAGCGGCACCATCTGCATCAAGCATACATGTCGTAAGGAGTGGGCATCAGCTCCCTTACCAGGTGACCGCGGAGAAACCACCTACCTTGTGACTCATCAAGTCGTTTATTGACTAGCGCGATGTCCGCATCCGCAACGTCGAGTTGCCGCTTCAGCTCGGCAACTCTATCGGTCCGGCTGGCCACCGAACGTTCCGCCACCTGCATAGGAAAGGCGACATTTTGTAACTGAGATTATGATCCTCGGCACGCTGTCGCTTTCGACAGCATACCGAGTCTCAGGGGCTACTATCTATACATGGTGCACTCTATGTGCAAAACTATCAAAAGGTTTGTCATTTTTTGCGTACCTCAAACCCCGTCAGTAAACTTCCGACGGCCTCATGCAACCCGCTCTCGGCGGATGAGATCCTTTCAATCACCGTACTCATTAATGCGCTGTGATCTTCTGAGAGAGACGCCCTCTCGAGCAAACCCTGCAGCTCCACCGGCCGTACCCCAGTGGGTGCCGAACTCCCCGGCCCCTCCGGACTCGGGGAGACCCTCCGTGACGACACCTCAGGGTCGTCCGCTCCGCCTGACGGGGCGGCAAATGGAGGCGTTTCGCTCTCCATCATCTCCGGACGAAGGTCCCCCGAGGATGAGCTCTGCTGAGATGGGCTGTGATCCGAACTACAAGGTAAAAACTTCGGTTATCCTTAGAAATAAAATAGGGATGTCCCTTATTACAAAGCTTCCCTTTTTTCTACTTACGGCTCGCTGGAGGGCTGATTCCTTTGGGGAGACTGTGCGGCCGGGACTCCTCCCGACCCAGGACCTTTCGGCGCAGATTTCTTTCCCCGCTTCAAGGCTTTGGCCTCCGGGTTTTCGGCAGCGGTCCTCTTCTCCCCCTGGAGGGAGGGATTTTTGATTCCCCCTTACTGAGAGCCTCCTTAACAGAGGTGGTAGTTTCCCTGTTCCCCCTTCGCCCTCCTCCGAAAGCGCTACCTCCAACATTTTTCTTAACACGGGATCCGGCGTGGTCTCAGGGAGGGGGGCCGGACACCATATCAGTTTTGCTTGCGCTATCCACTCCTGTTCAAGGGAGAGTCGGTTAAAATGCAAATCCATGATAAATAAGTGGATGATATGTCCGGACACAGGGCTACTTACTTGAGTATCCAGGCGATTGCAGCTTAGGCCAGCGTCCTCGA
This sequence comes from Triticum timopheevii, assembly GCA_963921465.1. NCBI lineage: Eukaryota > Viridiplantae > Streptophyta > Magnoliopsida > Poales > Poaceae > Triticum > Triticum timopheevii. Next base: position 455,783,919 of record OY997262.1, on the reverse strand, counting down.
TCAAGTCCGGACACATTTCTTGTGATCCGAAGAACAGTTTGTACATCTCCACGGGTTTTGTATCAATGAAGTGTTGGAGAGCTCGTGGTCCCTCCGGATTGAATTCCCACAGGCGGAGGGGGCGACGTTTGCAGGGCAGAAGACGCCGAATCAGCATAACCTGCGTCACTACGACCAGATTGATCTCCCTCTCTTGGAGGTCTCGAATCCGGCCCTGCAATAGGGGTACGTCCTTGGACAGCCCCCAGTCAAACCCTTTGTTGACCCACGACGTCAGCCGTTGTGGAGGGCCCGAGCGAAAGGCGGGCGGCGGCCTCTGCCTGCTGCCCCTGGGAGCGGTGATATAGAACCACTCCTGTTGCCACAAGCCGAGCTCCTCCTGAAAAGAGCCCTTGGGCCATGGAGCATCGGCTCTCTTGCTTATAACCGCCCCGCCGCACTCTGCCTGACGCCCCTCATTCATCTTTGGCTCCACATTGAAGGTTTTGAGCCACAAACCGAAGTGAGGGGTAGTGCGGAGGAAGGCTTCGCAGACGACAATAAATGATGAGATGTGGAGGATAGACTCCGGAGCCAAGTCATGGAATTCCAGCCCGTAGTAAAACAGGAGCCCCCTCACGAAGGGATCCATCGGGAAGCCTAAACCCCGACGGAGGTGAGACACGAACACGACACTCTCGCCAGGCTTAGGAGTAGGAATGACTTGCCCTTGGGCAGGCAACCTATGCGAAATCTCGTAGGTTAAGTACCTGGCGTCTCTTAGCTTTAGCACGTCCTCTTCCGTGACGGAGGAGGGCATCCACCGGCCCTGTAGGTCGGAGCCGGACATTGTCGAAGGTCCGAAGTGCCCGAATCTGGAGCCCTGGGTGTTGGAACTCGGGGCGAGGGGCGGATTCGATTGAGGATTAAAGAAAAGGAACGGGCCTTGGTCTCATTATAAAGAGGGAGAATACCAAGAGCCGTCCCCGTGACCGTTTGGAACTCGCCTTCGATGGAGGGGGCGTGGCAACCGGCGCGGTTGGGTTACCCACGTCCGTATTAATGAGAATCCCGGGATAAGGGGAACACGATCTCTGCTTCGACAAGACGTGCCAAGGAAACCGCTTCGCTAAACGCGCTGAGGTGGTATAACAAAAACGATTCAAGTAAAGGCTTGGTTGTGGTGTGATGTCACGCCACGAAATACGTCAGCAGATTGAACTTGTGTAAATATTATTCTCTCTACGGTGGAATGTGGAATTTATTTTGTAGAGCCGCACACTATCCTGGTGTTCACAATCTTCTATAAATTATTCGGAGGAGGAAGCCGTCTTGCAATGCCGAAGACAATATGCGCGCCGGACTCGTCGTCATTGAAGCCTGGTTCAGGGGCTACTGAGGGAGTCCTGGACTATGGGGTGTCCGGATAGCCAAACTAACATCATCGGCCGGACTCCAAAACTATGAAGATACAAGATTGAAGACTTCGTCCCGTGTCCGGATGGGACTTTCCTTGGCGTGGAAGGCAAGCTTGGCGATACAGATATGTAGATCTCCTACCATTGTAACCGACTCTGTGTAACCCTAGCCCTCTCCGGTGTCTATATAAACCGGAGGGTTTTAGTCCGTAGGACATAACAACAATCATACCATAGGCTAGCTTCTAGGGTTTAGCCTCCTTGATCTCGTGGTAGATCTACTCTTGTAATACCCACATCATCAATATTAATCAAGCAGGACGTAGGGTTTTACCTCCATCAAGAGAGCCCGAACCTGGGTAAAACATCATGTCCCTTGTCTCCTGTTACCATCCGCCTAGACGCACAATTCGGGACCCCCTACCCGAGATCCGCCGGTTTTGACACCGAGAGTCATGACTTTAGTTAATGATAATTCCACTATTTTGGAAGAGTGACCACTTTGTATGCGTGTGGAACAGTTAGAGAATATGTTGTGTGATAGCTATATTGTTGAATTTGAATATGATCCCACGTGCAACTATTATGAGAGAGGAAAATATGTTTTAGAAATCTTCATGTTACCAAATTACCTCTCTCGATGCTTAAATTGTTAAAGTTTTATCTTCTTCCTTGCATATGCTAGTTTTTGCTTGCGTTGATAATTTGTTTGCTTATAATGTGCCTATGCATAGGAAGTATGCTAGACTTAGATGTGTTTCTCACATGTTTTATGATGCTCTCTTTGTGCTTCAATTTTTGTCTTTCGTGTGAGCATCATTAATATTATCAATACCTAGCTAAAAGGCTTTAAACAAAAGCGCTTCTTGAGACACAACCCAATATTTCTCTTTCCTTTTTTGAATAAGGGATAAGTATATTTTTAGTCCCTCAACTCTCTCGATAATATAGAAATGGTCCCTCAACTTCAATATCAGTAAAACTTAGTCCCTCAATTTTTCACACCGGATAAGTTTAGTCCCTCATACCACTTATGGTTTCGTTGATCATGTGGGATGGTTTTGACCCTCGTGGCCGTGGCAGCTTCTACGAGGGAAACGGCATGCTGGAGCTTGGCCAGCGTTCACGCCACCTCTAGCTTGGTCACCGTACTCGCCACATCGAGCTTTGACGAGGCATGGGCGCCGGCCACAGCGAGGCCGATGAGGTCCTTGGCTGGCACCGCGTTTCATTGACATTAAGCTGAACACCATGGTACAATTTATTTTGCATCGCCATTTTTTTCTAGTTCCTCATATCAGTCGAAGCTAGCTACTACCAGGTTGATGGATTCCTCCAGGGTAAATCGATTATCTAGCATGCGTTGCTTGTGTACGTATGCATCTCTCTTCGTGTAGCGTGTACTGCGGTACCTAGCTCGGAAAGAAATCGAGCTAGTCGCGCACCTTGCTGGAAAGGACGCGTCCCGGCTAGAAGTACACAAGTAACAGATGCATTCACGATTGGAGCATGCGCGGACCGGGGCGGCCGCCGTCGTCCTACCGGATGGTTTGAGATACTGTCCCTGTCCGGCGCCGGCGTCTCCTCCCACCTCTCCATGTCTCTCCAATATCCCGATCTAAGTTGGCCTCAGCAGTAAGTAGCCGACGAGCGCAGGTGGCAGGAGCCCATGAGCCAGAGTGTGCACATCAACTATTCGATGAAATGCCTATTGCGTGGGAAAATAGAACGCAGAAGAGGTGATAGTCAACTCTGAATACTAGGGTCAAAACCATGCCACGTCATCAACGAAACCACCCGAGGGACTAAAGTTATCCTATTTGAGAAGTTGAGGGACTAACCTTTACCGGTTTCGAAGTTGAGGGACGATTTTTATATTTTCGAGAGAGTTGAGGGACGAAAAATATACTTATCCCTTTGAATAAATTTATCATCTAGCCTCTGGTTAGATGTATTTTCATCTTTTAATTTAATGTTTGTCCAAGTAAGACCTTTGGAATAATTTGAGGGGGTGCGGCTGGAGGGACGGATAGATAAAGGGATCCCTATGCCACCGAAGGGCGGGCTAGGGGAGGACACGCGCAACACGGCCCGCCCGTCCGCACGCTGTCTCGGGATGTGTCGTAAGCGGACAAAAAACGGACAAAACTCCGTTTGCGTCCGAGCGCTGGGCCGTCTGTTATGTACGTTTTACCCCAAATGGACGCACCCGGACGGGATGGGGTCGTGCGCTGGAGTTGGCCTCAGATCATATGTGCAAAGATCGTGTGCAAAGCAATTTCGAAGCTGCAAATTCATGGCGCCGAAGCGGAGTGGGACTGTGGGACTAGGAGTAGCAGACAGGCTGGTATGGGTGGTAGCAAAGGTGTAGAACTATATGTAGCATCCATTGATGAACCTATGTACCTAGGGTAGGGTCATGGACCTGTCCAAACTACCCTCCCCAAGGACATCTCTAGAAGAAACCACCTGTCAATCGACTCAGGAGTGTTCCACTCGACGGACTCGAAGACACTCGACCATGAAGCCAACCACTCGACAGCCAGAAGATCTAAAGTCACTCTACACGCAAACGGTCGGTCATTGATTAGCTTTTATGGTCATCATAGCACTTTATTTGTGGCGTTATCAGTAACGCCCAATCTTAATGTACCTTAAACCCTACGTAACTGAGGGACGGAGGGGTCTGGCGAACTCTATATAAGACACCCCCCTCCTCAGTGTAAGGGGTTGGACCCCTGTAACTCATACACACGTAATCCAGTCGACCGCCTCCGGGCTTCGAGACGTAGGGTTGTTACTTCCTCTGAGAAGGGCCTGAACTCGTAAACCTCTTGTGTATACAACTACTCCATAGGTAGGATCTTGCCTCTCCATTCCTACCCCCTACACTACTGCCAGACTTAGAACCACGACAGTTGGCGCCCACCTTGGAGCAGGTGTCTTAGCGACTTATTGGAGAAGTTGCGATTTTTTTCCGATCTCTTTCATCATGGTTTCGGGCGGAGTTTTGGTTGAGGGCCGCGAGATCTGTCTCGGCGTGCTCACGTTCATCGCCGACGACTCCGCTTGGCTTCAGGACGCTCCGCTCGACATCGACGCGCTCCCAGTCCGCGGGGCGACGCACTTTCGCACGTGCGTCCGCGGCGTCCTCCTGCGGCAACCGTCGACCCAGTATCGGTCGGTCCCTGTGTCGTCCTCCCTCCCTGTTACCCGCCGGCGCAAGCGCTCCGGTCGGTCGAGGCTTCAGCGGTGGGTGAGACACGCGGTGGCTCGCCAGTCGGCCACCCACCAAGTCGCGGCAATCGAGCCTGACGAATCTCTCTACGGCCTGTTCGACCTGTGGACTGGCTCCGCAGAGACTGCATCCGAGTGCGACAGCAGTGATCCAGCGGCGGAGGTTTTGATGGTCGATGGACCACGTAGTCCTCCCGGCTTTCCCCGCACCAACGGGGGCGACGGCGGAGGCGATCCGTCGCATGCCCACGAAGAGTATCTCCCCGAGCCCCCACTTCGCTGCAGAGGGAAGAACTTCGCCGCCGGAACATGGATGCGCTGCACACTCCTATCGTTGGAGAAACCCCTGAGGCTCGTGCCTTAGAGGACGCGCGCTTGGCCAACTTGGCTGAGCGCACTCGACTGGAGAACCTACAGCGAGCACTCGACGAGCGTGCGTGGCAACGGGTTCCAGAATCCAGTCGACGTCAACTCTTTCCACCACCGACTCAGGTATATTGAACTCCGATTCAGAATTTAGCAGCTGCAGCCCATATAGCAGAGTCGATTCAGCCTTCCCAGTCAGAGGCTGGCAGAGGCTTGTTACAGATCAGAGCATTACTACGGGCAGCAGGAGATCAAAATTCAGCTGTATCGCAGTCGTGGAATAGGGTTCATAGCAGATCCGTCGCGGCAAATACAGTCCAGTCGGCCCATAGCCCAAGATCGCCCCCGAGGCGTGAGGAACGTGGAGACCGGCGTGATCGGTACAAGAACCGTGAGCAGTATGATCATCGACTCGATCGTGATGATCGACGTTGAGTGCCCACCCCTCCCCCAAGGGGTGGATCGTACGCGCCTCGACAACAGGATGATAGACGCCATCACAGTGTTGGGCAAAGGATTCCAGTCGATCCCAGGGAACCAGGCTTTGATGCGAGATCCATTATCGTTCAAGGTTTGGTCGACAGGAACAGAGCTCACCAAGAAGGCCATGATAGAGATGTACCCACCAGCAGCAGAGTACACGTCTCAGGACCAGAGTGTTTCAGCAGAGCCATCAGGGCCGCGGTGATTCCTCCCAACTTCAGGTTGGCGACTGGAGTCAGTAAGTTCACTGGTGAGTCCAAGCCTAATACTTGGCTCGAAAACTACCGAGTGGCTGTTCAAATTGGCGGCGGCAATGATGAAGTGGCCATGAAGCACCTGCCTCTTATGTTGGAGGGCTCGGCCAGAGCATGGTTGAATCAGTTAGCACCCAGCAGCATTTACACTTGGGAAGATCTTGCCCAAGTGTTTGTCAGGACATTTGAAGGAACTTGCAAGCGACCAGCAGGGTTGACAGAGCTGCAATCTTGTGTGCAGAAGTCGAATGAAACTTTGAAGGATTACATCCAGAGATGGATCATGTTGCATCACACGGTAGAGAATGTATCTGATCACCAGGCAGTCCGTGCCTTCAAAGAAGACGTTAAGTACAGAGAGCTAAACCTGAAATTCGGTCGAACCAGAGACATGTCTCTGAGTCGAATGATGGAGATTGCCACCAAGTATGCCAATGGTGAAGAAGAGGATCGGCTCCGGAGTGGCAAGCACAAGTCAGTCGCCCACGAAACCGGAGGAGGGAACTCCAGTCGGAAGCAGAAGCGGAAAGCCGAGCCAGCTGCTCCCGGAGAAGCCTTGGCCGTGACTCAAGGAAAGTTTAAAGGGAAGCCCAAAGGGTCTTGGAACCCTAAGGACAAGGAAGGGAATGACGTGATGGGTTTACCGTGCCACATCCACATGAAGAAAGATGAGGAGGGTAAATTCATTTACCCAAAACATACCACTCGACAGTGTCGGCTCTTGATACAGCAATTCCAGGGGAAACAACCCAAGGATAAGGAAAAGGAGTCGGACAAAGTTGAGGACAAAGAAGATAGTGATGATGGATATCCCCAGGTCAATTCCACCCTGATGATATTTGCTGATGTTGAAAGCAAAAGTCGATTGAAAGTTATCAACCGAGAAGTGAATATGGTTGCTCCGGCGACACCCAGTTCTCTGAAATGGTCTCAGACTGCCATCACATTTGACCAGTCCGACCATCTGACACACATAGCCACCCCTGGGAGGCAAGCTTTGGTGGTCGACCCAGTCGTCGAAGGCACTCGACTGACTAAAGTTTTGATGGATGGGGGCAGTGGCCTGAATATACTATATGCAGAGACATTGAAAGGGATGGGCATTCTGATGTCCAGACTCAGTACCAGCAACATGAGTTTCCATGGAGTCATTCCTGGAAAGAAGGCCGATTCACTCGGCCAAATCGCTCTTGATGTGGTTTTTGGTGATTCCAAGAATTACCGCAAAGAAAAGTTGACGTTTGAAGTTGTGGATTTCCAGAGTGCTTATCACGCTATTTTGGGCAGGCCAGCTTATGCACGTTTCATGGCTCGACCATGTTATGTGTACCTCAAATTGAAGATGCCTGGTCCCAAAGGTGTGAGCACTATTACTGGCAATCGGAAGAAGGCGGAAGAGTGCTTTCAGAAAGGCTCAAGGATCACCGATGCTCAGATGGCAGTGGTAGAGCTGCAGGAATACCAGAAAACTGCAGACCCGAGTGATTTGTTGCGAGCCAAGAAGCCCGCTATGGAATCAGCGTTTCAGTCGTCCGGCGAGACAAAACCGATTCACATTCACCCGACCGACCCCAGTGCTGCTCTGACTCATATCTCTACAACATTCGACTCCAAATAGGAAGAAGCGCTCATCCAGTTCCTCCGTGAGAATTGGGACATCTTCGCATGGAAGCCTTCTGACATGCCGGGTGTTCCCAGGGGGCTGGCTGAGCATCGTCTACGAGTCGACTCAAAAGTGAAACCTATCAAAGAACATCTTCGACGGTCCACCGTCCAGAAAAGAAAGGCCATTGGCGAGGAGGTGGCTCGGCTCCTAGCAGCGGAGTTTATCCGAGAGATTTACCACTCCGAGTGGCTCGCCAATGTTGTCATGGTCCCCAAGAAGGACAAGTCACTTTGCATGTGCATCAACTTCAAACATATCAACCGGGCCTACCCGAAAGATCATTTTCCTCTCCCCCGCATCGACCAAATAGTCGAATCGACTGCGGGATGTGAGCGCCTGTCTTTTTTAGACGCCTTTTCTGGTTACCATCAGATCCGTCTGTATGGACCCGATGAGATCAAAACAGCTTTCATCACTCCATTCGGGTGCTTCTGTTATGTCACCATGCCATTCGGCCTCAAAAATGCCGGAGCCACATTCATGAGGATGATTCAGAAGTGTTTTCTCACTCAAATTACTCAGAATGTGGAAGCATACATGGATGATATTGTGGTCAAGTCACGGAAAGGTTCCGACCTGTTGACTGACCTTGCTGAAACATTTGCCAACCTCAGGAGGTATGATATCAAGCTTAACCCATCAAAGTGCACATTTGGAGTACCTGGCAGAAAGTTACTCGGTTTTCTCGTTTCCGAACGAGGAATCGACGCCGATCCAGAAAAAGTTGGTACTATACTCCGAATGAAACGTCCTGTGCGTGTGCATGATGTCCAGAAGCGTACTGGTTGCTTGGCCGCTTTAAGTCGATTCATCTCTCGTCTCGGTGAAAAGGCATTGCCTCTTTACCAACTGATGAAGAAGTGAGACAAGTTCGAGTGGACTCCTGAAGCTGATGCAGCGTTTGCAGAGCTAAAAGCCCTGCTCTCCACCCAGCCGGTGCTTGCTGCCCCAATCAGCAAAGAGCATTTGCTGCTTTACATTGCAGCCACGGGACAAGTCATCAGTACAGTACTTACGATCGAGCGGGAAGAAGAAGGAAAAGCCTTTAAAGTTCTGCGCCTAGTATATTATGTTTCTGAAGTTTTGACCCCATCAAAGCAAAGATACCCTCATTATCAGAAGCTTGTATATGGGATTTATATGACCACGAAGAAGGTTGCTCATTACTTCTCTGGCCATTCCATTACAGTCGTCAATGACGCTCCATTGTCAGAGATTCTGCACAACAGAGATGCAACCGGTCAAGTGGCAAAATGGGCGATTGAACTCCTTCCCCTAGATATCAAGTTTGAGGCAAATAAAGCCATCAAGTCCCAAGCAATAGCGGATTTCATCGCCGAGTGGACTGAGCAGCAACTGCTGACTCAAGTTCACTCGGAGCACTTGACCATGTTCTTTGATGGTTCTAAGATGCTGAATGGTTCCGGTGCTGGGGTAGTGTTGGTTTCCCCCCGAGGAGATAAACTCAGATATGTGCTCCAGATTCACTTTGATTCCTCCAATAACGAAGCAGAATACGAAGCACTTTTGTATGGGTTGCGTATGTCTATTTCACTTAGCGTCCGTCGCCTCATGGTCTATGGCGACTCAGATTTGGTGGTTAATAAAGTGATGAAGGAGTGGGACGTCAGAAGTCCAGCCATGACTGGTTATTGCAATGAAGTGAGAAAGCTGGAAAAGAAATTCGAGGGGTTAGAGCTTCATCATATACCCCGACTGAAAAATCAAGCGGTTGATGATTTGGCAAAAATAGGTTCCAAGAGAGAAGTTGTTCCCAGTAATGTGTTTTTGGAACACATCCACATACCATCAGTTCAAGAGGATCCTTTCACCGCAGAAGCCCCGCAGCCAAAAAGTGCCACGGATCCGACTGAAGTTGAAGTCCCAGCTGTGGTCGACCTGATTATGCAAGTTTTGGTCATCACTCCCGACTGGACAGTGCCGTACATTGCGTATATCCTAAGGAAAGAGCTCCCAGAGAATGAAGAAGAGGCTCGACAAATCGTCCGCCGATCCAAATCCTTTACTGTGATAAAGGGACAGTAGTACAGGGAAAGCGCGACTGGAGTCGGTCAGAAATGTATAACACCAGAAGAAGGTCAGATAATTTTGGCGATATCCACTCGGGGACCTGTGGTCATCATGCGTCCTCTCGGACCATTGTGGCTAAAGCATACCGAGCGGAGTTTTACTGGCCAAGAGCAAATGAAATGGCGAAGGAGATAGTTGACTAGTGTGAAGGATGTCAGTTCTATTCCAATATGTCACACAAAACCGCCTCGGCCTTGAAGACCATTCCACTCGTCTGGCCCTTCGCTGTTTGGGGATTAGATATGGTTGGACCACTGAGAACTGGCAGGAGCGGCTTCACCCATGTACTGGTGCCAGTCGACAAGTTCACTAAGTGGATTGAAGCTAAGCCTATCAAGAATCTTGATGCCTGCACTGCTATCAGCTTCATCAGAGAGTTGATATTCAGATATGGAGTTCCGCACAGCATCATCACTGATAATGGGTCAAACTTCGATTTCGACAAATTCAGAGCCTTTTGCACTTCTCAAGGCACGCGAGTGGACTACGCTTCCGTCGCTCACCCCTAGTCGAATGGACAAGCAGAAAGAGCAAATGGTCTAATTCTCAAAGGACTGAAACCCCGGTTGATGCATGATCTCAAGCACGCAGCAGGCGCGTGGGTCAACGAACTTCCTTTAGTTCTTTGGGGATTGAGGACCACGCCTAATCAGTCAACTGGGCGAACTCCATTCTTTCTGGTCTATGGAGCTGAAGCAGTTCTGCCGAGTGACCTGCTTCACAATGCACCCCGAGTCGAGCTCTACTCTGAAGATGAAGCAGAACAAGCCCGGCAGGACGCAGTCGACCTTTTAGAAGAAGAAAGAGAGATGGCCATGATCCGATCGACTATCTATCAGCAGGACTTGCGTCGATTCCATGCCAGAAACGTGAAGAGTCGAGCCTTCCAAAAAGGAGACTTGGTCCTCCGAGTGGATCAACAGAAACCGCACAAGCTCGCTCCTACTTGGGAAGGCCCCTTCATCGTCACCAAAGTTCTCCACAATGGAGCGTACCGTCTTTACAATGTCAATTGCCAGGTTGATGAGCCACGAGCTTGGAATGCGGAGCTGCTCCACCCCTTTTATACTTAAGTACTCACTCGAATGAGATGTAATAAAAAGTACCTCTTTAGTTTGTTTATCAAAGACAAGAGTGTTATAATTTTCCCAGTGATTGTTGTTGCTTTTGTTTACGTGAGAAATCCCCCAGTGGATGGCTTAGCTGCGAATCCGTTTCGCCTAAGTTTGTAAAAAAAAATTCCTGCCGAGTGACGAGCAAGCCTCTCACTCGGGGGCTTAGCTACGAGTCCGTTTCGCTTAAGGATTTGAAAATCCTGCCGAGTGGAGAGCAACCCTCCCACTCGGGGGCTTAGCTGCAGTCCAGTACTCGCCTAAGTATTTGAAAATCCTACCGAGTGGAGAGCAACCCTCCCACTCGGGGGCTTAGCTACAGTCCAGTACTCGCCTAAGTATTTGAAAATCCTACCGAGTAGAGAGCAACCCTCCCACTCGGAGGCTTAGCTGCAGTCCAGTACTCGCCTAAGTATTCGAAATCCTACCGAGTGGAGAGCAAACCTCCCACTCGGGGGCTTAGCTGTAGTCCAGTACTCGCCTAAGTATTTGAAAATCCTACCGAGTGGAGAGCAACCCTCCCACTCAGGGGCTTAGCTGCAGTCCAGTACTCACCTAAGAATTTGAAAATCCTACCGAGTGGAGAGCAACCCTCCCACTCAGAGGCTTAGCTGCAGTCCAGTACTCGCCTAAGTATTCGAAATCCTACCGAGTGGAGAGCAACCCTCCCACTCGGAGGCTTAGCTGCTGTCCAGTACTCGCCTAAGTATTCGAAATCCTACCGAGTGGAGAACAACCCTCCCACTCGGGGGCTTAGCTGCAGTCCAGTACTCGCCTAAGTATTTGAAAATCCTACCGAGTGGAGAGCAACCCTCCCACTCGGGGGCTTAGCTACAGTCCAGTACTCGCCTAAGTATTTGAAAATCCTACCGAGTAGAGAGCAACCCTCCCACTCGGAGGCTTAGCTGCAGTCCAGTACTCGCCTAAGTATTCGAAATCCTACCGAGTGGAGAGCAAACCTCCCACTCGGGGGCTTAGCTGTAGTCCAGTACTCGCCTAAGTATTTGAAAATCCTACCGAGTGGAGAGCAACCCTCCCACTCAGGGGCTTAGCTGCAGTCCAGTACTCACCTAAGAATTTGAAAATCCTACCGAGTGGAGAGCAACCCTCCCACTCAGAGGCTTAGCTGCAGTCCAGTACTCGCCTAAGTATTCGAAATCCTACCGAGTGGAGAGCAACCCTCCCACTCGGAGGCTTAGCTGCTGTCCAGTACTCGCCTAAGTATTCGAAATCCTACCGAGTGGAGAACAACCCTCCCACTCGGGGGCTTAGCTGCAGTCCAGTACTCGCCTAAGTATTTGAAAATCCTACCGAGTGGAGAGCAACCCTCCCACTCGGGGGCTTAGCTACAGTCTAGTACTCGCCTAAGTATTTGAAAATCCTACCGAGTGGAGAGCAACCCTCCCACTCGGAGGCTTAGCTATAGTCCAGTACTCGCCTAAGTATTCGAAATCCTACCGAGTGGAGAGCAACCCTCCCACTCAGGGGCTTAGCTGCAGTCCAGTACTCGCCAAAGTATTTGAAAATCCTACCGAGTGGAGAGCAACCCTCCCACTCGGAGGCTTAGCTGCAGTCCAGTACTCGCCTAAGTATTTGAAAATCCTACCGAGTGGAGAGAAACCCTCCCACTCGGAGGCTTAGCTGTAGTCCAGTACTCGCCTAAGTATTAGAAAATCCTACCGAGTGGAGAGCAACCCTCTCACTCGGAGGCTTAGCTGCAGTCCAGTACTCGCCTAACTATTAGAAAATCCTACCGAGTGGAGAGCAACCCTCCCACTCGGAGGCTTAGCTGCAGTCAAGTACTCGCCTAAGTATTTGAAATCCTACCGAGTGGAGAGCGACCCTCCCTCTCGGGGGCTTAGCTGCAGTCCAGTACTCGCCTAAGTATGAAATCCAATCCGATCCGCAAGGACGACGAGGTGCAGGTCGACTGCTGCCTTCTCCTTCGGAGCTATGCCACAAATACAACGTGCGCTCTGCAAGGACGACGAGGTGCAGGTCGACTGATGCCTTCTCCTTCGGAGCTACGCCACAAATACAACGTGCGCTCCATCCCGATCTGCAAGGACGCATGTCGACTGCAATCTGTGCTCCATCCCTACCTACAAAAGCGATGAGGTGCAGGTCGACTGGATTTTCCACCTCAGAGTTGCGTCTCAAGCACTAAAGTATATTCCGAGTGAAGAACAAAGTTCGCTCGAAGGCAAATGCAAGCATATTCAACAATAAGCCAAGTTCAGATAACATCATATGGATTCAGAAGTGCTCAGGCGTCAAGCATGTAAAAGTTTATCGGTTACAAAACCACTCGGCATTCCGAGGCAAATTTAAGGCGAAGCATAGAAGTTTTTCTTACTCCTCAGGTGGAGGACTGGAGGGCGCGACAAACTGATCCAAGTCAATTCCGTCAGCAATCCAAGTGGCAGCAGCAATGAAGGTCTCCATGAAAGATTGGAAGTCGTGCTTCTTGGTATTGGCAACTTTGATGGACGCCAGCTTTTCCTCTTGCGCATCCTTGAAGTGAACACGGACCAGGGACAGAGCAACGTCAGCACCGCACCTGGCAGAAGACTTCTTCCATTCTTGCACTCGACCTAGATCTTCATTCAGTCGAGTCATTAGAGACTCGAGGTCATTTTGAAGCGTCGCTCCTGGCCAGAGTGTCGTGTCGATTCGCAACGCCGCAACCTTCAGTCGAGCAAGGTAGTCAACCACACCAGCAACACGAGACTCCAGCCGGAGCACGTTCATAGCAGCTTCATCCTTCACAAGAGAGTTAATGGGATCCAAGCTTGTCTCCACTCGATTGGTCTCCTCCTCGAAGTTTTGGCAGAATTCTGTAAACACAATTCAAAGATAAACCAGCAGTTCTACGATAAGTCAATGATAACAAGTCAGTCGAGTAGGAGAGATTACCCTCAAGCATGATGAATAATTTCTTGGCGAGCCCTCCCAGATAAGCCTCCAGATCGTTCTTCTTCCCCACCAGTTCACTAGCCTTGTCATTCAGAGCTATCTTATCATTCAAACGGCTGACCTCCTTGTTGGCCGCGTCGAGAGCAGCTTTCAGATTGGCATTCTCCTCTTCAAGTTTACCGGCTGAAGCCATTTTTTCTTCCGCAAGCTTCGTTTTGTGCAAAGCCGCCTTCTGCGCCTCGGCAAGGTCATGGTCCTTCTTCTTCTTCAGAGCCTCCTTCATTTTTTCCGCAAAATGACAATAAGATCAGAATCAGGAATGGGCAGAAGGATAAAGACAGTCGTCAAGTTCTCACCAGCTGTACCTTTTGCTTTGTCTTTCGCCTTCTGAAAGTTCTCCTGAACAAGCTTCAAGTCAAGGTCGAGCTGGATATGTTTGTTTTCCAATTCAGTATAGCGAGCCACAAGCTCGCAAGATTTCTGCGAAGCATCAGTCGACAGACATCAAAGATAGGTTGCTTCCGAGTGACTAAGAGAAAAATCGTAACATTTCTAAGACTACAGTCGAATCAAAATATTCAACAGTAGTCTCGGGGACTACACCCAGTGGGTGCACTCAGCGTGCCCCCACTGGTTCTTCCGACTTGGTCCGATCAGTCGGCCGAAAGAGACAAAGAGGTTATGATCCTAAAACTATAGCACTATAGCTAATTGCTAGCAGTCAGCCATGGTCTCATCATGATCTACCAAAAAAACAGGTTCTTCAGACCTTAGTCGACTGCCAACAGTCGACCATGGTCTCGGGGACTACACCTAGTGGGTGCACTCAGCGTGCCCCCACTGGTTCCAACATTCCATTCGACGTGGTCCGACCAGACCGAGTGAAGAAGTTAGAGTGAAGAAATTCAAAATGCAAAGACTACAGTCGACTGCCAGTAGTCCACCATAGTCTCGGGGACTACACCCAGTGGGTGCACTCAGCATGCCCCCACCGATCCAAAAATTCAATCGACACACCCAGTGGGTGTACAGATACAAAGATCTTCGGAACGGAAGTCTTCAGATAGCATATCCTAACAGAACAAGCGGTGACCAACTAACCTGGACATGGCTCTGAAGGGCTGAGCTAGCATCATAGGCCGCTTGGCTGGCTTCCCGGATCGCCTTCACCTGCTCCATCATGATCCCCGCCTGGCGTATAGCCTCTTTAGCGGCACCCGCTTGGTCCTCAGGGATGTGGTGTGTGGCGAAAAGGGAGGCGGGTTAGCAGTTGACGATGAAGGCCGAGCACTCGTCAGAGGCACAGCGAAGGACACGGAATTCCGAGTGATATTGCCACCTTCTTGAGCCGATGTCTCAGGCACTTTTGCAATCTGAGTAGTCTTGCCAGCCGGTGCCTTTCTATTCCTCCTCGGCCTCAGTGGCGCCTCGTCGTCATCATCAGGGAGATCAATGACATGAGGAGGAACTACAGGAAAAATCCAAAGTTAAAATCGAAAATCCAATCGACCAAAAGTGAAACTGCAGAGAGCGTACCAAGGTCGGAGGTGGCAGCGTCTTCCATTTCCTGGTCTTCGTTCTTGGCAGAGGTCTCGGAGGTAGCAGCACTGCAGATTTCAGAAACCAGTCGGTTAGTCAATGAGTCGACCAAGAGTTCGTCCGTGCTAAACGAGAAAACACAAGTTCTGCTGTTACCTGGAAATGGTGGGAATGGTCATTCTCATCTTGGGCAAGGCCTTCGGCAGCTTTGATGGCGCCGCTCGTGGATGCTTCGGCGCTTTTTCAGTCGGCGCCGGAGAAGCCGTCCGAGGGCGCTTTGACGACAGCCCAACAGGCGCAGTCGCTTTGCCACGCCCGCTCGCGGGGTCGTGGGTGAGCTTGGATCGCCTTTCCGTGCGAGGAGGATCGACTTCCTCCTCCTCCTCTTCTTCACTGGAGTCGTCGTCATCCTCTTCCCCCTCACCATCAGATTGCCATTCCTCCTCACTTTCACCTCCGCTCGCCTCCCCGTCCTCGGCCTGTTCTTGCGCCCCGTTGGGCATCGAGTACATCTCAGTAGTGA
Source organism: Triticum timopheevii (assembly GCA_963921465.1). Taxonomy (NCBI): domain Eukaryota; kingdom Viridiplantae; phylum Streptophyta; class Magnoliopsida; order Poales; family Poaceae; genus Triticum; species Triticum timopheevii. The sequence continues at coordinate 455,768,335 of OY997262.1, read as the reverse complement.
CCTAGAAGACAACAAACAAGACAAAAGTCAGTCGATTGATTTTAAGCAAACAGAATGAAGAAAGCAAGGGCACAGTCTGAGATGCAGAATCGGACCTTATCTACTTCATACGATTGGTCGAGTGGAGGAATCCTCCTGGCTCCTCGGGGGTTTTCTTTGTTCCCTGTGATACTTGACAACCACCCCTCCAACGTAGCCTCGTCGAGGTCCTCCGGGTGAATCCGAGTGGTGTCACCGAGACCCGAATACATCCACATCGGATGGTCACGAGCTTGGAGTGGTTGGATACGTCTCCGGAGGAAGACCTCTAGCAAATCCATACCAGTCACTCCGTCGCGGACAAGCTGAACCACTCGACCAACCAACACTTTGACTTGTGCCTTCTCTTTTGGTGGCACTTTCAGAGAAGAAGGTTTTTCTGCTCGGTTCAAGGAGAAAGGTGGAAGACCCATAGCCTGTCCTGGGGTCGGCTGGTCTCTGCAGTAGAACCAGGTCGACTGCCACCCGCGGACTGAGTCAGGAAGAGTCATAGTTGGAAAACAACTTTTGCTTCTCATCTGGATCCCAAGACCCCCCGCACATCTGAATCACTTGCATCCTATCGTCACTCGACTTGGCTTTCTTAACCGACTGAGAACGGCAAGTGAAAATGTGCTTGAAGAGGCCCCAATGAGGACGACAACCCAAGAAATTCTCGCACAAAGACACGAAGGCAGCAAGGTACACGATGGAATTCGGAGTGAAGTGATGGAGCTGCGCTCCGAAAAATTTCAAGAAACTCCGGAAAAAAGGATGAGGGGGCAGGGAGAATCCGCAGTCGACGTGAGTAGCGATAAGGACACACTCACCCTCGAGAGGCCGCGGCTCGATCTTGTTCCCCGGGAGGTGCGCAGATTCGTGAGGGATGAATCCCCCCTCGACCAGGTCATCAATGTCTTCCTGACGAATCGCCGACGGCATCCAGTTGCCCTGGATCCAGCCCCGCGGCAAGGCAGGCCTCGAGGAAGATCCGTCCCGGCCGGACTTCTTCGCCATCGCCTGCGCCGTCGCCTTCTTCGCGCGCTCCAAGGCCGCCGTCTTCTCCTTCACCATCGCCGCAGACGAAGCCCAAACAGACCGACGGCACCGAGACGAGAGCAGAGGTGACGGAGGAATTCGAGAAGAAAGGGAAGAAATGAAGGCGTACTGTTCAAAAGCCCTGGGCTAGCGGCTTATATGGAGTTGCTTCCGAGTGACTGACCAGTAGGCCCGGACGATCCTGTCAAATCCCGCAACAGTCGCGCGCGCGATACGTGGCGAAAAAGGTGGTGCGGAGATCGAGGTGTCTCCGCCCTATCCCGTTCGATTACTGCGGCCTCCTCCGCCCTGTGCGCTTCCCAAAATTCGAATCCCGCAAAATCCGCGAGCAGCAGAACAACTTGTCAGATGGAGAATCTCCTCCACACCATCACTCGGAGCTTTTCAAGTAAAGAAATTCACTCGACTGAAACCAAGAATGGATCAAGGCGACTGAAAAGGAAGTTGGTGTCGTTACTTAAGTTCACAGATCCAGAACAAGACATACTCATATCACGAAAAATGGGTCGGAAGAATTCTTAACTCCTTCCCCACTCAAACCTCGATCCATTCGGGGGCTAATGATGAAGCTATGTACCTAGGGTAGGGTCATGGACCTATCCAAACTACCCTCCCCAAGGGCATCTCTAGAAGAAACCACCTGTCAATCGACTCGGGAGTGTTCCACTCGACGGACTCGAAGACACTCGACCATGAAGCCAACCACTCGACAGCCAGAAGATCTAAAGTCACTCTGCATGCAAACGGTCGGTCATTGATTAGCTTTTATGGTCATCATAGCACTTTATTTGTGGCGTTATCAGTAACCCCCGATCTTAATGTACCTTAAACCCTACGTAACTGAGGGCCGGAGGGTCTGGCGAACTCTATATAAGCCACCCCCTCCTCAGTGTAAGGGGTTGGACCCCTGTAACTCATACACACGTAATCCAGTCGACCGCCTCCGGGCTCCGAGACATAGGGCTTTTACTTCCTCCGAGAAGGGCCTGAACTCGTAAACCTCTTGTGTATACAACTACTCCATAGCTAGGATCTTGCCTCTCCATTCCTACCCCCTACACTACTGTCAGACTTAGAACCACGACATCCATCTCTTTGTAGCCGGTAGCAAACCATGCACTTTATGTTAAGGCAATCGCTTTAGCCAGGGGTAGCTCAGGATCATCTTGGTGGCCACAAATCAAAAGCCCACATGTTAAGTACTGTATCGTGCTATTGGCAAGCAGTGCATCTTACATGAAAAAGAGAATTGCAATAAACCATCACATTTGAAGTTCACTTCCGGAATCGCCACCATATTTCTTGCGCGTCCCAAAAATCTACCAGTTTTCTAACAAATTTTCCCAATAAACATTAATGAACGATTTGGAGAACTTAACCCAATTTTGGACGAAAAGGGCCCGCCTGTAAGCGCTGACATGGCATAAAACAGTCAACACCGTCTGTTGACCACTAAGTTACACATGGGGCCCACTAATCATCAGCTGAACTTACAAAAGGGTCCCTGAAAAATTTCACAAAGCACCCTAGAAACAAAATCAGATTACAATTGGATCCCTAGGAGGGTTGCCGTGAGCACGTCACCGGTCGAGGGGAGATAGGCGATGGTGGAGGGGCTCGGAAAGCCAACTCTGGCGACCACGTCCGCCGCCACTCACCACGTGCGAGGAGAGCGGCGGCGGGACATGCAACTCTCCGGCCGGCGCACCAAGGCAGGCTCCTGGTCGCAGCGACCCGGGGCGTGGTGGCCGCAACATGCGCGATAGCTCCTCGGCGGGCATCTCGGCCTCGATCAGGAATCGCTGCACCGCCGAACAGAAGCTCAAGCACGCCCCTACCTCATGGTTGGCCGCTCCAATAGCACCGGACCAGCGCGCGCCAAGCCGGATAGCGGCGGCGATGAGCTCGTGGGCGTGAACTGGAGACCGGCGGTGAGTTCTGGGGCGTGAGCTGGAGATCGGCTCGCCGCACGATAGAGAGGAAGAGAACGGAGCTCGTCGGAGCAGGGGATCCTCACGAACAGTCAACGCAGTTTTCTTTAACTTTTAGTGCCACATCAGCAATTACAAGTGGGTCCAATTGGTCAGAAATTGGATTAAATCATTTAAATTGGTCATTAGTGTTTATTGAGAAAATTTATAAGGAAACTGGTAGATTTTTAGGACACACAAGAAATGTGGTGGCGATTCTGAAAGTGAACTTCAAATGTGATGTTTTTTTGCAATTCACTCGGCAGAGATGAGTCACATGACCGGCTAAAGTCTGGCTCGGATACATCACGATCCAAAACTGAACTATACCTTGATCCTCTTTCAGTTCCGGAACAGAACTATACCTTGATCCTGTTTCAGTTCCGGTAGCTATAGGCCTATAGCTAGCCATAGCCGCTCGACCGATTCTCGCCGCTCCCGGCGGTCGGCCGCGCGATTCACAGCACAGCATTAACACCGGTTGCATGGTACGTAGTACGAGAGCAACGTGCCCCCGTTCCCTCGGCTGGCGTTCGACGATGCATGGATCGGCCGAGCCCCCACCCAAGCCCAGGCCCCAGGCAATGCAAGTAGGAGGAGACGGATCCGGCGAGGAGGCAACAACGGCGACGGCGACGGCAACGTCGACGAGACAATCCCCACGACGTGACGCGAGGCGCTGTACCTCCGCCTTGCCCCCCGCGCGGCACGGGCGAGCTTTCAGTCGCTGCTTTATTTGCCGCACATCTCTGGTTCTGGTCAAGCGTGTTGTCCACAGCACGCACGGGGGCGGTGATCTCGCTCTGGTCGGGGGAGACACGGGGGCAGAGCGGCGCACGCAACAGCGATCACGAATTGGCATGGCTGCGCCGATCACATGTCACTCACTCTCCCTGTAGTACTACGTGGAAATGACGTGGCTGCCCCTGCGTGTCTCTCTGTCTCACTGCTCGCGCCCGGAAAAGCCGAGGGGCGTCTCCCCGGCCCGTGATGTCATCCTCAACCCCATCCCGGGTGTCTCTCTAGTCACTACCTACAGGCTACAGCTTGCTGGTAGATTACATATCGCCCAGACATCCATTAATGATAACTCGGAGCATAGCCAAGCTCGTAGCTAGCCTCTCGTCGCAAGGCAACAAGGCCTCTTGACTGTTCAAGTACTGCACCCCCAACAGCTGGCTGGTCGTCGGGCCCGTGCTTGTCGGCCCTACAGAGCAGCTCGGCCCTCTCATACGCAGCCAGTCAAAGAGAGCCAGACCGGCCGGGCTTAAAGCAAGCAAAGCATACGACGACACGGGAGCGCCTCTCGTGAGCTTAGAATCAATCAATCTTCTTCCCGTAGCAGCTAGTACCATGCAATGCAATGCAAAATGCGACGACCTTCTACTCTACGCCAAGAGTCAGCCGATTTTAATTACCATGGCCACCAGCGGTGACGTGGCGTCAACGGAGCGCGTGGCGTGCGTACAGCACGGGCATATTTACCATGACGCAGCGGCAGTGCCGTGCAATGGCACTAGCAGCGTCGTCAGCAGGAGCGGGGCGCTCGTGATCCATGGAACGGAACAGAAACAGGCCGCCCGGGTCCCCAGGAGGGCGCGCCGCTGGACGACGACCACGGCTGCGTGCGCGGCAGCGGTGCGAAGGGCGGACAAAATTTCTGTTCTGACCTTTGTTGTAAACTTAATCATGAATTGACCTCGTTTTGAAAAGATTTTCGAATCTGACCTTTTTCGGTCACGCTAACATCTTTGGCGTCTGGTTTGCACGGCAAACACCAGGGTGCGCGGCGTTTGGCCCTGGCCCACACTTGCCTGGTTGGCGCTGATGTGGCGATGTGGAGACGCCATCCATCTTGGCGTTTGGGGAAGACGCCATAGCTCTCGGCGTTTGGTCCTACTCAATCACTTAAACCAAAAAAGCTACATGCACCATTACTGGAGTTGCTTCTATAAACAATTCTCTTGATTAATTACTTCCATAATTAAAAGCCTGCTAACCATCATGCAAAACGAATTAACCCGTACCTAAATGCAACCAATGGCGACAAATTTTCTGTACGGATCGACTTTGGATGAGCCGTGAGGGTGAGATGGAGCAGATTTCTAGGAGATTAATATGCTGATCCGGTTTTAAATTAATTAATCGCATGATGATTTACTTTTCTGTAATATCTGCGGTTGTTAGCCTATTATAAGGGCATCTCCAACGCTGACCCTCAAATCTTCCGCACCCGTCTGGACCGTGCTGTTCGGACAAAGAATTCATCCAACATGGTCCTGTATCGGTCCACGGCGTGGTCCCGATGCCTTTTCTTTCGGAAACCAGAGAAAAAAATGTGGGGGAGCTTTCCGGGAGTCGGGACTGCTGTCACACCCGCTTCTGACATCCCTGGCCCACCCAAACCCTCCTTCCTCACCGGTGCACGCTTCCCGCTCGAAACGGTCAGCGTGGATCCAGAGCGTCAGTGTCCGCATTCATGAGGACCAGAGCGGACGCGGCCACTCATTGGCGCCATCATTGAAGCAGCGCGCCGACCAAAAGAGCGCCGCTCGCACCGCTTCCCGATGCTGGCGTATGTTCCACGTTCAAACGACACGACGGCAGCCGGTCCGCCCGTCTGCCGCCCACATTGACGGTGCCCCCCCTCAAACGCCCGGACTGACCGGCACCCCTCATATCCAGGCCAAATATGGGACGGATATGGAGACGTCTAGGCATGCCCGCCACGTCGGACCCGGCCCACGCTGGCGCACCCGACCCCCAATTCCTTCCTATCCGCTCGCCGGAACAAAACCTAGCCACTTCACTCCCCTTCCCTCCACTCTGCTCTGCCGCCCAAGCTCGTCTCCGACTCCTTTCGACCGTCTCTGGCATGGCGGGCAGCGAATCTGAGTCCTTCACCTCCAGATCCGTCGACTCTGAGTTTATCTCACGCGGCCCCGAGGAGGAGATGACCGTCCGACTTGCACTCCGTCGCGCCTGGGAGAAGCCCCGTGCACGACAGCGGTCGGACTCTGTGAATGTGGAGTGCATTTCTTAAGGCATGACCAGTCACTGTCCACGGACGCGCCTAGACGCGTTCGCGGATGTTTGAGGGGTCCGATTTGCCAAGTCCGGTTGTAGATGCTCTAACAAACCTACACAGAGGAGTATTTCATTTGTTGTCTAGACATGCCTACGCCAAGACCAAGGTATTTTGTTTGAATCCTGAATTTCGAATTTTTTTTTTGACATTGTCTCTCGTTTTGCTAAACATAGCCAGATGGGTATGTGTGAAGACTACGTTTGTGTGTTCTAGCAGCTTGCAAATTCTCGTGAAGAAAAAAACAAGTGGTGATTTGGTCAAGAGATCATCTCATATACTGTAACTGTAATCCCTTAAATTCAAGGCAGATCTCTTTTTTTTTTTGAGGAAAAGGCAGATCTCTTGTTTTTCTTCTCCTTTTCTTTTTGCGTGCATGATACCAAATCAGGATGAGGTAACCATACATGCTAGCTCTAGCATGGGCTGGGCTATCAATCAGGCCATTAATTACGGGAGTTAATTAAGAGAATTTTTTATAGAAGCAACTTCATTAACGGTGCATGTAGCCTTTCCTTTTCCTTCATTAACGGTTGATCCTGAACTAGGGATGACCTTTGGTAATGAGAATGAGGTGCGAGAGTATTATACCCAGTATGCTAAAGCAAAAGGCTTTGGTGTGACGAGAAGAAGTTCAAACAGTGATGATAATGGACAATTGAGGTACCTTACACTTTCCTGCAGCCGTCATGGTAAGACTCAGTCCAACTCAAAAAATATGTTGAAGCCAAATCCATCAGCCGGGTTAGGATGCAAAGCTAAAATTAATGTTACTCGTGGTCCTGATGGGAAGTTGTATCTTTCGAAGGTCATATTGGATCATAATCATGCATTAAGTCCACTAAAATCTCGGTTATTTAGATGCAACAAAAGGTTAGACTACCATGTTAAGCGAAAGCTTGAGTTGAATGACAGAGCCGGAATTCGGGTAAACAAGAACTTCAATTCTTTTGTTGTGGCGGCAGATGGTCATCAGAACCTAACTTTTGGTGAGAAAGATTCTCGTAATTTTCTAGAGAAAATAAGGAGGCTGAAACTTGGCAGTGGTGATGCTGAAGCGGTTCGTGACTACTTTATTAAAATGCAATCCGACAACCCAAACTTTTTTAGTGTAATGGATGTTGATGATGAATCCCGACTTAGGAATGTATTTTGGGCTGATGCCAGAAGTAGGGCAGTGTATGACTCTTTTCATGATGTCATTACTTTTGATACGACATATTTGATGAACAAATATGATATGCCGTTTGCTTGTTTTGTCGGAGTGAATCATCATGGCCAATCAGTTTTGCTAGGATGTGCTTTATTATCAAATGAAGATACTGGAACATTTGTTTGGTTATTTCAAGCATGGCTCACATGTATGTCAAATCGTCAACCAAAAGCAATTGTCACGGATCAAGCAAAAGCAATTCAGAATGGTGTGGAAATAGTTTTTCCGGAATCTCGATACAGATGGTGCTTGTGGCACATAATGAAAAAGATACCCGAGAAGCTAGGTGGGTATGATGAATATGATCGCATCAAGGTTGCTGTTGGCAATGCGGTCTATGGTTCATTAACAGTTGCAGAGTTTGAAGTTGCTTGGATGCATATGATTGAGAAGTATGATCTTGGTGATAATGAATGGCTTAAAGGGCTTTACAACCATCGACACCGTTGGGTTCCAACATTTGTGAAAGATGCCTTTTGGGCAGGTATGTCTACTACACAACGTAGTGAGAGTATGAATGCCTTCTTTGATGGATATGTTAATGCAAAAACTACATTGAAGCATTTTGTTAGCCAATATGAGAATGCTCTTCGTGATAAAGTTGAGAAGGAGAATATTGCTGATTTCAATTCTTTCAATTCAACCATACCTTGTATCACACGCTTTGACATTGAGAAGCAATTTCAGTCAATCTATACAAATTCAAAGTTCAAAGAATTTCAAGAAGAGCTAACAGATATTATGTATTGTGATCGGAAGTTTATACAAAAAGAAGGGGCAATAGAAACATATGAAATAACCGAGGATGTGCTAATTGACGAAGAAAAAGGATGGAGAAAGGATATTCTGTACCATGTATATTTCAATGAGAAAGAGTTCGAAGTTAAGTGTTCATGTCGCCGCTTTGAGTTCAGAGGTATTCTCTGTAGGCATGTGTTGTGTGTGCTTACTCAAAAGAAAATCAAGGAGGTTCCTCCACAATACATCCTTGCTCGATGGAAAAAAATGTGAAAAGAAAACATAACTTTATCAGATGCACATACGGCGGCATGGAAGACAGTCCTATTGCCAAACGCTTTGATAGCTTGTGCGATTCTTTCTACCCAGTTGCAGAGATAGGTGCCATGTCGGATGATGCACACAATTCCTTGATCGAAGATCTTCGCACCTTGAAAATTAAGTACAGCAGCAACTCAAGTTCTGAAAATAACAATGATAAGGTTGGTACATAGGAAGATTCACCTTCCAATGGGAAGGCAACAGGTAAAACTATACTGAGTCCAATAGCTGTTAGATGTGCTGGACGCCCTCCTTCGGTGAGAAAAGAATCTAAGGTTGATAAGCTTATTCGCCAAGCAAACGAAAAGAAGAAGAAAAAAGAACAAATGGAGAAGAAAAAGGCTGCAATAAAGGAGAAGAAGGAAGCTGAAAAAGAGGTATCATTTCGAATATTACATTTTTCAGTTGTGAAAAAGAAGACCTAAATTCACACTTGTGAGCTCAGTAAAATTGTATTTGTTTCAGGCTCGCTCCTTGAATATGAAAAATAAAAGGTCCAGCAAAAAAAGAAAATCCTCAAAGGATGATATTCTACAACAAAATGCTATAGAACATATGGTATCTAATTCTTGCTCCCGGCTGTTTAGCAATATTTTTTCATGTATTTTACTGACTTCTTGCAATCTAAAACAGAGTCAACAAGATGTTTATTTGGATGGCCAGGCTTGTAGTATCACAGTTCAGGTATCTTTATTTCTCATCCTTTTATTTCTAGTAAACACTTGAGCATCAATGTCATTTATCACCTTCTTTGGACAGGAATCATTTGACTTGGGCGTTAACGCTGGCAACATAAATGTACCCCAAGAATCGACTACGGTATCATTTGGAGGTTTATCGACAATGGTTATGCCTCCAATCCTAGGAGAATATACAAGCATGTTGTTTCAAGTTCAGCAAGGATCGACTGTAGTGCCTAGTTCTGCTGAGTTGCACTTTGATGGAATTGGAGGGCGGAACAATACGGTGGATCAGAGTTAAGACAAGATTTATGTCATTTCAAGTGGTTGGATGCAGTACTTTCTATGCACTTGGCAACTTTAATGTAATAGCTAGAAGACACCAGGGCACTTTTATATTTTGTCATCAGGATTTTTTCCTAAAGTACCAGATTTGCTTTATGAGATTGTTATACGTTTGCAATTTTCCTTGGATATGTGTATGTGCGCATCGCCGCTAGCTAACTCTCATGAATGAGAGTTTTCTGTCTCACACATTTGCAATAGAACAAGGATGTTTCCATCAGGACAGATTAATATTCATAATTCTAGTTGGAACATTATGATCACAACTTATACGTCACACAGGATTTACCATCCATCAATTTTTCAAGAAACAAACAACCTTGTATATTGATCTTATTCATAAGGTCAGATTTTACAACCACGCAAAATCATATAACGAAAAGTACACGTTACAATCAACACCAACTACGCGAGCAATTATGTACGGAACTTGCACACTCCAGTTATCTTCTCCACATACACATGCATAATCTACAATCATATGTGGTCTGATTTTGGTCTCTTTTGATTCGGTGAAACAACACTAAATGCTTCTTGTTTGATTGCATAGAGAATACCACTACTGCTGTTGGAGTGTCTATTCCTCTCCCTGCAAAACATAACAAAATTCAGTCCTTGCACAAAATTCAGAGCTTCCCCTAAATTCAGATTAGCAGGAAGCAAAACTGAAGCAAAATTCAGAGCTACCAGTTTGGCACTTTAGCTCGTCCATCTGGTCCAGCTGCGTGGGGGTGAGAACGTCGACGCTGCCCTGCATGCTCAGGAGCAGGTCGACCAGCATCGTCAGCCGCCGTACGACTAACCTGTACACCGCCCAGGGCTCCACGAGGCTCGCCCACGGCGCTTCCAGCGTCTATACGACGAGGCCGCCTCGCCTCTCTGAAGGAGCCGGCCGTCACGCTGCCGACGAGTAGGGGATCGCCTGGTCGCCCTGGAGGAACCGGTCCTGACACTGCCGACAAGCAGGGGATCGCCTCGACACATCGGAGGAGGCAGCCATGGGGCATCCAAGAGGAGGAAGTCGCTTCGCCGCCTGAAGGTAGCACATCCTGACGCGTCGAGAGAGATCGCATCCACACAGCCATGAGGGGAACTGGAGCAGATAGCTTGCCGATCTGGGCGAGCCGGTCGTCGCTTGGGAGAGAAAGGAAACCGCCGGGATTTTTATTTTTTATTTTATCTTTTCCTTTTCAGTTCAGCGCGCGCTCGCACCCTCGCAGCCACGTCGGACAGACTCCTAGTCAGCCTGTAAAACGCCCGTAATCTCCTGTACGTGTAGCATTATTGCTGCTGGAGGAGAGAGATGAAACGAAAAAGAAGGAGCGGGCGCTCCAGCTATCGCCGGCCACAGCGCCAGAAACAAGGAAAGCAACGCGCATGCAGTGGTGTGAGCTGGCGTTCCGTTCGTTTCCACCAATCAATAGTATATCTTTGTCTCTCTTTACATGCAAACATTAAATAATAATAGCTAGTGTACAACCAATGTATTGTACTAGTGGGCTTTTATGAAGATTTTATGTGACATGGCATGGGCAAATAGCCAGCAGCAGGCTTTGTTATTAACCATGCTCTGAGTAGACCATGATGGTGGTGATCATCATCACATCTAATAGTAGCATGGCGCACGTCGCTGTAGATAGCCGTGTGTTTGCCGCGCTGACGCCCTCATCAGGTAGACAGAATCACAGAAGTGAGTCCTGAGCCAGGCATGGGGAGGGGCCATGGATACTTTGTTCCTATGCGGAGGCACGTCTCCACCTCCACATTTCCTTCTCTGATCCGCCGCCCGGACGGTCACGCCAAGAACGGCCATGGCGTGGTACGCTACTTGCATGCACACAGTTTGTACGACGATTTATACGCAAACAAATATCTGGACCCAGCGACGGGACACCGGCGCCTAGCTAGGCCGACAGGGTCGACGCGTCCGGAAGGCGGAGGGCAATAAATGATCTACTAGTCTTACGGTAGCGGCAGCCCGACGCTGTCGCCGCGCCATGGATTCACGGGAAGCTGTGGACGGGACGGGACGGGGAGTTCAAGGAGGAGGAACGGGACAGACAAATCGAATCGTGATCTTAAACCCCGGCCGGCCGGCTCTATCTTCCGATGGAGCGAGGACCGCGTACCACCACATGTGATCCCGACCGGTGATACGCCCTCCTCCACTCCATCGACGATATCGATATACTACTACTCCTGAGCTGAGGATTTCTCTCGTGGAGGAGGAGGGGGGGACACGGGCAAATGGCTACAGGGTACGAGTAATGGACGCCCCGGCTGCAGGAGGTACGGTTCCTCCGCCTTTGATGCGCTTTGACCCCATCCATTAACCACCACGGTGCAAGTCACTGCTGTGATGCTGTGCGTAGCTTCATACTACTCCTGTACTGCTGTGCTATACCACACTCCTACCTAGCTGTACGCCGGCCTGTACACGAGACAAGAATCTGCAAATACATGGCGCCGAAGCGGAATGGGAGTAGGAGCAGCAGACAGACTGGCGCGGGTGGGTGGTTGCGTGGGTCGACACGTACGTACGCGCGTAAATACAGGCAGTGCCGTGCGCCGCAGGGCGCCCACTTACTCACTTCTGTAGCGCTGCGGGTATACTGTAGTATGGAATTGGTAGTAGTACTGTTAATGTGGATGGCAGGATGAGCGCGTGTATTGTGGAGAGTGGACAGGGACCGATGATGTGATGTACTGCATCTGGTCTTCTTCCTCGGTGTCGTGAGGCGTTCCAAGCTCACACCGTCTATAGTCGGATCTCTCGTATCCGTCTCAAACACCCCGGCAGACCGTCCAACATTGACCGGTAAAAAGAAAAAAGAGCCAACCAGACCTCTTAAACCGCGGACAAAATCGCGGGCTGACCGGCATCCCTCATACCAAGCCAAATATAGGGCGACCCAGGGACGCCCGGGCACGTCTGCCTGACAAGCCTGACCCATCACCGACCCCATAGCTATCCCACAAAAACTCGGCACCTCACTCTGAACCCTACCTCTTTCTCTCTCGCTCCATCCTCTCCTCCCCCTCTCCGACTCCGATCACATCCACTCCGATGTCCAGCTCCGACAACAACCCCTACTCCGAGCTCGACTACAAGGAGGAGATGACCATCCGCATTGCGTTGGAGCGATCCAAGGTGGGAACCGGCAGCAGCTCGGGATCTGAGCGTCGCCGTAGCTCACCCGGCCTACTTGTCACATACATGATGCGTATATAGATGCTTGTGCCATGAATAACGTCATAACTATGTGTTTTTCAATCAATTGCCCTATAATAATTTATTTACCCATTGTATACTATGTGTTAGAGAGAGAAGGCTCTAATGAAAACTATGGCCCGCGGGTCTACTTTTATCATATTATTGAAATTAAAAATACAGTGCTATAAGTTTATACTTCTTATTTATTTATTCTTTTTATCTATCTATCATTATCAAAATTAATCCTTGCAAATAAGGATTTCAAGGGGATTGACAACCCTCTTGCCCACACTGGGTGCAAATATTTGCTTTTGTGTGTGTAGGTGCCGACAACCTGAATTTGCTTGGTTCTCCTATTGTTTCGATAACCTTGCTGTCAATGAGGGAAACACAGTTTACTAGTAGCAAGAGGCAGCAGGCAAGGGAGAGGGACGCGGCGGAGCAGTTCGTGCGCCATCACCGTCGAATGCCGGCGGAGCCCGACGAGGACGAGCGGCCCCTCGCTCGGGTCTACTGTGGGTCGCTCACGACGGCGGAGCCGGACGCTCGCCACCTATGCCGAAAGAAGCGAAGGAGCTCCGACTTTCCATAGAGCAGTCGGAGCGCGAGGCGAAGGAGGCTCATCTCGCCAAGTTGAAGCGGCAGCAGGACGGGGTCGTCCGCCAAATGAAGGGGATGATCGTCCTCTCCGACTCCCACGACGACCACAACTCCACCTCCTCGTCCGTGACGAAGATCTTCCACCAGCCGCCGATGCCTACAACTACGCCGGCGACCGAAAGGGGAAAGACCCGGCGAGAAAGTGGTGAAGGCACTCCTCCTTCGATGTTTATATTGTGTTTTAGTTTTTGAAGTTAAGAACTTGTCCGACGTTAAACTCCGATGATCTTTTGGATGACGTACAGTTTGTTTATGTGCATTTTGTTGTCCGTTCCTCTCCGATTCCGTTGTGCGTTGTTTGATCAAGTAGACCAAACCATTTTTCTAAGAAAAAAATCTGGGGAGCAAGATCTTTCTCTATATGAAATTGACTTGAACCAAAGAGAACCCTATTTTGCATCTGATTCATTTCAGTCATATGTTAGCATATCAAAGGAAGTTACTTCAGTCTCTCTCTCTCTCTCTCTCTCTCTCTCTCTCTCTCTCTCTCTCTCTCTCTCTCTCTCTCTCTCTCTCTCTCTCTCTCTCTCTCTCTCTCTCTCTCTCTCTCTCTCTCTCGTACGGATTTCATAGGATTAGTGTACGATTCCAATCATAGGGATTTGTTTCGATCGAATGCCCTTTGGAGTTTGAGACGAGTTTCATATGTCCAATGCGTAGGTTTGAACGTCCACTTGAACCTCTTCTTTTCTTTACTTATTCTCGTTGAGTCGAGACGCCTTTCATGCTCCCGATCATGTCAGTTCCTGCTGCTATGATGCGTTTAAAACCCCTTTTTGCGCTTATATTCGTGTCAACTTCTCGCGTGTTATCCTTTCTCTTTTGTTTCCATGTTGATATCCAAAGAGGCCCTGCACGTGTACCGTCAGAATAGAAAATATGTATTCTAAATAAAAGGAAATTTTGTGCATCTATACCATGCATGCAGTACTCCCTCCGTTTCTTTTTACTCCGGGTATAAGTTTTGGTCAAAGTCAAACTATACAAAGTTTGACCAAATTTATATTAAAAAATATAAACATCTACAATATTTAAACTATATAATATGAAAATACATTTCATGGTGCATCTGAAAATATTGATGTCATATCGTGAATGTTTGTATTTTTTAACATAAAGTTAGTCAAACTATGCAAAGCTTGACTTTGACCAAACCTTACATGCAGATTAAAAAGAAACGGAGGGAGTACAAACACAAGCATGCAGGGGCAGCTAGTCGACGCGCATCTTTTCACCTCTGCATCAGTCTCTCACTTTTTTGTGTTTGTGATGTGGTCACTCACCCTACTCTAGTACTCCTGCTGGCCAAATTCACCGTTTTGACCCTTTTTCGTTAGTTTAGCACGATCTGACCCTATATGCAAAAGTTTTTCGGATCTGACCATTTTCCTATCGCCATTGTCTGTGGCAGTAGGGTAACACACCCTACCGCCAAGGCCTTTGACGGTAGGACTTACCTGCACCGTCGCTTTCATTTTTTGCAGAAAGGACCCTACCGCCGCAGTCGATGGCGGTAGGACGTGTAACCCTACCGCCATAGGCTATGGCGGTAGGGTCCTTTTGCAAAAAATGAATCTTTTATTGCATGCGTGCCCTTATTATAATTACATGCATGCCCCTACCGCCAAAGACCTTGGCGGTAGGGTCCTTTTCACATCGAACGGGCGTGACGGTGTAAGTAAGTCCTACCGCCAAAGACCTTGGCGGTAGGATGTGTTGCCCTACCGCCATAAACAATGGCGGTAGGAAAAGAGTCAGATCCAAAAAACTTTTGCACATGGGGTCAAATCGTGCTTAAGTTAAGAAAAAGGGTCAAAACAGTGAATTTGGCCACTCCTGCTTGGCAAGATCTGCCGGCCATTCGGCCAGCGACGTGTGCAGCGCGGCCCCCGGCTTCTTGGGGAAAAATCAGACGAACCCTTCCGAGTTGGCGCAGGCCGGGTCTTTGATGCGGGACTGGCCTAGCCCAGCTTAGCATGGTCCAGGGCGGGCAGCAGCAGCTGCTGCTGCGTGATTGCACATTTGCATGCATCCGCCATGCCCTGCCAATCGCAGCCAAGGACGTGCCAGCTTAAAATGTGCCCTGTAAAATGCAGCGGCTAGACCCATGCAGCAGGAGGAGGATTGTTTACTGGCCCGGTGACTCGGCGAGAACCAGAATGCAGCAGCTAGCAGAGACCCGTAGATCACTCACCGTGCTAGCAATAGCAAGTCGGTGTATTTCGTGGAGTGGTTTGGGGTGTCCCGGTCGCCGGCCGGTATGTCCGGGAAATGCTAGCTTTGGGGTTTGCATATTTGGGTTTTTGTTATCAGGTTAGTTAAGGACTGTCTCGTGTTAGCCAGGCAAGGAGGTCAACCATAGTTTATACAAGCATGTTTGCACGGTTTTGAAATTTTTTTCGTAACGAAACGCTGGTTGTCTTGGTCAACACCATACGTGGAGATGATAACACTAGTAACAAGCCGTTGCTGAGGTGGGTGACACGGACACCGTCTAGGTCTGTAAGTATGGTGCGCCCTATAGATTTGCGTCGGCAAACTGCGGGTCAAGGTGCGGAGCATTTGATCGATTGCTAAAGGGCTACTAGGAGAAGTGGACACGCAGCCTTATGCCAAACCGGGGATCAAAATCATGAGGTCGGGCATTCACCTCGAAGCAAAGATAGATATTTTCAAGCACTGAAATTTCACAGTCATCCTACTCACCTTGATGCCTGAAGATTCCCCTAGATGGCTCTCACAATAGCATCATTGAACAGTGAAACCTCACGGCTCAAAAAACTACGGATCTTGCCTTTTTCCTAGTTAAACCAGCGCAGCAATGCCTGCCTCTCTCCACAATTTTGCTTGCCCAAATTAAGCTCGCTCGTGTCGTGTCGTGTCGTGTCGTGTCGCGTCGCTCTTCCCAAGCAATGCCGGTCTATCTTAATCCTACTGTCTCCTCCTCAATGAGCTGGTTCATTTTTCTAGTGAACCGGGATTAGCTCATTCCTACTCTACTCCTAGTCCACAGTGAGTGAGTCTCCAAAGGAACAAGATTCTCTGCACACAATTCACGAGTAGGAGTAGTTTCTTTTATCGGCTGACCTGGTACCACTTATCCAACAGGCTTTGGCTTTGGCTTAGGCACGCGCTCAGACCTGCAGCACATGTCACATCGACTCGTTGTTTTTACTGTAAGATTTTTGGTGACGATTCTGTTCTCGCCTAGGCGTAGCCTGACTGGCGCAACATTTTCCGAGGTTCAGCAGGGTCACGACGGAAGGAGAAGTAGAGTAGGAGTACATGCCTGCCACATATAAATGGACCTGTCTCTTCTCGTGCGTTTGTCCCAATGTGGGGAGAAAAAAGGGTGCTCTGTCTGTCCCAATGTGACGGGCAGCAAGTGGCACGAGGCGCATCCTTGTAAACCGTAGTAAAAGACGGGTTTCTATCTATCTACCCTTTTCTCGCTTGCACGAGAGAGACCGTGCTTTATCCATGTGTGTATTTTTTGATGCTTGGTTTTGCCACTCCGGTGGTCTCGTTCTAACGTAAGACGAGTGCACTGTAATGCGCAGTGGTCAAAAAACTGAGCTCACACAGTCGCTTCTTCTACTGCTCACCACACAACCGTGCGATGCTACATACACTATCAAGTACGGTCGTACAAGGTAGACTTACGAACAGAAATGCAACGGCGTCATTCACGGTCCCGAGTCCGAGGGGTAGCAGTAGCTGTAATTTAGATGTATCGTTTTTTCCCCGAAACCCTAAAACCCTCTGGCGGCGCTGGTGGCGATTAGGGCTTCGACCGTGGAACCCGACTTTCGCCCGGAGATCTGTCGACGGAGGTGAGATCCTGTCCGTTGCAAGATGGCTGCTCCTGGCGCAGCTGCGAGCGGGGGTGGAGAAGGCGTAGCCCGTGCGGATCGCGCGGCACAGAAGAAGCTGGAGGAGGCCCTGGGTAAACTCGACATCTCTGAGGAAGAGGCGACTCCTTTGCTACTCGATGATCGCGTCGAGGGAACGCCGGCGAGGTGGTTGGTGGCTGGCAAGATTCTACACCGCAACTTGCTCCATATACAGACCATCACCAACGCCTTACGGCCGGCTTGGGGTAACCCGAGGGGGTTGAAGTTCAGATCTGTGGGCTTTAACACGTTTGTGGCTGAGTTTGAAACACAACGTGATCGGGATCGCGTGTGGGGTGGATCGCCATGGCATATTAATAAGCATGCCGTGGTGTTGGCTGAATTGGAAGAACATATGAGACCGGATGAGGTTAAGTTTGACAAGCTCCAAATTCTGGGCCAGAGTAGTGAACTTACCCTTTAATTTAAGGGATGAATTGTGGTGGGCACCGATCGCAAAACAGATGGATAAGCACGCCCAGTCAATTAGCTTCGATCACAATGGTGGTGTTCTGAGAGTAAGGATTACCATTGAGGCCGAGAAGCCTCTGCGAAGATGGATTCTCATCGACTCTGCCAGGAGGAAGAAAGTGGACATGTATGATATACAATATGAACAGGTGCCATATTTCTGCTTCTCTTGTGGTAGATTGGGACACTCGGATCCGTACTGCCCAACACCGAGATCGCGAGATGATAAGGGCGAGCTCCCCTTTGGATCAACGCTGCGGGCGCCTGAAGATTATCGCTAGTCGCAGTCGTCAGAAAATTCCTTTAAAGATCATGCGGGGGCAAGCAGCAAACAGGCTACTAGGTACTCTAGTGACAAAAGAGACATGGGGAAGGAGGTGAACTCCCCAGTCAAGAACAGGCAGCAACAGAAATGCAAGGTTGCTCCGAATCAAGTTTACAAGCCGGTGGCGAAGACCACCCTGCTGCTGACTGATGGGGGTGCAGAAGTGGATGTTGAAGGTAATACTCTGGTAAAAACTGATACAACATCAACAAGCCATGAGGATGGAGAGGACTATACTAGGGACGCAAAAAAGAAGAAACCCACACCTGAAAACTCGGCAGAGACCGCATCGCGGTCCTGCCAGTCCCAATGAGTTGCATCAGCTGGAACTGCCGGGGGCTTGGGAACCCCGAGGCAGTTCGAGAACTTCGCAGCATTGTGAAGTTGGAAGGCCTCGCCCTACTCTTTGTCATGGAAACGAAAATCAGAGCAAAAGGAGTAGAGGATTTGCAGAACAGTTTGGGTTTTGCTGGTAGTTTTGCGGTAGATAGTGCGGGCCTCAGTGGCGGCATTGGTCTTTTCTGGTCACGTGATGTGTCTGTTGAACTTAAAAACTACAGTCAACGCCACATCGACGTCTTGGTTACTCATAACCTACTGAGTTCTCCACCCTGGAGGTTTACGGGGTTCTACGGAGCACCGCTAGCGGATGAAAGACACCACAGTTGGCGGTTCTTACGTTCGTTGCACTCTATTCCTCACAACGCATGGCTATGCATGGGGGATTTTAATGAGATTCTATACTCAAATGAACATTTTAGCCGGGCTGCTCGCCCGGAGCGACAAATGCGAGCTTTTCGGGAAGTTACAGATGATGTCTCTCTTCAGGACTTGGGCTGGTCAGGCACGGCTTACACATGGGATAATCGCTAGTCTGGAGTGGATAACGTAAAAGCAAGGTTGGACCGAGCCTTTGCTAATGAAAATTTCCAGCAACAGTTTCAGTATATCAGGGTTCGGCACCTTTCTTCGGTGGAGTCCGATCACTGCTTTGTTGTTGCAGAAATAAAAGAGACTTTCGAGCCGCGATCTAGGACCAAAAAGCAGTTCAGGTATGAAAATGTCTGGCAGTCTCACTCGGACTATGAGCGGCTCGTGTCTGAAACTTGGCGGGGAATACAACGTGGCCAGGGGCTACAAGGCATTTCTTCGGCTCTAGGTGAATTGCAAGCAACTCTGGAATCATGGGGATCCAGGGAGTTTGGGTGTCTGACCAGGCGGGTCAGACAACTTCAAAAAAAGCTTGTCAGGCTCCGTTCCCTGTCTATTGGGCGCGGCCCTTCGGATGAGGAGCAAACTACAGTTAAGAAACTAAAAGAGGCACTGCATCTAGAGGAGGTGTGGTACCGGCATCGAACTCGCGTGCCTTGGCTATGGGAAGGGGACCGTAATACCAAGTATTTTCAGGCCCAAGCCAGGCAACGACAGAGGATGAACAAGATTCAGGGTCTCAGGCGATCTGATGGATCGGTCTGCGCGGATGAGAGGGACGACAAGGACGAAGTTCAGCAGTTCTATCAGAATCTGTACAAGTCCGACGGCTTTCACGATCCAAGTGAGCTACTAGCTCATGTTCCGTCTAAAATCTCAGACGCGATGAACATGGAGCTTACTAGACCCTACACTGCGGAGGAGGTTAAAACCGCGCTCTTCCAGATGGCTCCTTTAAAAGCTCTCGGTGTGGATGGGTTTACTGCAGGTTTCTACCAAAAGCATTGGGACCTTCTTGGTGACGAAGTTACTAATGCAGTTTTGGATTTCCTTAATGGCGGGGAGTTAGGCCCGGGACTGAATGATACTTCCATTACTTTAATTCCCAAGGTAAAGCATCCCCAGTCCATTACTCAGTACCGTCCAATAGCTTTATGTTCTGTCTTGAATAAGATTGCGAGTAAGGCAATTACAAACCGGCTGTGAGGCATTATGGACGAGATCATCAGTGAGGAACAAAGTGCTTTTGTGCCAAGTCGTCTAATAACTGATAATGTGCTTGTGGCATACGAGAGTGTGCACACAATGCGAAGAAGGAAAAAAGGAAATATTTTTTCTTGTGCGGTCAAGCTTGATATGATGAAAGCTTATGACCGTGTTGAGTGGCATTTTCTCGAAGCAATTCTGTCCAAGATGGGGTTCAGTATTGTTTTTGTCAGGCTGATAATGAAATGTGTATCTTCAGTTCGGTTTTCGGTTCGCGTAAACGGTGAGCTTCTGCCGTTCTTCACCCCCTCAAGGGGGCTCTGCCAAGGCGACCCTGCCTCGCCGTATCTGTTCCTCATATGTGCGGAAGGTTTTTCCTCCTTATTGAAATATTACAACGGAGGTATTATTGACAGAGGGTTGAGAGTAAGCTATAGATCGCCGTGGATCTCTCATTTGCTCTTCGCAGATGACAGCCTCATCTTTATTGAGGCCAAGGATCACAGTGCTCTCAGGCTTAATGAGATTTTGAGAATCTATGGTGATGCTTCTGGTCAGCGAGTTAACCGGGAAAAGAGTTCCATCTACTTCATCACAAATACTCCTGATCATGTGAGGGAAGCTATGAAAGCTGTCCTGAATATCCAAGTGGAAGCTTTCTTTGAGAAATACCTCGGGCTGCCAACGGCTGTTGGGCGTATTACGAGTGGAACGTTTGATCATATCGGTGAAAGAGCCCACGGGTATATGAATGGGTGGTCGGAAAAACTGCTTGCATGCGCTGGGCGTGAAACGCTCATCAAGTCAACAGCTCAAGCCATTCCTACCTATCCGATGAGCACCTTTCTGTTTACAAAAAAGGTATACAAGAGTCTGACCTCCCCCATGGTGAAATTTTTTTGGGGCAGCTCTTTGGATAAGAGGGCAATGCATTGGCTGTCCTGGGAGGAAATGACTAAGCCAAAGTGCATGGGTGGAATGGGTTTTAGAGACCTACGTCTGTTCAATCTTGCTATGCTCGGTAAACATGGGTGGCGTTTTATGAGGAATCCCAACTCCTTGTGTGCAAGGGTTTTGAAAGGGCGGTACTTTCCAGAAACTGATTTTTTGCAAGCGTCGATTCCTAAATCGGCATCGGCCACTTGGAAGGCTATCGTCGTGGGAAGAGAAGCCATAAATGTGGGGTTGATCGCAAGAGTGGGCGATGGAAGTACTATTTCAGTGTGGCACCAAAACTGGATACCTGGTACTATCTCCATGCGACAGATCTCGAGGCCTCCGACTACCAATATCGAGAGAGTTTCTGAACTTATTGACTCTGAGAATTGGTCTTGGAGGCAAGATATGGTTAGAGATATCTTCATTGCCCCTGACGCTGATGCTATTCTGAATATCCCTATCCAGAGGGGAGGCGCTGAGGATTCTTTTGCTTGGGCTTTTGAAAAATCTGGCAACTACACTGTAAAGACGGCGTACCGTGCTCTCATGACTCGCAATGAGCGTCTTGCTCGAGAGGAAGGGACGGCTACCGGAACCTCAGGGAATGATCAACAGTTGTGGAAGGCCTTGTGGAAGCTCAATGTAATTCCCAGAGTGCGAGTTTTTTGGTGGAGAGTCCTCCGCGGCATTCTCCCAGATGAAAGCACGCTCAAATACCGCCACATCGCAGTCATTGATCGATGCAAGGTATGCATGGCAATGAGTGAGGATTTAAAGCATGCATTGATACATTGTGTGCATGCTCGTCGTTTTTGGGGTGAGGCGTACACATGGTTCGGTCTTCGGCTTCCGCGTCTCCATCCAGATTCGTGGGCGCGCGATATCATATGTGACGCCAGGTTTTCTGATGATGATCGAGCAAAGATTACAACAATCATGTGGTCAATCTGGCACTGCCGAAACCGCATCAAGCATTGGGAAGAAGGACGCGATCCAGTAGCTACCACTCGTTCTGTAAAGGAGGCCATTGCTCTCCTGAACCTCCCACGCAAAGCAGCTGAGATTCTGCCAGGGTTTGGGTGGAGGCCACCTGAAGGGGAAGTGAACAAAATCACCACGGATGGTGCGCTCAACTTTGAAGATGGTCGAGGGGGAGCAGGGGGGTTGCTCGTTCGGCCGCTGCTCTTCTCGGCGCATGGTGCAAGCCGTACACAGGGATCTCGGATCCCCTCATCATAGAAGCCTTTTCGCTGCGAGATGGAGTTCTTTTTGCTGCCTTAAGAGGATTCTCGCATGTGATAATGGAAGTGGATTGCCTGGAGCTGGTGATGCTATGGAAAACCCGCCACAACTCTCGCTCCGTTGTGGCCCCGATCTTGCTAGAAATAGGAGAGCTTAGTGATAGTTTTGTTCTATTTGATGTTCAACATGTAAACTGGTCGGCAAATCTTCCTGCGCATCTTTGTGCAAAACATGCATGCACACTGAATGTTACGGATTGCTGGCTTGAGGAAACCCCTAGCTTCCTTGTGACCAGCCTCTTGGCTGACTGTCCAGGGAATGCTTTTATTTGAATAAAGCTCTCTGATTCACCCGAAAAAAAGAGGGGTAGCAGTAGCACACAGCCATGCTACTTGCCAATCACACGGGTAATCATGAAGCATGTCCATTGCACTGCCGCTTGCATGCGGGCCCGTCGGTGCAGCCAAAGCTTCCGATCCTCGACCAGGACAACGGACGGCACAGTGACAGCCGAGGTGTGCCGACTGCCGATAGAGTTGCCCATGAGGTGACCAAAAATGGCCTGCCATCCAAGCGTCGCATTATCAATACGTATTCCGAGCACTGACCTGCACTGAAGATCAATTGCATATTATCAAGTAAAGGCCAGTTCTTTTGACGGCTTAAAATCCTTCCTAGCTTTTGTCATAAGCCGCCTTCCTTATTCATTAAGGCTTCTAAACTAGTTATGAGATTACTAATCTATAAGCCTCCATAAATATTGGTAGCGGCTTATTTTTTAAGCTGGGGAAAGGCAGCTTATTTTTTAAGCCGCCCAAAAGAACTGGCAAGCTTCGCAAGCTAGTTTCCTGGCCATGAGGAAACTATATATCATCTATATTTTTGTCACGTCCGTTCGCTGCAATGATTTGGTGCACAATTTATGTTACTTTCAATGTATCACTACCAACAAGTATAACAAACTTTGTTGGGCACCATAATTTGAACGACCAAATCCGTGCGAGAGTTTCCGTCATTTTTGGACAATTTGAAAAATGCCAGAATGGGTGAATTTTCAACAGATCATCTATTTCATAAAATAATATGAAAATTGATCTTCGGAGCTATGTTGTTAATCGGTACGTGCTCATAAATGCAGTGCGTGGTCGCGCTGGAGGCTTCATGGCATTTGGGTGCAACTGTTTGAAAACAATTGCACAGGTTTGCTCAAGTGGTATGGCTGGTGTATTAATAGTAGATTATATGAATGAGCTATGTAATCTTGTGTCCGATCGGTATGATCATGTTATGTTATAAACCTTTTGGTACTCCATGACTTTGTGGCGGCGCAGTGCCGGTCGGCAGCGATGTTGGTGTTGGAAATATGCCCTAGAGGTAATAATAAAGTGGTTATTATTATATTTTCTTGTTCATGATAATCGTTCATTATCCATACTGTAATTGTATTAACTGGAAACTCAAATACATGTATGGATGCATAGACAACAACATGTCCCTAGTGAGCCTCTACCGGACTAGCTCGTTGATCAAAGATGGCTATGGTTTCCTAGCCATAGACATGAATTGTCATTTGATAAAGGGATCACATCATTAGGAGAATGATGTGATGGACAAGACCCAAACTATAAGCGTAGCATATGATCGTATTAAGTTTATGGCTATCGTTTTCTGCATGTGTTTCTATGACCATGAGATCATGCAACTCACTAACACCGGAGGAGTACCTTGTGTGTATCAAACGTCGCAACGTAAATAGGTGACTATAAAGATGCTCTACAGGTATCTCCGAGGGTGTCTGTTGAGTTGGCATGGATCAAGAATGGGATTTGTCACTCCGTATGACGGAGAGGTATCACAGGGCCCACTCAGTAATAAAGCATCACAATGAGCTTGCAAGCAATGCGACTAAAGATTTAGCCACGGGATCTTGTATTACGGAGCGAGTAAAGAGACTTGCCGGTAACGAGATTGAACTAGGCATGGAGATACCAATGATCGAATCTCGGGCAAGTAACATATCACCGGACAAAGGAAATTGCATACGTGCTTGACTGAATCCTTGACATCATGGTTCAACCGATAAATATCTTCGTTGAATATGTAAGAACCAATATGGGCATCTAGGTCCCGCTATTGGTTATTGACCGGAGAGGAGTCTCGGTCATGTCTGCATATTCCCAAACCCGTAGGGTCACACGATTAACGTTCGGTAGTGCTAGGGTAGTATTGAGATATTAATAGTGGAAAGTCCGAAGGTTGTTCGGAGTCCTGGATGGGATCCGGGACATCATGAGGAGCTCCCGAATAGTTCGGAGGTAAAGATTCATGTATGAAAAGTTGTTATCGGGGTTCTGGAAAAAGTTTGATTTTTTTCGCTATTGTACCGGGAAGGTTCTAGAAGGTTCTGGAGTGGGGCCCACCTGCATGGGGGACCCACATGAACGTGGTGAAGGAAATATTCCCTAGAGGCAATAATAAAGTTATTATTTATTTCCTTATATCATGATAAATGTTTATTATTCATGCTAGAATTGTATTATCCGGAAACATAATACATGTGTGAATACATAGACAAACACAGTGTCACTAGTATGCCTCTACTTGACTAGCTCATTGAATCAAAAATGGTTAAGTTTCCTAGCCATAGACATGAGTTGTCATTTGATTAACGGGATCACATCATTAGGAGAATGATGTGATTGACATGACCCATTCCGTTAGCCTAGCACTTGATCGTTTAGTATGTTGCTATTGCTTTCTTCATGACTTATACATGTTCCTGTAACTATGAGATTATGCAACTCCAGTTTACCGGAGGAACACTTTGTGTGCTACCAAACATCACAACATAACTGGGTGATTATAAAGGAGCTCTACAGGTGTCTCCGAAGGTACATGTTGGGTTGGCGTATTTAGAGATTAGGTTTTGTCACTCCGATTGTCGGAGAGGTATTTCTGGGCCCTCTCGGTAATGCACATCACTATAAGCCTTGCAAGCAATGTAGCTAATGAGTTAGTTACGGAATGATGCATTACGTAACGAGTAAAGAGACTTGCCGGTAACGAATTGAACTAGGTATTGGATACCGACGATCGAATCTCGGGCAAGTAACATACCGATGACAAAGGGAACAACGTATGTTGTTATGCGGTTTGACCGATAAAGATCTTCATAGAATATGTATGAGTCAATATGAGCATCCAGGTTCCGCTATTGGTTATTGACCGAGAATAGTTCTAGGTCATGTCTACATAGTTCTCGAACCCGTAGGGTCCGCACGCTTAACGTTACGATGACAGTTTTATTATGAGTTTATAAGTTTTGATGTACCGAAGATTGTTCGGAGTCCCAGATGTGATCATGACGAGGAGTCTCGAAATGGTCGAGACATAAAGATTGATATATTGGACGACTATATTCGGACACCGGAAGTGTTCCAGGTGATTTCGGAGAAAACCGGAGTGCCGGAGGGGTTACCGGAACCCCCCGGGGAAGTATTGGGCCTTAGTGGGCCTGAGGGGAGAGAGAGGGCAGCAGCCCAGGAGGTGGCGCGCCCCCTCCCATGGGGAGTCCGAATTGGACTAGGGGAGGGGGCGCGGCCCCTCTTTCCCTCTCCCTCTCCCTCTCTTTCCTTCCCCCTTCCTCCTTCCTAGTTGGACTAGGAAAGGGGAGTCCTACTCCCACTAGGAGGAGGACTCCCCCCTCCTTGGCGCGCCCCCTAGGGCTGGCCGGCCTCCCCCCTTGCTCCTTTATATACGGGGGCAGGGGGGC
Source organism: Triticum timopheevii (assembly GCA_963921465.1). NCBI lineage: Eukaryota > Viridiplantae > Streptophyta > Magnoliopsida > Poales > Poaceae > Triticum > Triticum timopheevii. Next base: position 455,742,473 of record OY997262.1, on the reverse strand, counting down.
ACCCTAGGACACATAAGTTGATCTTCGTGATCGTTCCTTAGCCATGTGCGGTGCCCCCCTCCACCATATTCCACCTCGGTTATATCGTTATAGTGCTTAGGCGAAGCCCTGCGTCGGTAGAACATCATCATCGTCACCATGCCGTCATGCTGACGGAACTCATTCCCGGCACCCTGCTGGATCGGAGTCCGGGGATCGTCATTGAGCTGAACGTGTGCTGAACTCGGAGGTGCCGTATGTTCGGTACTTGGATCGGTCGGATCGTGAAGATGTATGACTACATCAACCGCGTTGTCATAACGCTTCCGCGTACGGTCTACGAGGGTACATGGACAACACTCTCCCCTCTCGTTGCTATGCACCACCATGATCTTGCGTGTGCGTAGGAATTTTTTTGAAATTACTACGTTCCCCAACACGTGGGTGGTGGGGAAAGTCCCCACAACCCTGGTCTAGGCACACCAAGATCCTCCCATAAAAGGAATAGTATCATATCCCAAAGGGATAAGATCAAGATCCCTAAAACGAGGGGATAGCAATCGGTGGGGAATGAAAGGAGGGATTTCCTTCCTCCCCCTTTGGCCAATGATCCTAGGGCCTTGGAGGGCAAGCTACCAGCCCCCTCCACGCGCATATAAAGGTGGGGAGACGTTGGGGGCAGCCACCCCCTTTGACCCTTGGCCGTTACCTCTCCCAACTCCCCCATGTTTTACAGGTACAGGATTGGAGAAGCCCTGCCGAAATTCCGCTGCCCCCACCACCACCATACTGTCGTGTTGGTCCCGATCTTGTCTTACCCCCTCTGTCTCGCTTGCTGGATCAAGAAGGAGAGGACGCCGCCGAGCCGCATGATGAAGCTATGTACCTAGGGTAGGGTCATAGGGACACCCTCCCCTAGGACATCACCCTAAAGTCAGAAGCATTCAAGAGATAGCATAATCCACTCGACCAGAAGCATTCCACTCGGAAGATTCAATGTCACTCGACCGTAACAAAAGTCACTCGACGGATGATACGTCTCCAACGTATCTACTTTTCCAAACACTTTTGCCCTTGTTTTGGACTCTAACTTGCATGATTTGAATGAAACTAACCCGGACTGACGTTGTTTTCAGCAGAACTTCCATGGTGTTGTTTATTGTGCAGAAAACAAAAGTTCTCAGAATGACCTGAAAATCCATGGAGATAACTTTTGGAAATTATAAAAAATACTGGCGAAAGAATCAAGGCCAGGGGGCCCACACCCTGTCCACAAGGGTGGGGGGCGCGCCCTCCCCCCTTGGCGCGCCCCCCTATCTTGTGGCCCCCCTGATGCTCCACCGACCTCAACTCCAACTCCATATATTCCGTTTCACAGAGAAAAAAATCAAAGAGAAATTTTCATCATGTTTTACAATACAGAGCCGCCGCCAAGCCCTAATCTCTCTCGGGAGGGCTGATCTGGAGTCCGTTCGGGGCTCCGGAGAGGGGGATTCGTCGCCGTCATCATCATCAACCATCCTCCATCACCAATTTCATGATGCTCACCGCCATGCGTGAGTAATTCCATCGTAGGCTTCCTGGACGGTGATGGGTTGGATGAGATGTACCATGTAATCAAGTTAGTTTTGTTAGGGTTTGATCCCTAGTATCCACTATGTTCTAAGATTGATGTTGCTATGACTTTGCTATGCTTAATGCTTGTCACTAGGGCCCGAGTGCCATGATTTCAGATCTGAACCTATTATGTTTTCATGAATATATGTGAGTTCTTGATCCTATCTTGCAAGTCTATAGTCACCTATTCTGTGTTATGATTTGACAACCCCGAAGTGACAATAATCGGGATACTCCTCGGTGATGACCATAGTTTGAGGAGTTCATGTATTCACTATGTGCTAATGCTTTGTTCCAGTTCTCTATTAAAAGGAGGCCTTAACATCCCTTAGTTTCCACTAGGACCCCGCTGCCACGGGAGGGTAGGACAAAAGATGCCATGCAAGTTCTTTTCCATAAGCACGTATGACTATATTCAGAATACATGCCTACATTACATTGATGAATTGGAGCTAGTTCTGTGTCACCCTATGTTATAATTATTACATGAGGAATCGCATCCGACATAATTATCCATCACTGATCCAATGCCTACGAGCTTTTCACATCTTGTGCTTCGCTTATTTACTTTTTCGTTGCCATTGTTACAACTACTACAAAACTGCTATCTTTTCTTTTGCCACTTTTACCACTACTATCATATTACTTAGCTACTAAATACTTTGCTGCAGATACTAAGTTATCCAGGTGTGGTTGAATTGACAACTCAACTGCTAATACTTAAGAATATTCTTTGGCTCCCCTTGTGTTGAATCAATAAATTTGGGTTGAATACTCTACCCTCGAAAGTTGTTGTGATCCCCTACACTTGTGGGTTATCAAGACTAGTTTCTGGAGCCATTGCCGGGGAGCATAGCTCTATTCTTTGAGTCACTTGGGATTTATATCTGTTGATCACTATGAGGAACTTGAAAGACGAAAGAACTAAGATTTTTCTCTCAACTACGAGGGGAGGTAAGGAACTGCCATGTAGCTCTACACTAGATTCTCCTTCTGTTTTGAGTAAGCTTGCGACACCTAAACCTGCTACTGCTATGAATTCTGATATGCCGCATGTTATTGATAATGACACTTCTGCTATGCATGATACTTATGATGAAACTACTTCTGTGCGTGATACTACGTTGCCACTAGGTGGATTTCTTGATGAACAACTTGCTAGGGTTAGAGAGAATGAAATTATTGAAGATGCTATTATTGATGATAGTGATGATGAAAGTTCTCCCCCTGATTATGAATTACCTGTTGTTCCTGAGGGTTAGGTTATGGATGAGGAAGCTGCTAGAGCTATCTTTGCTTGCGAAGATAAATATGATCTTAAGAAGTTATTAGCTAAATAGAAACAGCAATCTCTTAATGCTAGAATGAAACCTGACCCTGCTTTTTCTACTTCACCTATCTGTGTTACTGATAAGGATTATGAATTCTCTGTTGATCCTGAAATAATTACTTTAGTAGAATCTGATCCTTTTTATGGCCTTGAATCTGAAACTCTTGTGGCACATCTTACCAAGTTGAATGATATAGCCACCCTGTTTACTAATGATGAGAAGTCTCGCTATTATTATATCCTTAAGATATTTCTGTTCTCATTAAAGGGTAATGCTAAGACTTGGTTTAATTCTCTTGATCCTAGTTGTGTGCGTAGTCCCCAGGATATGATTCATTACTTCTCTACTAGATATTTCCCTACTCATAAGAAACAAGCTGCCTTGCGGGAAATATATAATTTTGTGCAAATCAAAGAAGACAGTCTCCCACAAGCTTGGGGGAGGATTCTCCGGTTACTTAATTCTTTGCCTGATCATCCTCTTAAGAAAAATGAAATACTTGATATCTTGTATAATGGACTAACCGATGCTTCCAAGGACTACTTGGATAGTTGTGATGGTTGTGTTTTCAGGGAAAGAATAGTCGACCAAGATGAATTACTATTGAATAATATGTTGACTAATGAAAATAATTGGACTCTTCCTGAGCCAATTCCTGAGCCAATTGAGCCAACTCCTGAACCTGCACCTAAACCAACTCCGAAGAAGAGAGGTGTTCTATTTCTCAGTCCTGAAGATATGCAAGAGGCAAAGAAATCGATGAAAGAAAAATGTATTAAAGCTGAAGATGTTAAGAATTTACCTCCTATTGAAGAAATACATGGTCTTAATATACCGCCTGTTGTAGAAACACATTGTCTTGATAACCCGACACAGGTAGTATAGGTAAATTCTTTCTATAGATATGATAAAGTTGAAATCCCATCTACTAAATTTCATAGCCCATGTTTATATGAATTTGACGACTTTTTGGCTAGACAAGAAAGTTTTAATGCTTATGTTGGTAGAGAATTAAAGAATAATGCTTTCGAGATAGGACGCTTGAGTGATTATATGGCTAGAGTTAAAGGTGAACTTAAACTCATTAGCAAATATGCTTCTATGGTTACCACTCAAGCAGAGCAAGTACTTAAAGCTCAAAGTGATTTGCTCGATGAATTAAATAACAAACATGCTATTAGAGTGGCTAGTAGAACTGGTAAAATGACTCAGGAACCTTTGTATCCTGAAGTCCAACCTAAGAGAATCGAGCAGGATTCTCAGAGAAATAATTTAGAGGCACCAAGTTCTTCTAAAAAGAAGAAAAAGAAAAACGTTAGGACTTTGCATGCTTCTAGTGAACCTGTTATAGACACACGTGAGAATCCCAATGATATTTCTATTTCTGATGCTGAGACACAATCAGGTGATGAACATGAACCTGGTGATAATGTTAAAGATAATGTTCATGTTGATGCTCAACCTAGTAATAACAATGAAGTAGAGGTTGAACCTATTGTTGATCTTGATAACCCACAATCAAAGAATCAACGTTATGATAAGAGAGATTTTGTTGCTAGGAAACACGGTAGAGAAAGAGAACCATGGGTTCAGAAACCCATGCCCTTTCCTCCTAAACAATCCAAGACAAAGGATGATGAGGATTTTGAGCGCTTTGCTGAAATGATTAGACCTATCTTCTTACGTATGCGCTTAAGTGATATGCTTAAATTAAATACTTATGCTAAATATATGAAGGATATCATTACTAATAAAAGAAAGATACCAGAAGCTGAAATATCCACCATGCTTGCTAATTATACTTTTAAGGGTGGAATACCAAAGAAACTTGGAGATCCAGGGGTACCAACTATACCATGCTCCATTAAAAGAAACTATGTTAAAACTGCTTTATGTGATCTTGGAGCAGGTGTTAGTGTTATGCCTCTCTCTTTATATCGTAGACTTGAATTGAATAAGTTGACACCTACTGAAATATCTTTGCAAATGGCTGATAAATCAACTGCTATACCTGTCGGTATTTGTGAGGATGTGCCCGTTGTGGTTGCAAATGTCACTATCTTAACGGGCTTTGTTAGTCTTGATATTCCCGAGGACGATAGTATGTCGATTATCCTTGGTAGACCTTTTTGAATACTGCAGGGGCTGTTATTGATTGCAACAAAGGCAATGTCACTTTTTATGTTAATGGTAATGAGCATACGGTACACTTTTTGAGGAAACAATCTCAAGTTCATAGCATCAATTCTATTGGAAAAGTTCCAGCTATCATTATTGGAGGTTTTGAATTTCCTCTTCCTACTGTCAAGAAAAAGTATGATATTCTAATTGTTGGGGATGTTCATATCCTCGTTGAGGTAACCTAGTGTTATTCGAAATTTCCCCGGTTCCGTGTTATTTGGAATGAGTTTGTTAACAAGACTTGATCAACCTTGTTAGTGGATTCATTTTGATGATCATGAGGTGGATGAAACTAGAAGGCACAACCTTCTGTACCCTCTTTTTACTTTCTTTTATTTAGATTAAATAAAGAAAAAATAGTATTATCTGTCCATTTTCTGATTTATCCGTGCAATAAAAAATATCCCAAAAATAAAAGTGCTCCAAATGCCTTGCAAATTTAGTATGACTTTTTATGGAATATTTGAGGATTTTAGGCACTGAAAACACTGCAGGGGGCAAGCACCTAGCCATGAGGGTGGAGGGCGCGCCCACACCCCCTGGGCGCGCCCCCCTGTCTCGTGGGCCCACGGTGGCCCCCCTCCACTTATTCCTGCACCCACACACTCCATCTTCTTCCCCAAAAAATCCCCATCCAGCTCAAGAACGAGTTCTATCTCATTTTGCTGCGATTTTTGATCTCCTTGCTCAAAGCTCCATTCACAAAACTGCTTTCAGAGATTGTTGCTTTGTATGTGACTCCTCCATTGGTCCAATTAGTTTTTGTTCTAGTGCTTTATTCATTGCAATTTTTTGCTGCATTGGTGACCCTGTTCTTGAGCTTGCATGTCAAATTTATGAGGTCCCAAGTAATTCTAATGCATGATATAGGTTCTAGGCACTTGTAGGAGTAGTTGCTACTAATCTTGTTTAGTTCTATTCACTTTTATTTTGAAGTTACTAAAAATTTCAGAATTTTTTCAAAAAAAGAATTATGTCTAGGAGAATGTACCAAGGTGGTTCCTCAACAAAGAAAGGACCCAGGTGGGCTATGCGTGAGCAAGACGAAGAACCACCAAGGGATGCTGAAGTGCGAGCTTGTGTGTGGCCATCAGACAAGTTTATGGTCAAAGCAGGCATCAAGTATGAATTTGACGCATATGTGCGTAATGCCGATCTTGAGGACTTCTTACAAGATAAGTGTCCTCTGTACTATCAATTGACCGATTCATTTGTGATAAGGTTTAAATATAAATCTTCACGTAATTCTCAGAATGTCTTGTTTGATATTTATGATAAATCTTATACCATGGACTTAGAAGATTTTACAACTGCTTGCAAACTCCCGCAGTGGGGCAATGTTAATGACCCCCATAGATCTGAATATAAAGACTTTCTTGCTAGTATTATGTTCGGGAACGTAGTAATTTCAAAAAAAAATCCTACGCACACGCAAGATCATGGTGATGCATAGCAACGAGAGGGGAGAGTGTGTCCACGTACCCTCATAGACCGTAAGCGGAAGCGTTATGACAACGCGGTTGATGTAGTCGTACGTCTTCACGATCCGACCGATCCAAGTACCGAACGTACGGCACCTCCGAGTTCAGCACACGTTCAGCTCGATGACGATCCCCGGACTCCAATCCAGAAAAGTGTCGGGGATGAGTTCCGTCAGCACGACGGCGTGGTGACGATGATGATGTTCTACCGGCACAGGGCTTCGCCTAAACCCCGCGACGATATGACCGAGGTGGAATATGGTGGAGGGGGGCACCGCACACGGCTAAGGAACGATCACGTAGATCAACTTGTGTGTTCTAGGGTGCCCCCCTGCCCCCGTATATAAAGGAGCAACGGGGGAGGCCGGCCGGCCCTTGTGGGCGCGCCAAGGAGGAGGAGTCCTCCTAGTAGGAGTAGGACTCCCTCTTTCCTACTCCTACTAGGAGGGGAAAGGAAGGGGGAGAGGGAGAGGGAAAGAGGGGGGCGCCGCCCCCCCTCTCCTAGTCCAATTTGGACCAGAAGGGGAGGGGGCGCGCGGCCCATGCTGGCTGCCCCTCTCTCTCTCCACTAAGGCCCATAAGGCCCATTACTTCTCCCGGGGGGGTTTCGGTAACCCTCCGGCACTCCGGTTTTCTTCGAAAACACCCGGAACACTTCCGGTGTCCCAATATAGTCGTCCAATATATCAATCTTTATGTCTCGACCATTTCGAGACTCCTCATCATGTCCGTGATCACATCTGGGACTCCGAACAAACTTCGGTACATCAAAACTTATAAACTCATAATAAAATTGTCATCGTAATGTTAAGCGTGCGGACCCTACGGGTTCGAGAACTATGTAGACATGACCTAGAACTATTCTCGGTCAATAACCAATAGCGGAACCTGGATGCTCATATTGGCTCCTACATATTCTACGAAGATCTTTATCGGTCAAACCGCATAACAACATACGTTGTTCCCTTTGTCATCGGTATGTTACTTGCTCGAGATTTGATCGTCGGTATCCAATACCTAGTTCAATCTCGTTACCGGCAAGTCTCTTTACTCATTACATAATGCATCATTCCGTAAATAACTCATTAGCTACATTGCTTGCAAGGCTTATAGTGATGTGCATTACCGAGAGGGCCTAGAGATACCTCTCCGACAATCGGAGTGACAAAACCTAATTTTGAAATATGCCAACCCAACATGTACCTTTGGAGACACCTGTAGTACTCCTTTATAATCACCCAGTTACGTTGTGACGTTTGGTAGCACCCAAAGTGTTCCTCCGGTAAACGGGAGTTGCATAATCTCATAGTTATAGGAACATGTATAAGTCATGAAGAAAGCAATAGCAATATACTAAACGATCAAGTGCTAGGCTAACGGAATGGGTCATGTCAATCACATCATTCTCCTAATGATGTGATCCTATTAATCAAATGACAACACATGTCTATGGTTAGGAAACATAACCATATTTGATTAATGAGCTAGTCAAGTAGAGGCATACTTGTGACTTTATGTTGGTCTATGTATTCACACATGTATTATGTTTCCGGTTAATACAATTCTAGCATGAATAATAAACATTTATCATGATATAAGGAAATAAATAATAATTTTATTATTGCCTCTAGGGCATATTTCCTTCAGTCTCCCACTTGCACTAGAGTCAATAATCTAGATTACACAGTAATGATTCTAATATCCATGGAGTCTTGGTGCTGATCATGTTTTGCTCGTGAGAGAGGCTTAGTCAATGGGTGTGCAACATTCAGATCCGTATGTATCTTGCAAATCTCTATGTCTCCCACCTAGACTTGGTCCCGGATGGAATTGAAGCGTCTCTTGATGTGCTTGGTCCTCTTGTGAAATCTGGATTCCTTTGCCAAGGCAATTGCACCAGTATTGTCACAGAAGATCTTCATTGGTCCCGATGCACTAGGTATGACACCTAGATCGAAAATGAACTCCTTCATCCAGACTCCTTCATTTGCTGCTTCCGAAGCAGCTATGTACTCCGCTTCACATGTAGATCCCGCCACGACGCTTTGTTTAGAACTGCACCAACTTACAACTCCACCGTTTAATAAAAACACGTATCCGGTTTGCGATTTAGAATCGTCCGGATCAGTGTCAAAGCTTGCATCAACGTAACCATTTACGACTAGCTCTTCGTCACCTCCATATACGAGAAACATATCCTTAGTCCTTTTCAGGTATTTCAGGATGTTCTTGACCGCTGTCCAGTGATCCACTCCTGGATTACTTTGGTACCTTCCTGCCAAGCTTATTGCTAAGCATATGTCAGGTCTGGTACACAACATTGTTGGGGAACGTAGCAGAAATTCAAAATTTCCTACGTGTCACCAAGATCTATCTATGGAGAAACAAGCAACAAGGGGAAGGAGAGTGCATCTACATACCCTTGTAGATCGCTAAGCGGAAGCGTTCAAGAGAACGGGGTTGAAGGAGTCGTACTCATCATGATCCAAATCACTGGAGATCCTAGTGCCGAATGGACGGCACCTCCGCGTTCAACACACGTACAGCCCGGTGACGTCTCCCACGCCTTGATCCAGCAAGGAGAGAGGGAGAGTGAGGGAGTCCTGGATTAGGGGGTGTCCGGATAGCCGGATTACCATCATCGGCCGAACTATCATCGGCCGGACTGTCATCAGCAACCGGACTCCAAGACTATGAAGATACAAGATTGAAGACTTCGTCCCGTGTCCGGATGGGACTTTCCTTGGCGTGGAAGGCAAGCTTGGCGATACGGATATGTAGATCTCCTACCATTGTAACCGACTCTATGTAACCCTAGCCCTCTCCGGTGTCTATATAAACCGGATGGCTCTAGTCCGTAGGACAACAACAACAACATCAACCCTTACAATCATACCATAGGCTAGCTTTTAGGGTTTAGCCTCCTTGATCTCGTGGTAGATCCACTCTTGTAAACATCCACAATATCAATATCAATCAATCAGGACGTAGGGTTCTACCTCCATCAAGAGGGCCCGAACCTGGGTAAAACATCGTGTCCCTTGTCTCCTGTTACCATCCGCCTAGACGCACAGTTCGGGACCCCCTACCCGAGATCCGCCGGTTTTGACACCGACATTGGTGCTTTCATTGAGAGTTCCTTTGTGTCGTCACCAATAGGCTTGATGGCCTCTTCAATCAACAACGACGCGGTCCTGGGTGAGACTTTTCTCCCCGGACAGATCTTCGTATTCGGCGGCTTCGCACTGCGGGCCAACTCACTTGGCCATCTGGAGCAGATCGAAAGCTACGCCCCTGACCGTCAGGTCAGGTTTGGAAGCCTAAACTTCACGGCCGACATCCGCGGGGACTTGATCCTCGATGGATCAGAGCCACAGCCGAGCGTGCCGCACTGTCACGATGGGCATGACCTAACTCTGCCGCCGGACAGTACCTTGGAGGCCGCACACGAATCCGCTCCGACCCATAGTCCGGAGCCGATCGCGCAGATCGAGGATGGGTGGCTGGACACCGCCTCGGGAGCTGCAACTTCCACGGCGATGGAGCCGAACACTGACCTTGTCCTACATAAAGCTCATGACTCCGAGGTGCCGGACTCCCTACCGGACTCCTAACCTCCTGCGCCCCTGCCAGTCGAATCTGATTGGGCGCCGATCATGGAATTCACCGCTGCGGACATGTTTCAGCACTCGCCCTTCGGCGACATCTTAAATCCGCTGAAGCATCTCTCGCTATCCGGAGAGCCCTGGCCGGACTATGGCCAGGATGGTTGGGACGCGGACGACGAAGAAATTCAGAGCCCACCCACCACCCACTTTGTAGCCACTGTCGATGATTTAACTGACGTGCTAAACTACGACTCCGAAGACATCGACGGTATGGACGACGATGACGGAGACAATCTAGAACCAGCGCCTACAGGGCACTGGAAGGCCACCTCATCACATGACGTATATATGGTGGATACCCCAAAAGGAAGCGACGACGAGGATCAACGGGGCGCGACAAAGGATAATCCCGCCGATAAACAACCAAAACGGCGACACAAGCGCCGCCCTAAACCCCGCCTCGGCAAGAACAGCATTCCCAATGACCCAGCTTTAGAGCAGGGCCAACCAGTGGACGATGAACATGCAACCAAGCAACCGTCCGAACAAGACGAACCAGATGATCAACCCCTTCCCGGAGCAACCAGCAGTCCGGACAACCTCACACCGGACACACCAACGGAGCATAAGAACCTTCACAAAAAACTCGTCGCCACTGCAAGAAGTTTGAAGAAGGAAAAACGGAAGCTCAAAACAGCGGAAGACATACTCAGAATGAAGTGGAACAAAATACTCAAGACCGCAAGCATGGCAATGGCCATCAAACAAAGAGCTACCCGAAGCGCAAGCTGCTGCCAGAATTTGATGAGGAAGCCATAGAGCCCTCACAATCAAAAAATAAAGAGGCCGCCTAGCCGGATAGACGGCCAGATGACAGGCCAAAAGCGGCAAACGGCGCCGCACACAAGCCGACTTATGATCCTGGGAAGATAGACGACCCAACCAGGTCCATCTACGGGCCAAAAAAGAGGGCCCCAGGAAGTAACACAACACGACAAGTGTTCGAAGACAGCGGCACACCCAAATACAGGGGCGCCGCACACCGACTATGTTTCACCGATGAGGTGCTGGATCATGAATTCCCAGCAGGGTTTAAACCCATAAACATAGAGGCATATGACGGAACAACAAACCCTGGAGTCTGGATAGAAGATTACATACTACACATACACATGGCTAGAGGAGATGATCTCCACGCCATAAAATATCTACCCCTCAAGCTCAAAGGGCCAGCTCGGCATTGGCTTAAAAGCCTCCCAGAAAATACTGTTGGAAGTTGGGAAGAGCTTGAGGATGCGTTTAGAGCAAATTTTCAAGGGACTTATGTCCGACCTCCGGATGTAGACGATCTAAGTCAGATAACTCAACAGCCCGGAGAGTCAGCGCGCAAATTCTGGAACAGGTTCCTTACCAAAAAGAACCAAATAGTCGACTGTCCGGACGCGGAAGCCTTAGTAGCTTTCAAACACAATGTCCGAGACGAATGGCTTGCCAGACACCTCGGCCAAGAGAAGCCAAGAACAATGGCCGCGCTAACAAGCCTCATGACGCGCTTTTGCGCAGGAGAAGACAGCTGGCTAGCAAGATGCAGCACCAGCGACCCGAGTACATCCGAGATCAGAGATGGAAACGGAAAATCATGACACAGGAAAGATAAGCGCCGGAATAAAGAAAGAAGCCCAAAGAGCACGACGGTCAGCACCGGATTCAAAAGCTCGCGGCCAAACAATAAAACACTGCCTCTTAAGGACAACAGTGACGAGCTATCCAACTTAAACAAAATTTTGGATCGGATATGTCAAATCCACAGTACCTCCGGAAGGCCTGCAAACCATACCAACCGAAATTGTTGGGTTTTTAAACAGTCCGACAGACTCAACGCCGAACACAAGGGGCTCGATGCGCCAAGCGAGGACGACGACGAACCCCACCAGCAGAGCACCGGAAGTCAGAAGACTTTCCCACAAGAAGTCAAAACAGTCAACTCACTTCACGTGATAGTACGGAAATACAACACGGCACTCGCTAAGACAAGTGTCGCACGGTCCACCCCAGCGGAACACCGAGATTGGATGTCAAAACCAATCACTTTCGACCATCAGGATTATTCCAGAAGTATCCGGAATGCAGGATGGACTGCTCTGATATTGGATCCCATAATAGACGGACTGCGATTTACGCAAGTTCTGATGGACGGCGGCAGTGACTTAAACCTGCTATATCCGGACACAATCCGCAAGTTGGGGATAGACCCTACTACAATTCGACATAGCCGCACTTCCTTCAAAGGAGTGGCGCCAGGCCCTTACGCCAGGTGCACAGGTTCATTATTACTAGAAGTTGTGTTCGGGTCACCTGACAACTTCTGACAAGAAAAGCTAACCTTTCATGTCGCCCCATTCAAAAGTTGCTATCAAGCACTACTGGGACGTGAAGCTTTCGTCCGCTTTAACGCAATACCACACTACGCGTCTCTTACGCTTAAAATGCCCGGTCCACGCGGCATCATTTCATTAAAAAGGTCGGCCAAGACCCCGGACACGGCTGGACGGGTCCGGAATAAATAAGCTAGGGGCTACCTAGCCGCACACCCCTTTACAAGGGTTTGTGTATATAAGCTATAATGAGCTACCATAGGCTCAGCTTTCTACATTTATTTTTCATTTTTTATGTACCTGTTGGCACGATTTCTTTTCAGACTAAGTTCCTCTCTTTTTACAGATGAACAACATGCACACCCGTCTAGGATACGGCACAACGGAGACACAGGCGCAGACGTGCAGTAGGGACCCGTTTCAAGGATTCTTTTCAGACTAAGACACTACGTAAACCTTTCTTACTGTCTCTTGTTGCTATAATCCCCTGGTTTCTCATTATAACCAGAGTGGAGACTGGTGTTTTGGCATCGGCCGCGCCAGAGGAACCTGCCCGTACCTGGACACAAGGGGCTTAGGGCATTATGCTGCCCGCTATTGTAAAAGACCAAACACCTTCGGGAGTGTTCGGCGTCTCGAGTTAGGCCTTATATGCATCAGCTCCGAATCATGTCTTTGGTCAAATGTTGGGTTTGCCCGGCTCCTGTGTTTTGCTGCCTTACGTTCCGTATCATCGGCTAACGCGGCACCAGGAGAACTACTGCGATTGTGCCCCAGTTCGGCTGGGCGAGCACCTTAGTAGAGAAAGCTTAAAACTGACTGTCATGATACAGCGAGAGACTGGTCAACCACTCGATCGACCAAGGGAATGTTTAGAATTCCTCTGCTTTGATGAAGGGCCGTTTCCCGGTCAGGCACATACGCGCCCCAAATTGGGAGGGCGCGGTGCCCCCAGGGGCTATGTTGTAGCCCCACCCTCGAACTCCATGGCTAAGTAAAAGTGATAAAGCATTATAGTCCGGTTTCCTCGTTTGCTACGCTACCACCTCCTTTACAGGACCGAGACGTCGGATTAAGTGTGAAAACGCACTATTTTTTGCGAACACCCCCGCACCTTGTGCGTGGGGGCTGAAGCCGACGACTGCCATCTTTCAGGTTATACACACGTATACATGAATGGCCGCATAGGAGATATTACATTACTTGAACGCACAAGTATAAAAGGTGCTTACATCATAAATATTGTTTTACAACATAAAACGTTCATTTGAACGTAACATTTTTTGAACACTGCGACTCTATTACACGAGCACCACGCAGCACTTCGCCAAAATAGTGCTCGGCGGGTAACCGGCTATCGTCCGAACCCGGGGTCGCAATAGTGGTGGCATCCATCTCTGTCCAATGTGCCTTCACACGGGCGAGTGCCATCCGCGCACCCTCTATGCATGCCGATCGCTTCATCGCCTTCATATACGGCACCACCCCAAGAAATTGCTGCAATAAGCCAAAGTAACTCTTCGGCTTGGGCCTATCCGGCCAGACATGGGTCACGATATCCGTCATGGCAAGCCCGGACAACCTATTCAGCTCAGCCCACTCGCCCAAATGGTCGGTCAGCGGAAGTGAACGCTCCGGACTATGGAATTGAGACCAAAACAGCTCTTCCGTCTCGTGATCCTTCTGGCTTCGAAAATGCACAACGGCATCCGCCGCACTCGCTGCTAAGTCCATATAAGGGTCCTCCGGACCCCACAGTTGGCCCAGCTGAGCATACTTTCGATCCGTAAACCTTCGGCGCAGCAGAAAAGGCTTGCCAGCTACAATGTCTCCAGCCTGGCGCAGCTCTTCCTTTATAGCCCGCATTGCAGAGCGGGCATCCTTGGCTTCGGCGGTGGCCTTCCCCAGGTCTTCTTGCACCACCAGGCGTTGCTTCTCAAGAGCCTCATTGCGGTCGGTAGCATTTTTTAACTTCACGGCCATTTCGGCCATCTCTTCCCTGCTTCGGCAGTGTGCGGCCCTTTCGGCCGCTAACTCTTCGGCCGCCCTCGAGGCCGCCGCATTACTCCTTCTGGCCTGCTCCTTGGCTTGAGCAAGTTCGGCCCGAAGGCTCTCCACAGTAGCGGCACTATCTGCATTTCACACACATGTTGTAAGGAGCTGGCTTCGGCTCCCTTACCAAGTGACCGCACAAAAACACTTACCTTGCGACTCATCAAGTCGCCTGTTGACCAGCGCGATGTCCGCATCCGCAACGGTGAGTTGCCGCTTTAGTTCAGCAACTTCATCAGTCCGGCTGGCCCCCGGACGACCCGCCACCTACATAGGCAAGGCAAAAATTTAAACCTGCGATTTTGATCCTCGGCACGCTGTTGCTTTCGACAACCTACCGAGTCTCAGGGGCTACTATCTATACAGGGAGCATTCTATATGCAAAACTGTTAAAAGGTGTGTCATTTTTTACGTACCTCAAACCCCGCCAGCAAACTCCTGACGGCATTAGGCAACCCGCCTTCGGCGGATGAAATCCTTTCAATCACCACACTCATCAATACGTGGTGATCTTCTGAGATAGACGCCTTCTCAAGCAGATCCTTCAGCCGAACACCAGTTGGCGCCGAACTATCCGGCTTCGCCAAACCCGGGGGCTCCCTCCGTGACGACACTTCAGGCTCGTCCGCCCTATCCGATGGCGCCCCGGACGGGGTCGTCTCGCTCTCCATCATCTCCGGACGAAGGTCCCCCGAAGACGAGCTCATTTGTGAAGGACGGAGATCCGAACTACAAGGTAAAAACTTTAGTTATCCTCAGAAGTACAAAAAGGGATGTCCCTTATTATAAAAATCCTTTCTTTCTACTTACGGCTCGTTGGAGAGCTGATCCTTTAAGGGAAACTGTGCGGCCGGGGCCTCCCCGGACGCAGGACCCTCTGGTGAAGATTTCTTCCCCCGTTTAGGGGCTTTGGCCCCCGGGTCCTCGGAGGCAATCCTCTTCTCCCCTTGGAGGGAGGGATTCTCGATCCCCCCTCTTTCAAGAGCCTCCTTAGGCGAGGCAGTAGCTTTTCCACTTTCCCCTTCGCCTTCCTCTGGAGGCGCAACCTCCAACATCCGGACCATCACGGAATCCGGCGCGGTCTCTGGGAGGGGGGCCGGACACCATATTAATTTTGCTTCCGCTATCCACTCCTGTTTAGAAGGAAATTGGTCATAAGGCGAATTATCAAAAGGCAAACAAACGGTATGTCCGGAATTGGAACTACTTACTTGAGTATCCGGGCGATTGCAGCTTAGGCCAGCATCCTCGGTCAATTCCGAACGCGCCTCTTGCGATCCGAAGAATAATTTGTACATCTCCAGGGGTGTCATACCCATGAAGTGTTGAAGAATCCGTGGTCCCTCCGGATTAAATTCCCGTAGTCGGAGAGGACGGCGTTTGCAGGGCAAGTGACGCATGATCAGCATAACCTGCATCACCACGACCAGATCGATCTCCCTCGCCTGGAGATCTCAAATCCGGCCCTGCAGTAGGGGCACGTCCTTTGACAGCCCCCAGTTGAGCCCTTGGTTGACCCACGACATCAACCGTTGTGGAGGTCCCGGGCGGAATAAGGGCGGCGGCTTTTGTTTGCGGCCCCTCGGAACGGTAATATAGAACCACTCTCGCTGCCACAAGCCGAGCTCCTCTTGGAAGGAGCCCGCGGGCCACGGGGCATCGGCTCTCCTGCTGACGGCCGCCCCGCCGCACTCCGCTTGACGCCCCCCGATCATCTTCGGCGCCACATTGAAGGTCTTCAGCCACAGGCCGAAGTGAGGGGTGATGCGGAGGAAGGCTTCGCAGACGACGATAAATGTGGAGATATGGAGGATGGACTCCGGAGCCAAATCGTGGAATTCCAACCCATAGTAAAACATGAGCCCTCTTACAAAAGGATCCATCGGGAAGCCTAAACCCCGACGGAGGTGGGATACAAAAACAACATACTCGCCAGGCTCGGGGGTGGGGATGGCCTGCCCTTCGGCAGGCAACCTATGCGAAATCTCGTAAGTCAGGTACTTGGCCTCCCGCAGCTTTAGCACGTCCTCCTCTGTGACGGAGGAGGGCATCCACCGGCCCTGGAGGTCGGAACCGGACATTATTGAAGGTCCGAAGCGCTCGAATTTGGGGCTCTAGGTGCTGGAACTTGGAGCAGGAAGAGGATTCGATGAAGGATTGAAGAAAAGAAACGAGCCTTGGTCCCGTTATAAAGAGGGAGAATACCAAGAGCCGTCTCCGTGACCGTTCGGGACTCGCCTTCGATAGAGGGGGCGTGGCGACGGGCACGGTTGGGTTACCCACGTTCGTATTGATGATAATCCCGGATTAAGGGGGAACACGATCTCTGCTTCGACAAGACGTGCCAGGAAAACGCTTCGCTAAATGCGCTGAGGTGGTAAAATATAAACCGATTCAAGTAATGACTTGGTAGTGGTGTGACGTCATGCCGCAAAAAACGTCAGCAGATTGAACTTGTGTATATATTATTATTCTCTCTACGGTGGAATGTGAAATTTATTTTGCAGAGCCGGACACTATCCTGGTGTTCATAATCTTCTATGAATTATTAGGAGGAGGAACCTGCCTTGCAATGCCGAACAATATGCGCGCCGGACTCATCGTCATTGAAGCCTGGTTCAGGGGCTACTGAGGGAGTCCTGGATTAGGGGGTGTCCGGATAGCCGGATTACCATCATCGGCCGAACTATCATCGGCCGGACTATCATCATCAACCGGACTCCAAGACTATGAAGATACAAGATTGAAGACTTCGTCCCATGTCCGGATGGGACTTTCCTTGGCGTGGAAGGCAAGCTTGGCGATACGGATATGTAGATCTCCTACCATTGTAACTTACTCTATGTAACCCTAGCCCTCTCCGGTGTCTATATAAACCGGATGACTCTAGTCCGTAGGACAACAACAACAACATCAACCCTTACAATCATACCATAGGCTAGCTTTTAGGGTTTAGCCTCCTTGATCTCGTGGTAGATCCACTCTTGTAAACATCCACAATATCAATATCAATCAAGCAGGACGTAGGGTTTTACCTCCATCAAGAGGGCCCGAGCCTGGGTAAAACATCGTGTCCCTTGTCTCCTGTTACCATCCGTCTAGACGCACAGTTCGGGACCCCCTACCCGAGATCTGCCGGTTTTGACACCGATAGAGAGGTTGAGGAAGACTCCATCCAACAGCAGCATAACGGCGTGGTGATGATGGAGGAGCGTGGCAATCCTGCAGGGCTTCGGCAAGCACCGCGGGAAAGGAGAAGGGAGAGAGGTAGGGCTGCGCCAGGGAGAGGTAAAAACTCATGTGTTGGCAGCCCCAAAACCCTCAAGTATATATAGGGGAGAGGGAGGGGGGTGCGCCCCCTCTAGGGTTTCCACCCCAAGGGGTGCGGCTGCCCCCAATCCCATCTAAGGGTGGCGGCCAAGGGGGGAGAGGGGGGAAACTTGCCCCCCCAAGTTAGGTGGAAGCACCCCCTCCCCAAACCCTAGGCGCCTTGGGCCCTTGTGGGGGGGCGCACCAGCCCACCTGGGGCTGGTCCCCTCCCACACTTGGCCCATGCAGCCCTCCGGGACCGGTGGCCCCACTTGGTGGACCCCCGGGACCCTCCCGGTGGTCCCGGTACGTTACCGATAAAACCCGAAACTTTTCCGGTGACCAAAACAGGACTTCCCATATATAAATCTTTACCTCCGGACCATTCCGGAACTCCTCGTGACATCCGAGATCTCATCCGGGACTCCGAACAACATTCGGTAACCACATACAAACTTCCTTTATAACCCTAGCGTCATCGAACCTTAAGTGTGTAGACCCTACGGGTTCGGGAACCATGCAGACATGACCGAGACGTTCTCCGGTCAATAACCAACAGCGGGATCTGGATACCCATGTTGGCTCCCACATGTTCCACGATGATCTCATCGGATGAACCACGATGTCAAGGACTCAATCAATCCTGTATACAATTCCCTTTGTCTAACGGTATTGTACTTGCCCGAGATTCGATCGTCGGTATACCCATACCTTGTTCAATCTCGTTACCGGCAAGTCTCTTTACTCGTTCCGTAACACATCATCCCGTGATCAACCCCTTGGTCACATTGTGCACATTATGATGATGTCCTACCGAGTGGGCCCAGAGATACCTCTCCGTCACATGGAGTGACAAATCCCAGTCTCGATTCGTGCCAACCCAACAGATACTTTCGGAGATACCTGTAGTGCACCTTTATAGCCACCCAGTTACGTTGTGACGTTTGGTACACCCAAAGCATTCCTACGATATCCGGGAGTTTCACAATCTCATGGTCTAAGGAAAAGATACTTGACATTAGAAAAGCTTTAGCATACGAACTACACGATCTCTGTGCTAGGCTTAGGATTGGGTCTTGTCCATCACATCATTCTCCCAATGATGTGATCCCATTATCAATGACATCCAATGTCCATGGTTAGGAAACCGTAACCATCTATTGATCAACGAGCTAGTCAACTAGAGGCTTACTAGGGACCTGGTGTTGTCTATGTATCCACACATGTATCTGAGTTTCCTATCAATACAATTATAGCATGGATAATAAACGATTATCATGAACAAGGAAATATAATAATAACTAATTTATTATTGCCTCTAGGGCATATTTCCAACAAGCATTGCATACATGATAGAGCCTATGGCTGAAGCATAGGGAACATCTTTCATTTTCTCTCTATCTTCTGCTGTGGTCGGCCATTGAGTCTGACTCAACTTCACACCTTGTAGCACGGGCAAGAACCCTTTCTTTGCCTGATCCATTTTGAACTTTTTCAAAATTTTATCAAGGTATGTGCTTTGTGAAAGTCCTATTAAGCGTCTTGATCTATCTCTATAAATCTTGATGCCCAATATGTAAGCAGCTTCACCGAGGTCTTTCATCGAAAAACTTTTATTCAAGTATCCCTTTATGCTATCTAGAAATTCTATATCATTTCCAATTAATAATATGTCATCTACATATAATATCAAAAATGCTACAGAGCTCCCACTCACTTTCTTGTAAATACATGCTTCTCCAAAAGTCTGTACAAAACCATATGCTTTGATCACACTATCAAAGCATTTATTCCAACTCCGAGATGCTTGCACCAGTCCATCAATGGATCGCTGGAGCTTGCACACTTTGTTAGCACCTTTTGGATCAACAAAACCTGCTGGCTGCATCATATACAACTCTTCTTCCAGAAATCCATTCAAGAATGCAGTTTTTACATCCATTTGCCAAATTTCATAATCATAAAATGCAACAATTGCTAACATGATTCGGACAGACTTAAGCATCGCTACGGGTGAGAAAGTCTCATCGTAGTCAACCCCTTGAACTTGTCGAAAACCTTTCGCAACAAGTCGAGCTTTATAGACAGTTACATTACCATCAGCGTCAGTCTTCTTCTTAAAGATCCATTTATTCTCAATGGCTTGTTGATCATCGGGCAAGTCAAC
Source organism: Triticum timopheevii (assembly GCA_963921465.1). NCBI lineage: Eukaryota > Viridiplantae > Streptophyta > Magnoliopsida > Poales > Poaceae > Triticum > Triticum timopheevii. The sequence continues at coordinate 455,722,373 of OY997262.1, read as the reverse complement.
CAAAGTCCATACTTTGTTCTCATACATGGATCCCATCTCAGATTTCATGGCCTCTAGCCATTTTGCGGAATCTGGGCTCATCATCGCTTCCTCATAGTTCGTAGGTTCATCATGGTCAAGTAACATGACTTCCAGAATAGGATTACCGTACCACTCTGGTGCGGATCTTACTCTGGTAGACCTACGAGGTTCAATACAAACTTGATCTGAAGTTTCATGATCAATATCATTAGCTTCCTCACTAATTGGTGTAGTTGTCACAGGAACCGGTTCTTGTGATGAACTACTTTCCAATAAGGGAGCAGGTACAGTTACCTCATCAAGTTCTACTTTCCTCCCACTCACTGCTTTCGAGAGAAACTCCTTCTCTAGAAAGGATCCGAATTTAGCAACGAAAATCTTGCCCTCAGATCTATGGTAGAAGGTGTACCCAACAGTTTCTTTTGGGTATCCTATGAAGACACATTTCTCCGATTTGGTTTCGAGCTTATCTGGTTGAAGTTTCTTCACATAAGCATCGCATCCCCAAACTTTAAGAAACGACAACTTTGGTTTCTTGCCAAACCTCAGTTCATGAGGCGTCGTCTCAACATATTTTGATGGTGCCCAATTTAACGTGAATGCGGCCGTCTCTAAAGCATAACGCCAAAACAATAGCGGTAAATCAGTAAGAGACATCATAGACCGCACCATATCTAGTAAAGTACGATTACGACGTTCGGACACACCATTTCGTTGTGGTGTTCCGGGTGGCATGAGTTGCGAAACTATTCCGCATTGTTTTCAAATGTAAACCAAACTCGTAACTCAAATATTCTCCTCCACGATCAGATCGTAGAAATTTAATTTTCTTGTTACGATGATTTTCCACTTCACTCTGAAATTCTTTGAACTTTTCAAAAGTTTCAGACTTGTGTTTCATTAAGTAGATATACCCATATCTGCTCAAATCATCTGTGAAGGTGAGAAAATAACGATATCCGCCTCGAGCCTCAACATTCATTGGACCACAAACATCAGTATGTATGATTTCCAACAAATCAGTTGCTCGCTCCATAGTTCCGGAGAACGGCGTTTTGGTCATCTTGCCCATGAGGCACGGTTCGCAAGTACCAAGTGATTCATAATCAAGTGATTCCAAAAGCCCATCGGTATGGAGTTTCTTCATGCGCTTTACACCGATATGACCCAAACGGCAGTGCCACAAATAAGTTGCACTATCATTATCAACTCTGCATCTTTTGGTTTCAACACTATGAATATGTGTATCACTACTATCGAGATGCAATAAAAATAGACCACTCTTCAAGGGTCCATGACCATAAAAGATATTACTCATATAAATAGAACAACCATTATTCTCTGACTTAAATGAATAACCGTCTCGCATCAAACAAGATCCAGATATAATGTTCATGCTTAACGCTGGCACCAAATAACAATTATTTAGGTCTAAAACTAATCCCGATGGTAGATGTAGAGGTAGCGTGCCGACCGCGATCACATCGACTTCGGAACCATTTCCCACGCGCATCGTCACCTCGTCCTTAGCCAATCTTCGCTTAATCCGTAGTCCCTTTTTCGAGTTGCAAATATTAGCAACAGAACCAGTATCAAATACCCAGGTACTACTGCAAGCATTAGTAAGGTACACATCAATAACATGTATATCACATATACCTTTGTTCACTTTGCCATCCTTCTTATCCACCAAATACTTGGGGTAGTTCCGCTTCCAGTGTCCAGTCTGCTTGCAGTAGAAGCACTCAGTCTCAGGCTTAGGTCCAGACTTGGGTTTCTTCTCTTGAGCAGCAACTTGTTTGCTGTTCTTCTTGAAGTTCCCCTTCTTCTTCCCTTTGCCCTTCTTTTGAAACTGGTGGTCTTGTTAACCATCAACACTTGATGCTCCTTCTTGATTTCTACCTCCGCAGCTTTTAGCATTGCGAAGAGCTCGGGAATAGTCTTGTCCATCCCTTGCATATTATAGTTCATCAGGAAGCTCTTGTAGCTTGGTGGCAGTGACCGAAGAATTTTGTCAATGACACTATCATCAGGAAGATTAACTCCCAGTTGAATCAAGTGATTATTATACCCAGACATTTTGAGTATGTGTTCACTGACAGAACTATTCTCCTCCATCTTGCAGCTATAGAACTTATTGGAGACTTCATATCTCTCAATCCGGGCATTTGCTTGAAATATTAACTTCAACTCCTGGAACATCTCATATGCTCCATGACGTTCAAAACGTCGTTGAAGAACCGGTTCTAAGCCATAAAGCATGGCACACTGAACTATCGAGTAGTCATCAGCTTTGCTCTGCCAGACGTTCTTAACGTTGTCAGTTGCATCAGCAGTAGGCCTGGCACCCAGCGGTGCTTCCAGGACGTAATTCTTCTGTGCAGCAATGAGGATAATCCTCAGGTTACGGACCCAGTCCGTGTAATTGCTACCATCATCTTTCAACTTTGCTTTCTCAAGGAACGCATTAAAATTCAATGGAACAACAGCACGAGCCATCTATCTACAACAAACATAGACAAGCAAAATACTATCAGGTACTAAGTTCATGATAAATTTAAGTTCAATTAATCATATTACTTAAGAACTCCCACTTAGATAGACATCCCTCTAATCCTCTAAGTGATTACGTGATCCATATCAACTACACCATGTCCGATCGTCACGTGAGATGGAGTAGTTTCAACGGTGAACATCAATATGTTGATCATATCTACTATATGATTCATGCTCGACCTTTCGGTCTCTGTGTTCCGAGGCCATATCTGTTATATGCTAGGCTCATCAAGTTTAACCTGAGTATTCCGCGTGTGCAACTGTTTTGCACCCGTTGTATTTGAACATAGAGCCTATCACACCCGATCATCACGTGGTGTCTCAGCACGAAGAACTTTCACAACGGTGCATACTCAGGGAGAACACTTCTTGGTAATTTAGTGAGAGATCATCTTAAAATGCTACCGTCAATCAAAGCAAGATAAGATGCATAAAGGGTAAACATCACATGCAATCAATATAAGTGATATGATATGGTCATCATCATCTTGTGCTTGTGATCTCCATCTTCGAAGCACCGTCGTGATCACCATCGTCACCGGCGCGACACCTTGATCTCCATCGTAGCATCGTTGTCGTTACGCCATCTATTGCTTCTATGACTATCGCTACCACTTAGTGATAAAGTAAAGCAATTACAGGGCGTTTGCATTTCATACAATAAAGCGACAACCATATGGCTCCTGCCAGTTGCCGATAACTTCGGTTACAAAACATGATCATCTCATACAATTAAATATAGCATCACGTCTTGACCATATCACATCACAACATGCCCTGCAAAAACAAGTTAGACGTCCCCTACTTTGTTGTTGCAAATTTTACGTGGCTGCTACGGGCTTAGCAAGAACCGTTCTTACCTACGCATCAAAACCACAACGATAGTTCGTCAAGTTAGTGTTGTTTTAACCTTCGCAAGGACCGGGCGTAGCCACACTCGATTCAGCTAAAGTGAGAGAGACAGACACCCGCCAGCCACCTTTAAGCACGAGTGCTCGTAACGGTGAAACCAGTCTCGCGTAAGCGTACGCGTAATGTCGGTCCGGGCCGCTTCATCTCACAATACCGCCGAACCAAAGTATGACATGCTGGTAAGCAGTATGACTTGTATCGCCCACAATTCCCTTGTGTTATACTCGTGCATATGACATCTACGCATAAAACCTGGCTCTGATGCCACTGTTCGGGTAGTAATTTCAAAAAATAAAATCCTACGCACACGCAAGATCATGGTGATGCATAGCAATGAGAGGGGAGAGTGTGTCCATGTACCCTCATAGACCGTAAGCGGAAGCATTATGACAACGCGGTTGATGTAGTCGTACGTCTTCACGATCCGGCCGATCCAAGTACCGAACGTACGGCACCTCCAAGTTCAGCACACGTTCAGCTCGATGATGATCCCCGGACTCCGATCCAGCAAAGTGTCGGGGATGAGTTCCGTCAGCACGACGGCGTGCTGACGATGATGATGTTCTACCGGTGCAGGGCTTCGCCTAAACTCCATGACGATATGACCGAGGTGGAATATGGTGGAGGGGGGCACCGCACACGGCTAAGGAACGATTACATAGATCAACTTGTGTTTTCCAGGGTGCACCCTGCCCCCATATATAAAGGAGCAAGGGGGGAGTCCGGCCGGCCCTTGGGGGCGCGCCAAGGAGGAGGAGTCCTCCTCCTAGTAGGAGTAGGACTCCCTCTTTCCTACTCCTACTAGGAGGGGAAAGGAAGGGGGAGAGGGGGAGGGAAAGAGGGGGGCGCTGCCCCACCTCTCCTAGTCCAATTCGGACCAGAAGGGGAGGGGGCGCGTGGCCCATGCTGGCTGCTCCTCTCTCTCTCCACTAAGGCCCATAAGGCCCATTACTTCTCCTGGGGGGGGTTCCGGTAACCCTCCGGCACTCCGGTTTTCTCCAAAAACACCCGGAACACTTCCGGTATCCGAATATAGTCGTCCAATATATCAATCATTATGTCTCGACCATTTCGAGACTCCTCGTCATGTCCGTGATCACATCCGGGACTCCGAACAAACTTCGGTACATCAAAACTTATAAACTCATAATAAAACTGTCATCGTAACGTTAAGCGTGCGGACCCTACGGGTTCGAGAACTATGTAGACATGACCTAGAACTATTCTCGGTCAATAACCAATAGCGGAACCTGGATGCTCATATTGGCTCCTACATATTCTACGAAGATCTTTATCGGTCAAACCGCATAACAACATACGTTGTTCCCTTTGTCATCGGTATGTTACTTGCCCGAGATTTGATTGTCGGTATCCAATACCTAGTTCAATCTCGTTACCGGCAAGTCTCTTTACTCGTTACGTAATGCATCATTCCATAACTAACTCATTAGCTACATTGCTTGCAAGGCTTATAGTGATGTGCATTACCGTGAGGGCCCAGAGATACCTCTCCGACAATCGGAGTGACAAAACCTAATCTCGAAATACGCCAACCCAACATGTACCTTCGGGGACACCTGTAGTACTCCTTTATAATCACCCAGTTACGTTGTGACGTTTGGCAGCACCCAAAGTGTTCCTCCGGTAAATGGGAGTTGCATAATCTCATAGTTATAGGAACATGTATAAGTCATGAAGAAAGCAATAGCAATATACTAAACGATCAAGTGCTAGGCTAACGGAATGGGTCATGTCAATCACATCATTCTCCTAATGACGTGATCCTATTAATCAAATGACAACACATGTCTATGGTTAGGAAACATAACCATCTTTGATTAATGAGCTAGTCAAGTAGAGGCATACTAGTGACGTTATGTTGGTCTATATATTCACACATGTATTATGTTTCCGGTTAATACAATTCTAGCATGAATAATAAACATTTATCATGATATAAGGAAATAAATAATACCTTTATTATTGCCTCTAGGGCATATTTCCTTCATATTACTGTGGGAGAATCTAGGGATATAGCACAAGCTACCATAGGGATCATTCATTTTCCTGCTATACATTATTTTGCTCTCTTCATTGGTAGATGCATTAACGGTAAAGATGAAGCATGTCACATGTGTGTCCCTGATCTTTGTGTCCTCAAGAGTGCTGTGTTAGGTAATAACGATTACAACTTGGGGGCAATAGTAGCACGTAGGTTGCATAATAATGTTATGTCTGGAGATTTATTTGGGGGGATTTATGCGACCCGTGTTGCTAATTGTCTTGGTATAGCCCCACGAGAGGGGGATATGGAGTTGCTTCCTGCTTATTTAGATTATGACGCAATGGTCAAACATCGTTTTCTTTTGAGTAACGAACAATTCCTCCAGTACCGACTAATCTTTGACAGACGTAGCGCTGTCCATGTTACTCTCCCTGCTCCTTCCCTTTTTGATTACTAGGCAAAACAAAGATATTTTGTTACCAGGGAGGAGGCAGCTAAACACGAGGGGAGAGCAGAGGCGGCTCACCAACACACCGCAGCTCAGGATGCATTTGCTGCTGCATCTCAGTACGACCCCAGTTATAACTATGGATATCAGCCAGGCTATCCTTGGCATTAGACCAACTTAGGCCAAAAGCCTAAGCTTGGGGGAGTACGTATTTCTCACCGACTTTACATTCATGTTCACACATTATTCTAGTTGTCGGTGATCATACTCTTTCATTGTATTATCCATGCTAGTTTAATTTTCTTTTTCTAGCATTCTTCTTGTGTGTTTGATAAACTTTAATAAAAACAAAAAAAATTAGTTAGTTTAATTTCCATGCTTTTAGTAGTAATTAAAATGAAAACCCAAAAAGATTTCTCGTTCTTCTTCTTACTTGTTGGGAGCTTTCCCGTGTAAATAGATTTATTTTCTTTTCTTTCCTTTGGGGGTCGAGAGTAGAAGACCATATTGAAAATGTTTAGTGGCTCTCAAATGCATGATTGTTTATTTAACTTAGAGCCCATATTACTTGTCTTCTCACTTGAGTTGAATGCCTACAGATTCCAGCTTTGTCCAATGCACGTGCACTATTATTATTATACACACCGTTCGGTCGTGCAAGTGAAAGGCAATAATGATGATATATGATGGACTGATTGAGATGAGAAAAGCTAGTATGAACTCGACCTCTCTTGTTTTTGTAAATATGATGAGTTCATCGTTCATGATTCAGCCTATTATGAATTAAACATATTTGCAATGACATTTAGAGATTATAGTTGCTAGTGCCATGCTTAATTAGCTATGAGTTATAGTGGTTTACCTTGCGTGCCAACATGCTATTAAAATGATTGTGATGTGGTATGATGGGATGGTATCCTCCTTTGAATGAATTGAGTGACTCGACTTGGCACATGCTCACGCATGTAGTTGAAACAAATCAATATAGCCTTCATGATATTTATGTTCATGGTAGATTATATCCTACTCATGCTTGTACTTGGTGTAAATTAATTTTAATGCATGTTCATGACTGTTGTCGCTCTCTCAGTTGGTCGCTTCCCAGTCTTTTGCTAGCCTTCACCTGTACTAAGCGGGAATACTGCTTGTGCATCCAAACTCCATAAACCCCAAAGTTGTTCCATATGAGTCCACTATACCTTCCTATATGTTGTATCTACCTGCCGTTCCAAGTAAATTTGTATGTGCCAAACTCCAAACCTTCAAATGAAATTCTGTTTTGTATGCTCGAGCAACTCATGTTTCAACTAGGGCTGTCTGTATCTTCCATGCTAGGTGGGTTATTCTCAAGAGGAGTGGACTCCGCTCCTCATTCATGAGAAAATGGCGGTAACCGGGATGCCCAAACCCATGATCAAAAAGATCAAAGCAAATCAATATAATTAAAGAAAACTCCCCTAGGGCTGTTGTTAGTTGGAGGCACTCGTTGTTTCGAGCAAGCCATGGATTGATGCTTGTTGGTGGTGGGGGAGTATAAACTTTTATCATAATGCATGTAGTATGGAAGATATCGCCATCTTATAGTTGTTGCGCTGACAGTGAAAGTATGCCGTTCAAAATTTTATTCATCTCTATTTTAAAATCGAGTTCTGACACCTCTACAAATCCCTGCTTCCCTCTGCGAAGGGCCTATCTATTTACTTTTATGTTGAGTCATCATCCCTCTTATTAAAAAGCACCCGCTGGAGAGCACACTGTCATTTGCATGTATTACTATTAGTTTATATTGGGTATGACTTGACTGGATCTCTTTTACCATGAATTACAATGTTTAGTCAGCCATTGATCTTTAAAGGTGCTCTGCATTTATGTTTTGCGGTCTCAGAAAGGGCTAGCGAGATACCATCTTGTTATATCATATTATGATTGTTTTGAGAAAGTGTTGTCATCCGAGTTTTATTATTATTGCTCGCTAGCTGATTATGCCATTGATATGAGTAATTGTGAGACCTAAGTGTTTTTGTGCGTATGGTTAGCTCATAATCTTTGCTGAAAACTTGAATGCTGGCTTTACATATTTACAACAACAAGAGCAAACAGAGTTTCTAAAAGTTTTTCTTTATCACTTTCAGTTTATCAACTAAATTGCTTGAGGACAAGCAAAGCTTGGGGGAGTTGATACGTCTCCAACGTATCTACTTTTCCAAACACTTTTGCTCTTGTTTTGGACTCTAACTTGCATGATTTGAATGAAACTACCCCAGACTGACGATGTTTTCAGTAGAACTGCCATGGTATTGTTTATTGTGCAGAAGACAAAAGTTCTCGGAATGACCTGAAAATCCACGGAGATAACTTTTGGAAAATATAAAAAAAATTGGTGAAAGAATCAAGGCCAGGGGGGCCCACAACCTGTCCACGAGGGTGGGGGGCGCGCCCTCCCCCTTGGGCGCGCGCCCCTGTCTCGTGGGCCCCCTAATGCTCCACCGACCTCAACTCCAACTCCATATATTCCGTTTCGCGAAGAAAAAAATCAGAGAGAAAGTTTCATCATGTTTTACAATACGGAGCCGCTGCCAAGCCCTAATCTCTCTCGGGAGGGCTGATCTGGAGTCTGTTCGGGGATCTGGAGAGGGGGATTCGTCACCGTCGTCATCATCAACCATCCTCCATCACCAATTTCATAATGCTCACCGCCATGCGTGAGTAATTCCATCGTAGGCTTGCTGGACGGTGATGGGTTGGATGAGATTTACCATGTAATCAAGTTAGTTTTGTTAGGGTTTGATCCCTAGTATCCACTATGTTCTGAGATTGATGTTGCTATGACTTTGCTATGCTTAATGTTTGTCACTAGGGCCCGAGTTCCATGATTTCAGATCTGAACCTATTATGCTTTCATGAATATATGTGAGTTCTTGATCCTATCTTGCAAGTCTATAGTCACCTATTATGTGTTATGATCCAACAACCCCGAAGTGACAATAATTGGGATACTTATCGGTGATGACCATATATAGTTTGAGGAGTTCATGTATTCACTATGTGCTAATGCTTTGTTCCGCTTCTCTTTTAAAAGGAGGCCTTAATATCCCTTAGTTTCCACTAGGACCTCGCTGCCACGGGAGGGTAGGACAAAAGATGTCATGCAAGTTCTTTTCCATAAGCACGTATGACTATATTCGGAATACATGCCTACATTACATTGATGAATTGGACCTGATTCTGTGTCACCCTATGTTATAGCTATTACATGAGGAATCGCATCGGACATAATTATCCATCACTGATCCAATGCCTACGAGCTTTTCACATCTTGTGCTCCGCTTATTTACTTTTCCGTGGCCACTGTTACAACTACTACAAAACTGCTATCTTTACTTTTGCCACTGTTACCACTACTATCATATTACTTTGCTACTAAATACTTTGCTGCGGATACTAAGTTATCTAGGTGTGGTTGAATTGACAACTCAACTGCAAATACTTAAGAATATTCTTTGGCTCCCCTAGTGTCGAATCAATAAATTTGGGTTGAATACTCTACCCTCGAAAGCTGTTGCGATCCCCTATACTTGTGGGTTATTAACGGACAATAGATCTAAAGCCACTTTGCACAGCAACGGTCGAGCATTTACTCTGTAGACTTAACGGTCATTTATGTCAGTTTATTATTGATGTTACCAGAAACGCCCAATCTTTATGTACCTTAAACCCTGTGTAACTGAGGGCGGGAGGGGCCTGGCGAACTCTATATAAGCCACACCCCTCCTCAGGGACCGGGGTTCGCACCCCCTGTAACACACACACACATAATCCAGTCGACCGCCTCCGGGCACCGAGACGTTGGGCTATTACTTCCTCCGCAAAGGGCCTGGACTCGTAAAACTCGTGTGTACAACTTCGCCATAGTTAGGATCTTGCCTCCTCATACCTAACCCCCATTCTACTATCAGTCTTAGAACCACAACAGTTGGCGCCCCCCTTGGGGCAGGTGTCTTAGCGACTTTTTGGTGAATTTGCGATTTTTCCGATTCCCGTTATCATGGTTTCCAGCGGTGGGTTGGCTAAGGGCCGCGAGATCCGTCTCGACGTGCTTGTCTTCATTCCCGACAACTCCTCCTGGCTTTAGGAAGCTCCTCTCGATGTCGAGGCGCTCTCCGTTCGTGGGGCGGCGCACTTCTGTGCGCGCGTCCGTGGCATCCTTCTCCGGCAGCCGTCGACCCAGTATTGGTCGGCCCCCGTGGTGTCCTCGCTCCTCGCTGTACGCGGGAGCAAGCGATTCGGTCGGTCGCGGCTTTAGCGGTGGGTGAGACATGCGGTGGCCTGTCAGTCGGCCGCCCCACAAGTCGCGGCAATTGAGCCCGACGAAACTCTCTACGGCCTGTTCGACCTGTCGACTGGCTCCGCAGAGACCGCATCCGACTGCATAGCAGCGATCCCGTGGCTGAAGTATTGATGGTCAATGGACCACGCAGTCCTCCTGGCTTCCCCAGCGACGACGGCGGTGATGGCGGCAGCGATCCGTCACGCATTCACGAGGAGTACCGCCCCGAGCACCTTTCTTCGTAGTAGAGGGAAGAGCTTCGCCGCCGCAATATGGATGCACTTTACACCCCCATCGTTGGAGAAACCCCCGAGGCCCGGGCCTTGGAGGAGGCGCGCCTGGCCAACTTGGGTGAGCACACTCGACTAGAGAACCTCCAGCATGCTCTCGACGAGCGTGCTCGGCAGCGGGTCCCTGAATCCAGTCGACGACAACTTTTTCCACACCAACCTCAGGTACACCGCATTCCGATTCAAAATCTCACAGCAGCGGCCCGTATAGCAGAGTCAATTCAGCCTTCCCAATCGGAGGCTGGCAAAGGTTTGATGCAGATCTGGGCCTTACTCCGGGCAGCCGGAGAATAGAACACAACAGCATCTCAGTCGAGGGATAGGATTCATAGCAGATCTATGATGATAGATACAGTTCAGAAGGCTCACAACCCAAGATCTCCCCCGCGGCGTGAGGGACGTGGGCACCGACATGATCAGTACAGAAACCACGAGCAATATGGTCATCGACTCGGCCATGATGACCGTCGTCGGATCCCTTCACCTACTCCGAGGAGTGGATCATACGTGCCTCGATAGCATGATGGCAGACGTCCTCACAGTGGCGAGCGACGAATACCAGTCGACCCAAGGGAGCCTGGCTTTGATGCGAGATCAATTCTCGTTCAAGGTCTGGTTGACAGGAACAGGGCGCACAGAGAGGGCCATGACAGAAATCGCCCGACTGACAACAGAGTGCATGTTTCAGGTCCAGAGTGTTTCAGCAGAGCCATCAGAGCCGCAGTGATTCCTTCCAACTTCAGGTTGGCGACTAGAGTTAGCAAGTTCACTGGTGATTCCAAGCCTGACACTTGGCTTGAGGATTACCGAGTGGCAGTACAGATCGGTGGCGGCAATGATGAAGTGGCCATGAAGCACCTTCCTCTGATGTTGGAAGGCTCGCCCAGAGCATGGTTGAATCAGTTAGCACCTGGTAGTATATTCAGTTGGGAGGAACTCGCTCGAGTGTTTGTTAGAACTTTTGAGGGTACTTGCAAACGACCAGTAGGGTTAACAGAATTGCAGCATTGTGTGCAAAAACCAAGTGAAACTCTGAGAGATTTCATTCAGAGGTGGACCACTTTGCACCACACAATGGAAAATGTGTCCGAGAATCAAGCAATTTGTGCCTTCAAGGAAGGCGTAAAGTATCGAGAACTAGTCCTGAAATTCGGTTGGACAAGGGATATATCCCTGACTCGGATGATGGAAATAGCCACTCGGTACGCTAACGGAGAAGAAGAGGATCGACTCCGCAGTGGAAAGAGCAAACCAGTCGGTCAGGCACCGGTGGAGGTACTTCCAATCAGAAACAGAAGCGTAAGGCCGAGCCAGCTGCCCCTAGTGAAGCTTTAGTTGTGTCTCAAGGGAAGTTCAAGGGGAAGCCCAAAGGGCCCTGGACCCCAAAGAAAGTGAAAGATCAAGCCGGAAATGATGTGTTGGACTTACCATGCCACATTCACACCAAGAAAGATGAAGAGGGTAATCTGATTTACCCTAAACACACCACTCGACAGTGTCGACTCCTGATCCAGCAGTTCCGAGAGAAGCAACCCAATGAGAAGGAAAAGGAGTTGGACAAAGATGAGGATAAGGAAGAAGATGATGATGGTTTCCCAAACATCAATTCCACTGTAATGATTTTTGCTGATGTTGAGAGCAAAAGTCGATTGAAAGTCATCAACAGAGAAGTGAACATGGTTGCTCCGGCAACGCCCAGTTACTTGAAGTGGCCCTAGACTGCCATCACATTCGACCAGTATGATCATCCAGCACGTATAGCCACCCCTGGGAGGCAAGCGCTGGTGGTCGACCCAGTTGTTGAAGGCACTCGACTGACCAAAGTGCTAATGGATGGTGCTCGCGGCCTGAATATCCTTTATGCTAAAACCTTGAAGGGAATGGGCATTCCGATGTCCAAGCTTAGTGAAAGCAATATGAGTTTCCATGGCGTTATACCTGGCAAGAAGGCTGAATCACTTGGCTAGATTGCCCTTGACGTGGTTTTTGGTGATTCCAAGATTTACCGCAAGGAAAAGTTGACTTTTGAAGTAGTGGATTTCTAGAGTGCTTATCATGCTATTCTGGGTAGGCCTGCTTATGCACGTTTTATGGCTCGACCATGTTACGTGTATCTCAAATTGAAAATGCCTGGTCCCGGAGGAGTGATCACTATCACTGGAAATCCGTAGAAAGCGGAGGAGTGCTTCCAAAAGGGCTCAAAAATCGTCGATGCACAAATCGCAGCAGTCGAAATGCAAGAATACCGGAAGAATGCAGATCTGAGTGATTTGCTGCGAGCCTAGAAGCCTGCCACAGATTCTGCATTTCAGTCGTCCGGTGAAACAAAACTGATTCGTATTCACCCGACCGGTCACAATGCTACTCCTACTCATATTTCAACAAAACTCGACAACAAATAGGAAGAAGCGCTCATCCAGTTCCTCCATGAGAATTGGGACATCTTTGCATGGAAACCTTCTAACATGCCAGGTGTACCCAGGGGACTGGCTGAGCACCATTTGCGAGTCGGTCCAAGGGCAAAATGTGTCAAAGAGCATCTCCGTCGGTCCACCGTGGAGAAGAGAAAGGCAATCGGCAAGGAGGTGGCTCAGCTTCTGGCACCTGAGTTCATCCGAGGAATTTACCACTCCGAGTGGCTCACCAATGTTGTCATGGTACCCAAGAAGGACGATTCACTTCGTATGTGCATCGATTTCAAGCATATCAATCGGGCCTGCCCGAAAGATCATTTTCCTCTCCCCTGCATCGACCAGATTGTCAACTCGACTGTGGGGTGTGAGCGCTTGTCTTTCCAGACGCATATTCCGGGTATCATCAGCTCCGACTGTATGGATCCGATGAAATAAAAATGGCTTTCATCACCCCATTCGGGTGCTTTTGTTATGTCACCATGCCATTTGGTCTCAAGAATGTTGGCGCCACATTTATGAGGATGATTCAGAAGTGCCTGCTCACTCAAATCAGTCAGAATGTGGAAGCATATATGGATGACATTGTGGTCAAGTCACGTAAAGGTTCCGACCTGCTGACTGACCTTGCTGAAACCTTTGCCAACCTGAGAAGGTATGATATCAAGCTTAATCCGTCGAGGTGCACATTCGGAGTCCCAGGTGGAAAGTTACTTGGTTTCCTTGTTTCCGAATGGGGGATCGATGCAAACCCGGAGAAAGTTGGTGCCATCCTCTGAATGAAACGCCCTGCGCGTGTGCATGACGTTCAGAAGCTCACTAGTTGTTTGGCCGCCTTGAGTCGATTCATCTCTCGTCTCGGTGAAAAAGCCTTGCCCCTTTACCGACCGATGAAGAAATCTGACAAATTCGAGTGGACTGATAAAGCTGACGCACCGTTTGCAGAGCTCAAAGCCCTGCTTTCCACCCAGCCAGTGCTTGCTGTCCCAATTAGCAAAGAGCCTTTACTGCTTTACATTGCAGCCACTGGACAAGTTGTCAGTACAGTGCTCGTGGTCGAGCAGGAAGAAGAAGGAAAAGCCTATAAAGTTCAGTGCCCAGTGTATTATGTTTCCAAAGTTTTGACTCCATCCAAGCAGAGATATCCTCATTATCAGAAGCTTGTCTATGGAATCTACATGACCGCAAAGAAGGTTGCTCATTATTTCTCTGATCACTCCATTACAGTCGTCAGCGACGCACCATTGTCTAAAATTCTGAACAACAGAGATGCAACTGATCGAGTGGCAAAATGGGCGATTGAACTCCTTCCATTGGATATCAAGTTTGAGGCAAAGAAAGCTATCAAGTCCCAAGCAATTGTAGATTTCCTTGTCGAGTGGGTTGAGCAACAACTGCCAACTCAGATTCACTCGGAGCATTGGACCATGTTCTTTGATGGATCCAAGATGCTAAATGGTTCCGGTGCTGGGGTGGTATTGGTATCCCCTCGAGGCGACAAGCTCAGCTATGTTCTCCAGATTCATTTTAACTCCTCCAATAATGAAGCTGGATATGAAGCACTTCTGTACGGGTTGCGTATGGACATATCACTCGGCGTCCGTCGCCTCATGGTCTATGGCGACTCGGATTTGGTGTTTAATCAAGTGATGAAGGAGTGGGACGTCAGAAGCCCGGCTACGACTGGTTACTGTAATGCAGTGAGAAAGTTGGAAAAGAAGTTTGAGGGGTTAGAGCTCCATCATATACCCGGCTGAAAAATCAAGCGGCTGAGGATTTAGCAAATATAGGTTCCAAGAGGGAGGCCATTCCCAGCAATGTGTTTTTGGAACATATTCATACACCTTCAGTTCAAAAAGATCCTTTCACTAAAGAGCCCCCACAACCAAAGAGTGCCACCGATCCAACTAAAGTTGAAGTCCCAGCCGTGGTCGACTTGATCATGGAGGTTTTGGTCGTCACTCCCGACTGGGCAGTGCCATACATCGCATACATTCTTAGGAAGGAACTCCCATAGGAAGAAGAAGAGGCTCGGCAGATCGTCCGCCGATCCAAAGCCTTTACTGTGATAAGAGGACAACTGTTCAGAGAAAGTGTAACTAGAGTCAGCCAGAAACACATAACACCAGAAGAAGGTCGAGTGATCCTCAATGACATCCACTCGGGGACCTGTGGTCACCATGCATCCTCACGGACCATTGTGGCCAAAGCATACTGAGCGGGATTTTATTGGCCACGGGCAAATGAAATGGCGAAAGAAATAGTCGACAAATGTGAAGGTTGCCAGTTTTATTCCAACATGTCTCACAAGCCTGCATCAGCCCTGAAGACCATTCTACTCGTCTGGCCCTTTGCTGTTTGGGGATTGGATATGGTTGGGCCTCTGACAATTGGTAGGAGCGGCTTCACTCTATGTGCTCGTGGTAGTCGACAAGTTCACCAAATGGATTGAAGCCAAGCCTATCCAAAATCTTGAAGCCAATACTGCTATCAGCTACATCAGAGAGTTAACATTCAGATATGGTGTACCAAACAACATAATCACTGACAATGGGTCGAACTTTGATTCTGATGAGTTCAGAGCCTTCTGCGCTTCCCAAGGCACTTGAGTCGACAATGCTTCAGTCGCCCATCCCCAGTCGAATGGACAAGCTGAAAGAGTAAACGGATTGATTCTCAAAGGACTGAAACCCCGATTGATGCGTGATCTCAAGCATGCAGCAGGCGCCTGGGTCAATGAACTTCCATCATTGCTTTGGGGATTGAGGACAACTCCTAATCGGTCGACTGGCCGAACTCCATTCTTCTTGGTCTATGGAGCTGAAGCTGTACTTCAGAGCGACCTGCTTCACAATGCACCTCGAGTCGAGCTTTTCTCAGAAAATGAAGCAGAACAGGCTCGACAAGACGTAGTTGATCTCCTGGAAGAGGAAAGAGAGATGGCCCTGATCTGGTCGACCATTTATCAGCAAGACCTGCGTCGATTCCACGCCAGAAACGTGATGGGTCAATTATTTCAAGAGGGGGACTTGGTTCTTCGAGTGGATCAGCAGAAACCACATAAGCTCACTCCTGCTTGGGAAGGCCCCTTCATTGTCACCAGAGTGCTCCACAACGGAGCATATCACCTTTACAATGTCGAGCACAAGAAAGACGAGCCATGCGCTTGGAATGCGGAGTTGCTCCACCCCTTTTACACTTAAGCATTCAGACTGTTGAGATGTAATAAGAAACACCTTCTAGTTTGATTATCAAAGACACAGTTTTACAGTCTCCTAAATGATTGTTGTCGCTTTTTGGTATGTTCTAAATTCCCCAGTGGGTGCCTTAGATGCCAATCCGCTTCGCCTAAGTTTAAAAAAATCCTGCCGAGTGAAGCGCAAGCCTCTCACTCGGAGGCTTAGGTGTGAATCCGTTTCGCCTAAGTTTGAAAAATCCTACTGAGCGGTGAGCAAGCCTCTCACTCGGAGGCTTAGCTGTGAATCCATTTTTCCTAAGTTTGAAAAATCCTACCGAGCGGTGAGCAAGCCTCTCACTCGGGAGCTTAGCTGCAGTCCAGTACTTGCCTAAGTTTGTAAAATCCTACCGAGTGGTGAGCAACCCTCTCACTCGGAGGCTTAGCTGTAGTCCAGTACTCGCCTAAGTTTGTAAAATCCTACCGAATGGTGAACAACCCTCTCACTCGGGGGCTTAGCTGCAGTCAAGTACTCGCCTAAGTATGTAAAATCCTACCGACTCGTGAGCAACCCCCTCACTCGAGGGCTTAGCTGCAATCCAGTACTCGCCTAAGTTTGTAAAATCCTACCGAGTGGTGAGCAACCCTCTCACACTGAGGCTTAGCTGCAGTCCAGTACTCGCCTAAGTTTGTAAAATCCTACCGAGTAGTGAGCAACCCTCTCACTCGGGGGCTTAGCTACAGTCCAGTACTTGCCTAAGTTTGTACAATCCTACCGAGTGGTGAGCAACCCTCTCACTCGGAGGCTTAGCTGTAGTCCAGTACTCGCCTAAGTTTGTAAAATCCTACCGAATGGTGAACAACCCTCTCACTCGGGGGCTTAGCTGCAGTCAAGTACTCGCCTAAGTATGTAAAATCCTACCGACTGGTGAGCAACCCCCTCACTCGAGGGCTTAGCTGCAATCCAGTACTTGCCTAAGTTTGTAAAATCCTACCGAGTGGTGAGCAACCCTCTCACACTGAGGCTTAGCTGCAGTCCAGTACTCGCCTAAGTTTGTAAAATCCTACCGAGTGGTGAGCAACCTTCTCACTTGGAGGCTTAGCTATAGTCCAGTACTCGCCTAAGTATAAAATATGTTCCGTGTGAGAACCGGCCTTCTCGCTCGGAGACTTGGCCACACGCTCCATCCCGATCCGCAAGGATGACGAGGTGTAGGTCGACTGCGACCTTCTCCTCAGAGCTGCGCCATAAATACAATGTGCGCTCCATCCTGATCCGCAAGGAAGACGAGGTGCAGGTCGACTGCGACTTTCTCCTTGGAGCTGCATCACAAGTACAAAGACTATTTCGAGTGAAGAGGAAGTCCCACCCGAGGATGAACACAAGCATATTCAGAGATAAACCCAGTTCATATAAATCCTAAGGTTCCAGACCACGGATTAAAGTACTCGGGCGCCAGGCCCAAAGGAGTTTAACGGTTACAAAATCACACGGCATTCCGAGGCAAATTTAAGGTGGGGCATCAAGTTTGTTCACTCCGCAGGAGGAGGGTTAGCAGCCTCGACGAATTCGTCCAGATCAATTCCGTCGGCAATCCGAGTGGCAGCAGCAATGAAAGTTTCCATGAAGGATTGGAAGTCGTGCCTTTTGGTATTGGCAACCTTGATCACCGCCAGCTTCTCTTCTCGGGCTTCCTTGCAATGGACACGAACAAGCGACAGAGCCACATCAGCACCACATCGGGCAGAAGACTTCTTCTATTCTTGTACTCGACTAGGGATCTCATTGAGTCGAGTCACCAGGGACTCGAGGTCATTTTGAAGCGTCGCCCCCGGCCAGAGTGTTGTGTCGATGCGCGACACCGCTACCTTTAGACGAGCAAGGTAGTCGACAACACCAGCGACACGGGATTCCAGTCGGAGCACGTTCATGGTGGCTTTGACCTTCAGAGGAGAAAGGATGGGTCCAAGCTTGTCTCAACTCACACAGTCTCTTCCTCGAAGTTCTGGCAGAATTCCGCACACACAATGCAACGGTGAGTCAATAGTTATAAATCGAGTCGATAGTACAAGTCAGTCGGATAAAAGAAAGCACCTTCAAGCATGCTGAACAGCTTTTTGGCAAGACCTCCCAGATAATTCTCCAAGTTGTCTCTCTTGCGAGCGATGTCTTCTATCTTGTTGGTCAGAGCCCTCTTATCCTTCTTCAGACGAGTCGCCTCCTTGTTGGCTTCATCCAGGGCAGTCTTCAGCTTGGCGTTCTCCTCCTCCACTTTTTCGACTGAAGCCAGCTTCTCGTCGGCGAGTGCGGTTTTCTCCTCGACTGCTTTCTGCACGGCTGCAAGATCTAGATCCTTCTGCGCCAGAGCCTAGTTCATTGTTTCTGAAAGAAATAGCGCTCGGTTCAGAAAAAAGCAAATAACACCCTGTTTAGGAACAAGTCAGTGGACAAGTTTTTCGTACAAACGGCTTCATCCTTGGCCTTCTGCAAGTTTGTCTTGGCTAGTTCCAGATCGAGATTGAGCTGAATCTGCTTCTGCTCCAGGTCAGCAAAACGAGCTCCAAGTTCGCAGGATTTCTGTAATCAAAGGACAGCCAGTCGACGGATGAAAAGATTGGTTACTTCAGAGCAATAAAGTGATAAGGTCAACAAATTCTAAGACTACTGTTGAATCAAACATCCAACAGTAGTCTCGGGGACTACACCCAGTGGGTGCACTTAGCGTGCCCCCACTGGTCCAGATTCCACTCGACATGGTCCATCGAGGCCGAGTGTTAAAAAACAAGAAAAAAAGAGGTTGTTCTCTGACCATGGTCGACTGCCCGCAGTCGACCATGGTCTCGGGGACTACACCCAGTGGGTGCATTTAGCGTGCTCCCACTGGTTCAGGTTCCACTCGACATGGTCCTTCCAGGCCGAGTGAGAAAGATTCCGATTCTCAGACCACAATCGACTGCCCGCAGTCAACCATGGTCTCGGGGACTACACCTAGTGGGTGCACTCAGCGTGCCCCCACTGGTTCAAAGATTGAATTGACAACAACGTAGTCGGCTCAAGATGCAAGTTTACTCAGTGGCAAGTCAAAACACCCAGTGGGTGTACAAATGCAAAATGCAGACTGATGGAAAGATTCCTCAAGAAAAGTTTTCAGATAGCATATCCTAACAGAACAAGTGACAAGCTAAAGGGACAGTCGGTGATCAACCAACCTGGACGTTGCGCTGAAGTGCTGAGCTGGCATCGTAAGCAGCTTGGCTGGCCTCTCGGACCACCTTCATCCGCTCCATCATGATGCTTGCTTGGCGTATAGCCTCCTTGGCAGCACCCACTTGGTCCTATGGGACGTGATGTGCAGCGAAGAGTGAGGATGGATCAGCTGGAGTCTGTGGAGTCAACGCTGAAGGCTGAGCACTCGACTATGGTACGGCAAAAGTTACATAAGTCGGATTGGCATCGCTGGCTTCCTGGATCACCGGTTCCATTACTGGAGTCGACTGAGGCGCCTTGTCGGTTGACGTCTTCCTGTTTCCTCTTCCCTTGGGTCTCAGCAGCACATCCTCGTCATCATCTGGAAGATCAATGACATGGGGAGGAGCTGCGAAAAGAATCAATCACCAGAATTCAGTCGACCAACAAAGTCGAGAAAGTAAAGACAAGATTATGAGTGTCATACCCGGATTAGATGTGACTGCATCCTCCATTTCCTCGTCTTCATTCCTATAAGCAGAAGTCCCAGAGGTAGCAGTACTGAAATGAGTCGACAAAGTTCGAATTCATGCCAAACCTAGAAATCAAGTCCAACTATTACCCGAAAGCAATGGGAATGGCAACTTTGATCTTGGGCAAGGCCTTCTGCGGTTTTGATGGAGTAGCTTTTGATTTCTTTGAGGCCTTCTCAGTCAGCGCTGGGGAGGACATCCGAAGGCGCTTGGAGGTCTGTCTAGTCTGCGCTGTCGCTTTACCACGGATACTTGTCGGGTCGTGAGCTTGTTTCGATCGCCTTTCGGTGCGAGGGGGTGAGTCGACTTCTTCACTGTCATTAGAGTCGTCGCTTTCATCATCTTGTCCCCCATCAGAGTGCCACTCTCCGCTCTCGCCTCCGCTCGCCTCCCCTTCCGGATCCTGCTCATGCTCTGCATTGGACATCGAGTACATCTCAGTGAGGAACTGAAAGACAGCAAGTGGAACAAAAGTCAGTCGGTTGGCAACAAGCAATTACATGATAAAACAAGAAAACACTCGGAAATTCAGGGTTGGACCTTGTCTGGTTCATATGAGTTGTCAAGTGGAGGGATCCTCCTGGACCCTCTGGGGTTATCCTTGTTACCAGTGATGCCCCTCAGCCACTGCTCCACCGTATCCTCGTCGACTTCCTCTGGGTGGATCCGAGTGGTATCATCGATGCCCGAATACATCCACATCAGATGGTCACGAGCTTGAAGCGGCTGAATGCGCCGTCTGAGGAAGACCTCCAGCTGATCCATGCCAGTCACGCCATCACAAACGAGCTGGACCACTCGCTCGACCAGCACCTTCACCTCCTCTTTCTCCAGCGGAGTCACTTTCTAGGCAAAAGGTTTCTCGACTTGAGCCATGGAAAAGGGGGGAAGCCCGGTCGACTGGCCTGGAGTCGGCTGGTCTTTGCAGTAGAATCATGGCTGGGAAAGTACTCTTACCTCTCATTTGGATCCCAAGACTCCCACACATCTGGATCACATGCGTCCTCTCATCACTCGGGTTGGCCTTTTTGACCGACTGAGAACGACAGGTGAAAATGTGATTGAAGAGACCCCAGTGTGGTCGACAACCCAGGAAATTCTCGCACAGCGACACGAATGCAGCAAGGTACACGATGGTGTTGGGGAAAAGTGATGAAGCTGTGCTCCAAAGAAGTTCAAAAAGCCTCGGAAGAAAGGATGGGGAGGAAAAGAAAATACGCGATCGACATGGGTGGCAAGGAGAACACACTCACCCTCCTGAGGCCGCGGCTCGGTCTCGTCCTCCGGCAGCTACCCTGACCCGTGGGGAATAGGCCCCCGTCGACCAGATCATCGAGGTCGTCTTGCCGGATCGTCTACCAAATCCAATCGCCCTGGATCCAGCCGCGGGGCAAGCCGGATCTCGACGAAGATCCGCCTCGGCTGGTCTTCTTCCCCTTCACCTTAGTCGTCGCCTTCTTCGTGCGCTCCAAAGCCACCATCTTCTCCTTCCCCATTGCAGCAGATGGAGCTCGAGCAGGGCGGCGACATCGAGAGCAGAAGTGGATGCGGCGAAGAAATGGGATAAAGGGGGAGAAGGAGGCGCACTGTGCAGAAAATCCTAGTCGCGACACCTTATGTAAGGTCTTGTCCCGAGTGGCTGACGTGTGGGTCCAAGCAATCCCGTCAAATCCCATAGCAGTCGTGCGTGCAGTACATGGCAAAAAAGGTGGCGCGGGGATCGAGGCACCCCTGCCTAATCTTCTCCGATTACCGCGGCCTCCTCTGCCCCGCGCGCTTCTCGAAAGTTCGAATCCCACATGATCCGTGAGCAGCAGAGCAACCTGCCAGACTGAAGATTTTTTCCATATCAACACTCGAAGCTTTTCAGTAAAAGTTCACTCGACAAACTAAGAATGGATTAAGGCGACTGAAAAATAAGTTGAAGTCACCATGTTGTCCATTGATCCCAACAAAGCGCTTCCGAAGCGCGAAAATTGAGTCGAAAGTATTTTAACTCCTTCTCCACTCGCACCCTGAACCATTCGGGGGCTAATGATGAAGCTATGTACCTAGGGTAGGTTCATAGGCCTGACCTAGACACCCTCCCCTAGGACATCACCCTAAAGTCAGAAGCATTCAAGGGATAGCATAATACACTCGACCAGAAGCATTCCACTCGGAAGATTCAATGTCACTCGACCGTAACAGAAGTCACTCGACGGACAGAAGATCTAAAGCCACTCTGCACAGCAACAGTCGAGCATTTACTATGTAGACGTAATGGTCATTTATGTCACTTTATTATTGGCGTTACCAGAAACGCCCCATCTTTATGTACCTTAAACCCTATGTAACTGAGGGCGGGAGGGGCATGGCGAACTCTATATAAGCCACCCCCTCCTCAGGGACCGAGGTTCGCACCCCCTGTAACACACACACACATAATCCAGTCGACCGCCTCCGGGCACCGAGACGTAGGGCTATTACTTCCTCCGCGAAGGGCCTGAACTCGTAAAACTCGTGTGTACAACTTCACCATAGCTAGGATCTTGCCTCCTCATACCTACCCCCATTCTACCATCAGTCTTAGAACCACGACACCACACGTGTGCTAAACTCGGAGGTGCCGTCCATTCGGCACTTGATCGGGAGTTCATGGACAAATCATGATTGGATCGCGAAGACGTTCGACTACATCAACCGCATTTCTTAACGCTTCCGCTTATCGATCTACAAGGGTATGTAGATCCAATATCTCCTCTCATAGATGTGCATCTCCTAGATTGATCTTTGTGATCGTACGAATTTTTTGTTTCCCATGCAACGTTCCCCAACAGAGGTATCAGAGCTAGGTCTATGCGTAGATGACATCACGAGTAGAACACAAAGGAGTTTGTGGGTGTTGATATTCAGATTGCTTACTTCCTTAGTCTTATTTTGATTCAGCGGTATTGTGGGATGAAGCGGCCTGGACCAACTTTACATGTCCACGTACATGACACTGGTTTCATCGACTGACATGCAACTTGTTGCATAAAGATCGCTGGCGGGTGTCTGTCTCTCCCACCTTAGTTGAATCCAATTCGACAAAGGCGATCCTTGTAGAAGGTTAAGTAGCAACTTGAATATCACCCTTGTGGCTTTGCGTAGGTAAGAACGGTTCTTACTAGTTACCTATAGCAGCCACGTAAAACATGCAACAACAAAGTAGAGGATGTCTAGCTTATTTTTGCATGGTATGTTGTGATATGATATGGCCAAAGACATAATGAGATATATTTGATGTATGAGATGATCATGTTTTGTATAGATTATCACGACTTGCATGTCGATGAATACGACAACCGGCAGGAGCCATAGGGTTGTCTTTAATTATTGTATGACATGTGTGTCAATAATTAAGCGCTATGTAATGCTTTACTTTATAGCTAAGCGGTAGCAATAGTTGTAGAAGCATGGTTGGCGTGACAACCCCGATGGCGACACGGTGATGGAGATCATGGTGTCATGCCGGTGACGATTGAGATCATGCCGGTGCTTTCAAGATGGAGATCAAAAGCACACGATGATGGCCATATCATGTCACTTATGATTTGCATGTGATGTTAATCCTTTTATGCATCTTATTTGCTTAGGACGACGGTAGCATTATAAGGTGATCCCTCACTAAAATTTCAAGGTAAAATTGTGTTCTCCCCAAGTGTGCACCGTTGTAAAAGTTTGTCATTTTGAAGCACCACGTGATGATCGGGTGTGATAGACTCTACGTTCGCATACAACGGGTGCTAGCCAGTTTTGCACATGCAGAACACTTGGGTTAAACTTGACGAGCCTAGCATGTACAGAAATGGCCTCAGAACATAAGAGACTGAAGATCGAACATGAGTCATATAGTAGATATGATCAACATGGAGATGTTCACCATTAAATGACCTCATCTCACGTGATGATCGGACTTGGGTTGGTGAATTTGGATCATGTCACACTCGGACAACTGGAGGGATGTTGATTTGAGTGGGTGTTAGGTAATATGATTAACTGAACTTATTATCTTGAACAATAGTCTAAGTTATCTTTGCGAATTATGTTGTAGATCAATGGCTCGCGCGGTAGCTCCGAGAATTTCAATGCGTTCCTAGAGAAAGTTAAGCTGAAAGTTGATGGAAGCAACTTTGTGGACTGGGCCCGTAATCTGAGGATTATCCTCACAGCTGCCTAGTAGTCTTATGTCCTTGATGCACCGCTTGGTGCGCCATCCCCTCCAGCGACCGTGGACATTGTGAACTCCTGCCAGTCGTGTGTTGATGACTACTCAATAGTTCAGTGTGCCATGTTGCATGGCTTAGAACCGGGACTTCAAAGGCGTTTTGAACGTCATGGAGCATATGAGATGTTCCAGGAGTTGAAGTTTGTTTTTGAGAAAAATGCCCGGATCGAGAGGTATGGGATCTTCGATAAGTTCTATGCTTGCAAAATGGAGGAGAACAACTCTATCAGTGAGCACATACTCAGAACGTCTGGGTATTACAACTGTCTGGCTGAGTTGGGAGTTGAGCTCCCGCCTGAGGCAATAACTGACAGAGTTCTTCAGTCGCTACCACCTAGCTACAAGAGCTTTGTGTTGAACTATAACATGCAAGGGATGAACAAGTCAATCTGTGAGCTGTTCGCGATGCTGAAAATCATGGAGTCAGACGTCCAGAAGGAGGATCAAGTGTTGATAGTCAATAAAACCACTAGTTTTAAGAAGAGCAAGGGAAAGAAGGGAAACTTCAAGAAGAGTGTCAAAGTAGTTGCTCCTCCCGTGCAGAATCCCAAGGCTAGACCCAAGCCGGAAATTGAGTGCTTCTATTGCAAGGGAACTGGCCACTGGAAGCGGAATTGCCCCAAGTATCTGGCCAACAAGAAGGGGGCCAACATCAACAAAGGTGTATATGATATACATGTTATTGATGGGTACCTTACCAGCTCTCGTTGTACTGCTTGGGTATTTGATACCGGTGTGGTTGCTCACATAAATAGGAACTATGAAATAGATGAAAGTTGACAAAGGACGAAGTGACGATGCGTGTGGGAAATGGTTCCAAGGTTGATGTGATCGCCGTCGGCGCGCTCACTCTTTGATTACCATGGGGATTAGTGATAAACCTAAATAATTGTTATTTAGTGCCTGCATTGAGCATGAACATTATATCTGGATCTTGTTTAATGCGAGACGGTTACTCATTTAAATCAGAGAATAATGGTTGTACTATTTATAAGGGTAATTTCTTTTATGGTCATGCACCCATTGTGAGGTGTTTGTTCTTATTGCATCCCGATAGTGATGATACACATGTTCATAACATTGATGCCAAAAGATGTAGAGTTGATAATGATAGTACCACTTTCTTGTGGCACTGCCGCCTAGGTCATATTGGTGTAAAGCACATGAAGAAACTCCATACAGATGGACTTTTGGAGTCACTTGATTTTGAATCTCTTGACACATGCGAACCATGCCTCATGGGCAAGATGACTAAAACCCTGTTTTCCGGAACTATGGAACGAGCAAGTGACTTGTTGGAAATCATACATACTGATGTGTGTGGTCCGATGAGTGTTGCCGCGCGTGGTGGATATCGTTACTTTCTCACCTTCACCGATGATTTGAGTAGATATGGGTATATTTACTTAATGAAGCATAAGTCTGAAACGTTTGAAAAGTTCAAGCAATTTCCGAGTGAAGTTGCGAATCATCGTAACAAGAAGATTAAATTCCTACGATCTGATCGAGGGGGGAGAGTATCTACGTTATGAGTTTGGCAATCACTTAAGACAATATAATGTGGAATTGTTTCACAACTGACGCCACCTGGAACACCACGGCGTAATGGTGTGTCCGAACGTCGTAATCGTACCTTATTGGATATGGTGTGTTCTATGATGTCCCTTACCAGTCCGCCACTCTCGTTTTGGGGTTATGCATTAGAGACAACTACATTCACTTTAAATAGGGCACCATCTAAGTCCGTAGAGAACACCGTATGAAGTATGGTTTGGCAAGAAACCTAAGCTGACGTTTCTTAAGGTTTGGAGCTGCGATGCTTATGTCAAAAAGCTTCAGCCAGAAAAGCTCGAACCCAAAGCGGACAAATGCGTCTTCATAGGATACCCAAAGGAGACGATTGGGTATACCTTCTATCTCAGATCCGAGGGCAAAGTGTTTGTCGCTAAGAACGTGCCCTTTCTCGAGAAAGAGTTTCTCTCAAAAGAATTGAGTGGGAGGAAGATAGAACATGATGAGGTTGTTGAACCTTCACTTCAACCAGAGAGTAGCGTAGCGCAGAAAGATGTTTCTATGACACCTACGCCAGTTGAAGAGGAAGCTAATGATAGTGATCATGAAGTTTTGGATCAAGTCACTATTGAACCTCGTATGTCGACAAGGATACGTACTACTCCGGAGTGTCATCGTAACCCTGTCTTAGAGGTCATGTTGTTGGACAATTATGAACCTATGAGCTATGGAGAAGCGATGGTGGGCCCGAATTTGAAAAATGGTTAGAAGCCATGAAATCCGAGATGGGATCCATGTACAAAAACAAAGTATGGACTTTGGAAGTATTTCCTGAAGGGCGAAAGGCCATTCAGAATAAATGGGTCTTCAAGAAGAAGATGGACGCGGACCATAATGTCATCGTCTATAAAGCTCGACTTGCTGCAAAGGGGTTTTCACAAGTTCAAGGAGTTGACTACGATGACACTTTCTCACCCGTAGCAATGCTTAAGTCCGTCAGAATCACGTTGGCAACAGCTGCATTTTTCGATTATGAAATCTGGCAAATCAATGTTAAAACAACGTTCCTTAACGGTTTCCTTAAGGAAGAGTTATATATGATGCAACCAGGAGGTTTTGTCGATCCAGAGAATGTTGACAAAGTGTGCAAGCTCCAATGATCCATTTATGGACTGGTGCAAGCATCTTGGAGTTGGAATCTTCGCTTTGATGAGGTGATCAAAGCATTTGGGTTTATACAAGTTTACAGAGAAGCTTGTATTTACAAGAAAGTGAGTGGGAGCTCTATAGCGTTTCTAATATTATTTGTGGATGACATATTGCTGATTGGAAACAATACAGAACTTTTGGAAAAGGTGACGGAATATTTGGACAAGAGTTTTTCAATGAAGGACCTAGGAGAAGCTGCTTTCGTATTAGGCATCAAGATCTATAGAGATAGATCGAGACGCTTAATAGCACTTTCACAAAGCACATACCTTGATAAGATTTTGAAGAAGTTCAAAATGAATCAGTCCAAGAAGGGGTTCTTGCCTATTTTGCAAGGTGTGAAGTTGAGTAAGACTCGATGCCCAGCAACTACAGATGATAAAGAAAATATGAGTGTCATCCCCTATGTTTCTGCCATAGGCTCTATCATGTATGCGATGTTGTGCACATACAAGACCAGATGTCAGCCTTCCCATAATTATGTCTGGAAGGTTTCAAAGTGATCCAGGAGTGGAACACTGGACAGTGGTCAAGAATATCCTCAAGTATCTGAAAAGGACTAAGGAAATGTTTCTTGTTTATGGAGGTGATCAAGACCTCGTCGTAAAGGGTTACGTTGATGCAACCTTTGACACTGATCCGGATGACTCTAAGTCTCAAACTGGGTACGTATATATTCTGAATGGGGGAGCGGTAAGCTGGTGCAGTTCCAAGCAAAGTGTGGTAGATGATTCTACAGGCGAAGCAGAGTACATAGCTGCCTCGGAGCCAGCGAAGGAAGGTGTCTAGATGAAGCATGACAGATCTTGGAGTTGTCCCTAGTGCACTGGACCCAATGACTCTGTTCTGTGACAACACTGGTGCCATTGCTCTAGCCAAGGAACTAAGGTTTCACAAGAGGACCAGACACATAAAGCGACACTTTAATTCCATCCGCGATGCGATCAAGGAGGAGGACATAAACATTTGCAAACTACATACGGATCTCAATGTTACAGATCTGTTGACTAAACCTCTTCCACGGGTAAAACATGATCAACACCAGAACTCTATGGGTGTTAGATTCATTACCATGTATTGCTAGATTGTTGACTCTAGTGCAACTGGGAGACTTGGAAATATGCCCTAGAGGCAATAATAAAGTGGTTATTATTATATTTCCTTGTTCATGATAATCGTTTATTACCCATTCTATAATTGTATTGACTGGAAACTCAAATACATGTGTGGATGCATAGACAACAACATGTCCCTAGTGAGCCTCTACCGGACTAGCTTGTTGATCAAATATGGCTATGGTTTCCTAGCCATAGACATGAGTTGTATGTCATTTGATAACGGGGTCACATCATTAGGAGAACGATGTGATGGACAAGACCTAAACTATAAGCGTAGCATATGAGCGTATCAAGTTTATTGCTATCATTTTCTGCATGTCAACTATTTGTTTCTATGACCATGAGATCATGCAGCTCAGTGACATCGAAGGAGTACCTTGTGTGTATCGAATGTCGCAACGTAATTGGGTGACTATAAAGATGATCTACAGGTATCTCCGAGGGTGTCGGTTGAGTTGGCATGGATCAAGACTGGGATTTGTCACTCCGTATGATGGAGAGGTATCTCAGGGCCCACTCGGTAATGCAATATCACAATGAGCTTGCAAGCAATGTGACTAAAGAGTTATCCACATGCTGTATTACAGAATGAGTAAAGAGACTTGCCAGTAACGAGATTGAACTAGGTATGGAGATACCGACGATCGAATTTCGGGCAAGTAACATATCGCCGGACAAAGGAAATTGCATACGGGATTGACTGAATCCTTGACATCGTGGTTCAACCAATAAAGATCTTCGTTGAATATGTAGGAAAAAATATGGGCATCCAGTTCCCGCTATTGGTTATTGACCGGAGAGGAGTCTCGGTCATGTCTGCATATTCCTGAACCCGTAGGGTCGCACACTTAACATTCGGTAGCGCTAGGGTAGTATTGAGATATTAATAGTTGAAAGTCTGAAGTTTGTTCGGAGTCCTGGATGGGATCCGGGACATCACGAGGAGCTCCAGAATAGTCCGGAGGTAAAGACTCATATATGGAAAGTTGTTATCGGAGTTCTGAAAAAAGTTCCTAGTTTTTTCGGTATTGTATCGAGAAGGTTCTAGAAGGTTCCAGAGTGGGGCCCACCTGCATGGGGGACCCACATGAACGTGGGTACTGGGGAAAGTCCCCACAACCCTGGTCTTGGCGCACCGAGATCCTTCCTTAAAAGGAATAGTATCATATCCCAATGGGATAAGATCAGGATCCCTAAAAAGGGGGATAGCGATCGTTGGGGAAGGAAAGGGGGGATTTCCTTCCTCCCCCATTGGCCAATGACCCTAGGGCCTTGGAGGGCAAGCCACAGCCCCCTCCGCGCCTATATAAAGGTGGGGAGGCATTGGGGACAGCCACCCCCTTGAACCCTTGCCCGTTACCTCTCCCAACTCCTCCCACATTTCACCGGTACGCGCTTGGCGAAGGCTGATACGTCTCCAACGTATCTATAATTTTTTATTGTTCCATGCTATTATATTACCCCTTTTGGATGTTTATGGGCTTTATTTTACACATTTATATCATTTTTGGGACTAAGGGGGTGTTTGGTTCCCTGCACTGCATGTGGCTCGCATCCACCATGCAAAAAATGATTGTTTGGTACACTGCATGGGATTTTGATCCTGGCCCGGTGGATGCAAAACTAGGCCTCCCAGCCAGGCTGAGGGGAACGCAAGTTTTGGGCGTAGCCCGCGTGCAGGCTCGCTGCCTCGCTCGTTCCCCTCCTTTTCCAACTTCCGTCCAGCGCTGCCGCCGTCCTCGTTCGCCCCCTTCCAAGATCCGCGGCCGTCCTCGACCAAGCTCCACCGCCGCCGTCTCTCGACCAAGCTCCACCGCCGCCGTCCTCGACCAATCTCCACCACAGCCATCCTAGACCAAGCGGCGGCGCCGCCCTCGTCAAGTCGACGCACGCCGGATCCATTCGCCGTGCGTGGCCGCACGCTAGATTCAGGCGCCTCGCGCTGCCGCACGCCGAATCCCGCCGTCTGTAGCCGCCGTCGTGCCCTTTCCAAGCGCCGGCGCCGCCCTTGTCAAAGCGCCGCCATCCTCGGCTGTCCTCGTCAAGCGCCGGTGCCGCCCTTGTCCAACCATCGCTGTTCTCAGACGCCCTGGTCAAGTGCCGCCGCCGGCCTCTTCATGCATCGCTGTTCTCAGTTGCCCTCGTCAAGTGCCGCCGTCGGCCTCGTCAAGCGCCATGTGGAGTTCACCTCGTACATCCATATCGTGCAAAGTTCACCAAACACTCATCTCGGCTCATTCTTGCATCTGTTCACCCAGGCCACACTCATCCGGCATCCTCCATGCAATGCAGCATAAAGCTACCCAGGGAACCAAACACGCCCTAAGCTACTAACCGCAGGCCCAACCCGTATTGTTGTTTTTTTGCCTATTTTAGTATTTCGAAGAAAAGGAATATCAAACGGAGTCCAAACGGAATGAAACCTTCGGGAGCATGATTTTTGGAACGAACATGATCCGGAGTGCTTGGAGTGCAAGTCAAGAAGCTTCCGAGGGCCCCACGAGATAGCCCCCCCCCCCCCTGTAGGGCATGCCCCTGTCTCATGGGCCCCTCGGGCGGCCACCGTACTTCTTCCTCCTATATATACCTACGGACCCCGAAAACATCCAGGAGCACCACGAAACACAACTTCCACCGCCGTAACCTCCTGTATCCGCGAGATCCCATCTTGGAGCCTTCGTCGGCACTCTGCCGGAGGGGGAATCGACCACGGAGGGCTTCTACATCAACATCCTTGCCCCTCCGATGAGTTGTGAGTAGTTTACCATAGACCTACGGGTTCATAGTTATTAGCTAGATGGCTTCTCTCTTTTTGGATCTCAATACAATGTTCTCCCCCTCTCTTGTGGAGATCTATTCGATGTAATCTCTTCTTGCGGTGTGTTTGTCGAGATCCGATGAATTGTGGGTTTATGATCAAGTTTATCTATGAATAATATTTGAATCTTCTCTGAATTCTTTTATGTATGATTGAGTTATCTTTGCAAGTCTCTTCGAATTATCAGTTTGGTTTGGCCTACTAGATTGGTCTTTCTTGCCATGGGAGAAGTGCTTAGCTTTGGGTTCAATCTTGCGGTGTTCTTACCCAGTGACAGAAAGGGTTGCAAGACACGTATTGTATTGTTGCCATCGAGGATAACAAGATGGGGTTTATATCATATTGCATGAGTTTATCCATCTACATCATGTCATCTTGCTTAATGCGTTACTCTGTTCTTATGAACTTAATACTCTAGATGCAGGCAGGAGTCGGTCGATGTGTGGAGTTATAGTAGTAGATGCAGGCAGGAGTCGGTCTACTTGTTATGGACGTGATGCCTATATACATGATCATGCCTAGATAATCTCATAACTATGCGCTTTTCTATAAATTGCTCGACAGTAATTTGTTCACCCACCGTAATACTTATGTTATCTCGAGAGAAGCCTCTAGTGATACCTATGGCCCCCGGGTCTATCTCTTATCATATTTGCTTTCAATATACTTTTATTTGCATCTTTACTTTTTGCATCTATATTACAAAATACCAAAAAAAATATTATTATCTCTCTATCAGATCTCACTTTTGTAAGTGGCCGTGAAGGGATTGACAACCCCTTTATTGCGTTGGTTGCGAGTTCTGAGTTTGTTTGTGTAGGTGCGTGGGACTTTTGAGGAGCCTCCTACTGGATTGACACCTTGGTTCTCGAAACTGAGGGAAATACTTACGCTACACTTGCTGCATCACCCTCTCCTCTTCGGGGAAAACCAACGCTAGCTCAAGACGTAGCAAAGGCCTGTCGGAATTCCGCTGCCACCACGACCACCATACCATCATGTTGGTCCCGATCTCATCTACCCCCTCTCTCGTGCTTGTTGTATCAAGAAGGAGAGGACGCCGCCGAGTCGCACGTGTGCTAAACTCGGAGGTGCCGACCATTCGGCCCTTGATCGGGAGTTCGTGGACGGATCGTGGTTGGATCGCGAAGACGTTCGACTACATCAACTGCGTTTCTTTTGGCATCCTATTTTCCTGGAACAAATTAGGTTGAAAAGTTTAGTTATCCACACTACCGCTATGTATCCGAGACTCTTCCACACCTCAATGGGATACAATCAGGGATCATCGTCTTGCATGCTTTCATCCTTTTTATAGCCTCCTTGACCTCAGATTCTGGATTCTCCGCACAAACGCCTGCTGGGATCATCAAAGGAGTCGCATAGTTCAATGGTAGAGCTCTCATTCTCCCCATTGAACAGCTTGTCGAAGTACTTGTGCAATCTATGCTTAATATCCTCACCCTTCACCTCGAGCTTGTGTGCTCTGTCCTTGATGCGTTTGACTTGGTCAACATCCCTTGTCTTTCTCTCGGATCTTGACCATCTTATAGGTCCCCCTTTCCTTCCTATCTAACCGCTGGTAGAGGTCTTCATATGCCTGACTACTTGCGTCACTTACAGCTCGCTTTGGGGTCGTTTTGCCACCTTGTACTTTTCTATATTGTGTGCACTCCTATCCAGGTAAAGACATCTCAAACTATCTTTCTTATCCTTAATAGTCTTCTCAACATCATCGTTCCACCACCAAGTATATTTAGCTTCCCTTCTACTTCCGTGTACACTCCCAACTCCTGTGAGGCCACCTTACGAATACAAGTCGTCATCTTCGTCCACATATTGTCTACATCACCTCCTTCCTCCCAAGGGCCCTCCTTAATGACGCTCTCCTTGAACATGTGAACTACCTCCCGCTTGAGCTTCCACCAGTTCAATGGTGGAGTTCTCATTCTCCAAATTGAACAATTTGTCAAAGTACTATCTCCATCTATGCTTAATATCCTCTCCCTTCACCAGGAGTTTGTCTACTCTGTCCTTGGTGCATCTGACTTGGTCGACATGCCTAGTCTTGCTCACTCGGATCTTGTCCATCTTATAGGTGTCCCTTTCGCCCTCCTTTCTATCTGACCGCTGGTAGAGGTCCTCATACTCCCGACTCACAGCTCATTCTGCGGCCTTTTTTGCCACCTTATACTTATCTATGTTGCCTGCACTCCTATCCAGGTAAAGGCATCTCAAACAATCTTTCTTCTTCTTAATAGTCTTCTAGACACCATCGTTCCACAACCAGGTATCTTTAGCTTCGCTTCTAATTCCCCTTGACACTCTGAACTACTCTGAGGCCACCTTATGAATGCAAGTCGTTATCTTAATCCACATATTGTCTACATCACCTCCTTCCTCCCAAGGGCCTCCTTAATGACACTCTCCTTGAACATCTGAGCTACCTCCTCCTTGAGCTTCCACCACTTCGTTCTACTGACTTTGGCACGCTTATCCCGCTGAACACGAAACCGAAAGCGGAAGTCAACCACCACAAGCTTATGCTAAAGGAAAACACTCTCTAGGTATCACCGTACAATATAGGCAAGCACGCATGTCTTCTCTTCTCGAGAGGATGAAATCAAATTGGGTTGAGCGTTGACTACTACTAAATGTCACTAGATGTTGACGGCTTCGCATAGGTTACAAACTGCCCCCGTGTCGTCCGAGTGGGCGACACGGGCGGCTGCCGATTCTTTTTTTATATGCTTTTCCAGGCGGCACTTCATTGCGCGTCCTCCCCTTGCAGCCGCCGGGAGTCGACGACGGGCTTGCCCCCGCACCAGACGGCGACAGCGAGGCTTCGTTCCCGTGGCTTTTCGATGGCGTGTAGGCGATGTACTGGATGCGGCTTGATGCATTGAAGGTGGATTTGGTGCAGCGGCCACGGTGGCGTGCCTCCCCTGTATAGCAGGAGCCGATGGGACGGAGGAATTGAGCCAAGATCGCCATGTCCCCAATCTAGAGAGCTCGCCCACCAAGCCATGGTCGGTGCTCCCGTGGGATAAGGTTGTGGCCATGCAACAGCCAGCACATGCAGCAGCCATTGCCCACTTCCCCGGCGAGGATGCGGTGGTGGAGAAGCAATAGATGTCGGGGCCATCGCACGCGATCTGGCATGCCTGCTGCTATGGGGTTCGTGATCTGCATCGTTAATGGTGATACATGACGACATCCATGTCCTCCAGCAGCTCAGTCTTATCTGCTGTCACATGCAAGGACGACGAAGATAGTGGCGGCGTGTGGCGACGTCATCTGATGAGGATAAGTCATCAGCTGCCACTTGTTTAGGATGTCGCGGGGCCGCCAAAGCGTCCTGACTATGGATTTTGGCAACCTCGGTGATCTTCCTCCTTCGTCAAAGTCTTCAACAGCTAGGATTGTGGCAAGTGGAGGTGACAACATATAATGACTTCGATTGGATGGTGCTTTTCGAGTACCTGGTCTCGAGCTTCGGGGTGAAAATTGTTGGTTTAACCCTAGTTGGTTATACCTGGCAATGGCGGTGTTTTTGCATCGTTACCTTGTTGAAGGCATTGCTCGGAGTTTGCTCGGACTTTATCTTCAGGGTGAAAACCGACGATCTGACCTTCGCCGGTTGGATCTGGCGACGCCGGCACTTGAGTGTCGTTTCCTTCATGAAGGCCTTGCTGCTGAAGAACCTTGCTCATTGTCGTTGTGCTGTCAAGAGTTGGTTGGCGTCGAAGGTCGTTGTTGTAATTCGTCAATCGCTTGTTTGATTGCTTCGGTTTTCTTTCTCCGTTTAGGCATAGCTTTGGTCTTATATGACTTTGCTCTTTGCCAGCATGATCTTTTGTGTGTGTGTGTGTGTGTGTGTGTGTGTGTGTGTGTGTTAGTGTTCACTGTGTGCATCTTAGTTATGCAGAGGCCGGGTGTATGCTCATTATGATTGTATCCCTCGATGCTACATTATGAGTCAATAAAAACACCCTTTGTCGGGAAAATAATGTCACTAGATGTGATCCTCTCTTTTTAAAGAGGATGTTTACTATGATCATGTTGTAGGCTAGAGCAGAACTTAAGACATCTCCTTGATTGCTGATGCCATAGCCAAAACCCCATCCACCCCATCAAAACACGTGTTAGATGTACCCATGTGGCCATTGAGGTCTCCTCCTATGAAGAGTTTCTCGCCAATAGGTACACTCCTAACCACGTCCTTCAGGCTTTCCTAGAACCCCCTTTTGATGTTCTCATTATAGCCTACTTACAGGACATACGCGGTGATAACATTAAAATGACCAGGATAATCCGGCCAAGCTGTATTGCAATAACTAATTGGAGGACATGTTAACATGATTCAACCATAACCAAACGGATACATGTCAGAAAGATTACTATGTGTAGATCGGGCCGTGGTGAACTAGGGTATATTTGGATTGTGGCTAAAAGCTTACCTATGAATAATTTGGTGGCCATCACCAAAAAAGGCAATGCCAATGATCCTTCAGCTAGACAAATACTTGGCCAATCTGGTCTGATAGCAGGGCACTAGCCCATCGCCGGCAAACCACATCCTCTCATATGGCCAAACACAAGAACTAGTAAAACTGGGAGAGAAAGACAGGAGCAAAGCACGCCATGGGAATTGCGCTATAGCAGAACCAGCTAAATGGCCTCCCACAGCATACATATTAACCATACAGGGTAGTTCCAGCAGCCAAAAGTCACGCTGATGATATGGCCAACTAAGTTCTAGGTCACAGAATAACAACAACTCCGCCGGTTATCATACAACTACTAAAAGATACACAAAGGTTCGACTGGAAATGGTCAGAGCAGACGCTTCTCTGCTTTCAAATCAAGAATCACCAAACAGATGACGATGATCGACTCGCGAATCCAGCCCGCCCCCTAGATCAGAGCTTCTTCATATCCATTGCTGGACGTCGATCGCCCTGCCGACAACAGGCCTCTGCTCATGAACCTGCACAGAACATTCAGTTAGCAGCCAGTTTTACTATACCTACGAAGGCTTGCGGACAACAGTAGAAGCACTTACAGTGGCGCAACTGTTGCCGAGGGATTTCGGCACTTGCTGCTTCAAGGGCTGCGTTGGAGATGGATAGTTGGCACCACCATCATCACAGCCCATCTCATCCCTTGCCCGAACCTTTTCAGCCAGAGAAATGCCAAATATCTTGCAACTGTTGGTAGGTGCAACACCCTTGTTCTCAACTGCAACACGACTATCGATCACTTCTGAACCAAGATGAGGCCGGAGCGACAACATTTGCTCTCCCCTTCCAATGCCTTCAGCGGAGACAAACCTAGCATACGGATCATCCACGTTCTTATCCAAGTGCCCATGCCCAAACTCGAAAGAGACCTTTGGATCAGCCTGCTGAAACATCAGCACAGAAGGTGGTGATAACGATGGTTGAGACGGCAAAACTGGTGGTGATGGCCCAAAGCCAAATGCATGCTGTTGTTGCGCGCGCCATTTATCCAATAGAGCAGATGCATAAGGACCATCTTGCTGTTGAAAGCCGCCACTTCTCATGCGCGCATCAACCAGACTTCCTCGGTACGGACGGAAAACTTCTTGACCTTGCAAGACCTTTTGGAATCTCTGAGACTCCCCAAAGCCAGAGCAATGGTAGGGAATTCCAAGTGGCGTTCTCACACCATGGCTTGGGATCCCCCCTAGGACATTGTTACTCCCATTGTTAGAGCAACCTCGTTCATCGATGTACTGCAAGTTCCTTGCTTCACATGGCTGTGAAGTAGCAACAGTAGTACCATCATGAGTTCTATAACCCAATAATTCTTGACCTTGCAAGACCTTGCGGAGTTGTGCAGACTCAGCAAAATCAGGGCGACCACCTCCATCTATTAAAAGGAAGAAAAAGGATAGTTTCAGGTTAGATACAGCAAAAATAGAAAAATTGGTTGACAGTTATTTTAAATTACAATAAGAGACGTACGTGGAACTGTGAAATCTGGATTAGCATGGGGAAGGTATGGCTTCATCCGCTTTGAAGTTGGTGCGGCCAGATGGGATCCTGAAGCTGAACTGGTCAGCTCAATCTCCCAAGGAGATACCCTGTTTGGTCGACGGAACTCACCATCGTCATCCCACCTTACCTGTCAAGATGGAGGTAGTTTAATTAAATATAGTTAGAAGCCAGTTTTGTTTAATGCAATGCAAAACACTCTTAGGGATGAAGTCCAGACCATCGTAGTGTAAAAAAGTATAATGCAATTTTTTCCTTACAAAACCATGACTTCATTAACCCTTATGACACACACCTATGGTCAAATTTACACTAAGATGAAAAAATGTCATCAATACTAAATGTATTTACGATATTTTCATGGTGTTAGATGTGACCTAACTCCGCAGACAGTAGAATTGTCCATGTGAAACAAAGCAGTAAGAGTTTACGGTAAATGAATTACGAATAGAACACTTAAGAGTCTTGCAGAACCATTATTGAACTGCAAAAATGCCGTATATTTTGATACAGAGATAGTACTAAATCATTACAGCTTAAGTTACAATAGGTATCTAGATTCGACCAAATCAATAGGTATTCAATTCATATTCGCACCTGTTACAACCTTTGATCAATCACTGTTTTCTACTCAATGACTTCCTGTTTGTTTAGAAGGTAATCAATATGTCCAGTTGTGCACCCTCAGCATTAAATACATTTATTACTAGCTGTTATCAGAATAATAGGGAGGAATTCTGGTAAGCTTTTGCACCTAGTGTGTGGTTAAGTTGCAATATTACTTTGAGAGTATAAAACAGAAAGCCGTACTGCAAAAGTGCAAACGCAGCATATACGGTGAACAACTACTGTGAGAAACATTAAATTACAGCATACCAGCAGGCATTTCCACTTTGAACCACGCCACATAGGGTCTGCATCACCAGTTCCAGTAATTATCCCTGTGTACCTGTGGGATAATCTCATGCATTAGCAACCCAGCTGAATTCAGTTCAGATAATACGAGTTATTAGTAGGACAGTTGCAGCAAACAAACCTTCTTTCAGCAGCATCCTCACTTTCATATCTCATTTTGAACCTCAATCCAACAGAGAAAGGTTGACTAAAGCTTTTGGTGAACTTCCAGTAGGGTACGATGAATTCAGATTGACTTAACCTATCAAAAATTTAATAAACAATAACAAACATCAGAACTACTGTACATTGCATCAAGAAAAAAATAGAGTAGCTGCAAAGTATGTCAGTATTTACAATTCAACCTTATAATCGATTTAGCATCACAAATACGTGATTTTACAAGGCAAAGACCAAAAAATACATGAAGGTGAACTAGTACTCAAAACAGCTTCGCAAAACTAGTTTAGAATCAATTATCAAAGGCAATGCCACTTAAGTTCAAACCTTGAAATTTCAGCAGGCACTTAAGTAGCCAAGAAAAACACGTAATGCAACATGCTAATGTGTCATTAAAAATAAAAACATCAAATAATAAATGCTGTGTGTCGTTAAGCATCAGTCCATCACTAAATAGTTCTAGCAGAGCCACAACTTCTATACAGTGTATATCAGACCTCAAGCAAGCACAAGGCGTCCTATTTTTCTAAGAGTATTGCAGTAGTATAATGAAAATTTACCAACTATCAACTTCTGAAGGCATTAATAAAACAACAAACACGCTCATCATTACCTGGGGTTATAGAAGATCTGGAACACGCTCTTTGTAGCCACAGCATGAGCAACATTAGCTAGTGTACCAAGATTCGAGCATTGGCTATAAAGCGCCGGAAAAGCGGATCCATTTTTCAGCTGAACCGCACGGCGTACTCCCAGCCTAAGCTCCCCATCGTCGCCCCTGGAAATCGATGGAAAATGATTAAAATGGACCGGCAACATCTCGAGGTACTTGCATGCATGATCATGTTAGCCTACCGCAGAAACAGCACAGCGTCCCCGGAGACAAGCTTCTTCTTGTTGACAAACGCACTCCATCCGGTGGTTAGAAGGTGCCTGCGCGGCTGGCCTGTATCACATTCAGTTAGATGTGGATGTATGAGCAATCAAGACACCCTTAACTTCTTATGGTTGTCCTTTGCATACCTCGAAAGGGACCAACCTTCCCGGCAGAAAAGTTGTCTAGCAAATGAATAATGCAGCTAACATTTCTACCAAGTGATAGTACAGTGCCCCCTTGTGGAGAGCTACCCCCAACGGCACGGAGAGCATATGGTGAAACACAAGAAAGCAAAATAAGGCAGTGCTAAGAATACTGAAGACACACTTCACAAGTGTGTACAATCATATGCAATGATCACGCAAAAGCTCAGATGGACTTTCAAAAAGGCAGGTGGTCAAACACAAGTACAAATCCTGGTCCAAGATGAGCAAAGGCAGTAAAAAGAATTGCGGGTGAAAGGCAGTTATATTTACAAGGTGTTTACTAATCAATGAGAAACAGGGGTGCTGGCCCTCGGTGAACAAGTGAGCACTAGCAGAAATCGATGTATGGTTACTCAAAAATCTCAAATGAAAGGAGGATTCAAGATACTAGCTGGTCCAGCCATAGCATCAACTTAGAACCGGAAAATGAATGCACGGTGCTACATAACTTTGAATGTACTACTACCAAGTGCACAGCTCATATAGATGTGGAAGGTAAAATCATGAATGTGTTTGTTCAGCTGTAGTACCTCGATAGATGTGGCGGAACTTCCACTCGGTGCCGTGCAAATCCTTGGCGACCAGCTCCTGAGACGGCCGCTGCTGGCTGTAGTCCTGCGTTCCCAGAACGGAAGAGTTTTCAGCAAACAAGTGGACTGAGAAGGCAGCAGGCGTCCAATGGCAGAAATCGATGGAGAGAGGGGTGTGGCCAGGCCAATGCGCGCGCACCAGAGGGGGGAAGCAGTCCTCGGCGGCGCGGCGCGGCACGGAGAAGCCGCCGTGGGTGCTGGTGTCGGAGGCGGTGAGCGTCTTGCAGAACATGTGCGGCATCCTCGCGAAGCGCTGCTTGACGGTCTCGCCGTCCTCGCCGCCGCTCCCGTCGTCGGTGGCCTCACGCATCCGCCGGACCACCTCCTGCGAGCAACAAATCAAGCCCAAGGCTCAGCAAAACGCCGCCACAGAAACTGAAACGAATCGAACGGAGCCGCCATTGTCGGCGTCAAGACTCAGAGCACGGGCATGCCGGCACGCACGCACCTCGTTCTCGGGGAGCAGCGAGAGCTGCGCGTACACCTCGTCCGTGGACGCGTCCGCCTGCGAGTAAGCGCAAAACGAACCACAGATTAAGCCCAGCGCCATGGTGGCAGGCGACACGGCATACCATCGAACACCCGAGCGGCGAACGCATTGAGGCGCGGGGGCACTTACGTGGAGCGTGACGTCGACGACGCGGCAGAAGACGTGGGGCGGCACGGCGGCGGGCGGCGGCGCGGCGTGCGCGGGCGCGTCGCCGAGGTTGTCGAGGTGGCCCTGCGGGAGGTA
The DNA here is from genome assembly GCA_963921465.1 of Triticum timopheevii. Lineage (NCBI taxonomy): Eukaryota > Viridiplantae > Streptophyta > Magnoliopsida > Poales > Poaceae > Triticum > Triticum timopheevii. The sequence goes on along the minus strand of OY997262.1, from coordinate 455,682,102 downwards.
GACGACGACGCCGCCCTTGCGCGGCATGGGCGCGACGGGCCCCGCGCAGGCGTGCCACAGCTCGAGGCACACCGCGCTGGGCCGCGGCGGCGGCGTCGCGACAGAGGAGCTCCCCTGGCCGTGGCCGTGGCCGGAGTGGGACTGCGAGTGCGACTGCGACTGCGACTGGGAGGAGCAGTCCCCGCCGCCGGTCCCGGCGAGCAGCAGCTCCGCGGAGGATTCCTCCTCGTCCTCCTCCACCGTGTTGAGGTCGATCCCCGCCATCCGCGGCAGGCAAAAACGAGCGCGCGACGCGAAGCACGAGGCGGCGGGCCGGATCGAAGGAACTACTAGCTCGAGCAGAGACGGGCGGAGTGGTTAATGAGGCGGGCGGTGAACCGAGGAGAGGCTGTGTGGCTAGGGGCGGCGGAGCGGGGGAGACGGCGCGGCGGGGCGGCGCATGGTGGCAATGGCCATGGACGGGGGGGCTCCGGCTATGCTTGCTGTGGGGGTGTGTCGATGCCGGGGTGGGGGGGTGCTGCTGCTACTAGTAGTGGCCAAAACGAAGGGGGGGAGAGGGAGGGAAGCGTCCAAGCGGAGAGACGACTGCAACGGCTCCGTCCGTCCGTCCGCGTGAAAAGGGGCGCAGTAGAAATCAATACGCTTGCAACTATTTGTGCGTGGATATTTTCAATCCTCCGTGGGATGGGGGAGGGGGAAAGGGTGGGGGCGTGGGGGATTAAAGAAAGGGGGAAAGGTGAAAAGGAGAGCGGAAGAGGCGGGAGGCGGGGGCAGCAGTCATGCTGCCGCCGCAGACCGCAGAGCAGCAGCAGCAGCGGCAGAGGTGGAGGTGGAGGGGGACGGACGGACGGACAGAATGGGCGGACGGCAGGGAGGCATGTACCCCGACTGCTACTCCACCTTATTGTAGACGACCGTATTCTGTATGGTAGACCGTGCGGTGCAGTGCACTAGGATTCCGTAAACAGGAGCAGTAATAATGACTTCTCTACCTTTTTTCTTTTTTTTTTGAGGGTTTACCGAGTGCTCTGCTGCTTGCTCGTAGTAGGTGGGGCGTCCGATGTCACCGTAGGAGTACTACTAGTACTACTAGGTTTTTCGTGCAGGAGTGCCAATTTTTGGTGGACGGGTATATTGATGGACTTTGTACTAAATGGTTCAAAAATGATGCTTTTAAGTTTTAAACATAAAAAAAAAAACTATGTGAAAACTTCTAACTATCCATGACAGATTTGTAAAATTTCATTCAAAAAACATTATTTTTTGCAAGCTGCACAACAACAACAAAAAAGGGGCCGTTATGCATTTGTTTTCTTTTTGTATACGCCTGTATGGAAGTGTATTGTCATCCAAAAAAAATCCGTGATGTGGAAATATGTTTCTGTTAAGTCCATCATGGAGCCCGTCCTCCATTTTGCCTTTTATCGTGCACGGGTAGTATTGTAGTACCTGTGTGCCTGCTCGCTCTGCTCATTTTAAGCGAGGTGCAGTTGTTCTTAACACGTTCTAAAAGGCAATATGAATGGGCAGGGAGGCTGGCGGACATGTGATCTCTCTCGGCGGTTTGAATTTGGCTCAATTTGAGGAAACAATCGAACAAGTGAGGAAAGTATGAGTACTTGTTTTGATCATGTGGCTGGACTGGAAGCCGGAGAGAAGGTTGAGAATGACTTGGAGTTAGTTATGAGGAAGATCATGCTTATGGAGGAAGAGAGAGGAGGCTAGGCGTACTGCTTTGAAAGTTGTTGAGGAGAGGAAAATATAAGATATAGAAACTGATAAGAAAGAAACTGTAACTAAAGGTTAGGGTTCATCAATAGATGCTAAAACAGGTAATGCATAAAATTGATCAAAGAGAGGGTTTGGATAAAGAAATTGCTCGTTTTGTTCAGGAAGATTTGGATGTCGACAACCGTCATAAAAATGCTGAAGATGGTAGTGCTTATTTGGAACCGGTTGATTACAATGACAGTCAGGAGACCCCATTGACTTCATTGAGTCAAAATGGCTAAATCTCAGGAGCATCATGTGGGAGCTGGATAAGACAAGGATGTTGATGGTCCTCGCATAAGCTGCCCTACACTGAAAGATAGAGAAGACATGAGAGTGGAATATTTGGTTAAAGAAAGAGTTGCGAGATAAACAATTATGATAATAAACCTAACTTCCCTCTATAAATCTTCTCGTTTACATACGTTTGATTCGATGGGAATTGATCTTGGGTATTCTATTCAAATAGTTGACCATAATCTGGAAATTATTAGTATGATGGAACAAGTGAGAAATGATTTTTATGTCCAAAATATTGTTAACGAGAATAGTGTCGGGGGCAGTCATGCTGCCGCAGCAGACCGCAGAGCGGCAGCGGCAGCGGCAGAGGTGGAGGTGGAGGGGGACGGACGGACGGACGGAATGGGCGGATGGCAGGGAGGCATGTACCCCGACTCCTACTCCAGCTTATTGTAGACGACCGTATTCTATATGGTAGACCGTGCGGCCGGAGCACTAGGATTCCGTAAACAGGAGCAGTAATAATGACTTCTCCGCTTCTTCTTCTTCTTCTTTTGAGGGTTTACCGAGTGCTCTACTGCTTGCTCGTAGTAGGTGGGGCGTCCGATGTCACCGTACTAGTATAGTACTAGGTTTTTCGTGCAGGAGTGCCGATTTTCGGTGGACGGGTATATTGATGGACTTCATATTAAATGGTTCAAAAATGATGCTTCATCAATACATGCTAAAACAGTTAATGCATAAAATTGATCAAAGAGAGGTTTGGATAAAGAAATTGCTGGTTTTGTTCAGGAAGATTTGGATGTCGACAACAGTCATGAAAATGCTGAAGATGGTAGTGCTTATTTGCAACCGGTTGATTACAATGACAGTCAGGAGACCCCATTGACTTCATTGAGTCAAAATGGCTAAATCTCAGGAGCATCATGTGGGAGCTGGATAAGACAAGGATGTTGATGGTCCTCACATAAGCTGCCCTACACTGAAAGATAGAGAAGACATGAGAGTGGAATATTTGGTTAAAGAAAGAGTTGCGAGATAAACAATTATGATAATAAACCTGACTTCCCTCTATAAATCTTCTCGTTTACATACGTTTGATTCGATGGGAATTGATCTTGGGTATTCTATTCAAATGGTTGACCATAATCTGGACATTATTAGTATGATGGAACAAGTGAGAAATGATTTTTATGTCCAAAATATTGTTAGCGAGAATAGTGTCGGGGGCAGTCATGCTGCCGCAGCAGACCGCAGAGCAGCAGCGGCAGCGGCAGAGGTGGAGGTGGAGGGGGACGGACAGACGGACGGAATGGGCGGACGGCAGGGAGGCATGTACCCCGACTCCTACTCCACCTTATTGTAGACGACCGTATTCTGTATGGTAGACCGTGCGGTCGGAGCACTAGGATTCCGTAAACAGGAGCAGTAATAATGACTTCTCTGCTTCTTCTTCTTCTTTTTTTGAGGGTTTACCGAGTGCTCTGCTGCTTGCTCGTAGTAGGTGGGGCGTCCGATCTCACCGTACTAGTATAGTACTAGGTTTTTCGTGCAGGAGTGCCGATTTTTGGTGGACGGGTATATTGATGGACTTCATATTAAATGGTTCAAAAATGATGCTTCATCAATACATGCTAAAACAGTTAATGCATAAAATTGATCAAAGAGAGGTTTGGATAAAGAAATTGCTGGTTTTATTCAGGAAAATTTGGATGTCGACAACAGTCATGAAAATGCTGAAGATGGTGGTGCTTATTTGCAACCGGTTGATTACAATGACAAACAGAATACCATTCACTTCATTGAGTCAAAAAATGGCTGAATCTCAGGACCATCATGTGGGACAAGAAAAGGATGTTGATGCTCCTCCCATAAGCTGCCCTAGACTGAAAGATAGAGAAGACGTGGGATTGGAATATTTGGGTAAAGAAAGAGTTGTAGAGAGGTAATAAACCTGACTTCCTTCTCTAAGTCTTCCCGTTTACATACGTCTGATTCGGTGGGAATTGATCTTGGGTATTCTATTCAAATGGTTGATCATAATCTGGACATTATCAGTATGATGGAACAAGTGAGAAATGATTTTTATGTCCAAAATATTGTTAACGAGAATAGTGTACATGAACCCAACTCTCCAGGTCCAACTGACATTTGAGGTGCTCATATTCTGACCCGCGCTCTAATAATGATCATTCGGATGCTGATGCTGCAGAAGGTTATTTTCACCAATTGAAAAAATATTTTTTCTAGTCGAAAAAAGGGGAAGTGTCTCACGAGTGAGTGGTTCTGTGAAGCACATTGCTTCTTTGGAGGAGAGAAAATCATACAAATAAAACTTGATCTTTACTAATAATGATAGGTGTTTTCTTGAATATCGGAGGGATTGGACAGGATATTGAAAAGAGATCTGTGAGAGAATTGATTTTGGAGGAAAAGACTTGATTTTGTTGGTCCATAGGAAACTATTAACGTTAATTACACACAAAACGAAGTTTATGACTCGTGTGGTGGGAGAAAATTTGTCCGGAATTTGTCACATCCTAGAGGCGGATCTGGAGGTATCCTAGTTGGCGTTAACAATGACATGTTGCATGTGGTCCAAGTAGTACTTGGAGTTTGTTTTTTTAGAATAATGGTGTTTCATAAAAATGCTAAACTTCATTGGAATTTCATCACTGTTTATGGTGATGGTCGCATTTATGGTAAAAATGCTTTCTTAACAGAGTTGTTCAGGGTTTCTCATGACAATCTGAAAGGATCGATATGGTTGACTAGAGGGGGGGGGTGAATAGGCAACTAACAATTTTTAGACTTTTCGTTAACAATTTAAACCTTGCAATGAAGTAGGTTGTCTAGATGTGCAACTACGTGGACAACCTATATGATGCAAAGACAATAAGCACACAAGCAAGCAAAGGATATAACTCAAGTAAGCTTGCAAAAGTAAAGGGACAAGATAACCAAGAGTGGAGCCGGTGGAGACGAGGATGTGTTACCGAAGTTCCTTCCTTTTAAGGGGAAGTACGTCTTCGTTAGAGCGGTGTGGAGGCACAATGCTCCCCAAGAAGCCACTAGGGCCACCGTAATCTCCTCACGCCCTCACACAATGCGAGATGCCGTGATTCCACTATTGGAGCCCTTGAAGGCGGCAACCGGACCTTTACAAACAAGATTGGGGCTATCTCCACAACACTTGGAGGCTCCCAACAACACCACGAAGCTTCACCACAATGGAGTATGGCTTTGAGGTGACCTCAACCGTCTAGGGTGCTCAACACCCAAGAGTAACAAGATCCACTAGGGATAAGTGGGGTGAATCAAATTTCTCTTGGTGGAAGTGTAGATCTGGGCCTTCTCAACCAATCCCGAGCAAATCAACAAGTTTGATTGGCTAGGGAGAGAGATCGGGCGAAAATGGAGTTTGGAGCAACAATGGAGCTTTGGGGGAAAGAGGTAGGTCAACTTGGAGGAAGAAGACACCTTTATATAGTGGGGGAACAATTCCAACCGTTATCCCACTGAGCATCCCCGCACAGAGCGGTACTACCGCTAGGGCAGGGCGGTACTACTGCTGAGAGCGGTACTACCGCTCCCTACCCAGCGGTACTACCGCGCTGGCTAGAAAGACAGGGCACTGGCCCCAGAGCGGTACTACCGCGGGAGAAAGAGCGGTACTACCGCTTGGAGCGGTACTACCGCTCCTACTACCGCTTCTAGTACCGCAAAACCCGACACGAGAAAACACCGGTCTCGAATCGAGGCGGTAGTAGCGCGGAACAGCTGCGGTACTACGGCCGAAGCCCGCAAGCGGTACTACCGCCCGGCGGAGCGGTACTACCGCTTCGTGGAGCGGTACTACCGCTGGAGAGCTTCGGCGGTACTACCGCTGGCATAGAACGGAGCAGGAACGAAAGAGAAGGGGCAGCTCCAAAGATGCGGAAGGAAGACGACAGGTGTGGTAGGGATGTGTACGTATTGATTCCACCCTAGTCTTACCAAAGCGGATCCCCTCTTGATAGTACGGAGACTCCTACGAAACTAGTCCACCAACAACGAAGAGAAGGAGCTACACCGTCTTGAATAAAACACCGAGGGGAGGAAATCGTCTCGTGCCAATGGATGAATCTCTGAAAGAACTTAACGCACACGATTAGTCCATAAAAGCATTGTCATCAATCACCAAAACATCTTGGGGATAAATATGCCCTTACAATCTCCCCCTTTTTGGTGGATTGATGACAATACGGGATTTGCACAAACATGAGAGATAAAGAGAAAGCGCACAAACCCCACCGTCCTGAAATGTAGATGGGCTCCCCCTAGATGTGTGCTATCTAGATAAGTGCTTTGGACTGCACGGCACACATACTAGGATCAACGCTCCCCCTACATTTTGGAGACCGACCACACACCTAAGCATGATATATGAGAGGAGCATAGATAAACTAATAAGATAAGCATGCAACTCATAAGATATGGTGACATAGATAATGATACTGGAAATGAAAGGTAGCATATGTCTCACACCATATGATGGGAACTTAGGTCTTACGGACACGAGCCAACATAGGTCTCACTGACACAAACCAACCAAAGCAAATAGCGAGAAAAACCACAAACACAGAAGACGGAAGACACAAAACATAAATCCCTAAACTCTCCCCCCCTTTGGCATCGAGACACCAAAAAGGAGAGGGAGTGCTGCTACGGCTCCAGGTGATGGCAAACGAGGGACACGCATCAGATCTCAGAGGGGTCATCTGCGCCATCATCGTCAGCTGGGAAGTGCTCAGCATCAGAATCAGTACAAGGGCAGTGCTGCTGAATCCACTCCTCCTCCTCGGTAAGCTGATCCTCAGAACCACTAATCACAATAGCACCCATCTGACGCATGAGCTCCTTGCGGCGACCTCAGGCCTTCTTCTCAGCCACATGATCCATGTACTGACCGTGAGACTCCATGCAGAATAGCTTCTTCACCTTGATCTTGAGCTTCTTGGCCCAAGAGGGCTCTGCCTCAGAAGGCACGTAGTCATCATCTTCATCCTCAGCCTCAGCCCCAATCTCCTCATCAGTCTCCATGGCAGCCGCAGATGAAGGAACTTCAGTCCTAGGGGCCTGAGTGCCCCAGTTATCCTTCTTCCTCAGACGCTTGACATCGTGAGAGATCAACTCTCCAGTCTCCAGTAACACCTGGGGATAGACACGATCCCAGGCCTTCTCAATGAGCAGCATGATGAACGGACCATAAATCGGGCACTTGCGCTCGGAGATAGCAGATAGCAGCTCAGACCACATAACATGAGATATATCCAAGGACTCTCCGGTGATTTGTCCCTTCTCACGCTGGCAGAAGAGAAGCATGTCCACGAGATAGGAGTGAACCTGGTCCAGATTCCCGATACGAGGGAAAAGAGTCTCTCTGAAGATATGGTGAAGGATATCCAGAAAGGCAGGAAGCTCATAGGTTTCCTTCTTAGTTTCAGGGTTGATCCTCAAAGTGCAGAAGGGCCATAGAGCTTGCTTGTGAGTGGCATTGGGGCGGCCATGGGAGCGAAAGCCGACAGAAGACTCAAGACCTAGATCTTGCACCCCAATCAACTCCATGAACGCTTTCCACTTGACTGAAAGCAACTTGCCATTGGTCATCCAGGTCAGTGTCATGTCCTCATCAGTCCCAAGGTGAACCGTGGCATAGAATTGGGCCACAATGTCAGCATCAAAGTCCTTGTTGAATTGCATGATCCCAAGAATGTTCAGTTGAGTGCACATCTGAAGAGCTTCACCAAAGTATTCAGGATCTTGCTCCATATGGTCGGTGTCGATGGAGTGCACATTGACATAAAGGTTCTTCTTGGCTTTGAGAACATCGAAGAAGATGGCAAACTGGAACCTGTTCCAGAACAGACGGTTGACCAAAGTGGGATCTTGTTCTAACTCATACGGGTTGCGGCGGCGCCTTGCCCAGAACTCCTTTGGCGGCATTTCTGGCACTGTTTTGCCTGGCTTTGGCTTGACCCCAGGCTTCTTCTAGAGTTGAGGTGGAGGTGGAGCACTTGAAGAACCTCCGGCAGACTCAATGGTGCGGTAGCGCTTGGACGTGGCACGACCGGGGTTGACACGACGAGCCGGATGCTTAGGAAGCTCATCACCTGGAACCACACACAAGAACACGCAAACAACCAGAAGGAAAGAGCATAAGCCACAAAACACGAGCAAAAAGATCACTGAGAGGTAAAAGCATAGTGGAAGCTGGTAGGGAGCGGTAGTACCGTGACCCTTCAGCGGTAGTACCGCGCAAAGCGGTAGTACCTCTCTGGAGAGAGTGGTAGTACCGCTCCTAGCGGTAGTACCGCTCTGGGAGAGCGGTAGTACCGCTCGAGGCGGGGACACAGCAGTTTCCTACTTCCGTGGTCAGATCCGGTACTACCGTCCTACCAAATTCAAAAATACTCCAACCAAACACTAATCCAAACTGTCTAGGAGCATTCTCCATCCTACTCAAGCCTAGATTTGGCCAAAAATCTAGAGATACAACTGCTACTGCCCCTAAGATGCTAGATTGGAAATCTAGACAAGAGGAACGGGGGAACGGGGGCAATACCGGCATCCATGGCAAGAGGACAAGGTGGGGATCGTCTCCACCGAAGGAAATGGAGAGGGACGCCTCGGAGAGGGAGATCCGCCGGAGCCCTCCCGCGGCGCCGGTTGCTGGAGAGAGAGGAACAAGACGAGGGGGAGTGCGAATGGGTATGGGGAGAAGAAACTCCCCCTGCCCCGATATAACCCCTGCCCGCGCCTCACAGCGGTAGTACCGCGCTGGAGGGCGGTAGTACCGCTTGGAGCGGTAGTACCGCCCGCCAGCAGCGGTAGTACCGCCAGCAACCAAAAAAAATGCCACTAGACAAAAACTCAAGCACGACAACAAGAACGGAGAGCAAGGACAAGAAAAAGACCAACACGGCAACACACACTAACCAAGAACCAGAACCCACTCCTTCAAGACAACCACACGAAAGAAGAGCGAGCTCTGGCCTCTCTCAAGAGAGGGCGGTGGCCGGAGCCACCTATGTTTGAGTCAATTGGTATGGCACCGCGAAGAATTATCCTTGGGTCCATGACCAAAACTCGTCTTTGAAGCACAAGTACCATCAAAAATGGCTAATGTGAAAGAGTTGATCGTTTTATGCATAATGGGGGGAGGGAGAGTTCATTGAGAGAACAACACTCCCCCTATGCCCATGCCTACATCTAAACTAGACAACAAGACGAGTGTGATGGGGGTGCAAGGGTTCAAGTCACATTGCTTGAATCAATGATATTTAGCTCATGCCTTAACTCGCGAAATCTTGCTTCATCCAACGGCTTCGTGAAAATATCTGCAAGGTTATCATGAGTGTTGACATACTTGAGATCGATCTCCCCTCGCCTAATGTGATCCGGGATGAAATGATACCAAATCTCAATATGCTTCGTCTTGAAGTGTTGCACCGGGTTGAGAGAAATCTTGATGGCACTTCCGTTGTCACACCAAAGAGGCACTTTGTCACAAATGACACCATATTCCTTTAAAGTTTGCCTCATCCATAAGAGTTGTGCACAACAACTGCCGGCCGCCACATACTCCGCTTCGGTGGACGAGAGAGACACACAACTTTGCTTCTTGAAAGACCAACTCACCAAAGAGCATCCAAGAAACTGGCACCCTCCGGAAGTTGACTTCCTATCCACTTTGTCTCCCGCCCAATCAGAATCCGTAAATCCTTCAAGATTGAAGTTTGCCCCTTGTGGGTACCATAAGCCAAAATTTGGGGTATGAGCCAAATATCTAAAGATTCGCTTGACCGCCACATAGTGACTTTCCTTCGGTGCGGCTTGAAACCGTGCACACATCCCCACACTCAACATGATATCCGGTCTAGATGCACAAAGGTAAAGCAAGGAGACAATCATGGTGCGATATACCTTTTGATCCACCGCTTTACCATTGGGATCAATGTCAAGTTGGCACTTGGTTGGCATTGGTGTAGTAGCCGGCTTGACATCACTTAGCTTGAATCTTTTTAGCATGTCTTGAGTGTATTTGGCTTGGTTGATGAAGGTTCCTTCTCTTCTTTGTTTAATGTCAAAACCAAGAAAGAACTTCAACTCTCCCATTGAAGACATCTGGAACTTGGAGGTCATGAGAGCGGCAAATTCCTCATTGAAAGCTTTGTTAGGGGAACCAAAGATAATGTCATCAACATATAGTTGGCATACAAACAACTCCCCATTGACCTTCTTAGTAAAAAGAGTGGGATCGATTAGCCCCACTTCAAATCCACGATCTTGTAACAACTCAGTAAGGTGGTCATACCACGCACGTGGGGCTTGTTTAAGGCCATAGAGTGCCTTATCGAGTTGATACACATTATCCGGGAAGTAGGGATCCTCGAACCCGGGGGGTTGCTTGACATAGACCAACTCATTAATAGGACCATTAAGGAAAGCACTTTTCACATCCATTTGTTGCAACTTAAAGTTGTGATGGGAAGCATAAGCAATCAACAAACGTATGGATTCAAGACGAGCAACGGGAGCAAAGGTTTCACCGTAGTCGATACCCTCGACTTGGGAGTAGCCTTGTGCTACCAATCTTGCCTTGTTGCGAACGATGTTCCCATGAGCATCTTGCTTGTTCTTGAAAATCCACTTGGTTCCAATGACGTTGTGGTTCCCCGATGTCCTTGGCACCAATCTCCACACCTTGTTGTACTCGAAGTTGTTGAGTTCTTCGTGCATGGCATTGAGCCAATCCGAGTCTTCGAGCGCCTCATAGACCTTTTGGGGTTCAACACAAGAGACAAACACGTGATGTTCACAATAGTTTGCTAATTGTCTACGAGTGCTTACCCCCTTTCTTAGGCTTCCAACCACATTTTCCATGAGATGGCCTTGGGTGGTGAGCTTGGAAGCAATCTTCGTGGCACGACGCTCTAATTCCTCCTCGGAAGTGGAAGGAGGAGGGTTAACTTGATTCTCTTGAGCGCCATCTTGAACTTGTTCTTGATCTTGAGCTTGCTCTTGACCTTGAACTTGCTCGAGGGGGAGAACTTGACCTTGGGCATCATTTAGAGGTTCACCACCATCTTGAGATCGATCTTGCCCTTGGTCTTGTTCACGAGGTTGAGGGCCTTCACTTTGTTCTTCGGAAGCGTGTGGGTCTTGAGGAGGTGATGGCTCCACTTGAGTGGAGCATTGTCCTTCTCCTTCGGCCACAAGGGGTTCCTCAATGGGTAGGATATGACCAATACCCATTCTTCTTATGGCTTGGGGAGGAATTTCATCACCTACATCACAAGTACCACTTTGCTCCACTTGGGAGCCGTTATTTTCATCAAACTCCACGTTAGACGTCTCCTCAATGAGTCCGGTGGACTTGTTGAGAACACGGTAAGCATGAGAGTTTGTAGCATAACCAACAAATATGCACTCATGAGCTCTAGCCTCAAATTTAGACAAACGAACACCTTTCTTGAGAATGAAACACTTACAACCGAACACCCAGAAGTACTTGAGGTTGGGCTTGTTGCCGGTGAGTATCTCATATGGAGTCATGTTCAAGCCTTTGCGGAGATAGAGCCGATTGGATGCATGACATGCAGTGTTGATGGCTTCGGCCCAAAAGTTGTATGGAGACTTGAACTCCGCCATCATGGTCCTAGCCGCATCCATCAACGTCCGGTTCTTCCTCTCCGCCACACCATTTTGTTGAGGGGTGTATGGAGCAGCATATTGGTGCTTGATCCCCTCATCACTAAGAAACTCATCCAAGGTGTAGTTCTTGAACTCGGTGCCGTTGTCACTTCTGATTGTCAAGATCTTTGCATTATGTTGACGTTGAGCTTCATTTGCAAAGTTGATGACGGTTTGTTGAGTCTCACTCTTCCTCTTGAAGAAGTATACCCAAGTGTATCTTGAATAATCATCCACAATCACCAAGCAATACTTTCTTCGTCCAAGACTATCAAAAGATGGAGGCCCAAAGAGATCCATGTGAAGGAGCTCCAAGGGTCTCTTCGAGTAGATGATGGTTGAGGGAGGGTGAGCCTTCTCATGTAGCTTTCCTTTAATACAGGCACTGCAAGCATGATCTTTGGCAAAACTAACATTTGTTAGTCCACGAACATGGTCCCCCTTGAGAAGACTTTGCAAAGATCTCATATTAACGTGGGCTAAACGGCGATGCCAAAGCCATCCCACGTCAACTTTAGCCATTAGGCATGTCGCGGTCTTAGTGGGTCGCTCCGAAAAGTTAATCACATATAGAATGTTCTCGACATGCCCAACAAAGGCTACTTTAAGAGTCTTGCTCCACAAGAGGTCCACGGTATCAATGTCAAAGAAAGTAGCAAAACCCATGATTGCAAGTTGATGAACGGAAAGCAAATTGTATGCAAGGGACTCAACAAGCATGACTTTCTCGATCGTTAGATCATGAGAAATGACAACCTTGCCGAGACCCAATACTTTGGAATGTGATGCATCACCCCACTCGACATTGGTGGGCATAGATGGAATCTCTTGCACGTCCACCACCAAGTCCTTGCTCCCGGTCATATGACTTGTTGCTCCACTATCGAGCAACCATGATCCCCCACCGGAAGCAAACACCTACAAGAGATCAATGCTTGGTTTTAGGTACCCATTTAGTAATGGGTCCTTTGATGTTAGTAACAAGGGTCTTGGGAACCCAAATAGACCATTCAATGTACTCATAGGGAGAACCAACAAATTTAGCATAAACATGTCCATCACTAGCACGACACAACACATATGACGGGTTAAAGTCGCCGTCTTTGTTGGGGGAAATGCTTTTGCCCTTTTGAGCGTTAACACCCTTCACTTTTTCCTTCTTCTCCTTAGAAGCACCCTCTCCCTCTTTTACAAAAGTTTGCTTGAGAGGAGGAGGACGTTTGGTCTTGTCATTCTTCTTCTTCTTGGTCTTGGACTTGGGTGCAAATCCAATTCCTTCCTTGGCCACAACTTCCTTTTGATTTCTCAAAAGGTCGTTGAGGTTCTTCTCACCATGAATGCATGAAACAAGGCCTTTCTCAAGTTGATCCTTCAACTTAGCATTCTCCTCCACAAGATGCACATGCTCACAACACGGGTTAGTAGCACATGCATTATCAATTAATTCCATATGAGGAAAGGTGGCCTTTTCCTTGGTTAGCTTAACTTGGAGTTGAGCATGAGACTCTTTGAGGTTAGCGTGAGCACCCTTCAAGACCTTGTGAGCCTTGTCAAGTATCTCAAACTCCTCCTTGAGTCTAGCATGATCAACCCCAAGTTTAGCCTTCTCAGAAGTTAGCACACGAGACACGACAAGAGCATGATCAAGATCTTTCTTTAACTTAGCATGGTCAGCGTTGTGTGACTCCTCAAAAGTCAAGAGCATTAGAGAGATCCTATATCTCATCGGCATAGTCACGACTATGACCTTCCATCTTAGAGATGGTTTCTTCGTGAGCCTCGATCATGTCATTGGCCTCACCAAGTTGTTCCAAGAGGGCAACAAAAAGCTTCTCGGACTTGCCCTTGAGCTTACTCATAAAAGACTCAAACTCATTCACTTGTTCATTAGACCCATCATGTTCATCAATGCAATCCTCCATGGAGGGATTAGTAATGATGGTGGTTTTAATGTTGGGGGTTACCTTGTTTGAAGCTTTAGCCATGAGGCATTTGGCGGTGATGTTTTCGTTGGGTGAGTCAAAGAGAGACACCCGGGGAGTAGTAGCAATGGCAAATGATGCCATGGCCATTGCTTCTTCATTTTAATCATCGTCGTCATCCTCTTGGTATTCTTCTTGAACCACCAACCCATGAGTGGGAGTCTTTTTGGCGAAGTTGTTCTTGTTAGGGAAGGACTTGGCTTTGTCCTTTCGGATGAACTTGCCACCATTGTCCTCCCGCTTCTCGTAAGGACAATCTGCAACGAAATGGCTCACATTGCCACAATTGAAGCAAGTTCTAACTCGTTTCTTGCCCTTGACGCCACTTGAGTTGTTCTTGTTGAAGTTGGGTCTTGAACTCTTCTTGCTCCAAAATTGTCTTGAAGCAAGGGCCATGTGCTCATGGTAATCAAATTTGGTGTCTTCGGGGTTGCTTTCATCATCTTCCACTTCTTCTTCCTCTTCTTCCACAATAACCTTGGCCTTCAAAGCAAGGTTGGGCTTCTTTGCCCTTTGAGAACGGAGCACCACATTGTCGGCGGTCTTGTCCAAAATGCTCATTGCAACGAACTCATCCAACACTTCACTTGAGGTCATGGAGTGGAAGTCCGGTCTTTAACGAATGATGGAGGACATGGCCTTGTTGTAGGGCATCATGGCCTTGAGGAACTTTCGCTTGATCCAATTGTCATCCGTGTCCTTGCTTCCATGATCTCGGAGTGCGACCGCGAGTTTGGTCACTCTTTGAAAGAGCGCACGAGGTTCTTAATCTTCTTTCATTGCAAACTCATCGGCTTCATCTTGCACCACTTCATAGTTGGAGCGTTGAATGCTAGAACTTCCTCGATAGAGACGCTTGACACATTTCCATGCTTCTTTAGCCATGACATGAGGTCGAAGATGAGGAAGATCTTCGCGAAGGATAGCATCTTGGATGATGAAGAGAGCACTCTCATTGAATTGATTGTCCACTTCTTCTCGAGGGGTGAAGTTGCTTGGGTCATGAGGATAGAAACCTTCTTCAATGATTCTCCAAAGGTTAGTATTCACATGTTTTAAATGACGCTTGAAGCGATAAACCCAAGAATCAAAATCTTCATTTTTCACATATTTAGGAGGAGGACCGGCATGATTTAAATGAGTGGAGGGAATCGGTCCTCTATAGATAGGAGGTTCCACATGGGCAAAGATGCCGGTGCCATTTCTACCACTAGTAGATGGACTCTTTTCATTGTTAGCTTCCCCCTTATCGGAGTTAGCATCCGTCACCTTGTTAGTGGGATCACCCACTTTCATTGGCGAGGTAGATAGTTTAAGTTCTTCTAGAAATTCAGTAAACATGCTTTTAACCTCGGCCGTCATGGAGGTTTTCAATGTGTCTAAAGCCACATTGAATTCCTCACGTGAGACTGAGGTTCCCCCTTCGGCCGAAGACGAGATGGGATTCACACCGGAGTGTTCCTCCGCACCGTCGTTGGTGTCAACCATACTCTTCGGATGGTAAAGTCCTTAATAAAGAGACGAGGCTCTGATACCAATTGAAAGGATCGATATGGTTGACTAGAGGGGGGGTGAATAGGAAACTAACAATTTTTAGACTTTTCTTTAACAATTTAAACCTTGCAATGAAATAGGTTGTCTAGATGTGCAACTACGTGGACAACCTATATGATGCAAAGACAATAAGCACACAAGTAAGCAAAAGATATAACTCAAGTAAGCTTGCAAAAGTAAAGGGACAAGATAACCAAGAGTGGAGCCGGTGGAGACGAGGATGTGTTACCGAAGTTCCTTCCTTTTAAGGGGAAGTACGTCTCCGTTAGAGCGGTGTGGAGGCACAATGCTCCCCAAGAAGCCACTAGGGCCACCGTAATCTCCTCACGCCCTCACACAATGCGAGATGCCGTGATTCCACTATTGGAGCCCTTGAAGGCGGCAACCGGACCTTTACAAACAAGATTGGGGCTATCTCCACAACACTTGGAGGCTCCCAACAACACCACGAAGCTTCACCACAATGGAGTATGGCTTCGAGGTGACCTCAACCGTCTAGGGTGCTCAACACCCAAGAGTAACAAGATCCGCTAGGGATAAGTGGGGTGAATCAAATTTCTCTTGGTGGAAGTGTAGATCTGGGCCTTCTCAACCAATCCCGAGCAAATCAACAAGTTTGATTGGCTAGGGAGAGAGATCGGGCGAAAATGGAGCTTGGAGCAACAATGGAGCTTTGGGGGAAAGAGGTAGGTCAACTTGGAGGAAGAAGACACCTTTATATAGTGGGGGAACAATTCCAACCGTTATCCCACTGAGCATCCCCGCACAGAGCGGTACTACCGCTAGGGCAGGGCGGTACTACCGCTGAGAGCGGTACTACCGCTCCCTACCCAGCGATACTACCGCGCTGGCTAGAAAGACAGGGCACTGGCCCCAGAGCGGTACTACCGCAGGAGAAAGAGCGGTACTACCACTTGGAGCGGTACTACCGCTCCTACTACCGCTTCTAGTACCGCAAAACCCGACACGAGAAAACACCGGTCTCGAATCGAGGCGGTAGTAGCGCGGAACAGCTGCGGTACTACGGACGAAGCCCGCAAGCGGTACTACCGCCCTGCAGAGCGGTACTACCGCTGAGAGCGGTACTACCGCTTCATGGAGCGGTACTACCGCTGGAGAGCTCCGGCGGTACTACCGCTGGAGACCGCAGTACTACCGTTGGCACAGAACAGAGCAAGAATGGAAGAGAAGGGGTAGCTCTAAAGATGCGGAAGGAAGACGACGGGTGTGGTATGGATGTGTACGTGTTGATTCCACCCTAGTCTTACCAAAGCGGATCCCCTCTTGATAGTACGGAGACTCCTACGAAACTAGTCCACCAACAACGAAGCGAAGGAGCTACACCGTCTTGAATAAAACACCAAGGGGAGGAAATCGTCTCGTGCCAATGGATGAATCTCTGAAAGAACTTAACGCACATGATTAGTCCGCAAAAGCATTGTCATCAATCACCAAAACATCTTGGGGATAAATATGCCCTTACACAATCCCCTGCCACGTTTGGTGGGTGGATATATTATTATCCTTAGGAATGGTTCTGAAAAAACAAGCATGTAATTGATGGTATTATTGAACATGTTAGGTTGAGAGAATTACCTCTTAAGGGGAGAATTTTTACCTGTGCTGATAATATGGTAGATCCCGATAATGAAAAATTGGATAGAGTTTTTATTTGTCCGCATTTGGAAGAACATTACCCACTCCCCCTCATTTAGGCAATAGGGGGAGATGTTTATGACCACACTCCTCTCATTCTTGATGTTGTTTCTCATAATATTTCTTAGCACATTTCTAGGTTTGAGAAATCTTGGATGTTGAGAAATGGCTTTAAAGAGTTTGTCACTTCTTCATGTAATATATATTATGGTCTTTCTAGTATAAATAGATGGTAAAAATGTTCGAGAATCATTAGGAGAAAAGTTATGAAGTGGGATAAGAAGGATGATGCTTGGTGTAGGAAGATCAAAACTGATCTCCTAGCTAATCCAGACACCATTGATAAAAAAAATGTTGGGATTAGTGGTCTGGCTGCTCAGGAGAGAAATGAGCGAAAAAATCTAAAGGACCAATTGGGGAGAATTCTGAAACAAGAAGAGGTGAAGTGGCTGCAAAGATATAAACATAGAGAAATAATTTCGGAGGGTGATAGTAACACTAGATGCTACCATCCTAAAGACAATGGCAGAAGGAGGGGAAATTGGATTGTCTCCTTTGAGCAATATGAAGGGTTGATTGAGGGAGAGGCCCATCTATTGAGCTACATTAATATTTTTTATAAAAGAATGTTTGCACATGTTGAGTAATCTACTATTTCCCGAATGTTCAAGAGGCTTCCAAAATTTCTGATAGAGATGCTAAAAAATTAATGGAACCTTCCCATATGGAAGAGTTACAATCTGTAGTGTTTCAAATGAAAAAAAACAAGCCTTGGTCCTGATGGTTTACCTGTTGGTTTATAGCAACATTTGTTGGGGGTGGAATGTGATTTATTTAAGGAATTACTATATTACTTCCACATAGTTGTGTTTGATATTGCTAGATTGAATTATGGTATTATTACCAAAACTATTCAAAAGTTCAGGCCTAACTTTTCATTGAGTGTAGCTTTAAAATTATTTCTAATGTTCTGATGAACAGACTTTGTAAAGTGGTGAACCATGTTATCTCACAAACTCAAACTACTTTTGTTAAAGGCAGATATATTGTGGAAGGAGTAGCTATTCTTCAAGAAGCTTGAATTATATACATCATAAAAAGAAATATACCCTCATTTTTCAAATATCTTATGAGAAGATGAAATGGCTCTTTGTTTATGAGATGCTTAAATTCTAAATTTTCCCATATCAATGTTGTGATTGGATTATGCATACTATGAGAGGGGGACATGTTGGAGTCAAAGTCAATGGTGTCATTGGTCCTTACTTCAAAACATATAAAGGCTTGACACAGAGGGATTCCCTATCAGCATTCTTCTTTGATTTGGCTATCGATGCTTTGGACATTACTATGGGAAAAACTAGGCAAAATGGTTTTTGTCAAAGGAGTTTTAAGAATAAATCTAGGAAAAGGGGTGAATATGTTACACTATGTGGATGATACAACTTTTGCTGCAAAGATGATGAAATTAGTGCAAGAAATCTTGAATTAATCATGTGTCTGTTTCAGCAAATGTTAGGGTTGACTATTAATCTGTAGAAGAATGAGCTCTTTGTTTGCGGGGAGGCTACACAATAACTAGATTATACCAAGAATTTTTTACTTGTGAGTTGGGGAGGTTCCCATTAAGTATATATATGTGTCCATGTTTTAAATATAGTGATTAAAAACAAACATCGTAAAGTGACTACCGAAATTGAGAAGAGGTGTGCTTCCATGTAAGGGAATATTTTCTTGAACATTGTAGGTAGGGGTACCCTAATGAAAACATATTTAGCTACATTCCTTTGTTCATGATGTCCTTCTAGCCCATTCATGTTGGAATGAGGAAGAAGGCTGATATTTTAGAGATAGGTTGGTTTGGTAAGCTGATGAGATAAGAAAAAGTACCATTTTGTAAACTGGAAAACATGTTGCTAATCCAAAAATCAAGGGGGGTTGAGAATTTGAACTTGGAGCTTATGAATAAAGCTTTGCTTGCCAAATGGTTATGGAACTAGAAATAGAAACCGGGTTGTGGTACGATGTTTTTGCTTTATAATTATGTGAAGGAGAAATTCACGTCCTTGGCCCAAATTTTGTCTACTGCCTACCGTGGGAGGTGCCGGTTCGGTTTGGTGTTTTTCCATGTGTGAACATGGTGGCGGCGGTTCAGCCCTTCCACTAACGGACGTGGCAGGAGGTGGAGAAGCAAAATTTTGGGGGAGGGCATGAGGAAATTAGCGGGACTTCTTTCATTTTTTGCGTCGCACACATGGGAGTATTGTTTTTGAAATATCACGGTTTTGCTGGATGAGTGGGCATAGCACTTGTGGTCCCCACGCGTTAGCGGCATACGGTATATGATTGTGCCTTTCTGGGGTTGTTTTAATATTGTTGTAAAGACAAAAAAATATTGTATCGTAGAAGGGAGTTCTGAGCTCGAGGCCAACACGCATTTGTCTCCATGTTGTGTCGACTGTAAAAAAACTTCTACAATAGCTCTCTTTCTCTAAAATAATCGTCGTTTACTGGAAGTTGAGGCCAAAAAAAACCTCTCCAATAGTCCCCGTGAGGTGACCATAACTTTACATGATCCCATAAAATTGGTCTTTCTTTCCGCAAGTTTGCAGTCATCTTCACATATTTCTGGTATAAAACTCAAGGCGAGCGGACGTCAGCCCTTCTATGTCCGTCGATAGTTAGATGATGAATTGCTCGTTCATGATGGCCATGGTACGATCTTGCCGCCGACAAACCCACTCCCTGGTCGAGGGGTGGATCGTTGTCATCTCCTTCGGCATATGCGTGATCTTCATCTTCAGCTATCCATTCACATAAGTGACGGAGATGAGAGGTCAGCGCTGTCGTAGTTTTCCATTAAATCCTACTCCCTTCATTTCTAAATATTTGTCTTTCTAGAGATTTCAACAAGTGACTATATGTGAATCTACACTTTAAAATATGTGTGTAAGTCCATTTGAAATCTCTAAAGAGATAAATATTTAGGAACCGAGGGAGTAGTTGGGTAATGAATTTCTAGGTTAGCCATTGCTTTGTGTCGCGCCAATGTAGAATCAGCCACCCACATAGAAATATTTTTGCAGGAGTAGAATCCTCCAAAAAATTTCCCTAGGAAGTCTCTGAATGAAAGAGGCCCTATGTAGAGATAGTCAAAGCTGAAGTGATGTACAGTACTCCCTCCGTCTCAGTTTACAAGTCCTACGCGTATACCTAGGTTGCCAATTTTATGATCCTAATATAAACTATATAACAAAAAAATTATACCTTTGGAAAATAGAACATCTGAAGTTTACATTCGTATATTTTTTGTAATATATGACTTGTATTAGGTTGGTCAAATTGACAACGTAGGGGTACGCGCACGCCCTGTAAACTGAGAGAGAGGTAGTATTGTTGTTCATTTGCGGCGGACATCTTTTTCAGTAGATTCACTTATAAATGGGTGGAGCACTCGCATGTCATTTTGGAAACATTGCTGGCGCGTAGAACCTGCTATCTTTACCATACAGGCTAGAGAAATAGCAAACCACCTTATCCGTGCTATGTATGAATTCAGAAATAGCACACCGCTGTAGATTGATTCAGAAATGCTTCTTGGAGCTGGAAACCATGAATTCTCGACAACTCCCCAGCATTTTTAGCCAGTAGGAGTAGTGGATTTACTACAGTCGTCTGCCTCGATCGAATCCACGTCAATGAACTTGGAACCGCTGACGACACCGAGCAAGGGCAGCAGTGCAGTGGAGTGCAGTCCGTCACATCAGCGATCCCTGTCTACTCTCCGCGATACACGCACTCTTCCTGTCATCCACATTAACATTACCAGTACTGTACCATATACTACTACACCATACCAGCAGATGTACTGTAGGAGTAATCGAGCGTACTTGTGGCAGGTCGCCCATGCGGCGCACGGCACTGACCGTATTTATACTATTTATTTACGCGTGTAGTACGTACGGTAGTAGTACGTGGTACGTGCATGCCCACCCACCCACGCGCGCCAGCGCCAGTCTGTCTGCTACGCCTACTCCGGCTCCACTCACTCGGGCGTCGCCGGTCCTGTACAATTCGCAGCTTCTTCTCCCGTGTACAGTACGGGCGTACAGTACTCCAGCTAGTACGTATAGTAGAGTATCACGAGCTACACACACCATCTCAGCAGTGACATGCACCGCGAGGCGAGTCGTTAATGGCGGAGAAGGATGGGGTCAAAGCGCATCGAAGGCGGGGGAACCGTACCTCCCCTCCTGCAGCCCGGGCGTCCATTACTCGCGCCCTGTAGCCATCTGCCCGTGTCCCCCCACCTCCTCCGCAAGAGAAATCCTCAGCCGGGCCGGAGTAGGAGCAGCGGCACCGGCGACATTAACACGGCGAGTCTTGTCTCGTCTGGTTCGTTGGGGCGTTCCGGTTCGAGCGGGACGTTAATGTCCGTGCGGTGGCACGCCACCTCGCCATTATTGGCCCGGTCGGCAACCCCAGCCCGTGGTCCATCCATCTTCATGTGTCGATCGTCGACGGAATGGAGGAGCGCGTATCACCGGTCGGGATCACATGTGGTACTACGTCCGACGTGGTCCTCGCTCGCTGGGAGAGAAGATAGAGCCGGCCGGCCGGGGTTTAAGACCACGCTTCGATTTGTCTGCCCCGTTCCTCTTAAACTTCCCGTCCCGTCCCGTCCACGGCTTCCCGTGCGTCCACGGCGGCGAGCTGAGAGTGTCCCCGCGGCGACAACGTTGGGCTGCCGCTACCGTGAGCCCATTTATTGCTTGCCCTCCACCTTCCAGGACGCGTCGTGCTTGTCGGCCTAGGCGCCGATGATCCATGCATTTTCTCCCTGTTCGAGCGCGATGGGTGTGTACTTGGCGTACCGTCGGTCGACGCAGATATATATATACTTATTTGTGTATGCGCTCGAATCTTCGTACGCAAACTGTGCGCGTCCACGTACCGCGCCATGCCCATGCCCATGCAAAGCACCCACCAGCTCGCTCATGTGTGTCTCTCTGTGTGTGTACTTCGGTTGTTTTTATGTTTGGCGTCACCGTCCGGGCAGCGGATCACGAAATGCGGGGCTGCCGCGGGGTGCCGGAGGAGAGGTGCAAAGCAAGTTGATGAGAGGTGCCGGAGGAGAGGTGCCGGAGGAGAGGTGCCCGAGTAGGCACAAAATATCCACGGCTCCACCCCATGCCTGGCTCAGGACTCGCTTCTGTCTACTGAGCGCGGCTGCCGCCCTGGCTACTGCGGCTGCCGAATTTTTTTTTTTTTTTGAAGAAACGCAGGAGAGCTGCGATTTCATTATAAGGCGAAAACGGCGAAGGAACGCCAACTGTACAAAGTGCGGCTGCCGAATTTGATGGCGCTGTCGCTGCTGGGTGCTGCCATGGCCATGCCATGCCAACGCTCCGTCGGAAGGGAAGGCGGAAAACGACCAAAAGCGGCTCGCAGTCACCACGCCGGCCGCCTGGCCAGATACACACACCCGTCTGATTCACGCACAGGCACCAGGACACATACATGCATCCACCCCACGCATGCATGCATACTCCTACCTCTGTATATCTGTATCTATGCAGGGAGAGAACACAGCCCACATCTATATATATCTACAGCGACGTGCGTCCTGCTCGATGTGATGATGATGACCGTCATGATCGTCTACTCATGGCAGAGGCCCAGGACACAAACGTGCATTAAACAAACGCGCACGCCAGGACCCTCTCGGTGTAGCTACAGCTACTAGGAGACATAGGAGGGCAAGCAAATAAATTGCCGAGTAAAAAAGAGGCTGCCTACAGCCTATAGGGAGCGCACAGCTACACTCTACTCCTAGCGGCGACTGTAGCTAGCTGCGTGCGAAACTGAAACGGGCTAGGCCAACTTTCTCCTCGCTTTTATCGGGCGTGGGGCAGCGCTGCCGTTCGCAGCAAGGAAGCAGTCGTCGTCCTCGTCGTCGTCCAGCGGCACTGCAGGCAGGCAGGCAGCCTCTGCGGCGCGCGCTCCTGGGGACCCGGGCGCGCCCGCCCTCGCCTGCTCCGGTTCCGCTCCATGGATCACGAGCGCCCCGCTCTGCTCGCTCCTGCTGACGACGCTGTTGCCTGCTGCCATTGCACGGCACTGCCGCTGCCGCTGCGTCGCGGTAAATGTGCCCGTGCTGTACGCGCTCCGTTGACGCCGGGCGGCCAGCAACGTCACCGCCGGTGGCCATGGTAATTAATAAAACCGGCCGGCTCAGTAGAAGATCGTCGCATTTCCTCGATGATTCCGGGCGATTGCCTTGCATGGCGCTAGCTGCTACGGGAAGAAGATTGATTGATCCTGCGCTCCACTGTGGGGGTGGGGGCGACGGTGTCCGGGCCATGGGCCGGGCGGGCCTACGGAGCCACTCCCGTGTCGTCGTATGCTTGCTTGCTTTAAGCCTGGCCGGTCTGGCTCTCTTCGGCTGGCTGCGTATGAGAGAGCGGAGCTGCGCCGTAGGGCCGGCATGCACGGGCCCGACGACCAGCCAGCTGTTGGGGTGCAGTACTTGAACAGTCAAGAGGCCTTGTTGGCTTGCGGCGAGAGGCTAGCTACGAGCTTGGCTACGCTACGAGCTATCATTAATGGATGTCTGGGCGATATCTACGAGCAAGCTGTAGCCTCTAGCCTGTAGGTAGTGACTAGAGAGACACCCGGGATGGGGCTGAGGATGACATGACGGGCCGGGGAGACGCCCCTCTGCTTTTCCGGGCGCGAGCAGAGAGACAGAGACGCACACAGGGGCAGCCATGTCATTTCCACGTAGTACTACAGGGAGAGCGAGTGACATGTGATCGTGGCAGCCATGTCATTTCGTGATCGCAGTTGCGTGCGCCGCTCTGCTCCCGTGTCCCCCAGAGCGTGATCACCGCCCCCGTGCGTGCTGTGGACAGCACGCTTGACCAAAGCCAGAGTGAAAAACTTTATGAAAAAATCTCGCCCGTGCCGCGCGGGGGGCAGGGCGGATGTACGCGCACGGCATCACGTGGTGGGGTGGGGATGGTCTCGTCGCCGTCGTCGACGGATCCGTCTCCTCCGTCTCGGCCGGGGCCTGGGCGTTGGTGGGGCTCGGCCGGTCCGTGCATGATGCATCGTCGTCGACCAGCCGGGGGAACGGGTGCACGTTGCTCTCCTGCGTACGATGCGACCGCGATCAATGCTGCCCCATAAATGGGTGCTGTGGATCGCGCGGCCGGCCGCCGGGAGAGGCGAGGATCGGTCGAGCAGGACCGGAGATTGAAAGAGGCTGCAGCCGATGCAGCGCGCGACATGCGCCATTAGTAGTGCGGTCGATACTTCTATTTTGGGTTGTCACGAGAGAGAAAGGGAAAAAGGAGTAAAGATATCGGAGCTAGTAGACTTTCGGTCGTGTGACTCGTGTCTATACGATGCACACCTGTCTTTTTCATGTATATGACACACTGTTTGCTACAGTAGATACGGTTAACAAGTGGGATTTCGATTTGATCGTTTTTCTCTCCCTGGCGGCTGGGACCGTAGCCGCCACCTGGAGAGGCCATCTTTCAGGGCCGTCCTCCGGCGGCTCCTCTTCGTCGGCGACCTCGGTCGTTAGTGGTAGGGGGTTCGCCGGATCCATACGCGTGAATCGTTTTTACTCCCATGTAGTCTAGGTATTTAGTCTGTTCGTTGTCTTGGTTTCGGCGGCGATAATGACGGCGCTGAATAAACATTCTTCGGATCCTTCCCTGACGAGGCCCTCGGTCCTATGGTTGAGAATGGATTTGGAAACCACTCTGTTCAAGTAAAGATGGCGTGACGGCGACATCCTCGTGGTGGACCCGTGTTCTCGGGCTCCGCTGTTGCGACGACGTTTGCTCCAGCGTCGTCGCGGAGCTTTGGAGATAGTCCAGGAGCAGATGCAGATTGCGGTCTGCATCGACGACATCTGGAAGACGGAACGTGTGCTGGGTTCGTGGTTCGTGGATCCCAGGTATGGTTTCCTTTTTCGGCGTCTTTGTCATGGTGGGGTGCCAGATCTGGAGTTCGATGGCGTGTCCGGGTTGTTGCCCCAATCTGATTCGTTCAACGGCAATGGCTTCACTTTTGGTGAGCCACCTTGAAGGTCCGCAAAGCTGCTTATCAGCGATGGAGCCGCGTCGAGCTCGGGTGAGAAGGTGATCCGTTATTCTTTTCTTCAGTGCCTAAGGTGGTGGTGCCGGAGGCAGGTGATGGACGTTGGTGTCAAGCTCAGAGATGTTCTGCTATCTTTTCACTTTTGTGATGTCTGTCGTTACATCACTTGTACTTTGTTTTTCATGATATGATTGAGACACGTATTACCATGAAGAAAAAAGTAGGATTTTGATTTGTGGCTGCCATGATGATCGAGAGCTAGCAGTGATTATCAGCCGCCTTCGGATAAACTGCGTGAGTACGGGTTTCCTATCGGGTATATTACCTACAATTAGGTCTATGGAGTACTCCTCTAGCGACCCTGGCTATATCTCTAGGATAACTCGACTGAATGATATTATATAGTTGGAAAATGAAAATAAATTGATGTGGATGGCTGCGAGTAAGTTAAGTTGCGCATGTATACTCGGTGGTGGGCCTGATATTTCAGAGATGGACATTAAAAATAGGACCACAATAGCCTACGACCGTTCGCAGGCCATGATGGCATTTGTGAACGGCGTGGTTGCCTGTTTCTGTGTTTTGAGATGATTTTTTTTTCACAAAAAGCATGGCATTTTATTTATTTTAGAGCATTTTTTATCAAACACTGTCTCCATCGGATCTTGATCCTGTGGTTTGTGGAGCGTTCTCTGGAATTTCATACCCACGGTCCCAAGATAACATTACTGTAAAAAGAAAGAGAACTAAATGATACCTCGGGCGTTGTTGCTACAACTGTTAACAAATAATTCAATGTTTAAAATAATCAGAAAGTTCATGAGGCATAGTATAAGTTGATGATAAAGAATTTGTTTGAAAGAAATATTGTCTAGAGTAAGCATGTAAGTTTTTTTGATGAAAAAGCTGAAAATTAGTGTGATTTTTGTTCTGCTAATTTGTTACCTTGACAATATATCAGTGAGGTGATATCAGACGAAAACATCGATGAATAGAGGCAGTAGAGACATCTCAACCCTTGACTTAAACCTAAAACATCAATATCAACTATAGATGTGCATTCGCAAAAGCGTAGCTTGCATAGAAAAAATAAAACGCGAGTTCACACATAATTCGCTTTTCTAAATGAAAAAGAAGGCCACTTATAAATCACCAGACCCAATGTTGAGTAAATCATGCTTCTCACCGGACCAACCATGTGCAATGTACTGCAGCCATTCACCACAATATACCTACGTAGCTCTAATTCTTTTTTTGTTTGTCTTGTCTCGTGCGCAATCAGTTACGTGAAGCTTAGTTCCATAGTAAAAAACTACCTACTGGGAGTATGCAATGGAAGCAAATTAGGATTAAAATGTTGCATAAAAACAATGGATTCTTAAAAAAAGAAAAAAAAAACTTGTCGACACTCTGTTCACTGGAGGAAGGATGAGGAACCCGTGCCGGCATTGAATCCTTTAGTGGTTAAACCAAGGGCCCACATGGAAGCTTGTGTAGATTTTTATGTTTCCGATTTCCTTCTTCTTTATCAGTCACTAAGAAATCATGGCAGGGCCAACTATGTTGATACTTGGTCTTCCACTCTGTTCACTTCACTGGAGGAAAGACAAGAAAGTCAACAATTCTCCAAAATAATTTGCTCTGCTTAACAAACGGATGGAAACGAACAAATTTAAATAGCTCCAAACCAAATTGAATCAGAAAGTTGGTATATGTACAAGTCGAGTTTATTTAATGGGTTACAATTTTCTATAGTTGTTGGGCAAGAAGCAAAGCATGGTTCTTAGGCAACATGGTACGAAGTGGATCGATCACGCTTATAAAGTACTTCTTTGTCAAGTAATTGATTAGAAGAGTGTGACTTGTTCTGCTCCAATTTTTTTTTCTCAGCTAGATGAAGGAGTTATTAAAATAGAAAATATCTATATGTATCACCCATATAACAATTTTCAGTTGTGATAGAATTATGAAGTGAAAAAACAAAGACCAATAGGCTAGAATACAAAGAGAAAAGCTAGATACAACCAAATTTTAAAATAAATAATAGAATTATGCAAGAGAAAAAAATTGGAGATCAATAGGGTAGGATGCAAAAAAGAAGATCCACACAGAAAAATCATAATTTTTCAAGTGGAAGAAAATCAATGAAGATGAAAATACAAATGAAGGAAGAACAAACACAACAAAGTAAAAGGGGGAAAACCAATCAACGAGAGTAATTGAAATCCAGACATTTTCTTTCTCAAGATATGTCACACACAGCTACTCCATGATATCGTTTAGTTAGTGTGATCGATGGCTTAGTTATACTGTGTATGTTACATAATACCCATAAGTCTTGGCGGCATGACCATATAGCAAGAAACATTGCTTCATGGAAGGACATACACTAATTCGGGTTGTTTTGTGATATTTCAAATGCCGCTATGAGATCATTAATGTCATTTTCACCTTTTTCAACAATGCTAGCTGATATGTCTCTAACGTATCTACTTTTCCAAACACTTTTACACTTGTTTTGGACTCTAACTTGCATGATTTGAATGAAACTAATCCGGACTGACGCTGTTTTCAGTAGAACTGCCATGCTGTTGTTTGTTGTGCAGAAAACAAAAGTTCTCGGAATGACCTAAAAATCCACGGAGATAACTTTTGGAAAATATAAAAACTACTGGTGAAAGAATCAAGGCTAGGGGGCCCACACCCTGTCCACGAGGGTGGGGGGCACGTCCCCTCCCCCTGGGCGCGCCCCCTATCTCATGGGCCCTCTGATGCTCCACCGACCTCAACTCCAACTCCATATATTCCGTTTCGGCGGAGAAAAAAATGAGAGAGAAAGTTTCATCGTGTTTTACGACACGGAGCCGCCGCCAAGCTCTAATCTCTCTCGGGAGGGCTGATCTGGAGTCCGTTCGGGGCTCCAGAGAGGGGGATTCGTCGCTGTCGTCATCATCAAGCATCCTCCCTCACCAACTTCATGATGCTCACCGCCGTGCGTGAGTAATTCCATCATAGGCTTGCTGGACGATGATGGGTTGGATGAGATTTACCTTGTAATCAAGTTAGTTTTGTTAGGGTTTGATCCCTAGTATCCACTATGTTCTGGGATTGATGTTGCTATGACTTTGTTATGCTTAATGCTTGTCAGTAGGGCTCGAGTGCCATGATTTCAGATCTGAACCTATTATGTATATGAGTTCTTGATCCTATCTTGCAAGTCTATAGTCACCTATTATGTGTTATGATCCGACAACCCCAAAGTGACAATAATCGGGATACTTCTCGGTGATGACCGTAGTTTGAGGAGTTCATGTATTCACTATGTGTTAATGCTTTGGTCCGATACTCTATTAAAAGGAGGCCTTAATATCCCTTAGTTTCCACTAGGACCCCGCTGCCACGGGAGGGTAGGACAAAAGATGTCATGCAAGTTCTTTTCCATAAGCACGTATGACTATATTCGGAATATGTCATGGAATTATCACGTCATATTGAAGGAAATATGCCCTAGATGCAATAATAAAGTTATTATTTATTTCCTTATATCATGATAAATGTTTATTATTCATGCTAGAATTGTATTAACCGGAAACATAATACATGTGTGAATACATAGACAAACATAGTGTCACTAGTATGCCTCTACTTGACTAGCTCGTTGAATCAAAGATGGTTAAGTTTCCTAGCCATGGACAAAAGAGTTGTCATTTGATTAATGGGATCACATCATTAGGAGAATGATGTGATTGACATGACCCATTCCGTTAGCCTAGCACTTGATCGTTTATTATGTTGCTATTGCTTTCTTCATGACTTATACATGTTCCTGTAACTATGAGATTATGCAACTCCCGTTTACCAGAGGAACACTTTGGGTGCTACCAAACGTCACAACGTAACTGGGTGATTATAAAGGAGTACTACAGGTGTCTCCAAAGGTACATGTTGGGTTGGCGTATTTCGAGATTAGGATTTGTCACTCCGATTGTCGGAGAGGTATCTCTGGGCCCTCTTGGTAATGCACATCACTATAAGCCTTGCAAGCATTGCAACTAATGAGTTAGTTGTGAGATGATGTATTACGTAACGAGTAAAGAGACTTGCCGGTAACGAGATTAAACTAGGTATTGGATACCGACGATCGAATCTCGGGCAAGTAACATACCGATGACAAAGGGAACAAAGTATGTTGTTATGCGGTTTGACCGATAAAGATCTTCGTAGAATATGTAGGAGCCAATATGAGCATCCAGGTTCCGCTATTGGTTATTGACCGAGAATAGTTCTAGGTCATGTCTACATAGTTCTCGAACCCGTAGGGTCCGCACGCTCAAGGTTTCGATGACAGTTTTATTATGAGTTTATGAGTTTTGATGTACCGAAGGAGTTCGGAGTCCCGGATGAGATCGGGGACATGACGAGGAGTCTCGAAATGGTCGAGACGTAAAGATCGATATATTGGACGACTATATTCGGAGTTCGGAAAGGTTTCGAGTGATTCGGGTATTTTTCGGAGTACTAGAGAGTTACGGGAATTCGCCGGGGAGTATATGGGCCTCATTGGGCCATACGGGAATAGAGGAGAGAGGCCGAAAGGAAGGGGGCGCGCAGCCCCCCTCTGGTCCGAATTGGACAAGGGGTGCAGCCCCCTTTTCCTTCCTCCTCTCCCCCTCTTTCCTTCTCTCCTACTCCAACAAGGAAGGGAGGGAGTCCTACTCCCGGTGGGAGTAGGACTCCTCCTGGCGCGCCCCTCTTGGCCGGCCGAACCCCTCGCCCTTGCTCCTTTATATACAGGGGCAAGGGGGCACCTCTAGGCACAACAACACAAGTTGATCTACGGATCGTTCCTTAGCCGTGTGCGGTGCCCCCCTCCACCATATTCCACCTCGGTCATATCGTCACGGAGTTTAGGCGAAGCCCTGCGCCGGTAGAGCATCATCATCGTCACGACGCCGTCGTGCTGACGGAACTCATCCCCGACGCTTTGCTGGATCGAAGCCCGGGGATCGTCATCGAGCTGAACGTGTGCTGAACTCGGAGGTGCCGTACGTTCGGTACTTGGATCGATCAGATCGTGAAGACGTACGACTACATCAACCGCGTTGTTATAACGCTTCCGCTTACGGTCTACGAGGGTACATGGACAATACTCTCCCCTCTCGTTGCTATGCCATCACCATGATCTTGCGTGTGCGTAGGAAATTTTTAAAATTACTATGTTCCCCAACAGTGGCATCCGAGCCTAGGTTTTATGCGTTGATGTTATATGCACGAGTAGAATACAAGTGAGTTGTGGGCAATACAAGTTATACTGCTTACCAGCATGTCATACTTTAGTTCGGCGGTATTGTTGGATGAAGCGGCCCGGACCGACATTACGCGTACGCTTACGCGAGACTAGTTTTACCGCCGTGCTTTGCACACAGGTGACTAGCGGGTGTCAGTTTCTCCAACTTTAGTTGAACCGAGTGTGGCTACGCCCGGTCCTTGAGAAGGTTAAAACAGCACCAACTTGATGAACTATCGTTGTGGTTTTGATGCGTAGGTAAGAACGGTTCTTGCTCAGCCCGTAGCAGCCACGTAAAACTTGCAACAACAAAGTAAAGGACGTCTAACTTGTTTTTGCAGGGCATGTTGTGATGTGATATGGTCAAGACGTGATGAGATATAAGTTGTTGTATGAGATGATCATGTTTTGTTGAAGTTATCGGCAACTGGCAGAAGCCCTATGATTGTCTCTTTGTTGCATAAGATGCAAGTGCCAAATATTTGCTTTACTTCATCGCTATGCGATAGCAATAGTTGGCGAGACGACCATGTGACGACACATTGATATAGATCAAGATGATGAAGATCATGGTGTCGTCCCGGTAACGATAGAGATCATGACAGTACTTTGGAGATGGAGATCAAAGGCGCAATATGATCATGGCCATATCATGTCACATATTTTGATCGCATATGATGTTTATCTGTTATACATCTTATTCTGTTTTGTTTGACGGTAGCATTTTAAGATGATCTCTCACTAATTATCAAGAAGTGTTCTCCCTGAGTATGCACCGTTGTGAAAGTTCTTCGTGCTGAGACACCACGTGATGATCGGGTGTGATAGGCTCTACGTTCAAATACAACGAGTGCAAAACAGTTGCACACGCGGAATACTCAGGTTAAACTTTCAAATACAACGGGTACGTCAGCGCGAGGTGCTGAAGCGCACCGACGATGGAGTGGTAGAAGGGAGCGCCGGACACCGGAGAACCCTGCGGACACCTTAGCCTTCGTGTCGACAAGCGTGGGAGCAGGCTTGTAGTTAAGCATGCCCGCTCGCTCCAGAAGCTCGTAGGCGTACCTCTACTTTTGCAGGAAGAAGCCAATGGCCCGACGCACAACCTCGATGCCGAGGAAGTAGTGGAGAACCCCCAAGTCCTTGAGGGCGAACTCGGTGCTGAGGCGAGCTATGATCTGCTGAAGGAGCGCTGGCGAGGATGTGGTCAGGATGACGTCGTCGACATACAGGAGGAGGTACGCGGTGGCGAGGACCTGGTGATAAACAAACAGGGAGGCATCGGACCATGTGGACCGGAACCCCTGCTGCTGAAGGAAGGCCGCGATCCGCTGGTACCAGGTCCGAGGTGCCTGCTTCAACCCATAGAGAAAACAGGAGAGCAAGCACACGTGGTCCGGATAGTCGATGTCGATGAAACTAGTAGGCTGCTGATAGAACACCTGCTCGTCGAGATGGCCATGTAAGAAAGCATTAGACACATCGAGCTGGTGGACTGGCCAGGCACGAGAAACAGCAAGCTGGAGGACAACGAGAATCGTGCCCGGTTTGACAACCGGGGCGAAGGTGTCGGTGAAGTCCACGCCGGCACGCTGGCGGAAGGCGCGCACCACCCAACGCGCCTTCTAGCGCTCGAGAGAACTGTTGGAGCGAGTCTTGTGGCGGAAGACCCACTTGCTAGTGAAGAGATTGGCACGGGGAGGCCACGGGACAAGCTGCCACGTACGGTTGCGCTGTAGGGGGTCAAACTCCTCACACATTGCAGCTAGCCAGTTCGGATCCGCAAGGGATGCACGAGCGGAGGTGGGGAGCGGAGACGGTGCCGAGGTAGATGCAGCACACGCATACTCGTCCGACGGTTAGTGCGTGCTAGGACAAAGTGTCCCAGTCCGAGCCCGAGTGACCACACCGGTGAGGGGTGCGGCCGCGGCGGCTGGGGCCGCGCCGACGAGGGCCACAACAGGGGCCGCGACAGGGGCCGCATCAGGGGCCGCGGCGACCGGGGCCGTGACGGGGGCCGCGGGAACAGGGGCCGTCGGAGCAAGGAGCACGGGCAGGGCCGAGCCCAGTGCGCGGCTGGGCGGTCCGCCAGAGGTGGAGGCAGGGGCGAACCGTGCCGCAGGAGACGCCGAAGGTGACGGTACCTGCTGAAACGGGAACACCAGCTCATCAAAGTACACATGCCGCGAAGTGAAAACGCGGTGGTACACTGGATCATAGCAGCGGGAACCTTTGGTGTTGGGAGGATAACCAAGGAAGATGCAAGGGAGCGTTCGGGGAGCGAGTTTGTGAGGAGCAGTGGACACGGTGCTAGCATAACAGAGACACCCGAAGATGCGAAGACCATCATAAGATGGAACCGCATCAAAGAGGAGCTGGTGAGGAGTGTAGTTTCAGCGGGAAGGGCATGGGCGAATGTTAATAAGGAGGCTGGCGGTCGCGAGCGCGTCCGACCAGAACCGAGGAGGCACGTAGGAGTGGAAGAGCAACGTGCGGACACATTTATTAAGAGTACGAATGACGCGCTCAGCGTGACCATTCTGCTGTGACGTGTGGGGACAGGTGAGGCGAAAGATGGTGTCGTGGGACGCAAGAAGATCGCGGATGGCGACGTTGTCAAACTCCTTGCCGTTGTCAGTTTGCAAGGCGAGAATAGGACGACTGAACTGTGTGGTGACATATGAATACAAGACTGTGAGTGTGGCAAGAGCGTCAAACTTGCGACGGGGAGAGAATGTCCACACATAATGTGAAAAATCATACAATATCACCAAATAGTATAAGTAGCCCATGTTGCTCGCAACCGGGATGTCCAAACATCACTATGCAAAAAAGAAACAGAAAGGTGGAAATGTTTGTAGTCTCGCTAAAGGGAAGAGAACATGCTGTCCAAGACGGCAAGCCTCACAAGTGTGGTCGTCAACCTTATTACATGAGAAAGAAAAACTCTGAAGAATCTGGCGCATAACGGTGGAGTTGGGATGACCGAGGCGGGCACGCCAAGATCGACACTAGCGGGGAAGGCGATGGGACATGGGTGGTGGTGGCGCCGGAGGGATGCACCGGGTAAAGCTCCCATCGGTGGAGTACCATCCGTGTACGGGCGTCCTTCAGAGAAAAACCGATATCGTCAAATTCAACAGTGATAGGTTTCTCACGAGCAAGGCAACGAACAGAAACGAGATTAGTGACTAAGTCAGGAGACACAAGAACATTAGACATATTGACGGGAGTAGAAGTAGAAGGAAATGACATATGACTGACATGTATAATGGGTAGGGAGGAACCGTTACCAACGGTGATGCGAGTGGGAGTATGAACAGGAGTGGCAGACGTGAGGTTACCGGGATGAGCAGTCATGTGATTGGTGGCGCCCGAGTCCATGTACCAATCACCGCCGCCACCATAGGAGCTTGAGGACGGGGCGAAGTGCAGAGCAGCGAGAAGGGCCGGGTCCCACGGCGGCGGCACCTGAGGAGGGTAAAACCCTCCGTAGGCCGGCGCAGGGGCTGCGCCATATGCCGGCGCGGAGGCGGCACCAAAGGCCGACGCGGCGGCGGCGCCGTAGGCGGGCGCGGCCCCATAGGCGGGTGCGGGCGGGGGCGCGACCCCATAGCCGCTGTAGGGAGCGGCGTTCTGCGCGGCGAAGAGGGCCTGGTGGCTCGCCGGGCGAGGCCCAAGTATGCCTGGAGCGGGAGCCCGAGGGACCGGCATCGAGTACGCGTGGACGACGCCGGTCCACGGGTTGCTGCCATACATCAACGGAGGAGTCATCTGCTGCTGCTGCTGACGAGGGGCCCCCCTCGGCGCCTGTTGCTTCTTGCGACGGCCCCCATGGCGGTTGCTGCGGTGCCCGCCACCAGGCTGCTGGGGGGCAGCGGGAGGGGCGGGAGGCGCGGGCGGTAAGGGGAAGTACCTCGGAGGCGCGGGGGGCCGCGGCTGCTGGTGCGGCACAGATGGGGCGGCCGATGGTGGAGCGCCACGAGAGGTGCCGGCGGCGAGGGCGTGTTGCTGCACACGCTTCTTGACCCCCTTCATCCGGCGCTCCTCCAGCCGCATGTACGCCACGAACTTGGGAAAGGAGGGCTCCGGCATCAAGGTGAGGTTGGAGGCGGCGTTGCCGAAGTCCTCGTTGAGGTCGCGATGAGCATGGTGAGGAGGAGGTCGTCATCAACCTTGGCGCCAATGTCGCGGAGCTCATCCGCTAACGTCTTCAGGCGGCGGCAGTTGTCACCAATGGACTGTTCATCCTGGTGACAGTAAAAAAATTCCTGTTGCAAAAAAAGGCGGCACTGAAGCTTGTTGTCGGTGAAGAGGTCGTTCAGCTTAACCCACATGGCGCGGGCGTCATCGACGGCGCTCACGACCGTGTGGAACAAGTCCTTGGAGATGGTGGTGAAGAACCACCGGATGATTGTGGCGTCGATCGCGGTCCACTCGAGGTCGTCCACCATGGCACGGGAGTCAACGGTGCCATCCACATGATCCACGAGGTTGTTCTCGCGGAACAGCAACGAGAAATACGTCTTCCACGCGAAGTACGTGGAGTTGGAGGCGTCGAGGACGACAAGGACGCGTGCGTGGAGGTTGATGTCGCGGATTTCAGCAGGGTCTACCGCGAAGGGGTTGGAGTAGGTGGAGGCGTTGGATGACATTGCGGCGAGGGTTTGGGTAAGGGGGCGACGCGGCTGTGGTAGGACGGCGCGGCGGTGGGAGAAGTGCGGCGCAGCGGGAGGGCGGCGCGGCGGGAAGGAGAGGATGCGCGGGGAGGCACGTGTGGGAGAGGTGGCGGCGGCGGAGGTGGCAGACCGCAGCGGCGGCTTCGGCGGCCCGAGGCGGCGGCGGCTAGGGTTGGCGGAAGCAGGAGGATCGACTTGCGATAGATACCATGTAGAGAATGATTTGGTGCATCGATAATTGATTGACCGTGCACTTGACACATATATATAGGTACAATGGGTGCGACCGGTATCTTGTCTCCTAAGATACACGCACATACAGAAGAAGACAGACACTACAGATACTGCATATGAAATCCAGACCTACGTACATGTACACATGTTCAACAATGAACATAGCTAGGCGGCTAGCCCGCACATAGTTTTGAGCACAGGTCAATGCTAAAGAAGCGAATTGATAGCGCCAAGACTTGTGCTACTATGGCAGACCATTTTGTTCACCTCATGGGCACAACGTTGACGATCCCGGTCGTCCGCTGTGCCGTTGCGTTGCACGCGGCTTCATTTCTGATCGGAGGATACTTTCGCTCCACGTCGCGTCCGTCCGGTCCAATCCCATCCACGCATCAGCGAGCGCATGTGACGGAGTGATGGCGACGCCGGGAGCGACAGCCCGCCCGCACGGCGCGGGGAATCCTTGATGATCACCGTATGATTGGTGGAAACCCTGTGTGCTCCGTCCGTTCTGCACCACCCCCACGCGACCGATCCGTCACAGGATCACGGGCCCGTGAACGGCCGTGAACGGGCCCGTGACCGATCCGTCATACGATCAAACACACGTCCTGCATCGCACGGCCGTGAGCAGGAGACGCGACTATCTTAGTTGAAATATTTGATCCGTATACATTCCAGTGAGAACAGTACTGCGTAGAACTAGCACCATAGTACTAGTAGCAGCAAAATGATGGACGCAGAGTCTCTTGCACCCGAGAGCTCGGGTGAACAGTAAAATCAAAACTACTACCTCTCTCAGTTTACAGGGCGTGTGCGTACCCCTAGGTCGTCAATTTGACTAACCTAATACACGTCATATATTACAAAAAGTATACCAACATAAACTTTAGATGTTCTATTTTCAAAATATATAATTTTTGTGTTATATAGTTTCTATTAAGGTGATCAAATTGGCAATCTAGGTGTACGCGTAGGACTTGTAAACTGAAACGGAGGTAGTAAATCAAAAAAAAAATCAAAAAAATCTAATATTTTTGGAAGAAACATTGACAAAAGTTTCAAGTGCTTGCAAAAATTCGTCATGAAATCACATTTCTATAAGGCGTGGCAAAAAAAAAAAAAAACAAAATCGATACTCTGAAAATGCTACTTTCAAAAGCATTTTGGAGCACTAAATTTGTTTTTTTGCCATGCCTTACAGGAATGTGATTTCATGATGAATTTTTGCAACCATTTAGAACTTTTGTCAATGTTTTCCCGATTTTTTTTTAGAATTTTTTGATTTTTTTTCGATTTTACTGTTCACCGAGCTCAAATGAGCTTGGGAGCAGAAAGGCACTTTCGCAGAATGATACACTAAACATGAATAAAGCAGGGCCTCCGGAGTAGAAGGATGCACCACATCCGTCCGGGGACCAGTCCGCGGGCAGAGTCACATGGGAACTGAGTCCTTTTTTTAGGGGAACGGAGTTCTTTTTTTCTTATTAAGGGCATCCCAATGAAAACCGGAAAAAACCTCCCGTATCCGTCCGTAGACTGAGGACCAGTCCACAGACGCGGATGCGGAAGGAAGCCATCCAACGCTGGCCGCATACATTTCAAACCGGATTTTAACAAACCAGATGAAATTCATTCGAACTGACCTATATTCATCAAAATCCGGATAGAAAATAACACAAATCATCGACACATAGCATGCAAATTAAGTCTAGTACAACAAGGTCTCAAATTTGACTAGATCCCAGATGTCCAACAATATTTTCAGGAACAGATCATGTCCTTCCACACATACTCCCCCTTCAACTTCATTCAACAGTGTGTGCACGTAAATGGCCGTCCTGTTGACCTGATAGCACGCGACGCGTGCGGGCTATGTATAATGTGTAGACCAACATCGAGTAAATGAATCAATCAACAAGTTAAGCAAGAGGAAGTAAACTTATCATCTTTTCTATGCCTGCGTGCAATGGCCCCCTTGCCTCGAGCTTGATAACGCTGACCTGGATAGCGTGCAAGCGATACGATAACAACCTCACGTTGCATGGGCGCATAATGTGCGCGTTCTAAGGCGCAATGTGCTTTCCTGCGTGAAACTTTTCATGCCCTTGCTCTCAGAAGGGTGGCCCTCTGGTCCTTCCTATGAAATTCGCGGATACGGCTAGTCACGCACCGCACAACAATTCATTCTCCATGACCGAGTAGCTCACCACCCTTCGAACTCTAAAAAACGACATAACATTTGAAAAAAGCTCAATGACATTTGACCGAACACCTGCCGGCGCGTGGTGTCCGTCATGAAGGTCGTCAACAGTGGGCAGAGTGTACTTGGGTACAAACGGCTCCACGGGCGAGCTCCGTCAGAACGACGAGCGGGCGCATCGGTGCTGGTTGCGGACGTCCAGTAATGCCTCCGTGACAGCCGGAGACGAACTACAACGACACGGAGATGGAGGGTGCGAATGCAAAGTAAGGGAGAGAAGAGGTGGAGTGGAAGGAAATGGGCCGGGAGGGGGGATTGGGTGGGCCGGGGGTGTCGGAGTCGTACGGTCTGCGTATCCGGACTCCCGCAAACCTCCCACACTATTGTCTTCAATTTGCGGGAGAAATCACGTCCGGACCGTCATGCGAATCGATATAGACCGGAGTTGGATGACTTTCACGGTTCAGACGATTGCGAAAGGTTTATGGGTCCGACTTGAAGATGC
This sequence comes from Triticum timopheevii, assembly GCA_963921465.1. NCBI lineage: Eukaryota > Viridiplantae > Streptophyta > Magnoliopsida > Poales > Poaceae > Triticum > Triticum timopheevii. The sequence goes on along the minus strand of OY997262.1, from coordinate 455,644,142 downwards.
CCTATCAATCCCTTTTTTTTCTAGTGCGAGAAGAGACAGGTTCTCTATGTCGCCAGCATGTACTGCTTCTCTCGTCACCCTGATCTCGTGTGAATCTTGGAAAATATTGCGCCAACCAGTGTGAGGTAGGGTAGCCTACGCATGCAAGAGAATCTTCACCAAAATTGTAAAAACAAACGACGTGACATGTGCTGCAGGTGCGCATCCAAGCCAAAGCCAAAGCCTGCTGGATAAATAGGAGGACCAGTCACCGAAGCAAAGAAGAGAAAGCACTCGTGAATTGTGTTCTACAGAGAATCTTCTCCATATTGATTCACTCGCTCATGTTTTTTTTCTCTTTGAACACACTCACTCACTCAGGTAGTGGTACTGTAGTAGACTCCTAGCTACTCTTATAGTACTACCTTCGTCTAGGTGAACAAGTCATTCACGTAGTTCTAGGTTGACAATTTAACTATCTAAATATGTGTTATATGTGATAAAAATATATATTTAGAAACTACATTCGTGTAGAAATCTAGTGATATACTTTTCATGACATATAACACATATTTAATTGCTCAAATCGGTGACCTAGAACTACGCGAATGACTTATCCACCTAGACGGAGGTAGTAGGAAGAATCGGCTAATCCAGGAGAGGTAGAATTAACATATACTACTACATAGACATTGGTGGTAGGAAACAATGATAATAGAAGCAAGCTTAATTGAGCAAGTTTAATTAGCCAGACAATCGTGACTGTGTCGGGTTACAAAAAGGCAAGATCCGGGAACAGTTCCGGCGATGCTGCTGCCCCCATACCGTGACACATCTACGGTCGATCGCGTTATTTCGACGAGCCAGGAGAGCAAACCAAGCAGACACGGACAAGCCAGCCAGAGCCCGGCTCGCCGTAGCGACAACACATCCACATGAACCACCAGTAGCGACGAGTTAATACGCCATGAATGAATATTGCCATAAACCACGGTGCCGGCTAGCTGCCGGAGATGGAGAGAGATCGACCAGCAAGCAAACCACGTCGTGCAGCTCGTGCCCGCGGCCACGGCCCGTGCATGCTTGCATGCATGCATGTTGCTGCAAGCTAAAGCGAGGAATTAGCAAGAAATTACTAGCGGGGTACGTATCACGGTCTTCTTTTTTCACCCTGAGAGAAGTCCAACCATGCATCTAGGAAGCAAGCGAACCTAGCGATGCACATGCATGCATATGGACATCGGTGGATGTACTCGTAGACGAAACCAACCCAAACAGCTCAGTTAATTAGTAGAGTATATGCTTCACCGATAACAGTGCTGTTTTGGACTGTGACAGAAGAGAGGGAGAAAAAGAGAGAACTTGTATGTACGAGCTAGCGACCCGTCATGTCAATTTAAGATACACCAGCTAGCGGCCCATTTTCAGGAAAATAACCACAGTACTGTCCAGCGTTTGCTAGTGGCACGAGCGGATCATATGTCGGAGTAGTGAGTAGTGACTAGTGACTAGCATGAACCGTGACTTTCATAGACCTAGCAAGTAGCAACACTCCTTCATTGAAGATTGAAAGACGCTACTGCTTCACGGGACTCTTCTTTCTGCGGTGCATGCGCCCCTTCGCGTTGAAGGTCTCCCCTTGTGCGCAAAGAAACAGAGGTTGCGTCCGTGTTTGGCCTGTTTAGTGATGTTCTCATGAGCCGACCAGGACAATCTTAAAGCATCAAGATCGGTACTAGTACTACTACGATTATGCAAAATTTTCTAGTCCGCATATACAAATATCAGTCCTGGCAGTGGCATGAACCACACACCAATGTCCCCGCAAAAAAAAAAAAAAAAGAAAAAAGAACCACACACCAATGCAATAGGTGAATGCCCGACCAAATGATTTTGATCCCCCGTTAGGCAAAAGGCTGTGCGTCCCGTTCTTTTAAAGGCTAGCTAGCCGTCAAATGCTGGGCACCAACCCAGGACATATGAAAGCCACCTTTCAATTGTATCCCCGCTTTGCCAAAGCAAATAGTAGTATAATCAGTACGAGAGGCACTATCAAGCAAGTACCACATGCCGAGCTAGCCAATGTGAGTATGTGACCCACCTCAGCAACGGTTTCTTGGCCTACTGCTACTGTAATGTTGTTATCGTCCCCATGTACGGCGGCGTTGTTTGATTACAAAATGCAAAATGTGCAGAAAACTACGGTTGACTGACCTCCTTGCCGGGCTAGTACGAGACAGTCCTTATTAACTAACCCAAACCAACACCCAAATGTGCAAACTCCAAAGCTAGCTAGCAAGCATTTCCCGGACATGCCGGCCGGCAACCGGGACACCCCAAACCACTCCACACAAAACAACTTGCTAGCACGGTGATGGATCTATCTCCTCGCCGAGTCACCGCGCCAGTTTACATGACGCGCAAAGCCGGCTGGCCGGTGCCGGTGCGTGTGCTGCGACTGGCAGGGCACGGAGGATGCAGAATATGTGCATGCAGCGTCTGGCCCTGCACCCTGCACCACCCTGGACCATGCTAAGATCAGCTAGGCGCTTGGACCCGGCCATGCACGCACCCACCTGACCGGGCCTCTGCTAACTCGAAAGCGATCGCCTGAATTTTCCCGAAGAAGCCGGGGGGCGCGCGCTGCACACGTAGACGTAGCTAGCCTGCTGCCACGGCCAGCGAATGGACGGCAGATCTTGCCAAGCTGACAGGCGGCAGGGGCTGATGCCTGCTGCATCGGTAGCTCAGGGGTAGTGAGTGGACGAGTGGCCACATCACGAACACAAAAGTGATGAGATCGACGGGATTCTAGGAGCCCGCGTCAAACCCTTGCTGATGCACGTAGAAAGATGCGGCAAGCAGCAGCTGTTGTGTTTGTTGTGCTTGGCATGCACATATTTTTGATCGGATAGTGCACCTTTAGGACATGTTTCCAGATTGCTAAGAATGAGAGACACTGAAACAAACAGGAAAAAAGAGGGAGAATTTGAGACCAATATAAGTCGAAAACATCATAGCCGCTGATATTGGAATCTGGATGAATAACATGATAAGTGTCCGAACTCTACGTGAATAAGTGAAAAAAAATCTAAGAGAATGTCGAATCTAACAAGGCGACTAGGCGAAAGCTTTTCTCCCCTCAATCTCGGCAGGCGAGCTCATGGATTCGCCTCTGTCTGCCACTTCGGCTCCTGCGGCGTGTAGGGAAATCCTGGTGCCTCAGCACTGGCTAGTATATAGGTAGGGCTCTAGTCCTCGCAGGGACAGAGCTTGGACCGGTGATGCTTTCTCTTCGAGTCGATTTTCCAGGCTTCGGTCCTTCTCATGTTCGTCCGTTGAAGCAGATTAGACGGAACTTGGAGGTTGATTCCTATTCCTCCAAGCATTACTACAAGAGGCAAACACACTATGCCACTATCTAGGTGAAGGATCACAGAACAACACTTTAGCTAGCTATGCTATGTTACTAGAGGGAAACGCGCGCCTTGCCGCGCCGTTTTTCTCATTGTTGTTGTGAAAATGGTTGTATATGCAATCAATCTAAACAATGTATTGTTTTAAGGGGCGAAACATCACATATAGAAGTATATTTACCAAAATAAAAGTAGGCAATCAGCCAAGCTATGGGACATTTGTACTACAGATAAGTCCCTTGGATTATAATTACATATTTATAACAATGATGCATGCATATCTGAAAAGAAGCTTTAAATTATCCAGACAAAACAAAAACGAAACTTTCAACCTAGCACCTTCTCTATTGTAGTACTCTAAAAAGAATTACTACTATATACTAAAGGAGACGTGGGGGCAAGACTAAGCGAGTGCTCTAGGCAATCAGATAGGGAGCCTAATCTAGCTAGCTATTCTGGATGCTGAACACACAATGGAGATGTCAGCTTGGGGCTTTTTCCTTTTCTGAGCCGAACCTTTGCTCCCGTATAGCATATTGCTTTCACTTTCTCTGGATTGGCCTACACCTACGCCACATATGGACTAATCATCTAGCACTATTTGGATAGGCTCAGATGAATACTGTGTGATGAAAACATGTAGCTCTAACCAATATTTGTCTACTGTTCATAATACAACTAGCCACAAAAAGGGTATCCATTTTTTGTGTGTGGTAAATCCAGTTTTTCTTTTTCCTCTGTTAAAAAAAGTGTGATCGTTTGAGATTTGAGGAGGGGCACCGATCGCACCCCGACCAAATGGCGTCTGTGAGATTCCGTTGCGAATGGTCCTGCTGCGTAAAAGAGAAACCCAACCATGGGTGCAATTCCTGCAGGGCCACATGGCATTTCTGAAACCATCTTTTGCTAATCTGGAAACGATGGGACGCGACCTAGACAGGTAGCAGGTTGCTTTGCATGATCTGGTAAGGCAATAATGGCTACATGAAAAATGAGAATATTAGGCTGTTTGGTTCTAAGCCTTGCATTGCCACACTTTACCACACGTTTTTGTCAAGCTTATTTAAGGTAAGTTCATCAAATAAAAGCCACAAGTTGGCAAACCTATGTGAATCTTATCATACTTTTTGTGTGTATGCCATGTGGGGCCCTAGTGTGACTTGCCTAAGGTGTTACTTGAACCAAACAACCACCTAAGTTGATCAAACTTGCTTAACGTTAGGTGTGGCAACCATTGGCAAAGTTCTATTTGGTTCATGACTAACTTTGCCACAACTAAACTTAGGCAAAGTGTGGCTGCCACAAAAAGTGTGGCTAACAAAATGGCCACCACGAATGTGGCAAGATTTGGCAAAAAATTATGCCTATGCCATATGGACAATGCTGCTAGAAAAGTGTGGTAACAAACCAAACAAATGCCTAAGATGTTGTGACACGACTAAGATTAGGCGGGGCAACCTTAGACTGTAAATCAAACAACCCTTAGATGCAGAGCAACAAAGTTTACATCCACATTAGTTAATCCAAGAAGCATGCACCCTTTACGTTTTGCCTACTTGGACCTAAACTAAGATGCAAGTTCGTTTATTTGATTGCAAACATTGAAAAAAATTTACTTGATTGCAAGTCAAAAAGTGAATATGATTGCCAGTCTCAAACACTAGTAGAAAAACACCTATTAGTCCCGGTTCGTAAGGGCCTTTAGTCTCGGTTCATGAACCGGGACTAATGGGTCGTTACTAATACCTCCACTCATAGTCCCGGTTCAAACACGAACCGGGACCAATGTGCCTCCACGTGGCCTGTGCGCTGAGCCCAGTCAGGGGGGCCTTTGGTCCCGGTTGGTGGCACCAACCGGGACCAAAAGTCCATGTTTTTTTAGAAAAATGGCTGCTTTAGGGGTTTTGGGGGTTATTTTTAGGTTGTTATTAGCTAGCTAATAGAGAGAAGTGTCCTCTCTTATATCTTCGTCCTTGGTTTACCAACCTGCTGCTATATATGTTCATTTCACCCGCTGATATAATAACTCATGCATGCTCGCATCATACATCATCATATATAATAACAAGTCCTACTAATCATGCATCATCATACAATTTCTACTCGTTATTAATAATAAGTCATACGATCATCATCCTCATAGTCATCGAACCCAACCCTACATAATTGTTCTTAGCACATGATCATCAGTATCAGGTAGGACCTAAACACCCTTAAGGTAAAATAGCATAAAACAATATAGACCCTGACTCTCCATTATGAAGAATGGCGATCATCCTGTCTCCAATTCTTGCCCTTCGCTGCCTTTTGCTTCCAAGAAGCTCCTTACGACTGTCCATACATTTTTTTCATTCTTTGATTGTCATGTCTCCACTTCTTTTAGAAACCCGGTATGGACAGTTGAGATTCGTAGGAAGACCTGGTTGTATGTTCAAAACATGAAGGGTACTGTGCGTATACATCAGATGAGGCACACAATCATTCGGGATTATCTGTTGAAAAATATAGTAATAACTTCGTAGTTAGCAATGATGTACTACTTTTAAAAGCGTGCAAAAAGATGCACGAATGTTGTAATAGTAAAAAATCTTACCAGGGTATCTCCATGGTAGTTACCGTAGTTCAACACGTGCACTAGTGGCACATATTGACCATAATATTGAGGAGTTTGATTGTAGATATTGTAATTCTCAAGATCAGTACAAAATGCGACCAGATGATTTTTCTCCTGATAAGTTAATTCGGAGCCTTCGGTGTAGTAGGTTCTGTCTATCATCTTCCGCACATTCTTTGAAGAATGAAAATAAGATGTCAATGGAAATAAGTTGTCAACTATTTTGAAATAAACAATATAAATTACTTAATAACTATGTTTAGCTCACATGGGGGAAGAATTGGAGGTGTATCCACAAGGACCCAAATCGAAGGTCTCTCTTGCTCGATTGTAGGATCACCAAGATACATGGTGACAAGCATACCCTCATCAAGACCATACATCTTGCAAAGTGCTTCCCAATTTTTGCAACCAAAATGGGTTACACTCTGAGCATTGTACAACTTTACTTGAAAATCCACACCATGATGGGTACTTAGGATAATTTTTTTGGTTTCCATACTTTCATGGTCTTCAAAACCCATCCTCTCCAAGACATAGCGTCATGCAAAGCATGGGATAAGCTAGTCGAATTGGAAAAGATGAAAAATACACGTTAAAATAGTTGAAGTCATGCTTCATTACGAAAAAAACTATTGTCGTTGTTGCGTACCATATGAACATCGAAGGTCTCCTTGAGCTTAATGCTAAAGCGCCGATCTTCGTTCAGCTCAATGAACCTGTCGCACATACCTCGGTCGTCGTGGCACCAGTCGCACTCCCCCGGGCGGTTTTCGTCATCCGAGTATGACATTTCCGGCCTATGTTCATAATTCAAATATTAAACTAGATTATTAATCACGGGTTGACTCTCGGTGATGTACGTAGCTCCTCCTTTCATTCCCGAGAGCATTATTACACCAAATTGTCTAGCACACGGGAATGAAGGAGAACTTATCCAATATGAGCATTCAATAAGCAAAACCAAATCATAAAATAAGCAAAACCAAATCATAAAATAAAGTAGCATGCATTCAATAATTATAAGCAAAAGTACATCATCTCTTGGTGTCCGTACATCGTCGAATATTATCACTAATATAGCATCACTAATACAACTAGAACCGTAGCACCCGACGGGTATCGACGCGGGCGGTGGACACCCAAAGATAAGGAACCATCACAGGATCATAGCTCCAGTGAGATCCCTGAAGAACCTGCCAGGTATTGTCGAACCTGCCCTCGAATGCAACCATGTAGCGACGGACGTGCTCGTCCTCCTCGCTGACACGATGACGTACCACCTCCGCGGTGTCCGGAAGCCTCAGCACCGTCACTGGCCCACGCGACCGCCACCAAACAAGGATCGGGTCAACAACGGGCTGCCTCCTCACCAACCTACGTCCCCCGGAAGGTAGCACCTCCCAATACTAGCCCGGCGGAGCCCAGTCCTGAACATGGCCCTGATCAAGCAGGCCTCCACCGCCGAGTCAACGACGACGAGGATGCGGGATAGGCATCGCCGACGTCGATGCGGGAACTACTTCTATATAGAGTTAAATAAAATAGTTTTATTAATTAAATCAACTACCTAGTTCAACTACTAAGCACTTACTATAAATAAATAAAGTAGTACTTACTAAAAACAAACTACTTCTATATATAGTAAAATAAATTAGTTTATTAAATCAACTAGCTAGTTCAACTATATATGAAGCACTTACTATAAATAAAATAAAATAGTACTTACTAAAAATAAACTAGTATTTTTCTAACTAATTATATTAAACACTTTCTCTTCTTATTTTTTTCCTTTTTCTAAATACTATGAACAAAAAATCATTAAAATTTTATGAACAAAATTAATTACACAATCTAAATATCACCAAAAAAATCTATTAACAATAATATCACCAAACATGCATATTCAACAATAATATCACCAAAAAAATCTATTAACAGAAAAAAATCGAACATAATATGAACAAATTAATTACACAAACTAAATTACACAATATGAACTACATATCTAAATTACTACACATCTAATCTAACAAAAAGATCTATTAACAATAATATCACCAAACATGCATATTCAACAATAATATCACCAAAAAATCTATTAACAGAAAAAAATCTAACATAATATGAACAAATTAATTACACAATCTAAATCACACAATATGAACTACATATCTAAATTACTACACATCTAATCTAACAAAAAAATCTAAAAAAAATCTAACAAAAATAAAAAAAAGTTGCTCACGGCCGGCGACGGTGACGGCGAGGTGCGGCGCGGGGCAGCGACGGCGTCGAGGCGGCGCGGGCCGGGGCGGCAGGGCGGGCGGCGACAGCGCGCGGGGCGGCGACGACGTCGGGGCGGGCGGCGTCGGCGTCGGGGTGGGGCGGGGCGGCGACGACGTCGGGGCGGGGCGGCGTCGGCGTCGGGGCGGGGCGGCGAGGTGGCGGCAGGGGACGGCGCGCGACGTTGGGAGATGAGGAGGAGAGATCGAAGTCGGGAGAGGAGGACGGCGCGCTAAGTGCTACTTATATAACAAAGGCTTTGGTCCCGGTTTGTGCCACAAATCGGGACCAATGCAACATTTAGTCCCGGTTGGTGCCACTAACCGGGACCAAAGGTCTCTTTTCAGCAGCCCAAAGGGCGGGAAACGAAGACCTTTGGTCCCGGTTGGTGGCTCCAACCGAGACAAAAGAGGGGCATTTGTCCTGGTTGGAGCCACCAACTGGGACCAAAGAGGGGGATTGGTACCGGTTGGTGCCACCAACCGGTGCCAATGCACCCGTCTAATTACTTATTTATTTTCTGCAGCTGTTTTTTAGTTGATTATTTCTGCGGCTGTTTTTAATTAGTCCCACCTCGCCAAGCGAGAGGCACTCGCAGCGGTTTATAAGCCCTGAGTGCAGAGACGATGAAGAAGAGGCTCAATGCTCACCTGCACGTTGCTTAGCTTCAAGCCTTGAGGGTTAGGGTAGACTGCACGGAGCTATGTGCAGTGCAGTTTACACTATTCCGAAAGGCTTGAAGCTAATTAACGAGCATTGCGCCTCTTTTTTATTTTTAATGACTTATTACAATTCAGAAATAAAAAGAAAAAAATAAATATAGCAGAAAAGAAAAAAACGATATAAAAAACTACTCAGAAAAAAATAGGAAAAAATAGTTGTGATTAACTTTACTAAAAAATGAGCATAGATGCTTATTTTTAATGACTGATTACAACTCAGAAATAAATAGAAAAAAATAGTTGTGATTAACTTTACTAAAAAAATGAGCATATATGCTTATTTTTAATGACTTATTACAACTCAAAAATAAATAGAAGAAAAAAATATTTGTGATTAACTTTACTAAAAAATGAGCATAGATGCTTATTTTTAATGACTTATTACAACTCAGAAATAAAAAGATAATAATAAATATAGCAGAAAAGAAAAAAACTATATAAAAAACTACTCAGAAATAAATAGAAGAAAAAATAGTTGTGATTATTTTTACTAAAAAAATGAGCATAGATGCTTATTTTTAATGACTTATTACAATTCAGAAATAAATAGAAGAAAAAATAGTTGTGATTAACTTTACTAAAAAATGAGCATAGATGCTTATTTTTAATGACTTATTACAACTCAGAAATAAAAAGAAAAAATAAATATAGCAGAAAATAAAAAAACTATATAAAAAACTACTCAAAAATAAATAGAAGAAAAAATAGTTGTGATTAACTTTACTAAAAAGATGAGCATAGATGCTTATTTTTAATGACTTATTACAATTCAGAAATGAATAGAAGAAATAATAGTTGTGATTAACTTTACTAAAAAATGAGCATAGATGCTTATTTTTAATGACTTATTACAACTCAGAAATAAAAAGAAAAGATAAATATAGCAGAAAAGAAAAAAACTATATAAAAAACTACTCAGAAATGAGCATAGATGCGCTTATAGAGAAAATTCAACCTAAATTCATAATAAATTTCTACTAACTTCAGAGAAATTCAGTATGAATTTAGGTTAAATTCCCTGTATAAGGGCATCTATTTTCATTTTGAGAGGAGCTCAACAAGGCAGAGAGGGAGGGGCTTATAAACCGGTCTGAGCCCCCTTCGATTGGCGAGGTGGGACTAAACTCTGGCCGCAATGAGGACCAACCCTTTAGTCCCGGTTGGTTGCCTGAACCGGGACTAAAGGGCAGAATTTGGTCCCGGTTCATGCCTCCAACCGGGACCAATAGTAGTGGGCCAGGAGCGAGGACCATTGGTCCCGGTTCGTCTCACCAACCGGGACCAAAAGGTCCAGATGAACCGGGACCAATGGCCCACGTGGCCTGGCCGGCCCCCGGAGCTCATGAACCGGGTCCAATGCCCCCATTGGTCCCGGTTCTGGACTGAACCGGGACTAATGGGCTGGCCCTGCCTGGACCATTGCCCCCTTTTCTACTAGTGAAAGAAAAACAATGATGAAGGGCAAAGCCAAATGATGAGGGAATAGGAGGGAAATGGAAATCCTATCTTCCCTCACTACCTGAGATAGTTGACATGGCACTGTAGATTAATATCATCTTTCCGTTGTCTCGACTCTTAAATCAATATACTCATGTGTATGTGATTTGTCTTCATGCACTTCTAGGGTGGGTGGTTGTACATCCACACAAACAAGGCACATGTGTTATGATTGGTGTTCTGGTTGTCAAATGGATTCATGTCATCAGTACTTGCACCAAGCCTTTGATTCCTTGGGTCTTAAGCGAATGTTGGATCTTCAATGTCTTATGCTCTCCACTGGCTAGCATCCGCAGGGTGTCTCAGCTTCGGATCATCTTCATCATTTGGTTTCACCCAATCCACATGCCAGCGCACGAGCTTTGCTTCCTTAGGATCTACGAAATACCGATGCAGATGGGGAGTGATCGGAAAATGCCATACAACTTTTTGAGGGGCTTCCTTTCCATCCTTCTTGTATCAAGAAGCATTGCACATCGGACATTTGTTTTTTTCGCATGCTCGTTTGATAAATGATGCAATTGTTGATACAAGAAGGACACACGATTTTCTTGGCCTCGATACTAGTAGGTCACACGTTCCCCGCGGGAAGAACATTCTGTTGATACTTCAAATGCTCGTCCAGGCTTGCGTAGCTCCATTTGTTTTTTCCCTTCGTCTTTAGAAGATTGAGCGTGAAACTCAAGCAAGTCTCCTCGGGATCACAACCATCTTACAACGGAATCTTCGAGTCTAACTCCAGTCGCGCCATCTTGGACTACTCTCTAGAAGTAGCTCTGTCGCTAGTCGTCTTCTTGCGAAGCAGGTCCAGAACATGAGGGTCTGATACGTCTCCAACGTATCTATAACTGTTTATTGTTCCATGCTATTATATTATCTGTTTTGGGTGTTTTATATGCATTAATATGCTTTTTTATATTATTTTTGGGACTAACTTATTAACCTAGAGCCCAGTGCCAGTTTCTGTTTTTTCCTTGTTTTCGAGTTTTACAGAAAAGGAATACCAAACGGAATAAAACTTTCGTGATGATTTTACTTGGACCAGAAGACACCCATAGAACTTGGAGACAAAGTCAAAAGAGTACCGAGGGCACCACAAGCCGTCAGGGCATGCCCTAGGTGGGGGGGGGGGGGGGGGGGGGGGCTGGCTTGTGGGCCCCTCGAGAGTCCACCAACCTCCCTCTCACCTCTATAAATTCATAAATATTCCAATATCAATAGAAGCGTCCACCAAAATACTTTTCCGCCGCCGCAACCTTCTGTTCTTGTGAGATCCCATCTTGGGGCCTTTTTTGGCATCCTGCCGGAGGGGGATTCGATCATGGAGGGCATCTACATGAACACTATTGCCCTTCCGATGAAGCGTGAGTAGTTTACCACAGTCCTACGAGGTCATAGCTAGTAGCTAGATGGCTTGTTCTCTCTCTTTGATCTTCAATACAATGTTCTCGTAGATGTCTTGGAGATCTATCCAAGGTAATCTTCGTTTGCGGTGTGTTTGTCGAGATACATTGAATTGTAGATTTATGATCAACTTATCTATGAATATTATTTGAATCTTCTCTAAATTCTTATATGCATGATTTGATATCTTTGCAAGTCTCTTTGAATTATTGGCTTGGTTTGGCCAACTAGATTGGTTCTTCTTGCAATGGGAGAGGTGCTTAGTTTTGGGTTCAATCTTGCGTGATTTCACCCAGTGACAAAGTAGGGGTAGCGAGACACGTATTGTATTGTTGCCATAAAGGGTAAAAAGATGGGGTTTTCATCATATTGCTTGAGTTTATCCCTCTACATCATGTCATCTTGCTTAAGGCGTTACTCCGTTCTTTATGAACTTAATACTCTAGATGCATGCTGGATAGCGGTCGATGTGTGGAGTAATAGTAGTAGATGCAGGTAGGAGTCGGTCTACTTGACATGGACATGATTCCTATACTCATAATCATTGCTTTGGATATCGTCATAACTTTGCACTTTTCTATCAATTGCTCGACAGTAATTTGTTCACCCACCGTATTATTTTCCTTCAAGAGAGAAGCCTCTAGTGAAACCTATGGCCCCTAGGTCTATTATCCATCATATATTTTCAGATCTATAAACCAAAAAAACCCAAAAATACCTTGCTGCAATTTATTTACTTCTATTTGGTTTTATGTTTTAGTAAACTTTTATATCTACCTCTACCAGATCTCACCTTTGCAAGTGACCGTGAACGGATTGACAACCCCTTTATCGCGTTGGGTGCAAGTGTTTGATTCATTGTGTAGGTGCATATATTGGGGACTTGCTTGTATCTCCTACTGGATTGATACCTTGGTTCTTAACTTAGGGAAATACTTATCTCTACTTTGCTGCATCACCCTTTCCTCTTCAAGAAAACAACCAATGCAAGCTCAAGAAGTAGGAGGAAGAATTTCTTGATTTCCTACCAAGGAGTGTGATTATCGATAATATTAAAGAACCTCCTATGGGAACCAAAAGTGCAAATGAGGAATTGCAAACCAAAGATGACAATACCTAGATCTATGTTTTATGCCTAGTTAGGGGCATTAAACAATAGCGCTTGTTGGGAGGCAACCCAATTTTATTTGTATGTTTTTGGTTTTTAGTTCTATTTTTCAATAAATACACACTATTACCTCTGTAGTAATTTTGTTTTGGTGTTTTAATTAGTGTCTGGGCCAAGTAAGTGTTGGAAATATGCCCTAGAGGCAATAATAAATTGGTTATTATCATATTTCCTTATTCATGATAATTGTTTATTATCCATGCTATAATTGTATTGACCGAAAACTCAAATACATGTGTGGATACAAACACAACAACATGTCCCTAGTAAGCCTCTACCGGACTAGCTCGTTGATCAAAGATGGCTATGGTTTCCTATCCATGGACATGAGTTGTCATTTGATAAAGGGATCACATCATTAGGAGAATGATGTGATGGTCAAGACCCAAACTATGAACGTAGCATATGATCGTGGTAAGTTTATTGCAATCGTTTTCTGCATGTCAAGTATATGTTCCTATGACCATGAGATCAAGCAACTCACTGACACCGGAGGGGTGCCTTGTGTGTACCAAACGTCGCAACGTAACTGGGTGACTATAAAGGTGCTCTACAGGTATCTCCGAGGGTGTCCGTTGAGTTGGCATGGATCAAGACTGGGATTGTCACTCTGTATGACGGAGAGGTATCTCAGGGCCCACTCGGTAATACAACATTAGAATAAGCTTGCAAGCAATGTGACCAATGAGTAAGTCATGGGATCTTGTATTATGGAATGAGTAAAGAGACTTGCCGGTAACGAGATTGAACCAGGTATGGAGATACCGACGATTGAATCTCGGGCAAGTAACGTACCGATAGACAAAGGGAACTGCATACGGGATTAGCTGAATCCTTGACAATGAGGTTCGACCGATAAGATCTTCGTAGAATATGTAGGAACCAATATGGGCATCCAGGTCCAACTATTGGTTATTGACCGTAGCGGTGTCTCGGTCATGTCTGCATAGTTCTCAAACCTGCAGGGTCTACACACTTAACATTTGGTGATGATATAAGTATAGTTGAGTCATTATGGTGGTTACCGAAGGTTGTTCGGAGTCCTGAATGAGATCCGGACGTGATAAGAAACTCCGGAATGGTCCGGAGGTGAAGATTGATATATTGGACGAAGGGTATTGGAGTCCAGAATTCTTCCGTGGTTACCGAGTGATGACCAGCGTCACCGAAAGGGTTTTCGGGGGGCCCAGGCAAGTGTTGGGGGCCCATGGGCCAAGGAAGGGGGAAAACCAGCCCACTAAGGGCTTGAGCGCCCCCTCACCCCATTTCACCTAACCAGGAGGTTTGGGGGCGCCCCCTAGGGCTTCCCACCACTTTGGCTTGGGGGGCCAAGTCTCCTAGGGGGAAAACCCATCTAGGGTTCCCTCTTGTGGCCGTCGGCCCTAGATGGGATCTCCTAGGGGTGTCCCCTCTCCCCCTTTCCCTTATATATAGATAGGTAGAGAGAGGGCAGCCAAACCACATATACGCTATGACGCGCCCCTTCTCTTTGTCATAGTCCTCTTCCTCTCCGTAGTGCTTAGCGAAGCTCTGTCGAGATTTCTCCACCACCACTGCCACCACGCCGTCGTGCTGCCGGAGGACTCGAGCTACTACTTCACCATCGCTCGCTAGATCGAGGAGGTGAAGGCGTCATCAAGCCGTACGTGTGTTGAACGCGGAGGTGCCGTCCGTTCGGCACTTGGATCGGGAGTTCGTGGGACGGATCGTGATTGGATCATGAAAACGTTTGATATGTCTCCAACGTATCTATAATTTTTCATTGTTCCATGCTATTATGTTACCTGTTTTGGATGTTTATAGGCTTTACTTTACACTTTTATATCATTTTTGGGACTAACCTACTAACCGGAGGCCCAGCCCATATTATTGTTTTCTTGCCTATTTAAGTGTTTCGAAGAAAAGGAATATCAAACGGAGTCCAAACGGAATGAAACCTTCGGGAGAGTTATTTTTGGAACAGAAGCAATCCAGGAGACTTGGAGTTCAAGTCAGGGAAGCTTCGAGGTGGCCACGAGGCAGAGAGGCGCTCCCTACCCCCCTAGGCGCGCCCTCCATCCTCGTGGGCCCCTTGTGGCTCCCCTGACCGACTTATTTCACCTATATATATCCATATACCCTAAAAACATCGGGGAGCACAATAGATCGGGAGTTACGCCGCCGCAAGCCTCCGTAGCCACCAAAAACCAATTGGTACCCTGTTCCGGCACCCTGCCAGAGGGAGGGATCCCTCACCGTGGCCATCTTCATCATCCCGACGCTCTCCATGATGAGGAGGGAGTAGTTCACCCTTGGGGCTGAGGGTATGTACCAGTAGCTATGTGTTTGATCTCTCTCTCTCTCTCTCTCTCTCTCTCTCGTGTTCTTGATTCAGCACGATCTTGATGTATCGCGAGCTTTTCTATTGTAGTTGGATCTTATGATGTTTCTCCCCCTCTACTCTCTTGTGATGAATTGAGTTTTCCCCTTGAAGTTGTCTTGTCGGATTGAGTCTTTAAGGATTTGAGAACACTTGATGTATGTCTTGCCGTGCTTATCTGTGGTGACAATGGGATATTCACGTGATCTACTTGATGTATGTTTTGGTGATCAACTTGCGGGTTCAATGAACTTATGCATAGGGGTTGGCGCATGTTTTCATCTTGACTCTCCGGTAGAAACTTTGGGGCACTCTTTGAAGTTCTTTGTGTTGGTTGAATAGATGAATCTAACATTGTGTGATGCATATCGTATAATCATGCCCACGAATACTTGAGGTGACATTGGAGTATCTAGGTGACATTAGGGTTTTGGTTGATTTGTGTCTTAAGTTGTTATTCTAGTACGAACTCTATGATAGATCGAACAGAAAGAATAGCTTCGTGTTATTTTACTACGGACTCTTGAATAGATCGATCAGAAATGATAACTTTGAGGTGGTTTCGTACCCTACCATAATCTCTTTGTTTGTTCTCCGCTATTAGTGACTTTTTAGTGACTCTTTGTTGCATGTTGAGGGATAGTTATATGATCCAATTATGTTATTACTGTTGAGAGAACTTGCACTAGTGAAAGTATGAGCTCTAGGCCTTGTTTCCTAGCATTGCAATACCGTTTACGCTCACTTTTATCATTAGTTACCTTGCTGTTTTTATGTTTTCAGATTACAAAAACCTATATCTACCATCCATATTGCACTTGTATCACCATCTCTTCGCCGAACTAGTGCACCTATACAATTTACCATTGTATTGGGTGTGTTGGGGACACAAGAGACTCTTTGTTATTTGGTTGCAGGATTGTTTGTGAGAGACCATCTTCATCCTACGCCTCCCACTGATTGATAAACCTTAGGTCATCCACTTGAGGGAAATTTGCTACTGTCCTAATGTCTACAAGAAGAAGGTTGTGTAGTAGACATCAACGTTCGACTACATCAACCGCGATTCTTAACTCTTCCGCTTAGCGATCTACAAGGGTATGTAGATGCAATCTCTCCTCTCGTAGATGGTCATCTTCTAGATTGATCTTGGTGAGTGTAGGCATTTTTTTGTTTCCCATGCAACGTTCTCCAACAGTGGTATCAGAGCTAGGTCTATGCGTAGATGACATCATGTGTAAAACACAAAGGAGATTGTGGGCGTTGATATTAAGATTGCTTCCTTCCCCTGTCTTTTCTTAATTCCGTGGTATTGTGGGATGAAGCGTCCTAGACCAACCTTACATGTCCACGTACATGAGACCGGTACCATCGACAGACATGGACATTGTTGCATAAAGATGGCTGGCGGGTGTCTGTCTCTCCCACCTTAGTTGAATCAAATTCGACAAAGGCGGTCCTTGTAGAAGGTTAAATAGCAACTTGCATATGACCATTGTGGCTTTGTGTAGGTAAGAATCATTCTTGCTAGATACCCATAGCAGCCACGTAAAACATGCAACAACAATTAGAGGACGTCTAACTTGTTTTTGCAGGGTATGTTGTGATATGATATGGCCAAAGACATGATGAAATATATTTGATGTATGAGATGATCATGTTTGTCATAGTTTATATCGACTTGCATGTTGATGCATACGAAGTGGCGAAGCCAGCAATCTGGTGAGGTTTGGCGCATGCCAAACCTAGACTCTGCTGCAAATACATACGTATTGTATTAGCCCAATACTCCCTCCGTCCCAAAATTCTTGTCTTAGATTTTTCTAAATACGGATGTATCAAGTCACGTTTTAGTGTTAGGTACATCCGTATCTAAACAAATCTAAGACAAGAATTTTGGGACCGAGGGAGTACAATTTTTAAGTTTTAATCTGAGCCATGTCTCCTACTTTGACCTGGAAGCTGGTGGATAGAGCTTGTGGGTTGATTGCATGTGTGCACATTACGACCAACTCCTTGTGACCTCTTGTCTACTCGTTCTGAAATTAGTACTTTAGGGAGCTCTTATATTGGTGTATTATACATGGTTTTTCTCTCTACAAACTCCGCCCCACCTGAAAATTATTTTTGCCTCCGCCACTGTGCATACGGCAACCGGCAGGAGCCATAGGGTTGTCTTTAATTATTGTATGACATGCGTGTCAATCATTAAGCGCTATGTATGCTTTACTTTATCGCTAAGCAGTAGCAATAGTAGTAGAAGCATCGTTGGCGTGACAACCCCGATGACGACACAATGATGGAGATCATGGTGTCATGCTGGTGACGATGGAGATCATGCCGGTGCTTTGGAGATGGTGATCAAAAGCACAAGTTGATGGCCATATCATGTCACTTATGATTTGCATGTGATGTTAATCCTTTTATGCATCTTATTTTGCTTAGACGGCGGTAGCATTATAAGGTGATCCCTCACTAAAATTTTAAGATAAAGTTGTGTTCTCCCCAAGTGTGCACCGTTGAGAAAGTTCGTCGTTTCGAAGCACCGCGTGATGATCGGGTGTGATAGACTCTACGTTTACTCTAGAACATCAAGGTGCGCGTTGCCGCACTCGCCCATCTTAGTGATAATATGACCATTTATGAAATAAATAGAAGTATAATTTTTAATTCAGATTTGAATTGAGCGCCTCTATTTTTAGCATAAACTACAGTATATTTGAACACCAAAATTTGGGTACACGCATATATAGAAGGGGCCAGTTCAAATAATCATCAAATATCTTTGAACAAGAAATTCCGCATGAGATTTTACAAATCTTTCGCAAACCCGTAAAATAGAAGACAAATTAAGGAAAACATTTAAAAGATCAACGGTGAGTGAAAATTTTGAGTTGTAGCGTCAAGTACACCAATGACCTAGAATACTGGATTTTACATTTAAACTCAAGTATAATTCTAAGTGAAACTGCACATATAGATTTGCTTCCCACTACGGTACTGGGCATAATATTGAACTTAAAATGTGCATTGGTTGCCAGCAAGTGTATGAAATCGGGCACATGTCAAGAGCTTAATTTAACATTACATATTCCAAAGAAAATAAATTTAATCTTTTTTAGGGAAAGAAGAAATGATATTGAATAAGCACATTACTCATCTTGACAGTAGCATCATATTGTCGTTGTTTGGAACATTGTAAATTAGTTTCTTCCATCAAGCAGATGAAATCATTATATATGTAAAAAAAGCATAAGGAAATTATTCGCACTGACGGTTGCATATTACCATGCAAGACTTGGCTTGTGTGTTTATGTACGGATGCCATGAAGTTGTATTTTACATATCATCGTTTATCTTCTCAAATGCTACTGCTGCTTCATTTTCTGAAGAGAACTTGAAGATTTTTTTGGTTTTCCTAATCACGTGATGGCATAGTACTTCTGTTGTACGACCGCTCGTGAAGGTGGAGTGCGTGCGACTGGATAGGATTGCTATGGAGGTGACCTTTTTTTACAGAGGAAGGTACGTATGGGAGTATTTTTTTAGAAAAACTTTTGGGAGGTGAGCTGTATGGTGGGCTAGAATTAAGGCCTAGCTAACTACCTATTAGCCCAATTGATCAGAGAGCACCCAGCTCATCCTCCAGAGCAGCGGCCCGGGCACGTTGAGCCAATGACGATGCGCGGGGAAACTGGTTAAAACGACCATGGTGCGTGCGGTGGGACGATCAATCAATCTGAAGCGTTCATACATGAGATCTGACGGTTGACAACATCAAATTGCTGTGGATGGCTGTAGCTAGCTCCATTTTAGTGTATTGTAATACAACGGGTGCAAGCCAGTTTTGCACATGCGAAACACTTGGGTTAAATTTGACGAGCCTAGCATGTACAGACATGGCCTCGGAACATAGACCAAAAAGTCGAACATGAGTCATATAGTAGATATGATCAATATGAAGATGTTGACCATTGAAACCACCTCATCTCACGTGATGATCGGACTTGGGTTGGTGAATTTGGACCATGTTACACTCGGATGACCGGAAGGATGTCAATTTGAGCGGTAGTTCTTAATTATTATGATTAGTTGAACTCATTATCATGAACTATAGTCTAAGTTGTCTTTGTAAATTATTTTGTAGATCAATAGCTCACATTGTAGCTCCCTGTTTTAATACATTCCTAGAGAAAGACTAAGTTGAAAGATATCGTGAGCAATTATGCAGTCTAGGTCCATAATCTGAGGATTGTCCTCACTGTTGCACAGAAGGCTTATGTCCTTGATGCACCGCTTGGAGCGTTGTCTATGGATGTTGTGAATATCTAGCAGACACGTTCTAATGACTACTTGATAGTTTAGTGCGCCATGCTTTACAGGTTAGAACTGGGGATCCAAAGACGTTTTGAACGCCATGGAACATATGAGATGTTCCAAGAGCTGAAATTGGTATTTCAGGCTCATGCCCGTGTTGAGAGGTATGAGACCTCTGACAAGTTGCCTACAAGATGGAGGAGAATAGCTCAGCCAGTGAGCATGTGCTCAGAATGTCTAGGTGCTACAATCGCTTGAATAGAGTGGGAGCTAATCTTCCAGATAAGATAGTGATTGACAGAGTTCTCCAAACACTATAACTAAGCTACTAGAAATTCGTGATGAACTATAACATGGAAGGGATGGAGATGATCCCGAAGCTGTTCACAGTAGGCCGCGGAGGTAGAAATCAAGAAGGAGCATCAAGTGTTGATTGTTAACTAGACCACTGGTGAGCCTGCTCCTCGCCTCTATTTCCGCCTCAGCCGTGTAATGTCGTCGCTGTCCGCACCAGCAGCGCCGCGTCGGTGTGTCTCACGGTGGTGTGAGGGGTGAATGTTGTTGGGTTTGTCTTACGGGAGTAAAGCTAGGGTTTTGGTCGATTAGATTAGATTATATTTTTGGGAGTAAAGCTAGGTGTTAGTGATGCCAGCAATTGCTTCTGTTCAATGGCACCAACTTCAGTTAGCTCAAGTCTCTGATTTTCTGACATTTGACTGAATTTTTTCAGTTAACTATAATTATCTGAATCTTTTTAGTGCACTGTAGTTATCAGAATGTTCTCAGTACACTATAGTTAACTAAAGTTTTTAGTTAACTACAGTGAACTGAATTTTACAGTTAATACACATCATTATTTTCAGTAATGTTGATGTAGTGCTTACAATTTACATATATTTTATGCAGTGTGTGATTCAGCAAATGGACAAAGGGTGGACACTCCTTTTTTGCACTTGAACTTGAGCATGGTGGAATCTTTTGTGGACCAATCAGTAATTTGGAGTACTGGAACTCTTCAGTGGAGGTTCTAGATTATGTTGATGCTACCACATTCTCATATGCTGTCATTGCGGAGCACGTGACTTGGTTGGGATATCCAGTGGGTGAGCACATGATTTACTGGTGCTTGCCTGACAAATCAATTACAGTTGCTTTGGTCAGAATTAAATGTGATGATGATGTGCAACATTTCCTCAGAGCTAGTGTTGATCATAAAGTGCTGGCTATTATGGTTGACCATGCAGATGTCATCAGCAATTTCAGGGCTGAATCCATACGCACATTGCCCTCAATTCGTGCTCCGTTGCAATGCACATTGCAAGTGAAGCATCTTTCTACCACAGTGTCATTTCTGTCAATGAAGAAGATCCAGTTTCAGAGATTGCTGCAACTGGAACAGAACCTCAAAGTTTGCTAATAGAAGGTGCAGAGCACAATTTGCTTACTAAAGATGGAGTAGTAGTTATTGAAGATAGAGTTGTTTCTGAATCAAATTTTAGTGATAGAGATTATTACACAGATGAGGGGGATGATGATTTTTATGATGACAACATTGACTTTGATCTTAATGAACAAGATGAGGAAGAAGAGGATGATGAGGAGCCAGATGATTATTTGCTTGATGATGAAGATCTTAATCTGTCCATAGAGGAAGCAGAGTAGGTGAGGTACAAGTTTACAGCCTTCAATTCGAAGGTGGACATGATTTCCCCTATCTTTAAAGTTGGGATGGTCTTTGCTGATGGGAAGGAGCTGAGACTAGCTATTACTGCATATTCTGTTAAGAACAGAGTTCAGATCAAGAACATAGAGAATGACAAGACTAGAATAGAGCCTGTTTGTGAAAGAGGTTGCCCATGGTGGCTAAAAGTTGGAAATGACAACATGATAGGGGGCTTTATAATCAAGGCTTGTTATGCAGAGCACAGTTGCCAGAAGAAACGGAAGATAAGGCAGACGACAACTATATTTATGTGCCAGTATTTTATAGATGAGTTCAGGGATGACCAGAAGATGTCACTTGGTACATTTGCAAGAAAGATCGCCAAGGAATTCAATCTGTCCCCTAACAGATGGAAGCTATCTAGGGCTAGAACTGCAGCTCTGAAAGAGATCCATGGTGATGAAGAACATTAGTTCAGTAGGCTATCGGATTATGGTCATGAATTAAGGAGTACAAACCCTGGGTCTACATTTCTTCTATCTACTAAGCTGGTGAAAGACACAAAATTTCCAATGGGCAGGAAGTGTCTAAAGACACTGTATTGGTCTTATGATGCATGTAAAAGAGGGTGGTTAAAGGGGTGCATGCCTATCATTTTCATTCATGGATATCACATGAAAACAAAGTTTAAAGGAGTGTTGCTTAGTGCTATTGGAATTGATCCAAATGACTGCATTTTCCCCATTGCAATGGGTTGGGTTGAAGTAGAATGCACAGGGTCCTGAGAATGGTTTCTAACAACTTCGAGAGATTATCTAAACATCACTAACACTGCTCCTTTCACAATTGTGAGTGACAAGCAAAAAGGACTGATAAATGCTGTGCAGAAAGTGTGGCCAGATGCAGAGCATAGGTTTTGTGTGAGACATATCTATCATAATTTCAATGAGAAGCACAAAGGAGAGTTGCTAAAGCAAGACCCGTGGGCCATTGAAAGATCACCAAATAGGGTGAAGTGGAGGCAGAGCTGTGAGAAAATGGATGCAGACAGTTCAGCTGCATTTCATTGGACTGAAAGACTTGATCCAAAGACTTGGTGTAAAGCATTTTTCAGTGAATTTCCCAAATGTGAAATTCTATTGAACAATAATTCTGTAGTGTTGAACAATAATTATTCCAATCATTGTCCATATGAAACTAATGAGAGTTTGCCATTCTTTGTGCAGCTATATCCTTGAAGGCACAGAGATGGCAATGTTGTCAATGCTTGAATATTTTTTTTTCAAAATCATGCAAAGGCTTGTGAGCAAACAGAGAGAGGCAATAGAAAAGTGGATAGGGTAGAGAATATGCCCAAAGATCAAGGAGAAGTTAGACAAGAACACTGACTTTGCTGCAAATTGTCAAGTTTCACAAGCTGGCCAACAAAAATTCAGAGTTCAGTCTGGAAATTCTAACTACATAGTGGACTTGTGTTTGCATACCTGTGGTTGCAGGAGATGGCAGTTATCTAGTGTGTGTTGTGGCCATTGCATAACATGTTGTAGGGAAGAAAGAATTGACCCAGAGTTAATGGTTCATGACTGCTACACTGTGAAGAATTATATGAAAGCATATGACTACACATTCACTACTGGAATCCACTTCTTTGCCGTCTGCCACTTCTTTGCCATCAGTTTCCACAAAGCAGACGACAAGAAATAGCTGATGGCACAGGTTATTTTGCCATCGGCCAGTACTTTGCCGTCAGCTCGTGGACGGCAAAGAGTTCTTTGCCGTCAGCTGGACGACGGCAAAGAACCTTGTGGGCCCACAGATGCAAGGCTGTGGCTAGGCCAGCTCTTTGTCGTCTGCTTATTATTTGCCGTCCGCTAGGCTCACGGCAAAGAGGGTAGGGGGGCCCACTCGCGCATGGCGTTGAATCGCTAACCTCCCCCCCGCCGTGAACGCCAGCGCGCTCTCTTTCTCTCTCTCTCACCCACTAGCCCCCTGCCGCCGCCCCGTCCCCTATGCCCGTCGCTGCCCCTCCCCGCCATCCTGCCGCCCCGTCGCCGCCCACTCCCGCCCGTCGCTCCCCCTCCCCGCCGTCCTGCCGCCCCGTCGCCGCCCCCTCCCCGCCGCCCCGTCGCCGCCTGTCGCCGCCCCTCCCCGCCGTCCTGCCGCCCAGTCGCCTCCCATCACCGTCCCCCTCCCGCCCATCACTGCCCCTCCCCGCCGTCCTGCCGGCCCGTTACTGCCCGTTGCCGTCTGATACGTCTCCGTCGTATCTATAATTTTTGATTGTTCCATGCCAATATTATTCAACTTTCATATACTTTTGGCAACTTTTTATACTATTTTTTGGGACTAACATATTGATCCAGTGCCCAGTGCCAGTTCCTGTCTATTGCATGTTTTATGTTTTGCAGAAAACCAATATCAAATGGAATCCAAACGGGATAAAAATAGACGGATATTTTTTTTGGAATATTTGTGATTTTTGGGAGGAAGAATCAACGCGAAACGGTGCCCGAGGTGGCCACGAGAGTGGCCCATGCCACCCCTCTAGGGGGGCGCGCCCCCTATCTCGTGGGCCACCCATAAGGCGGTTGATGCCCTTCTTTGGCCGCAAGAAAGCTAATTTTTGGAAAATGATCTGGGCAAAGGTTTCTGTCCAATCGGAGTTACGGATCTCCAGATATAAAGGAAACGGTGCCAGGGCAGAATTAAAGAACGCAGAAACAAAGAGATAGATCTAATCTTGGAGGGGCTCTCGCCCCTCCCAAGCCATGGGAGCCAAGGACCAAAGGGGAAACCCTTCTCCCATCTAGGGAGGAGGTCAAGGAAGAAGAAGAAGAAGAAGGGGGCCTCTCCCCCCCTTGCTTCCGGTGGCGCTGGAGTGCTGCAGGAGGCCATCATCATCACCGCGATCTTCACCAACACCACCGTCATCTTCACCAACATCTCCATCACCTTCCCCCTTCTATATTCAGCAGTCCACTCTCCCGCATCCTGCTATACCCTCTACTTGAACATGGTGCTTTATGCTTCATATTATTATCCAATGATGTGTTGCCATCCTATGATGTCTGAGTAGATTTCCGTTGTCCTATCGGTGATTGATGAATTGCTATGATTGGTTTGAGTTGCATGTTTTATTATTGGTGTTGTCCTATGGCGCCCTCCGTGTCGCACAAGCATGAGGGATTCCCGCTGTAGGGTGTTGCAATGCGTTCATGATTCGCTTATAGTGGGTTGCATGAGTGACTGAAACACAAACCTGAGTAAGGGGATTGTTGCGTATGGGATAAAGGGGACTTGATACTTTAATGCTATGGTTGGGTTTTACCTTAATGAATCTTTAGTATTTGCGGATGCTTGCTAGAGTTCCAATCATAAGTGCATATGATCCAAGAAGAGAAAGTATGTTAGCTTATGCCTCTCCCTTAAATAGAATTGCAATAGTGATTACCGGTCTAGTAACATAGTCAATTGCTTAGGGACAATTTCACAACTCCTACCACCACCTTTCCACACTCGCTATATTTACTTTATTGTTTATTTATCTAAACAGCCCCTACTTTTTATTTACGTGTTCTTTATTATCTTGCAAACCTATCCAACAACACCTACAAAGTATTTCTAGTTTCATACTTGTTCTAGGTAAAGCGTGCGTAGAGTTGTATCGGTCGTTGATAGAACTTGAGGGAATATTTATTCTACCTTTAGCTCCTCGTTGGGTTCGACACTCTTACTTGTTGAAAACTGTTGCGATCCCCTACACTTGTGGGTTATCAAGACCTTTTTCTGGCGCCGTTGCCGGGGAGTCATAGCATGGGGTGAATATTCTCGTGTGTGCTTGTTTGCTTTATCACTAAGTAATTTTTATTTGCCATTCTAAGTTGTTCTCTATCTTTAGTTATGGATATGGAACACAAAATACCAAAAAATTAGGTGTACTTGCTACTCCTGTAGATGGGGTAACTCATAAAACCCCCGATTCTCATTATGTGAGAGATATTATGTACTACTTTGATAATCCTGAGAAAACCCCATTCAACTGTATAATGGGAGACACATTGGATCAACGTGAATACTTTAGGGATTATCGCTCGACACAAAAAGGGAAACTATTATGGGGTCAATTTATTATGTTGCGTTGGTATGCCTGGAATCTATGCTTGAGATATGATATTACTTGTTGCTCTAGGATGAAGGCTCCACACCTTCCCTTTTCATGCAAATTTAATGATAATGAAACCTTAGCTTCTTATGCTAATGGTATATATGATTACTATGATGTGGAACAAATAGAAGAATTTGTTGCTTTTAAGGCTGCTTACAAAATTGAAGCTTTGTCTGAAAAGTATGAAGCTTTTGATGATGATGGTTATAGGCCTAAAAATCTTGCTATACTTAGATATTGCTATGAAAATTATGATTACAATTATTATATTAATGCTTTTATGAAGAAAGTCTCCACTGTCCAAGAAGAGACTAATATTTTGCAGGAAGCTATGGAAGAAGAAATTGATGAAACTGTGAGCTCATTTGATGAAAAAGATGATGAGGAGAGCGAAGAACAAAAGGAGGAAGAGCGGATTAGCTACCCGTTCCCACCTTCTAATGAGAGTAACCCTCCAACTCATACATTATTTAATTCCCCTTCGTGCTTACCGAAGGATGATTGCTATGATGATTGCTATGATCCCGTTGATTCTCTTGAAATATCCCTTTTTGATGATGCTTGCTATGCTTGTGGCCAAGATGCCAATATGAATTATGCTTATGGAGATGAACTTGCTATAGTTCCTTATGCTAAACATGAAATTGTTGCTATTGCACCCACGCATGATAGTCCTATTATCCTTTTGAATTCTCCCGACTACACTATATCGGAGAAGTTTGTGCTTATTAAGGATTATATTGATGGGTTGCCTTTTACCATTGCACTTGATGATTTTGATAGATATAATATGCATGTGCTTGCTGCTTCTACTTGCAATTATTATGAGAAAGGAACTATGTCTCCGCCTCTTTATGTTTCCAACACGATAAAATTGCAAGAAAATGCTTATACTATGCATTGGCCTTTACTTTGTGTGCTTGAATTGTTCTTTTATGACATGCCGATGCATAGGAAGAGAGTTAGACTTTGTTGTTGCTTGATATATGTTACTTTGTGCTCACTACTAAATTACAAATCATTGTTAATTAAAATTGGCTTTGATATACCTTGCGATCCGGGTGGATTCATTACTTGAGCATTAAATGCCTAGCTTAATGGCTTTAAAGAAAGCGCTGCCAGGGAGAAAACCCGGAAGTTTTAGAGAGTCATTTATTTATGTTGAGTGCTTTCGTATGGTTTAAAAACAAAAAATAGAGAGGGGAATCTAAAACTTTTCAAAAAGGAAAGTGAAAGTGAGAGAGATAAGCATTGTTGAAGTGGAGAGCTCCTTGAACTTTGTTCATGCTCACGGAGACTTTGTGAATCTTGATTACAGAAACTTTTCATCAAAAATAATTATCCCCTTGTATAATTCCATTGTATTATAAAAATAATGTGCCAAGGTTTGCTTTTAGGATGTTTACAATGCTTGTTGGTTTGTATGGTGCAGGACAGAAACTTTGGCTGCAGTGCACGATTTTACATTTTTAGCTGGAACATCAAATGGTTCAGATTCTTTTTGCACCGTCTTTGTTTACAACATGTTTATTTTTACTAATTTTGGTAGAATATTTGGGGTACAGAAGTATGGTGGATGTTCAGATTGATACAGACTGTTCTATTTTTGATAGATTCTGTTTTTGATGCATAGTTTGCTTGCTTTGATGAATTTATCAATTTATATCAGTGGATTAAGCCATGAAAAAGTTATGTTACAGTAGACACAATGCAAAAACAAAATATGAATTGGTTTTCTACAGTATTTAGAGTGGTGATTTGCTTTATCATACTAACGGATCTTACCGAGTTTTCTGTTGAAGTTTTGTGTGGATGAAGTGTCTAAACGAGGAGGTCTCGATATGAGGAAAAGGAAGAGAGGCAAGAGCTCAAGCTTGGGGATGCCCGAGGCACTCCAAGTAAATATTCAAGGAAAATCAAGCGTCTAAGCTTGGGTATGCCCCGGAAGGCATCCCCTCTTTCGTCAACAAGTATCGGTATGTTTTCATATTCGTTTCGTTCGTGCGATATGTGCAAGTCTTGGAGCGTCTTTTGCATTTAGTTTTCACTTTTCTTTTATGCACCATGCTGGTATGAGATAGTCCTTGGTTGATTTATAGAATGCTCATTGCACTTCACTTATATCTTTTGAGTATGGCTTTATAGAATGCTTCATGTGCTTCACTTATATCATTTGAAGTTTGGATTTCCTGTTTCTCTTCACATAGAAAACCGCCATTTGTAGAATGCTCTTTTTCTTCACTTATATTTGTTAGAGCGTGGGCATATCTTTTGTAGAAAGAATTAAACTCTCTCGCTTCACTTATATCTATTTAGAGAGAGGACAGGAATTGGTCATTCACATGGTTAGTCATAAAATCCTACATAAACTTGTAGATCGCTGAATATGATATGTTTGATTCCTTGCAATAGTTTTGCTATATAAAGATGGTGATATTAGAGACATGCTAGTGGGTGGTTGTGGATTGTAGAGACACTTGTGTTGAGGTTTGCAAGTCCCGTAGCGTGCATCTATGGTAACCGTTGTGTGACAAATTTGAAGCATGGGGTGTTTCTTTGATTGTCTTCCTTATGAGTGGCAGTCGGGGACGAGCGATGGTATTTTCCTACCAATCTATCCCCCTAGGGGCATGCGTAGTAGTAATTTGCTTCGAGGGCTAATAAACTTTTGCAATAAGTATATGAGTTCTTTATGACTAATGTGAGTCCATGGATTATACACACTTTTACCTTTCCATCATTGCTAGCCTCTTCAGTATCGTGCATTGCCCTTTCTCACCTCGAGAGTCGGTGAAAACTTCGCCGGTGCATCCAAACCCCATGATATGATATGCTCTATCACACATAAGCCTTATTATATCTTCCTCAAAACAGCCACCATACCTACCTATTATGGCATTTCCATAGCCATTCCGAGATATATTGCCATGCAACTTCCATCATCATCATAGACATGACTTGAGCATTTATTGTCATATTGCTTTGCATGATCGTAAGATAGCTAGCATGATGTTTTCATGGCTTGTCCGTTTTTTGATGTCATTTCTACACTAGATCATTGCACATCCCGGTACATCGCCGGAAGCATTCATATAGAGTCATATCTTTGTTCTAGTATCGAGTTGTAATATTGAGTTGTAATTAAGTAAATAAAAGTGTGATGATCATTATTATAGAGCATTGCCCCATGAAAAAAAAGAAAAAAGAAAAAAAAGAAAAAAAAGGAAAGGCCAAAGAAGCCTAAATAAAAAAGGGGGCCAAAGAAGCCCACCGAAAAAAAGAAAAAAAGAAAAAAAGAAAAGAAAAGGGGCAATGTTACTATCCTTTTTCCACACTTGTGCTTCAAAGTAGCACCATGTTCTTCATATAGATTGTCTCCTATGTTGTCACTTTCATATACTAGTGGGAATTTTCATTATAGAACTTGGGCTTGTATATTCCAACGATGGGCTTCCTCAAATGCCCTAGGTCTTCATGAGCAAGCAAGTTGGATGCACACCCACTTAGTTTCTTTTGTTGAGCTTTCATACACTTATAGCTCTTAGTGCATCCGTTGCACGGCAATCCCTACTCCTCGCATTGACATCAATTAATGGGCATCTCCATAGCCCGTTGATTAGCCGCGTCGATGTGAGACTTTCTCCCTTTTTGTCTTCTCCACATAACCTCCATCATTATATTCTATTCCACCTATAGTGCTATATCCATGGCTTGCGCTCATGTATTGTGTGAGGGTTGAAAAAGCTGAAGCACATTAAAAAGTATGAACCAATTGCTCGGCTCGTCATCGGGGTTGTGCATGATGGGAGCAATTTGTGTGACGAAAATGAAGCATGGCCAAACTATATGATTTTGTAGGGATAAGCTTGCTTTGGCCTTGTTGTTTTGAAAAGACATGATTGCTTTATTGGTACGCTCGAAGTATTATTGTTTTTTATGTCAAATGATAGACTATTGCTTTGAATCAGTCGTGTCTTAATATTCATGCCATGATTTGACATATGATCAAGATTTTGCTAGGTAGCATTCCACTTCAAAATTTATCTTTTTTTATCATTTACCTACTCGAGGACGAGCAGGAATTAAGCTTGGGGATGCTGATACGTCTCCGTCGTATCTATAATTTTTTATTGTTCCATGCCAATATTATTCAACTTTCATATACTTTTGGCAACTTTTTATACTATTTTTTAGGACTAACATATTGATCCAGTGCCCAGTGCCAGTTCCTGTCTGTTGCATGTTTTATGCTTCGCAGAAAACCAATATCAAACGGAATCCAAACGGGATAAAAACGGACGGATATTTTTTTTGGAATATTTGTGATTTTTGGGAGGAAGAATCAACATGAAACGGTGCCCGAGGTGGCCATGAGAGTGGCCCACGCCACCCCTCCAGGGGGGCGCGCCCCCCTATCTCATGGGCCACCCGTAAGGCAGTTGATGCCCTTCTTTGGTCGCAAGAAAGCTAATTTTTGGAAAGCGATCTGGGCAAAGGTTTCAGTCCAATCGGAGTTACGGATCTCCGGATATAATGGAAATGGTGCCAGAGCAGGATTAGAGAATGCAGAAACAGAGATATAGATCCAATCTCGGAGGGGCTCTCGCCCCTCCCAAGCCATGGGAGCCAAGGACCAGAGGGGAAACCCTTCTCCCATCTAGGGAGGAGGTCAAGGAAGATGAAGAAGAAGGGGGCCTCTCTCCCCCTTGCTTCCTGTGGCGCTGGAGTGCTGCCGGGGGCCATCATCATCACCGCGATCTTCACCAACACCACTGTCATCTTCACCAACATCTCCATCAGCTTCCCCCATCTATATTCAGCAGTCCATTCTCCCACATGCTGTTGTACCCTCTACTTGAACATGGTGCTTTATGCTTCATATTATTATCCAATGATGTGTTGCCATCCTATGATGTCTGAGTAGATTTCCGTTGTCCTATCGATGATTGATGAATTGCTATGATTGGTTTGAATTGCATGTTTTATTATTGGTGTTGTCCTGTGGTGCCCTCCGTGTCGCGCAAGCGTGAGGGATTCCCGCTGTAGGGTGTTGCAATGCATTCATGATTCGCTTATAGTGGGTTGCGTGAGTGACTGAAACACAAACCCGAGTAAGGGGATTGTTGCGTATGGGATAAAGGGGACTTGATACTTCAATGCTATGGTTGGGTTTTACCTTAATGAATCTTTAGTATTTGCGGATGCTTGCTAGAGTTCCAATCATAAGTGCATATGATCCAAGAAGAGAAAGTATGTTAGCTTATGCCTCTCCCTCAAATAGAATTGCAACAATGATTACCGGTCTAGTAACACAGTCAATTGCTCAGGGGCAATTCCACAACTCCTACCACCACTTTTCCACACTCGCTATATTTACTTTATTGTTTCATTATCTAAACAGCCCCTACTTTTTATTTACGTGTTCTTTATTATCTTGCAAACCTATCCGACAACACCTACAAAGTACTTCTAGTTTCATACTTATTCTAGGTAAAGCGAACGTCAAGCGTGCGTAGAGTTGTATCGGTGGTTGATATTACTTGAGGGAATATTTATTCTACCTTTAGCTCCTCGTTGGGTTTGACATTCTTACTTATGAAAAACTGTTGCGATCCCCTACACTTGTGGGTTATCACCACCCCCCTCCTGCCTGTCGCCGCCGCCCTCCCACCCCGTCGCCGCCCCTCCCTATCGCCGGCCAACCTCTTCCACCTCCCCACGGTGAGCCCCCTCTTCCACTTCCACACCCCCTTTTCTTTTTTTTTCTTTTTTTCTTTTCTGTTTTAGATATTAGATATAGTTTTAGATAATAAATAGTTTTAGATAGTTTACATATTAGAAAAGAAGAAGGAAAAAAAGGAAAAAGAAAAAAGGGAAAGGAAGAAGAAGATGATGAAGAAGAAGAAGAAGAAGAAGAAGAAGAAGAAGAAGAAAAGGAAGAAGAGGAAGAAGAAGAAAAGGAAAAAGAGGAAAAAAGAAGAAGAGGGAAAGGGAAAGGAAGAAGAAGAAGAGGGAAAGGGAAAGGAAGAAGAAGAAAAAGAAGAAGAAGAGGAAGAAGAAGAAGAAGAAGAAGAAGAAGAGGAATAAGAAAGTATAAAAACTTGTCTTTTTCTTCTTCTTCCCCTCTTCTTCTTTTTTCCTCTTTTTCCTTTCTTCTTCTTCCTCTTCTTCTTCTTCTTCTTCTTCTTCTTCTTCTTCTTCTTCTTCTTCTTCTTCTTCTAGTCTTCTTCTTCTTCTTCTTCTTCTTCTTCTTCTTCTTCTTCTTCTTCTTCTTCTTCTTCTTCTTCTTCTTCTTCTTCTTCTTCTTCTTCTTCTTATTCTTCTTCTGCTTCTTCTTCGTCTTCTTCTTCTTCTTCTTCTTCTTCTTCTTCTTCTTCTTCTTCTTCTTCTTCTTCTTCTTCTTCTTCTTGTTCTTCATTTTCTTCTAGGTTAGCTCCATTTTACTTAAGTATGTTTACTTGTTATAGTCTTCTTCTTCTTCTTCTTCTTCTTCTTCTTCTTCTTCTTCTTCTTCTTTTTCTTCTTCTTCTTCTTCTTCTTCTTCTTCTTCTTCTTCTTCTTCTTCTTCTTCTTCTTCTTCTTCATTTTCTTCGCCTTCTTCTAACATCTTGTTTATCATTTTGCAGATTTGATTTAATCCACGGAAGCTTGCATGGATGGAGTGCTTCTTTTCCATTTGTGCTTTTATTTTGTATCAATGAACTTGCATGGTTGGAACTTGTTATATATGGATGGATGGATAACTGTGTTGGATGTGAAACTTTTGTAATATGTAAGGATGGAACTATATATGTGTTGGTTATGTATGTATATATGATGAAACTTGTGTGTTGGATATGCTTGTTGTGTATATATGTATATCTGTGTATATCTGTGAATTGTTGTCAAATTGAATGAATTAAATTAAAAACAGGGCTGTACAAGCTCTTTACCATCAGCTAGCTGACGACAAACATGCCACGTGGCAGCTACGTGTGATTCCTGGGACTGGCATGTTTGAGCACTTTGCCGTCACCAAGCGGATGGCAAAGACCTTAGCCTCTTTGTCGCCTGCTGGCTGAAGGCAAAGCACACAGTTAACCCCTAACGGCTCTCACACCACCTCACTACCGTCCATAATCGTTGCCGTCTGCTAGCCACCAACGGCGGACGACACAATCCTTTGCCGTCCGTTTCCAGGAAGCGGACGGCAAAGAAGGCCTTTGCTGGCACGTGTTCAGATGGACGGTTTGCCGTCTGCTGGCGGACGGCAAAGAAGTTTGCCGTCCGTGTTCCATGCCTTTGCCGCCTGCCATGGCGGACGGCACAGAAGTGGATTCCAGTAGTGATTGGTCCCTCTTAGAGACCCTAAATACTGGGAGGTGCTGCCAAGATATAAGGTATTTCCACCAGTGTTCACTAAACAGTTGGGCAGGCCGAAGAAAAACAGGAAAAAAATCCTGAAGAAAAACTCAAACATGGTGTGAGATATTTGAACAAGAAAGGTGTTACAATGCATTTCTCCATATGTGGCAGAACTGACCACAACAGAAAGGGCCACTACAGATGGCAAGAAGCACTTGTTGAAGAAGGGGTAGAGCTGGTGGATGAAAATTATGATGATCCAACTTTTCTGCAGGTATGTTTCACTTTTAACTGAAAAATGTTTCACTTGCAACTAAAGAATATGAGATTTTAATGAATAATATGAGCTTCTTCTTTGCAGAACATATACCCTACCAGGTTAGATCCTAGGTTGGATCCTAGTGAGTCACCCACCAGCATGGTCTTCTACATGGCAAACATGGATAGACCTGGAAGAGCTCAACAAAGGGTTCATGGCCCATTTCCACAACAGTCTTCATTAATTGCTGCTGCTGGTGCTGCAACACCACAACCAAGGGTCACTACAGAGATGAACATTGGTAGACAGACAAGGGCAAGCACAATAGATAACAGAGGAGAAGGAGCTGAAGCTACTGGTATAGGAAGAGGAAGGAAAAGGAGAGGAAGAGGAGAAGGAAATCCAGCGATAAGGAGAGGAAGAGGAGCAAATGCTAATGCAGTGCCAGGAAGAGGAGCAAATGCTGATCTAGTTCGAGGAAGAGAAGGCAGAAATGTGCATGCTTGGAGGGGAAGAGGAGGAATTCCAGCTGCAGGTAGAGGCAGGGGAGGAAGAATCGCAGATACAGGTAGAGGAGTAGGAAATCCAGATGCATGGAGTGGAAGAGGAGGAATTCCAGCTGCAGGTATAGACAGGGGAGGAAGAATTGACAAGAAGAGGAGGAATTTCAGATGTAGGTATAGACAGGGGAGGAAGAATTGACAACAAGGGGAGGAATTCCAGGTGAGAGGGCATGGTGGCTGCTATTTGGAGATGACATGGGCAACAACCTAATTCCTGATCTGAATGCTCTCCCTGATGCTTGATTTGATTGTATTTCAGACTGCCATTTTTTTGTTAAGGCCTAAAGCAATGTAAAACATTGACTGGCCTTTTTGGATGTAGAAAGGAGCATCCGTTACCTCATTTGATGGCAAACATTGCCTATTTTTTGATGGCAAATAGTGGCATTAATTGCCCTTTTTGTAACTAAATACTGTGATGGCCAACAGTGCCATTAACTGGGGTTTGAATGCATCACTTTATTTTAATGCTTTCCAAAATTCAGTTAACTTCTGTCAGTTAGCAAAGTTCAGTTAACTTCTGTCAGTAAGCATAGTTCAGTAAACTTATAGGTAAATGAATGTAGTTATGTCAGATAACTGAATATAGTTAACTGGTGAAATGTTTAATGGAGTTAATCTTAATATATTTAACTTCCTACAGTAAACTGAATGTAGTTAGCTGCAATTATTTTCCACTGGTGTAAATAAAAAAGAATAAAAAATGTTTTGACTGGGTCTCAAACCTAGGACCGTTGGTTTGAAATGCTAGAAGCAATGCCGGTGCAGTAGTAGTAGTGATTTGGTGTAGTTGTTGTCACTGCTCTACAAATGGTGATTTTTCCAAGCGGGCGACGATTTGGTTTTCACACCTGTCTTAAAGACGTCAACCCACTCGTCTCGTCGCCCACTACCCACTCCCCACTTGCCTCGTCTTCTCGTTCCTTACTCTACCCACCTCCATCTCATCGCCACCAAAGAAGACCCTCACCGAGCTCCACGCCGCCGCCGCCGCCATGGACGGCAGCCTCGGATGGAATAGGGTCGTTGAAGATCTGGCTGACGACGACCATGCCACGCGAGCGGAGCTGCAGGAGATTACGCGCTGGTTCCCGAGCGTCCAGATGATGAGGAACCACGCGCGCGGCCTCATAAAAGTAATGATGGACGCCGAGAAGCTTCGTGCCATGCCCAGCGGCCCGTATGGCATCGTCAGCGTCCATTCGGCGAAGATCCTGCAGTTCATCATGGGGGAGACGCGGTCCGATGATCGTGAGCTGCATGCACGTTGGTGGATGTACCGGCCCGCCAACGCACCGCCACCGCAGCAGGATCTGACCCATGTCTCCTCCAGGGCGGAGCGCCTCCGCGACGTCGTCTTTGCCGTCCCAGCGCCAATCAACATGGCCTACTGGGACAGGTTCAAGCCTGACCTCCTCCTTCCCGATGACGTCTTCGATGCGGATTCGTCCTCGGACTCGGAGCACGCGCACCTCGAGTCTGACGCGGACTCTGGCTATGGCCCGGAGACCGAGTCGTCTAAAGAGTAGGAGGTGGACGTCATCATCCTCTCTGATGACGAGCCGGATGAGGTGGAGATCGCAGCACGGGCTGTAAACCTCCCCATCGACGTGGACAAGCTGCTGGATGTGCCTGACTTCGTCGTCATCAAGCAAGAGGAGGCGGATGAGGCGCCTGTGCAGGAAGAAGTAGCTAGCAGGAAGAAGAAGAGGAAGAAGAAGAAGAAGAAGAAGAATGCAAGCAACAAGAGGCATGCAGATGGGTTGGTGTGCCGCTCTGAGCGGCTGAAGTTGTTGAAGGAGAACTGAAGCAGAAGCAGGAGGATGCTGTCAATGAAGAACCAGGAGCTGAAGAAGACCTTAGGTATGCTGGTATAGTGCAACATATAAGTTAAATATTTTGGCAATGTTGTTTAGGTGTGCTCATATATGTAGAGCATATAAGTTATATTACTGGTGCTGTTAAGTATGATGCTGAACTATGATGTTAATCTATGATGCTATGGTATGCTATCCTATGCTAAACTATCCATTGCTGTAGTTAGTTAGTTATGAATGTTGCGGTCAGTTATGAATGTCAATGTCTGCATGTGGTCTACTGATGCAACATGAGATGCCATGATTAGGGTCCATAAGCAACAATGTGCTGCAACCAATTTCTCAAAATAGATAGGAGCAATGAGTATGGTACATATGGTACATAGCATACTAGTTTAACTGGTGGACATATCCAGTTAACTTCTGTGAAATTTATCAAATTTAGTTAACTACTGTCAGTGCACAAAATTAACTAGTGCACAAAATTTCGGTTAATTTTGTGCACCGAGACAAATTCAGTTATATTCTAACATTTAAACAAAATTTGATTTAACTTTGTGCACTGAGTTCACTGTGAAAATGTTCAGTTAACTGTGAAAGTTCAGCTAACTGTCACAAGTACAGTTAACTATGAACAAACTCACTTAACTTTTAAAAATTCAATTAACTGTGAAAAAATCAGTTAACTGTAAAAATTCAATTAACTGTCAAAAGCACAGTTAACTGTGGAAAATTCAGTTAACTAACTAAATCATTAATAACAACACTTCAATTCAATTAATGTACTTAAATTGAAGTACATACTTCAGTACACAAATTAGTCAAATTACTGAATACAAATAAGTCTGGAAACTTGAAGTGCCAGGTCATACTGGACCTTCTACAAATGATTACATTAAACCACCACTGCATCACTCAAATTCATCAAGCATCTCTTTCAACTTCCTTATCTTGCAGTTGGTGTCCGCTTTATGTATGGAAAGATCACCAATCATGTACTCTAACTTCTTCTTCTCTTACTTTAGCACATTGCTCTCCAACATCAGATTGTCCATCTCTTGCACCAGAATATCCCTCTCTTTCATGATATTGTCCCTTCCTGCTTCATGAGGTCCCTATCTTTCTCTGCCTTGGCCCTCACAACTTGATGAATGCTTGTGAAAGATTTGTCACACACCTTCTTCTTATCAAGATCTTCCTTCATGTCAGCCAGAGCAAGTTGTGTGTTGCCTAGTTGGGCCAGAGCTTGCTCCTTCTCAGCTACCATTTGAGCAAAATCAACATTAAAAAACCTCAAGCCTTTTTCCATCTTTTCCTTCTCTCACACAACCCTAAGATTTTCTTCAGCATTAACTACATTGTCCCTCAGCCTAAGCTTGTTATCATCTTCATACATGCCCCAGATCCTAGCTAGGCTCATCTTCAAAGGGGCAGGCCACTCAGGGTCAACCCACTCCAGATAGCTGCATTTAGGTATCTTCTACAAATTTGCAACAAAGGAAAATATTCAGTACAAGGAAAAAATTAGTTAAATACTGGCTGAACTACACTACAAATGTTTAGTTTACATGAAGAAAAGGATGTTTACTTGAGCCAAATTAGTCAACTTCCACAAATTCAGACAACTTACAAAACTTTAAAATGCGTAAATTTTGTTAACTGAAAGATCTCCACAATATTCAGTTAACTTACAGAACTACAAACAACAAGATCCAGTTAACTGATAGAAGTATAAACACGAGGCCGCCTCTAAAAACAACAACATATATTCAGACAACAACACCACAGTAATATATGCAGTTAACTGTCAGAACTGTCAAACTTAACTATAGAAAACAGTCTTCAGACCAAATTAGCTACTAACCTTCTGTGCACAAGCTAGCAATCTCCTCCCACTATC
This sequence comes from Triticum timopheevii, assembly GCA_963921465.1. Classification (NCBI taxonomy): domain Eukaryota; kingdom Viridiplantae; phylum Streptophyta; class Magnoliopsida; order Poales; family Poaceae; genus Triticum; species Triticum timopheevii. The sequence goes on along the minus strand of OY997262.1, from coordinate 455,606,669 downwards.
CAATGATTCAAATGGCACCAGCTTCTCTCTCTCTCACACACACATGCATGCTCGCATCTTGAAGTCAGATCTGTGGCCAGGCCGCTCCATTCCAAGCATAAGATGGTGACAGGTAGCTAAAACAAAAGTAAGTTAGCTTCATTTGCCAACTACAAATGCACACCCAAAGAATCCCTAACCCTACCAGAGATAATGATCTAACCTGCACTTCGCTACTGAATTAATCAATGATGGACGAGTTGCCTGAATCGCTCCAGGAAACCATGGCCAGGAGCTGTGCAAATGCAAGTACAAGGGCAGGGATGGGGGAAGGGAGCTTGCCAGACGGCCAGCGCCGATAGAGGGAGGGAGAGGATGGGGGAGGTGGAACAGGAAGGAGAAAGGGGAACAGAAACAACGATAATGGTAGGTGTATTAAACTCAGGTGGGAGTAGCGCGGGTTAATTCAACGGAACGACGGGGGGATTTTTGCAAAAATGCCAATGCTTGACCGGTCCAAGCTCTAAATTGCCACTTGTCAATCTGTGATTGGCTTTGGACCAAATATCACATAGGGGTGCACGTTTTGGGACCCCTCAGTTATATTTTCCAACTTTTGGACTAAATCATCACATCTTGTGCAAGTTCATGGATCCAGGGTGCTATTACCTCCTTCATTTGAGTGCGTAAATTCTAGGTACTTGTATGTGATGTCCTTGGGTAGGCCCTGTAGGTCAGGCGTAGGACCCTACCCAACCCCTGGTACATGACATCGTCATCTCTCGTGTGCTAGAGAAATAGACGGCTTCATAGAAAAGTGTCTTTTACCAATGTTTTACTTTTTTTGTTGTACTACAAACAAAACAAGGAGGTAAAAATACCACAGGTACCCTAACTTGCACAGGATGTGACATTTTAGTCCCAAACTTGCCAAAATCAACTCAACCATACCCCAACTTGCACCTCATGTGATGTTTTAGTCCCAGGCCAATGACAGCTCGACAAGTGATGGCCAGTTGGCTGGCACGGTCATCGCACACACTTTTGCAAAAAAAAAACTATCGTCTTCTCTAATCAAACCGCAGTACATGTCACATGAATTAAATCTGTTTGAATCCAACTCGCATCCGCCTCAGCTCCAGCTTCTAGCTCCATTTGTTCCCCATCTACCCCCCTCAGCTCCAGCTCCTAGCTCGACGCCGCCAGGAAGCTCGCCGCCACCGTCCAGGTTCAGCTCCGGCGTCAAGGTCTCCTGGTCGGACGGTTCGACCTCGGCGTATGCTTCAGATGATGACTCAGTCACCAGTCAGGTTAGGCGCCGACTCCCAAATGGCAATGCAGTTAGGGTTAGGGTTCCAGCATAATATTCTGTCCAGAGAGCTTGAAGATGCTAATTTGTCATTCTTGTAGGCACCTGCCACCATCTTTTGCTCAGAATGCATGGAGAGGCCCTACTACTGAATTTGCGTACAGATCTGAGCACCAACCTGCGTGTGAGAAGTTTGTTTCCTTCGATTCAGTGGATAGTGGCAGGAGGTTTTTAGCTTGTGCACAGAAGGTTAGTAGTTATCTATCTCATGTTGCATTTGTGTATATTGCTTGTTGTCTAGTGTCTTTCAACTGTGGATTGCTTGCTATCTGTCACTCACTGAATGTTTTCATCATTTAGAATACTGAACTGTTTTCATCATTTAGAATACTTAACTGAACTGTGAATAGATAATTGAACTTCAGCTGTTAGCTCCATTGGTGAATTTAAGTGTTAACTGTTTCCTGCATTTGTGCAATTAACTGTTAAGTTCAGTTAACAACATATCTGAACTTTGATTTTATTTTTGAAGTTAACTGCATTAATGAACTTATCTGATTGTAGTCATTTAACTAGACCAACTAAACATGACTGCATTTTACTGAATATCATATCATATCGTTGCACCAACTGAAGATGACTTTATTTTACTAAAGATCATTTGACTGCACCAACTCTTATCTCTTTTTTGTCAAATCCATAGGAAATTCCTAAATGCCCCTTTGTTGAGTGGATTGACCCTGAGTGGCCTGCCCAGCTGAAGATGAGCCTAACTAGGATTTGGTGCATGTATGAGGATGAGAACAAGCTTAGGTTGAGAGAAAATGTAGTTAATGCTGAAAAAATGTTAGGGTTGTGAGAGAGAAGGAAAAAAATGGAAAAAGAGTTGAGGTTTTTCAAGCTTGATTTTGCTAAAATGGTTGGTGACAAAGAGCAGTCGTTGGCCCAACTTGGCAACACTGATAGCTCTGGAAGACTTGAAGAAAGAACTTGAGAAGAAGAAGATTTGTGACAAACACTACTGCAGCATGCTGCTAACGCGACACTACGATCGGAGACGCTTTGACGAAATTTTGTGCGATGCAATGATCGCAAATGGTGGTGTAAAAAACCGTCAAAAAGGTGTAAAACGTTTGCGATGGTGGACACATCAAAACGGTTCAGATTTTACTTGTGTGTGTGATGCTGGGCATACAGTTGATCCAGCAGAACTATTTGCGATGAGGAAGAACAACAGAAACCGGTAGTCATATCAATGTGTGTGCGATATACGACATATAGTTTTATCCAATGAACTGTGTGCTATTAGGGAATGCAACAGAAATGGTCAGCCAGATCAAGGTGTGTGTGATATACAGCATACGGTTCACACAGACAAACTGTTTTCGATTAGGCAAGAGAAAGAAAACGGTTCATCTTAACAAGATGTGTGTGATATGCGACATTTGCGATCAGCCAAAAGAACACAAACAATTCATGTAAACTAGATGCGTGTGATACGCAGCAAACAGCCCACTCAGATGAACTTTTTGTGATGAGAAATTGTAACACAGACGGTTACTATAGTAAGTTCGTGTGTGCTTCTGTTCGTAGAAAAAACTTTGAAAAATGCAAACTAGTTGCTTGCGTATAAACAATTATCAAAAATTAATGAGATAGACCTTCTTCAAGCCAATCAACACGTGTTCAAAAAACAAGAAATGTCAAAAATTACAAAACAAAGGCTTAGATAGACCTTGCTGCTGTAGATCCCTCTTTGCAGCCTTTATTTCGCAACACAATGGAAACAATTCAACTGAACAATATGTGTGTGATACGCGACAAACAGGTCCGTGATCAGAAATGTGTGCGAAGACCAATAATAACACAGACGATTGCTGCTAATAAGCCATGTGATTTGCTCTGTCTACAGAAGAATAACATGTATATATATATATAACTTGAATAAACATCCAATTACATAAGTGACTATACAAATCATTCACGCACACCTCAATAAACAATTGCATGCATTCTAAAGTAGGAGAAACAACCGTCTAGTCGTCTACTTCTTGTGACGCTCCCGCCACTGCTCTGTGGCTCGATCCCTCGGCTGGGGCATGAAGAAGACAGTTCTCATGTCAACGATCCGCCCGTACATCTCATAGCTTGTGTACACATCATTGGCCGCGTACTTGATGTGTTCTTCATCCAGTCTCTCATGCCAAACACTGTGCCAGGCATTCTTGTCCTTCTTGCTCTCATCCTGCATCTTCATGTAGTAGGGGTCGATGATGGTTGAGGCAAGGTCAACTAGGGAGTTCAGTTTGTTCTTGTTGCTGCCCCAGACCTTGTAGTGGTCCTGGTTGTCAACAAGATTCCGGCATTTCAAGCCCGAAACCTTGAGCGCTTTTAGATCATTGGTGGTATCCACCATAGCAAAATTGTAGTCGGAGCTATTGATAAACCTGGAGAAAGGCTCACAAGGCCTTGTGGCCAGGTGGTAGTGGTAGACGAGCACGTCATGTCGCACGCACAACTGGGCAACGACAACCTGCTGATCATGCCCGGCACGACCGATGGTGTACTCGATGTCGAGGCCGAGCACTTGGTACTTGTCCTCGGCAAGGAACTGCTCCATAGTTTGGATGGATCTCTCCACCGACACTGGATCATTCATGTACACCAACGATAGGGTCTTCCCCCTCACGTAAGTGTCCACTACATGATGCATGGTGAACTGCCCGCCGTTGTCGTTGTCGGCCGCTGGGAGCGCCATTGGAACCGTTGGATGTCCTCTCTGTATGTGTCGTCATGGAGGTGCTTATTGAAGGAAATATGCCCTACATGCAATAATAAAGTTATTATTTATTTCCTTATTTCATGATAAATGTTTATTATTCATTCTAGAATTGTATTAACTGGAAACTTAGTACATGTGTGAATACATAAACAAACATAATGTCACTAGTATGCCTCTACTTGACTAGCTCGTTGAATCAAAGATGGTTGAGTTTCCTAACCATAGACATGAGTTGTCATTTGATTAACGTGATCACATCATTAGAGAATGATATGATTGACTTGACCCATTCCGTTAGCTTAGCACTTGATCGTTTAGTATGTTGCTATTGCTTTCTTCATGACTTATACATGTTCCTATGACTATGAGATTATGCAACTCCCATTTACCGGAGGAACACTTTGTGTGCTACCAAACATCACAACGTAATTGGATGATTATAAAGGTGCTCTACAGGTGTCTCCAAAGGTACTTGTTGAGTTGGCGTATTTCGAGATTAGGATTTGTCACTCCGATTGCCGGAGAGGTATCTCCGGGCCCTCTCCTTAATGCACATCACTATAAGCCTTGCAAGCAATGTGACTAATGAGTTAGTTATAGGATGACGCATTACATAACGAGTGAAGAGACTTGCCGGTAACGAGATTGAACTAGGTATTGAGATATCGATGATCGAATCTCGGGCAAGTAACATACCGATTACAAAGGGAACAATGTATGTAGTTATGCGGTTTGACCGATAAAGATCTTCGTAGAATATGTGGGAACCAATATGAGCATCCAGGTTCCGCTATTGGTTATTGACGGGAGACGTGTCTCGGTCATGTCTACATAGTTCTCGAACACTTAGGGTCCGCATGCTTAAAGTTCTGTGACGATCGTGTTATGAGTTTTTGTGTTTTGATGTACTGAAGGTAGCTTGGAGTCCCGGATGTGATCACGGACATGACGAGGAATCTTGAAATTGTCGAGACGTTAAGATTGATATATTGGAAGGTTATGTTTGGACACTCGATTAGTTCCGGGGGTTATCAGATAAATACCGGAGAACCGGAAGGTTACCGGTACCTCCCAGGGGGTTATTGGGCCTCATGGGCCCATGTGGAGAAGAGAAGAGGCAGCCAGCTAGGGGCGCCCCCCTAGCCCAATCTAAATTGGACTAGGGGGCCGACCTCCCCTTTCCTTCTTCTTCTCCTCCCCTTCCTTCCCCTCTCCTACTTGGACTAGGAAAGAGTGGGGAATCCTACTTGGAGTAGGATTGCCCCCCTTGGGCGCGCCTCCTCCTCCTTGGCCGCCCCCTCCTCTCCCTCCTTTATATACGGGGGCAGGGGGGCACCTCTAGGCATAACAATTGATCATTGATCTCTTAGCCGTGTGCGGTGGCCCCCTCCACCATATTCCACCTTGATAATATCGTAGCGGTGCTTAGGCAAAGCCCTGCGTCGGTAGCATCATCAACACTGTCACCACGCCGTTGTGCTGACGGAACTCTCCCTCAAAGCTCTGCTAGATCGGAGTTCGTGGGACATCATCGAGCTGAACGTGTGCTGAACTCGGAGGTGTCGTACGTTCGGTACTTGGATCGGTCAGATCGTGAAGACGTACGACTACATCAACCGCATTGTGCTAACGCTTCCACTTTCGGTCTACGAGGGTACATGGACAACACTCTTCCCTCTCGTTGCTATGCATCACCATGATCTTGCGTGTGCATAGGAATTATTTTGAAATTACTACATGTAACGCCCCGGATTCGTTGCGCCAGGTGTCTGCCAGTTATTCGCCGTCGTTGCCATGTCATTCGCTTGCGTGTTGCATTTTGTCATGTCATCATGTGCATTGCATTGCATACGTATTCGTCTCATGCATCCGAGCATTTTCCCCGTTGTCTGTTTTGCAATCCGGCACTCCTATGTTCTCCGGCGTTCCCATTTTGTCTCCTGTTGTGAGCGGGTGTTAAACTTTCTCGGAATGGCCCGAGGTTTGCCAAGCGGCGTTGGTATAGCACCGGTAGACCGCCTGTCAAGTTTCGTGCCATTTGAAGGTCGTTTGATACTCCAACGGTTAACCGGGGAACCGTAAAGCCTCTTTTGTCTTGCAGGCCAACACCCCTTCCAAAGTGGAACAAAACCCAGCAAACTCCCCTCCATGCTCTCGGTCGTTCGATCACGATCGTGTGGGCGAAAACCGTGCCTCATTTGGACTCTCCTAGCTCCCAGAATCTATAAATAAGCCACCTCCCCCGAAATTCACGGATGAAACCCTAGCAGTCTTCCTCCTCGCGCCGCCAGACATGTCCATCCGCGCCGGACATGTCCGCCCGGCCACCTCACTCCATCCAATAGGAGCGCGCCACGTCTCCCGGCCCACCCCTCTCCTCCACTCCGCCGCTGCCACGAGGCCTCCCCCGCGCCTCCACCGCCGCTGGCCCACACGGCCCGCAGCAGGCCCGCGGGGCCCGGTCGCCGCCGCCCGGCCCGTGCCCACGCCGGCGCGCACACAGCCCGTTCGTGGCCACCGCGGCGTCCTCGCGGGCGCTCCTCCCGCCGGTGCCTCCCGCGCAGGAGCGCCTCGACGCCGCCGCGCCCACTCCTCCGCCGCGCCCTCTCCGCCTCGCCGTCCCGGCACCTCCGCCCCGCCCGCGCCTGCCCGCGCGTGAGGTCGCCGGAGCAGCGCGCCGCTCTGCCACCCGGTTTCCTGCTCCGGCCGCGCCTGCTCTGCCTCCGGCCGGCCCGCCCCTCGCCATGCTCGCCGGCCATCGCCTCCCCGCGCTGTCCCACGTCGAGATCCGGTCGGATCCGGCGAGATCCGGCCAGGATCCGCCCTTCTCCGGCCATCTCCATCCTTCTCCGGCGACGTCTCCGACGTGCCTCGATTTCCATGCAAGGTTGACCCCCTGAAATTTCCACCAAGTCCCGAGATATTTTTGCATTATCATGCCATGTTCATCGCATCATAACTTGCTGCATACTGCTCCGTTTCGTGCGTGTAATATGTCAAATTGTTTGTCCCGATGAGTACTTCATTTAGTTCCATTGCATCATATTCATTTGAGTTCATCTTGATGCCTGAATCATCGTTGCGAGAGTGCATGTTGCTGTTAATCTACTGAAACTGTTATAACATGCTCATTTGTCTTTTTTGTCATGTTTGACGTGTGCATCCTATGAGGTTGATGTCTACATGTGTTTTGAACTATGCCATGCCATCTTTACAGGGGTGTATGCCATGTATTTTTGTGATCAATGTGGTGACTAGCACAAGCATGTAAACTAGGTCTCGTGATGTTGCTGATTTCAGTCCCTGTTCTGCTGTTATTTTTATGCCATGTAAACTTGATGCTACAGAGAGATCCATGCTTATTTTGAGATACTTCAGTAAGGATGTTTTGTACCTATGGTTATGAGCTATCCATCCATGCCCCTGGTTGCATTTATAGCTTGCTGTAGATTGTTCATATCTTGCTCCAAACTTGCTAAATGATGTTGCTATCAGCCTGTTAACATGAAGTTCAGTTTTTCCATGTGATTTCCTAGTGATCCATGCATCCTATGAACTTGCTCTTGCCATGCTTAGCTTCATAAACATGTATTCTTTCTGTTGGTTGCCTTGCCATGCCATGTAATGCTCTGTGGTGAGTGGTTCAAGCTCACCAATATGCCTACTTATCGTTGTTCCTGCCATGTATGAATCTGTCACATAACTTGCCATGTTTACATGGGTGCCATCATATCTTCTGATCCTTTTTGGCTCATGGTCAGTAAGGGACTTTTGTTCTATGCAATTATTAGATTCATTCCAGGCCTTTGTTGACCATGATAAGTTCCTGTAACATGTTGTTTGATAGCTCTAAACATTACAACCTTATGTTATTTCTGCAAAGTCTGAAACTGATATTATTTGCAATCTTGCCATGTGTGTTTGAGCATGTTCTAGTGACTTCTGGAGATAGCTCAGTGTTCATGTTTTGTTATGCTTTACCTGTACATCATGTTCAAGCCTTTTGTTTTCATATTGTGGTACTGTAGCATGTTGTTTTGGTGCTTGCAATATGCCTAGTTGCTATTATGGACAGATTGTTGTTATGTCTTGTATAGAGTGTATGTGTTGCACCGTTGCTCCGTTTTGAGTGTGCTCTATATGAAACTTGCTTAGAATTGCATGTAGTTTAATATTATCATGTTGCATCCTTGTTTTGAGGTGTTTGCTTGATGTTTGTATGCGTTTTGCATCAATGCCATGTTTAACTTGTTTTGCTCATATCTTCTAGGCCGTAGCTTCGAACTAAATGAACTTTATATGTAACTTGACTAGAATTTCGCGTAGATCCACTTGATGCTCTTTAACTTGCTGTTTAACAACTTCCACTTAATGTTTATTCAGATCTGGACCAATTTTGAAATTTGCATATGAGGACTTACCGGATTTGTTATATGTTGTTTCCGGCCTCATTTGAACTTGCTTTGATGTGTAGTTCTTGTATGCATCATCTCTTGCCATGAGTAGCTTCATGTAGCCTTGTCATGCATCATGCTTGTTTTGCATCATGCCTTGTTCATGTGTGGTGTGTTTACCTTGTTGTGTGCTTCTTTTCGATAGTTCCTGTTTCGTTGCGATCGTGAGGATTCATTCGTCTATGCTTGGTTCGTCTTCGTGGCTTCATCCGTTCGTCTTCTTCATGGACTCATTCTTCTTCCTTGCGGGATTTCAGGCAAGATGACTGCTACCCTGGATCTCACTACTATCATGCTATGCTAGTTGCTTCGTTCTATCGCTATGCTGCGTTACCTATCTTTTGCTCATCAAACCTCCCAAGTTGCCATGAACCTCTAACCTTTGACACCCTTCCTAGCAAACCATTGCTTGGCTATGTTACCGGTTTGCTCAGCCCCTCTTATTGCATTGTTAGTTGCAGGTGAAGTTGAAGATTACTCCATGGTGGACAGGGTTATGTTGGGATATCACAATATCTCTTATATTATTTAATGCATCTATATACTTGGTAAAGGGTGGAAGACTCGGCCTTATGCCTGGTGTTTTGTTCCACTCTTGCGGCCCTAGTTTCCGTCATACCGGTGTTATGTTCCCGGATTTTGCGTTCCTTACGCGGTTGGGTGATTTATGAGACCCCCTTGATAGTTCGCTTTGAATAAAACTCCTCCAGCAAGGCCCAACCTTGGTTTTACCATTTGCCTCACCACCACCTATACTTTTCCCTTGGGAGTCGCGCTCTCGAGGGTCATCTTTATTTTAGCCCCCCCCGGCCAGTGCTTGTCTAAGTGTTGGTCCGAACCGGGCAGACTGCGGGGCCACCTCAGGGCAACTCGAGGGTTGGTTTTACTCGTAGGCTGACCTAACCGGTGTTGCCCTGAGAAGGAGATATATGCAGCTCCTATCGGGATTGTCGGTGCATCGGGCGGCTTTGCTGGTCTTGTTTTAACATTGTCGAAATGTCTTGTAAACCAGGATTCCGAGTCTAATCGGGTCTTCCTGGGAGAAGGTATATCCTTCGTTGATCGCGAGAGCTTATCATGGGCTAAGTTGGGACACCCCTGCAGGGTATTAAACTTTCGAAAGCCATGCCCGCGGTTATGTGGCAGATGGGAATTTTTTAATGTCCGGTTGTAGATAACTTGACACCAGATCCGAATTGAAAATGCATCAACTGTGTGTGTAGCCGTGATGGTCTCTTTTCGGCGGAGTTCGAGAAGTGAACACGGTTTCTGTGTTATGATTGACGTAAGTAGGAGTTCAGGATCACCTCTTGATCATTGATAGTTTCACGACCGTTCCGCTTGCTCTCTTCTCGCTCTTATTTGCGTATGTTAGCCACCATATATGCTTAGTCGCTGCTGCAACCTCACCACTTTACCCCTTCCTTTCCCTTTAAGCTTTGCTAGTCTTGATACCCATGGTAATGGGATTGCTGAGTCCTCGTGGCTCACAGATTCCTACAACAACAGTTGCAGGTACAGATTGCGCGATGATCATGATGCGAGAGCGATGTTTGCTTGTTTTGGAGTTCTGCTTTCTGCTTCTTCTTCGATCAGGGGATAGGTTCCAAGTCGGCAGCCTGGGCTAGCAGGGTGGATGTCGTTTGAGCTTCTGTTTGTGTTTCATCCGTAGTCGGATGTTTCTCTTGTAAGATGATGTTGTATTCGTGTGGCATTGTATGCCTCTTGTATGTATCCCCATCTATTATGTAATGCTGATGTAATGATATCCACCTTACAAAAGCGTTTCAATATGCGGGTCTATCCTTGGTGGGACCTTCGAGTTCCTTTTGGATAGGGTCGCATATTGGGCGTGACACTACATTACCCAACAGTGGCATCCGAGCCAGGTTTATGCGTAGATGTTATATGCACGAGTAGAACACAAGTGAGTTGTGGGCTATACAGGTCATACTGCTTACCAGGATGTCATACTTTGGTTCGGCGGTATTGTTGGATGAAGCGGCCCGGACCGACAATACGTGTACACTTACAGGAGACTGGTTTTACCGATGTGCTTTGCACACAGGTGGCTGGCCGGTGTCAGTTTCTCCAACTTTAGTTGAACCGAGTGTGGCTACGCCCGATCCTTGAGAAGGTTAAAACAACACTAACTTGATGAAATATCGTTGTGGTTTTTATGTGTAGGTAAGAACGGTTCTTGCTAAGCCCGTAGCAGCCACGTAAAACTTGCAACAACAAAGTAGATGACGTCTAACTTGTTTTTGCAGGGCATGTTGTGATGTGATATGGTCAAGACGTGATGAGATATAAGTTGTTGTATGAGATGATCATGTTTTGTTAAAGTTATCCACAACTGGCAGAAACCTTATGGTTGTCTCTTTATTGCATATGATGCAAGCACCAAATAATTGCTTCACTTTATCGCTATGCGATAGCAATAGTTGGTCTGACGGCCATGTGACGACACATTGATATAGATCAAGATGATGGAGATCATGGTGTCATGCCAGTGACGATGGAGATCATGACGATGTTTTGGAGATGGAGATCAAAGGCACAAGATGATGATGGCCATATCATGTCACATATATTGATTGCATGTGATGTTTATCTTTTATGCATCTTATTCTGCTTTGATTAATGGTAGCATTATAAGATGATCTCTCACTAAATTTCAAGGTATAAGTGTTCTCCCTGAGTATGCACCATTGCGAAAGTTCTTTGTGCCGAGACACCACATGATGATCGGGTGTGATAAGCTCTATGTTCAAATACAATGGGTGTAAGACAATTTTACGCACGTAGAATACTCAGGTTAAACTTGACGAGCCTAGCATATGCAGATATGGCCTCGGAACACTGAGACCGAAAGGTCGAGCGTGAATCATATAGTAGATATGATCAACATAGTGATGTTCACCATTGAAAACTACTCCATCTCACGTGATGATCAGACATGGTTTAGTTGATATGGATCACCTGGTCACTTAGATGATTAGAGGGATGTCTATCTAAGTGGGAGTTCTTAAGTAATCTGATTAATTGAACTTTAATTTATCATGAACTCAGTCCTGATAGTATTTTGCAAATAACGTTGTAGATCAATAGCTCACGTTGTTGCTTCCCTATGTTTTATATGTGTTCCTAGAGAGAACTAAGTTGAAAAATGATAGTAGCAATGATGCGGACTGGGTCCATGATCTGAGGTTTATCCTCATTGCTGCATAGAAGAATTATGTCCTTGATGCACCGCTAGGTGACAGACCTATTGCAGGAGCAGATGCAGACGTTATGAACGTTTGGCTAGCTCAATATGATGACTACTTGATAGTTTAGTGCACCAGGCTTAACGGCATGGAATTGGGACTTCAAAGGCGTTTTGAACGTCATGGACCATATGAGATGTTCCAGGAGTTGAAGTTAATATTTTAAGCAAATACCCGAGTTGAGAGATATGAAGTCTCCAACAAGTTCTATAGCTAAAAGATGGAAGAGAATTGCTCAACTAGTGAGCATGTGCTCAGATTGTCTGGGTACTATAATCGCTTGAATCAAGTGAAGTTAATCTTCCAGATAAGATAGTGATTGATAGAGTTTTCTAGTCACCATCACCAAGTTACTATAACTTCGTGATGAACTATAGTATGCAAGGGATGACGAAAACGATTCCCGAGCTCTTCATGATGTTGAAATCAACGAAGGTAGAAATCAAGAAAGAGCATCAAGTGTTGATGATTGACAAGACCACTAGTTTCAAGAAAAGGGAAAGAAAGGGAACTTCATGTAGAATGGCAAGCAAGTTGTCACTCCCGCGAAGAAGCCCAAAGCTGGACCAAAGCCTGAAACTGAGTGCTTCTACTGCAAAGGAAATGGTCACTGGAAGCGGAAATGCCCTGGATATTTGGTGGATAAGAAGGATGGCAAAATGAACAAGAGTATATTTGATATACAGGTTATTGATGTGTACCTTACTAGTGTTTATAGTAGCCCCTGGGTATTTGATACTTGTTTGGTTGCTAAAAATTAGTAACTCGAAATAGGAGTTACAGAATAAACAGAGACTAGTTGAGGGTGAAGTGACGATGTGTGTTGGAAGTGGTTCCAAGATTTATATGATCATCATCGCACACTCCCTATACTTTCGGGATTAGTGTTAAACCTAAATAAATGTTATTTGGCATTTGCATTGAGCATGAATATGATTTGATCATGTTTATTGCATACGGTTATTCATTTAAAGTCAGAGAATAATTTTTTTGTTTACATGAATAAAACCTTCGATGGGCATACACCCAATGAAAATAGTTTGTTGGATCCCAATCTTAGTGGTACACAAATTCATAATATTGATGCCAAAATATGCAAAGTTGATAATGATAGTGCAACTTATTTGTGGCACTGCCGTTTGGGTCATATTGGTGTAAAGCGCATGAAGAAACTCCATAAAGATGGATTTTTGGAATCACTTGGTTATAAATCATTTGATGCTTGTGAACTGTGCCTTTTGGGGAAGATGACTAAAACTCCGTTCTCCGGGACAATGGAACAAGCTACTAACTTGTTGGAAATAATACATACCGATGTATGTGATCCAATGAGTGCTGATGCTCGTGGCGGGTATCGTTATTTTCTGACCTTCACATATGATTTGAGCAGATATGAGTATATCTACTTAATGAAGCACAAGTCTGAAACATTTGAAAATTTCAATGAATTTCAGAGTGAAGTGGAGAATCATCGTAACAAGAAAATAAAGTTTCTACAATCTGATCGTAGAGGAGAATATTTGAGTTACGAGTTTGGCCTTCATTTAAAACAATGTGGAATAGTTTCACACCTCACGCCACATGAAACACCATAGCGTAATGGTGTGTCCAAACGTCGTAACCGCACTTTATTGTGTATGGTGCGATCTATGATGTATTTTACCAATTTACCATTATTGTTTTGGTGTTATGCATTAGAAAGCTGCATTCACTTTGAATTGGGCACCATCAAAATCCGTTGAGACGACGCCTTATGAACTGTGGTTTGGCAAGAAACCAAAGTTGTCGTTTCTTAAGTTTGGGGTTGCGATGCTTACATGAAAAAGTTTCAACCTAATAAGCTCGGACCCAAATCGAAGAAGTGCATCTTCATAGAATACCCAAAGGAAATTGTTGGGTACACCTTCTATCACAGATCTGAAGGCAAGATATTCGTTGCTAAGAAGGATCCTTTCTAGAGAAGGAGTTTCTCTCGAAAGAAGTGAATGGGAGGAATGTAGAGCTTGATAAGGTAATTGTACCTTCTCCCGACTTGGAAAGTAGTTCATCACAGAAATCAGTTCCAATGGTTCCTACACCAATTAGTGAGGAAGCTAATGATGATGATCATGAAACTTTAGATTAAGTTACTACAGAACCTCATAAGTCTTCTAAAGTACAGTCCACACCAGAGTGGTACGGTAATCCTGTTCTGGAAGTCATGTTACTAGACCATGATGAACCTACTAACTATGAGGAAGCGATGATGAGCCCAGATTCCACGAAATAGCTTGAAGCCATGAAATCTGAGATGGGATCCATATATAAGAACAAAGTGTGGACTTTGGTGGACTTGCCTGATGATTGGCAAGCCATAAAAAATAAATGGATCTTCAAGAGGAAGACGGACACTGATAGTAGTGTTACTATCTAAAAAGCTTGACTTGTCACAAAAAGTTTTTTGACAAGTTCAAGGTGTTGAATACAATGAGATTTTATCACTGGTATCGATGCTTAAGTCTGTCCAAGCTTGCAAATGGATGTCAAAACTGCATTCCTTAATGGATTTATTAAAGAAGAGTTGTATATGATGCAACCAGAAGGTTTGTCAATCCGAAAGGTGCTAACAAAATGTGCAAGCTCCAGCGATCCATCTATGGACTGGTGCAAGCATCTCGGAGTTGGAATATACGCTTTGACGAGTTGATCAAAGCATATGGTTTTATATAGACTTTTGGAGAAGCCTGTATTTACAAGAAAGTGAGTGGGAGCTCTGTAGAATTTCTAAAACTATATGTAGATGACATATTGTTGATTGGAAATGATATATAAATTCTGGATAGCATAAAAGGATACTTGAATAAGAGTTTTTCAAAGAAAGATCTTGGTGAAGCTGCTTACACATTGAGCATCAAAACCTATAGAGATAGATCAAGACGCTTGATTAGATTTTTCAATGAGTACATACCTTTATAAGATTTTGAAGTAGTTCAAAGTGGAACAATCAAAGAAAGAGTTCTTGCCTGTGTTGCAAAGGTGTGAAATTGAGTAAGACTCAAAACCCGACCATGGCAGAAAATAGAAAGAGAATGAAAATTCATTCCCTATGCCTCAGTCATAGGTTCTATAAAGTATGCTATGCTATGTACCAGACCTATTGTATACCTTGCTCTGAGTTTGGCAAGGGAGTACAATTTTGATCTAGGAGTAGATCACTGGACAACAGTCAAGAATATCCTTAGTGAGAACTAAGGAAATGTTTCTCGATTATGGACGTGATAAAAGAGTTCGTCGTAAAGAGTTACATCGGTGCAAGCTTTTACACCGATCGAGATGACTCTAAGTCTCAATCCGGATACATATTGAAAGTGGGAGCAATTAGCTAGAGTAGCTCCGTGCAGAGCATTGTAGACATAGAATATTTGCAAAATACATACGGCTCTGAATGTGACAGACCCGTTGACTAAGCTTCTCTCACGAGCAAAACATGATCATACCTTAGTACTCTCTGGGTGTTAATCACATAGGGATGTGAACTAGATTATTGACTCTAGTAAACCTTTTAGGCGTTGGTCACATGACGATGTGAACTATGGATGTTAATCACATACAGATGTGAATACTGGTGTTAAATCACATGATGATGTGAACTAGATTATTGACTCTAGTGCAAGTGGGAGACTGAAGGAAATATGCCCTAGAGGCAATAATAAAGTTATTATTTATTTCCTTATTTCATGATAAATGTTTATTATTCATGCTAGAATTGTATTAACCGGAAACTTAGTACATGTGTGAATACATAAACAAACATAATGTCACTAGTATGCCTCTACTTGACTAGCTCGTTGAATCAAAGATGGTTGTGTTTCCTAACCATAGACATGAGTTGTCATTTGATTAACAGGATCACATCATTAGAGAATGATGTGATTGACTTGACCCATTTCGTTAGCTTAGCACTTGATCGTTTAGTATGTTGCTATTGCTTTCTTCATGACTTATACATGTTCCTATGACTATGAGATTATGCAACTCCCATTTACCGAAGGAACACTTTGTGTGCTACCAAACGTCACAACGTAACTGGGTGATTATAAAGGTGCTCTAGAACACTTTGTGTGCTACCAAACGTCACAACGTAACTGGGTGATTATAAAGGTGCTCTAGAGGTGTCTCCAAAGGTACTTGTTGAGTTGGCGTATTTTGAGATTAGGTTTTGCACTCCGATTATCGGAGAGGTATCTCTAGGCATACCGACGATTGAACTAGCTATTGAGATACCGACGATCGAATCTCGGGCAAGTAACATACCGATGACAAAGGGAACAACGTATGTAGTTGTGCGGTTTGACCGATAAAGATCTTCGTAGAATATGTGGGAACCAATATGAGCCTCCAGGTTCCGCTATTGGTTATTGGCTGGAGACGTGTCTCGGTCATGTCTACATAGTTCTCAAACCTGTAGGGTCCGGACGCTTAAAGTTCAGTGACGATCGTATTATGAGTTTTTGTGTTCTGATGTAACGAAGGTAGTTCGGAGCCCCGGATGTGATCACGGACATGACGAGGAATCTCGAAATGGTCGAGACGTTAAGATTGATATATTGGAAGGTTATGTTCGGACACTGGATGAGTTCCGGGGGTTATCAGATAAATACCAGAGAACCGGGAGGTTACCGGAACCTCCCAGGGGGTTATTGGGCCTCATGGGCCCATGTGGAGGAAGAGAAGAGGCGGCCAGCTAGGGGCGCGCGGCCCCTCTAGCCCAAGCCGAATTGGACTAGGGGGCCGGCCCCCCTTTCCTTCTTCTTCTCCTCCCCTTCCTTCCCCTCTCCTACTTGGACTAGGAAAGAGGGGGGAATCCTACTTGGAGTAGGATTGCCCCCCTTGGGCGCGCCTCCTCCTCCTTGGCCGCCCCTCCTCCTCTCCCTCCTTTATATACGGGGGCAGGGGGGCACCTCTAGGCATAACAATTGATCATTGATCTCTTAGCCGTGTGCGGTGCCCCCCTCCACCATATTCCACCTCGGTAATATCGTATCAGTGCTTAGGCGAAGCCCTGCGTCGGTAGCATCATCAACACCGTCACCACGCTGTCGTGCTGACGGAACTCTCCCGCAAAGCTCTACTAGATCGGAGTTCGTGGGACGTCATCGAGCTGAACATGTGCTGAAATCGGAGGTGCTGTACGTTCGGTACTTGGATCGGTCGGATCGTGAAGATGTACGACTACATCAACCGTGTTGTGCTAACGCTTCTGGTTTTGGTCTACGAGGGTACGTGGACAACACTCTCCCCTCTCGTTGCTATGCATCACCATGATCTTGCGTGTGTGTTGTAATTTTTTGAAATTACTACGTTACCCAACACTTATTGTGTCGTGTGAGGCAAGAGATGAAGGTAAATGGCCGCGGGAATAAATGGGGGTGAGGGAGTCCTGGATTAAGGGGTCGTCGGACAGCCGGATTATATGCATATGCCGGACTGTTGGACTATAAAGATACAAGATAGAAGACTTCGTCCCATGTCTGGATGGGACTCTCCTTTGCGTGGAAGGCAATCTTGGCGGTTAGGATATGAAGATTCATTTCTCTGCAACCGACTCTGTGTAACCCTAGCCTCCTCTGGTGTCTATATAAACTGGAGGGTTTAGTACGTAGGACAACAACAATCATAACCATAAGCTAGCTTCTAGGGTTTAGCCTCTACGATCTCATGGTAGATCAACTCTTGTAATACTCATATCATCAAGATCAATCAAACAGGAAGTAGGGTATTTCCTCCATCGAGAGAGCCCGAACCTGGGTAAACATTGTGTCCCCCACCTCTTGTTACCATTAGCCTTAGACGCACAGTTCGGGACCCCCTACCCGAGATCCGCCGGTTTTGACACCGACATTTGTGCTTTCATTGAGAGTTCCACTGTGACGTCGAAGATAGGGTTGATGGCTCGCCTTGTCATCAAGGACAACATCATCTCCGGAGGAGCTCTGGCCTCAGGCCAAACCCTCCGGCTAGGCGGCTTCGTCTTGACCGCCCGTTCGGCTGCCGGGCCGACCATGACTTCTCAGGTCATCAAAAACCGTCTGCACTTCAGCTCGGAATATGCCGAGCAGATGGATCCAGCGGAGTTATCGTCTCTAAACGGGCTCCTGGATCGAATCGCCGCTCTGGGAGTCGCTTTGGACTATGATTGGATTGGGCTTAAACCCGGTCAGAGAGAGATTGAATCTCCGCCGATCACCCATCAGATAGCGGTGGTGGAGGAGCGATGCAACAACTCTTCCCCCATATTGAGGATGAAATATGTTCGGATTTCTGACCTCACCAAGCCGGATACATGCCCGCGGGAAGACGTGCCCCAAACTTCGAACTTTGAATCGGATTGTGGGCCAGAAAAAATGGATTACATCCCGGAGTCCAAATCATTAAGCTCGGAAACTCCTCAAGCTCTTGGTCACGAATCGGATCTGTGTCCGGACTTAAATCCACCCACCCACCCAGACTCAAGCGATCTTTCCCGCATCAGATAGCACTCCCAAGAGACGGTACATCACTTTTGGGCCAGATTCCTCATTGTCAAGGACAAGGTCAAAGCCTGCTACGATGGAGACGCAATCTCATTATTCTGCAAAAATTGCACGAACAAGGAACTCCTTAACGCCATAAATGGTCATCACATATCACACTTTGATGACTTGACGATCATAGTACAGAAGTACTGTGCGATGGAAAGCGCCTGGAAAACTTAGGCAGCCTTTTGGGATCCACCAGCTCTCACTAAACCCCTTTTCCGAGCAAAAAGGGTGTACCCTCGTAGGTCGCCCGATCCAATCACGATGAAATCAAAGCCCACTGCAGGGCGCGCATCCGTTTTGGAGGGATGGCTCGATAGGCAATTGCAAAATATGCACCACACTAGATACCATACCAACACACAGCCTTAGAGCATGTTGGATACTTCAGTAGGTGGCCAAGAGCGGCGAGGATCTCCTCACAAAAAACACCGCCGAGCAACATCCCACATAACACAATGCTACAGTATTGAGAGTCTTCGAGACTTTTGCCTTAGGTAATAGGCGCAAGAGAGCACTCCGCGGCCTCGCCGAAGTCTGCCAAGTCGCAGTAATAAACCCCTGGAACGACACGACCATAACTTTCAGTGACAGTAACGAACCGCAATCCAAGACAATCCGGGCACCAGCCGCTCTGGTCCTCAGTCCAATTGTGGATGGCTTCCGGCTTACCAAAGTGCTCATGGATGGCGGTAGCGGACTAAACCTCATTTACGAGGAAACTCTCAATAAAATGGAAATAGACAGGAGCCGCATTGAACAAAGCAGCACAACCTTTAGTGGAATTATTCCCAGCCGAGAGGCACGATGTGCGGGAAAAATCACACTCGATGTGGTATTCGGCACGCGGAGAATTATCAGTCTGAAGAAATATCCTCTCAGGTGGTTCCTTTCACCAGTGGATATCACCCCTTGTTAGGGCGGGATGCGTTTGCGAGCTTCCAAGCTATACCCCATTATGGGTACATGAAGCTCAAAATGCCTGGGCCCAATGGAATTATCACCCTTGCCAGTGATCCGGACACAGCACTCCACGCCGAAAATAAAACAGCAGTCTTGGCCCTCGAAGCACTGTGTGAAGCCCTCGCGGCCGAAGAACTAACTGCATTATGCTCCACAATGGATAGGGACAACATGATAGTCGATAAGCGATCCAAGTCCACCTCGTTCAAACCAGCGGACGAAATAGTCAAATTCCAAGTCCACCCAACGGACTCCTCAAAGACACATCCATCGGGGCACAGCTGGCCCCACAATTGACGCTGCACTGCGGGCGTTTCTACTCAAGAATTGGGATATTTTCGCCTGGCACCCTTCTGATATGCCGGAGAAGATTCAAATATTTTCCATAGATAATAGTGGATCATAATCCCACAATTCATCGGTCTCAACAAACACACCGCAAAAAGAAGATTACATCGAATAGTTCTCCACAAGAGAGGGGGAGAACATTGTATTGAGATCCAAAAAGAAAGAAGAAGCCATCTAGCTACTAGCTATGGACCCGAAGGTCTGAAGTGAATTACTCACACTTGATCAGAGAGGCTATGGTGTTGATGTAGAAGCCCTCCGTGGTAGATGCCCCCTCCGGCGGAGCTCCGGAATAGGACCCAAGATGGGATCTCATGAATACAGAAAGTTGCAGCGGTGGAATTAGGTTTTTAGCTCGGTCTCTGATCTGTCGGGGGTACGTAGGCATATATAGGAGGAAGGAGTACATCGGTGGAGCAACAGGGGGCCCACAAGGTAGGGGGCGCGCCCAGGGGGGGCGCCCTCCACCCTCGTGACCGCCTCTTTTGTTCCTTGGAGCAGTGTCCAAGTCTCCTAGATCACGTTCGGTAAGAAAATCACGTTCCCGAAGGTTTCATTCCGTTTGGACTCTGTTTGATATTCCGTTTCTTCGAAACACTGAAATAGGCAAAAAAACAGCAATTCTGGGCTGGGCCTCCGGTTAATAGGTTAGTCCCAAAAATAATATAAAAGTGGAAAATAAAGCCCAATATAGTCCAAAACAGTAGATAAAGTAGCATGGAGCAATCAAAAATTATAGATACGTTGGAGACGTATCAGGCATCCCCAAGCTTAATTCCTGCTCGTCCTCGAGTAGGTAAATGATAAAAAAAGAATTTTTGATGCGGAGTGATACTTTGGCATAATTTCAATATAAATCTTCTTAATTGTGATATGAATATTCAGATCCGAAAGATTCAAGACAAAAGTTCATATTGACACAAAAATAATAATACTTCAAGCATACTAATCAAAGCAATCATGTCTTCTCAAAATAGCATGGCAAAAGAAAGTTCATCCCTACAAAATCATATAATTAGGCTATGCTTCATTTTCGTCACACAAAGATGTTCCCAACTTCTATACCCCCGATGACAAGCCAAGCAATTGTTTCATACTCAAATAATCTCAAACTTTTTCAACCTTCACGCAACACATGAGCGCGAGCCAAGGATATAACACTATGGGTGGAATAGAATATGATGATGGGGATTTTGTGGAGAAGAAAAAAAAGGAGAAAGTCTCACATTGACGAGGATAATCAACGGGCTATGGAGATGCCCATCAATTGATGTCAACATGAGGAGTAGGGATTGCCATGCAACGGATGCACTAGAGCTATGAATGCTCAACAAAAGAAAACTAGTGGGTGTGCATCCAACTTGCTTGCTCATGAAGACCTAGGGCATTTGAGGAAGCCCATCGTAGGAATATACAAGCCAAGTTCTATAATGAAAAATTCCTACTAGTATAAAAAGACAACTTATGAGACTCACTACATGAAGAATAAGGTGCTACTTTGAAGCACAATATATGAGACTCACTACATGAAGAACAAGGTGCTACTTTGAAGCACAAGTGTGGAAATAGAGATAGTAGCATTGCCCCTTTTTTTTCTTTTCTCTCTTTTTTTCGGCCTTTCCTTTTTTTCTTTTGGCCTTTCTCTTTTTTTCTCTTTTTTTTCTTTCCTTTTGGCAATGCTCTAACAATGAAAATCATCACAGTTCTATTGATTACAACATAAGGATTATAACTCGAAACTTAGAACAAGATATGACTCTATATGAATGCCTCCGGTGGTGTACCGGGATGGTGAAATGAATCAAGAGTGACATGTATGAAAAATAATGCATGGTGGCTTTGCCACAAATACGATGCCAACTACATGATCATGCAATGGCAATATGACAAAAGTAATGTATGTCATGATGATGATGAACGGAACGGTGGAAAGTTGCATGGCAATATATCTCGGAATGGCTATGGAAATGCCATAATAGGTAGGTATGGTGGCTGTTTTGAGGAAGATATAAGGAGGTTTATGTGTGATAGAGTGTATCGTATCACGGGGTTTGGATACACCAGTGAAGTTTGCACCAACTCTCAAGGTGAGAAAGGGCAATGCACGGTACCGAAGAGGCTAGCAAAGGCGGAAAGGTGAGAGTGCGTATAATCCATGGACTCAACATTAGTAAAAAGAACTCATATACTTATTGCAAAAATTTAGAAGCCATCAAAAATCAAGTACTACGCGCATGCTCCTAGGGGGATAGATTGGTAGGAAAAGACCATCGCTCATCCCCGACCGCCACTCATAAGGATGCACAAGCCAGGTACACTTCATGTTTGAAATTTGTTACACAACTTTAACCATACGTGCATGCTATAGGACTTACAAACTTCAACACAAGCATTTCTCAAATTCACAATCACCCAACTAGCATGACTTTGAAATTATCACCTCCATATATCAAAACAATTATCAAGCATCAAACTTATCTTAGTATTCAATTTACTCAAAAGAAAGTTTCACATATCTTGAACACTAAGTATATTAACATTAAGCAAACTACCATGCTATTAATGACTCTCAAAATAATCTAAGTGAAGCATGAGAGATCAATAGTTTCTTTAAAACAAATCCACCACCGTGCTCTAAAATATATAAGTGAAGCACTAGAGCAAAAAATATCAAGCTCAAAAGATATAAGTGAAGCACTATGAGCAAAACTATCAAGCTCAAAAGATATAAGTGAAGCACATAGAGTATTCTAACAAATTCCAAATCATGTATGGCTCTCTAAAAATGTGTGTACAGCAAGGATGATTGTGGTAGACTAACAAGCAAATACACAAATAATACAAGACGCTCCAAGCAAAACACATATCATGTGGTGAATAAAAATATAGCTCCAAGTAAATTACCGATGGAAGTGGACGAAAGAGGGGATGCCTTCCGGGGCATCCCCAAGCTTTGACTTTTTGGTGTCCTTGGATTATCTTGGGGTGCCATGGGCATCCCAAGGCTTAGGCTCTTGCAACTCCTTGTTCCATAATCCATCAAAAGAATTCACCAAAAACTTGAAAACTTCACAACACAAAACTCAACAGAAATCTCATGAGCTCCGTTAGAGAAAGAAAACAAAAGACTACTTCAAGGTACTGTAATGAACTCATTCTTTATTTATATTGGTGTTAAACCTACTGTATTCCAACTTCTCTATGGATTATAAACTATTTTACTAGCCATAGATTCATCAAAATAAGCAAACAACACACGCAAAACAGAATCTGTCAAAAACAGAATAGTCTGTAGCAATCTGTAACTAACGCAAACTTCTGGAACTCTAAAAATTCTAAAAAAATAGGAAGTCCTGGACAATTTGTTTATTGAACAGCAGCAAAAAGAATCAACACAAAAGCACTTTCTTGTGATTTAAAAAAATTATATTCGTGCGCGCAAAGTTTCTGTTTTTCAGCAGAATCAAATCAACTATCATCGTAGGTTATCCTATAGGTTCTACTTGGCACAAACACTAATTAAAAGACAAAACCACATCTAAACAGAAGCTATATGGATTATTTATTCCTAAACAGAAGCAAAAATAAAAAACACAAAATAAAATTGGGCTGCCTCCCAACAAGCGCTATCGTTTAACGCCCCTAGCTAGGCATAAAAGCAAGGATAGATCTAGGTATTGCCATCTTTGGTAGGCAATCCATAAGTGGCTCTCATGATAGATTCATATGGTAGTTTTATTTTCTTTCTAGGGAAGTGTTCCATGGCCTTCTTTAAGGGAAATTGGAATCTAATATTCCCTTCCTTCATATCAATAATTGCACCAATCGTTCCAAGGAAAGGTCTACCAAGAATAATAGGACATGAAGGATTGCAATCTATATCAAGAACGATAAAATCTACGGGCACATAATTCCTATTTGCAACAATAAGAACATCATTAATCCTTCCCATAGGCTTTTTAATAGTGGAATCCGCAAGGTGCAAGTTTAGAGAGCAATCATCAAAGTCACGGAAATCTAGCAAATCACACAAAGCTTTGGGAATAGTAGAGACACTAGCACCCAAATCACACAAAGCATGAAACTCATAATCTTTAATTTTAATTTTAATAGTAGGTTCCCACTCATCATAGAGTTTTCTAGGGATAGAAACTTTCAACTAAAGTTTTTTTTATAAGATGGCATCAAGGCATCAACAATGTGCTCGGTAAAGGCCTTATTTTGACTATAAGCATGAGGAGAATCTAGAACGGATTGCAACAAGGAAATACAACCAATCAAAGAGAAATTTTCATAATTAAATTCCTTGAGATCCAAAATAGTGGGTTTAGCAACATCTCAGTTTCTATTTATTTCAATCCCACTTTCATCAATTTCTTCATCAAGATCTAGAAACTCCGAATTCTTAGAATGCCTTCTAGGTAAAGGAAGATCATATTCAGTTTCATCAAGATTCATATTGCAAAACAAAGATTTAATGGGGGACACATCAATAACTTTTAGATCTTCATCTTGATTTTCATAGGAATTGGAAGAACCCGCTTTAATAAAGGCATCTTTGGAAGCACGCATCCCAGCGGTTCTTTCTTTGCACTCATCAATGGAAATTCTCATGGCTTTGAGAGACTCATTGATATCATGCTTAGGAGGAATAGATCTAAGCTTTAAACAATCAATTTCAAAAGAAATTCTATCAATGTTCCTAGCCAAATCATCAACTTTAAGCGATTTCTCTTCAAGCAAAGCATTAAAATTCTTTTGTGAATTCATAAACTCTTTAACACTACTCTCAAATTCAGAGGGCATCTTATTAAAATTTCCATAAGAGTTGTTGTAGGAATTTCCATAATTATTAGAAGGATTACTAGGATAAGGCCTAGGATTAAAATTCCCACTATACGCGTTGTTTCCAAAACTATTCCTACCAACAAACTTCACATCCATAGATTTATTATTATTCTCAAGTAAGGTAGACAAAGGCATATCATTGGGATCAAGAGGGGTATTTTTAGGAGCAAACATCTTCGTAAGTTCATCCATCTTTTCACTCAAAACATTAATTTCTTCTACAACATGCACTTTTTTACTAGAAGATCTTTCGGTGTGCCATTGAGAATAATTAGCCATAATGTTATCAAGCAATTTTGTAGCATCTCCTAACATAATTTCCATAAACGTTCCTCCCGCGGCCGAATCTAAAAGATTTCTAGAAGCAAAATTTAATCCGGCATAAAATTTTTGTATGATCATCCATAAATTCAAACCATGAGTAGGGCAATTGCGAAGCATTAATTTCATTCTTTCCCTAGATTGGGCAACATGCTCATGATCAAGTTGTTTAAAATTCATGATATCGTTCCTAAGAGTGATAATCTTAGCGGGAGGAAAATACTTAGAGATAAAAGCATCTTTGCACTTGTTCCAAGAATCAATACTATTTTTAGGCAAAGACGAAAACCAAATTTTAGCACGATCTCTAAGTGAAAACGGAAATAACTTCAATTTGACAATATTGTTATTCTGTATCTTTCTTCTTTTGCATATAACACAAATCAACAAAATTGTTTAGATGAGTAGCGGCATCTTCGCTAGGAAGGCCGGCGAATTGATCTTTCATAACAAGATTCAGCAAAGCGGTGTTGATTTCACAAGACTCATCATTATTAAGAGGAGCAATCGGAGTACTAAGGAAATCATTATTATTGGTATTCGAGAAATCACACAATTTGGTATTATCTTGTACCATGGCAACAAGTAATCCAACACACAAGCAAGCAGAAAGGCAACAGGAAAAAGGCAAACGGAAAAGAGAGGGCGAAAAAAACCGGCAAGGGTGAAGTGGGGGAGAGGAAAATGAGAGGCAAATAATGTAATGCGAGAGATAGGGATTGTGATGGGTACTTGGTATGGTTGACTTGCTTGCGTGAGCCTCCCCGGCAATGGCACCAGAAATTCTTCTTGCGACCTCTTGAGCACTGTGTTGGATTTCCCCGAAGAGGAGAGGATGATGCAGTAAAGTAGCGTAAGTATTTCCCTTAGTTTTTGAGAACCAAGGTATCAATCCAGTAGGAGACCAGGCACAAGTCCCTCGTACCTACACAAAACGATAGCTACTCGCAACCAACGCGATTAGGGGTTGTCAATGCCTTCACGGTCACTTACGAGGGTGAGATCTGATAGAGATGATAAATAATATTTTTGGTATTTTTGATAGATAGATGCAAAGTGAAAAGTAAAAGGCAAAGTAAAAACAAAGCAAGTAAATAAAGCGATAGAGATTGATATGATGAGAATAGACCCGGGAGCCATAGGTTTCACTAGTGACTTCTCTCAAGAGCATAAATATTCTACGGTGGGTGAACAAATTACTGTTGAGCAATTGACAGAATTGAGCATAGTTATGAGTATATCTAGGCAATTATCATGTATATAGGCATCACGTTCGAGACAACTAGATCGAAACGATTCTGCATCTACTACTATTACTCCACTCATCGACCGCTATCCAGCATGCATCTAGAGTATTAAGTTAAAAACAGAGTAACGCCTTAAGTAAGATGACATGATGTAGAGGGATAAATTCATGCAATATGATAAAAACCCCATCTTGTTATCCTCGATGGCAACAATACAATACGTGCCTTGCAACCCTTTCTGTCACTGGGTAAGGATACCGCAAGATTGAACCCAAAGCTAAGCACTTCTCCCATCGCAAGAACTACCAATCTAGTTGGCAAACCCAAAAAGGATAATTCAAAGAGACTTGGAAAGATAACTCAATCATACATAAAAGAATTCAGAGAAGATTCAAATATTTTCCATAGATAATACTGGATCATAAACCCACAATTCATCGGTCTCAACAAACACACCGCAAAAAGAAGATTACATCGAATAGATCTCCACAAGAGAGGGGGAGAACATTGTATTAAGATCCAAAAAGAGAGAAGAAGCCATCTAGCTACTAGCTATGGACCCGAAGGTTTGAATTAAACTACTCACACTTCATCGGAGGGGCTATGGTGTTGATGTAGAAGCCCTCCGTGGTAGATGCCCCCTCCGGCGGAGCTCCGGAACAGGCCCCAAGATGGGATCTCGTGGATACAGAAGGTTACGGCGGTGGAATTAGGGTTTTGGCTCCCTCTTTGATCTGTCGGGGGTACGTAGGTATATATAGGAGGAAGGAGTACGTCGGTGGAGCAACAGGGGGGCCACGAGGTAGGGGGCGCACCCAGGGGGGCGCGCCCTCCACCCCGTGACCGCCTCTGGCACTTCTTGGAGTAGGGTCCAAGTCTCCTGGATCACGTTCGGTGAGAAAATCACGTTCCCGAAGGTTTCATTCCATTTGGACTCTGTTTGATATTCCGTTTCTTCGAAACACTGAAATAGGCAAAAAATAACAATTCTAGGCTGGGCCTCCGGTTAATAGGTTAGTCCCAAAAATAATATAAAAGTGGAAAATAAAGCCCAATATAGTCCAAAATAGTAGATAAAGTAGCATGGAGCAATCAAAAATTATAGATACGTTGGAGACGTATCATACAACTGTCGGCCCAGTTGCATTGCTAATGTTGAAAAAAAGGCCTGTGTAGTACAGTACAACCTAACATGGTTACTCAGCCCACATCCAGGGACGCCGGAAAGGCCCAAACAAGGCATCTGTACAACTTTTTGAAGTCACTGAGCTCAATTAATAACTTAAGAAAATAGTTAGATTACAGTGGAACCTAATTAAAAGCTGTCACGAGCAAATAAATAATTCAACGGGTCCCACTTGTGCGTGTGCGCGCGTGTGTGTGTGTGTGCGTGAGAGAGAGAGAGAGAGATAGAGAGAGAGACCCATCGGTCTATGCTCGTAAATACATCTTTCAGCCATATGCATTGTTGATGCTCAGTAAAAACTTATATAGTTGACACAATCATATAGAACATCATAGCACACTGAACTTGCATAAAAAAAATTCACGCAGGCGACACAATCATATAGAACATCATGGCACACTGAACTCGCTACGGGAAGGGCTATGTTGAAACCAACAAAGTCGTACATAACGGTTCATCATCTTTATAAATGACGGGGAAATATCTTGAATGTTGTGTAAAGAAAATAGATAGACAACACAATAAGTTCTGCTAGCACATTAAGTTGACGTACAGTCCTTTCTAAAAAAAGTCCAGGTACAAAATTAGAACAGGTCACAATCAAATGTACTGGCATATCAGTGCTTCAGACCCATAGCTCGGATTTAACTAGTACTATCTGACAAGATTTAGTTGTTACCTCAAATTAGAGCACATCCAGGCAGAAAGCCCTGCCTCTTCTCCCAAAGAAGCAATGGCCTCCGCCGCGCGATGGAGTAGGCCCTGTGCCATCCATCGTTCTGAGCATCACGGGGAAAGTCTGACGTTGACTCCTGTAATGGACGTCATCGACGGACCCTGGCACCAGTGGGGGCGGCAGGACTTCGATTGATGGATTGACCACTTCTTCGACATGCACGAACACTCGATACAGGTATATCCCTAATGTGGTCCGCAGTGGCCTTGGTGGCGACGAATAGTACAACCCCGGTTCCTGCACCAGTATCTCAACACCAATCACCTTCGGTATGGTGGACGGCTTCTTCATCCATGCCATAACCATCAGAGCTCAGCTGTTTGGAGGAACAAACATACTTACGGGCTCACCTCCAAGGTCGCTGATAAGCTCGTTCATGGACTCGCTGTTCCAAGCACGTCGAGGCATGCCGTGGAAGGTAAGCTTTGTTAAAAACTCAAGCTTAGAGGGCACCGAGCCCCATCCTGGATGCCACCGATCAAAGCTCACCAGCGCGCCATCGTAGAACAAACGCCGGGAAGATTCGAACACACGACTGCAGTCGAAAG
Organism: Triticum timopheevii; assembly: GCA_963921465.1. Taxonomy (NCBI): domain Eukaryota; kingdom Viridiplantae; phylum Streptophyta; class Magnoliopsida; order Poales; family Poaceae; genus Triticum; species Triticum timopheevii. The sequence continues at coordinate 455,578,122 of OY997262.1, read as the reverse complement.
CTGCTCGGAACCTGACGAAGAAATCAGCTGGTGGCGGACAGATTTTGACGAGCAAGTCACTTATTTGGATGCCGTGCGCAATGCCAAGAGCTTTGACAAGGTCGTCCTAGGAGACGGGAGGCCGGTCGCCGTTGATGGTTACCATCAGCACTTTGCCGGCAAACTGGTCGTCAAGCGCCGCCATGCCACTATTGAGCGACAGCATGCAGCAACCGAAGGAAGGACAGACCTCATGATCTCCTGCTCGGAGATCCGCGTTGACCGGCGACATGATAGTGCGCTTGAGTACAGGGAGTACATGAGGGGGATTTGGGGGAACTGGAGTAGGAATCGAGATTCCAGAGGTGGGGAAGGGGCGGGAGACTGGGATGAAAAGGTAGCATGAATTTCGAGCACGCGCCAATATGCTCTCGACGCGCAATCGCACGAATACACCGGTGGTGCCCACATGTCGGCCTAAGCGTCCTTATTCTTTCTTTTTTGGAGAGCCCGGCCTTTTTTTCCAGGATCTTTTGAGAGCCCGGCCCGAGAGTCATAATTGACCTATTTGGCATTGCGTTACTACTCGGCCCATATTCAACGTCACCTCACTGGCCCAAACAAGTGTACATCATCGAAAAGACAGTGAGCTCAAATTATATAACTTGAAAAAAGGAGATATACTCTGAACACTGGAGAATGGTGATGCCTTCATTTAGCCCACCAGTAGTCCGAGACAATAAATTGTTCGAAACAACGATATATACAACATTCAAACACTGACTAGTGACTACTACTGACATAAACAGTAAGACATTATAGTTCATAAGAAGTCTTGCTACACCACCAAAACGTACTCATCTGCAGCGCTCAGACTCTCGTGATCTAGACGAGAATGACATTCTAAACAGAAGCAACTATTACATAGAAAGAGTGACATAGACGAGGATGACCAAATGACAAGGAATATGCATAACAAAAGAAAGAACTACCCATCCAGAACCAACAGCAAAGACAACAAAGTCATTCGAAGAGATGATCCAACACCATCATAATTTGCAGCCCCGCTTCAGCGACCAGTGATCGGAGACTTGAACCACATCACTGCCTGTCGTAATTGAGACATCCAAGGAACAAAGTTAATCCGGATGCCTTTGTCATTCTCACATTATTTTGGCTGCAGGCTGTATCGTTGACAATCAGGGGAGTATGCTCCCGAACTCCTAGGGCTCGCCATGTAGACACAGTTTTCCATAGCAAACAGAGCCTCTCTGCCATCAAGGTCCTTGCCAACGGTGATCTCCTGGTTAATGGATAATTGAGTCCAAGAAACAGAGAGTGTGAACCAAGGCTGTTTACCTGCCTCCAACTAAAAAATCCTAAAGGCCCCAACAAGCTGGTATCCTGCTCATAGACGTAATAGCCACTGCCCGGATACTCACGTATTACACGGTGCTTGTATACAGTGGGGATTTTGCAATATAACTTTTCCGGCTCATGTGTCCGAATGATCATCAGTCTTTTGCCGTCGTCTGATCGAGCGAGGAACCAGTTGTGCTTCCCTATTTTTGGCAAAGGTGGTGTAATTACAAAGGTCAGTAACTGTAGGGACACTGCATCATATCAAAAAGGACAGGCATTGTTAATGTAATATCAGCATTGTTCATAGTATGAGTAGGATAATGCAAGAAACAACATTGATATGTCCCTGTTGGAACTGGGAGGAAAATACAGGGAAATGTATACTGGGTTCGAAAATATAGAAGTGCCATGCATGGTTATACTCATGTTATCTCGCAATCGATTCTTCACAGGAAAGTACCATGTCATGCATGTTATGTAATCATGTTCTGTCCTCACAAACAAATTCTTCAAGGTAACTAACAGACCATGCATTGTTATATACTCGTGTTCTGTGGGCAAATATTTTGTGAGGATATTATTCTAGTCATTGATTGCTGAAGGGCGAATATAGGTATGTACACATGGTAAGCATTGCAGGATTTCACTACTTCCAAATATAGAGTTCTCCATATGCACATTTACTTCCCTAATGTATGGTTAGATGAAACCAACAGTGTGGTGCATGTTTCCACATCATGATAATGAGGAAACTAACATGGCCATTGATACACACTCATATTTAGTAGTAGTATATAGATTACTGTAAAATAAGGATAATATCCATATATTCCTAACCATTTGATTATTCAGGGTACAAATTGGCTATAATGACATGGTCACAATCGCATGAATTAACTCATTCCAAATATAGCTGATTTACGGTGTCTCTAATATATTGCCATAGTTCTACTCAAATTCTGCTCGAACAGGGATATGCCAATCATCAAAAAAAGTTCAAACAGTGTCATGGCGTCATCATTAACATGAGATGGAAACAACTTACACGCGCCGTCCCAGCAATACGTGGTGCCATCTGCTTTGTTGATCGCGTAGATGATGCCATTGTGTTCAATAGCATCACAGAAGTGTGTATCAGCTTTGACGATGATCCACTACGAGTCGAGTTGTCTCCAGCTAAAAAAGGCACCGGCGTAAAGATAGGCAAGTCCGCGGTCGAACAAGGCAATTAGCTTGAAGTCTGCGTAATTCGCATGTCGTGTGGGTACTTGGCAGATTACAATCTTCTGCAAAATAAGGTCCATCCAACTGACGTAGTAATCTAGATGACTTGGACCGCGATGGTAATACTCTATATAATCCAACGGAGGAAGAATAATCTCATGGGAGGTCTGGAAGTTCACGAGCACTAACTTTTTACCGTCTTCTCTGAAGGCAGCCATCCAGTGGGAGTTCATGCCGACCCAGTACATACCTGCCAAGAAGTTTCGGGCGATGGTGATCGGATCGATGTCGAGGGAAATGATGTACGACGACACACTACATACCTGCAAAGAAGTTTCGGCTAATGGAGATCGGATTGAAGTCAAGGGGCATCATGCACGCCTCCGTATCATGGTGAGCTGATTTTCATAAGGTGACTTATACTCACCTAAACGGAGGGAGTATTCCTTAACTAGAGAATGTTGTGTCTCCCACTCACGGGCTCAAAAAAAGCTATGACACATTTTTTTATCTATTTGCATAGGTCCCACCTATCAGGAAGGATGGGCACGTACACGAATAGGTACGACTCCTCAGTCTACCCGCATAGCCTTTTTGTTTAGTCTACCTAGCCGTCTAATCAACTGCCTGCATGCAACTTCTCCCATTTACTTCTCCATCGGGAACCGATTCGCCTCGGCTTCTTCACCTCCCCTTCGTCTTCATTTGCATCCAAACCCCACTGCGTTCACATTGATTTAACCTCTTTAAATAATCATCTACTACTTCAATTAGGCTAGCCATCTAATCCTAATCCTCCAAACCATAGCCCTCTATTCCAGCGGTTCCAAATGGCGAAAGAGATCGAGATGCAGGTTTTTAGTGGCCAACATGTCCTCGCCGAAGGCTCGATGCGCATAGTTGCCACTGTCACCGTCCACCCAAGGGTTGTTTGGCAGTGGATCAACAATGTATCCAACTTCCTCAAAAAGGTAGAGACGAGGGTCATCGGTCTCGACGCAGAGTACATAGAGCGTGCCCCTGGGAAGATCCACCGCGCCGCCGTCCTTCAGCTGTGCCTCGAAGATGATGTTTTGGTGTACCACATCATACAATCGCCCTCTATACCAGGTGAGCTTCATGATTTCTTGTCTCGGGAGGACGTATACTTCTGTGGGGCAGCCATCAAAGGGGACAAACAGAAGCTCGATCCGTACAACCTTGATTTGAAAAGCATCGTTGACCTACAAACCAGAATCAAAATTCATGTAGAAGATTGTGCTAAACAGACACCATCCCTATTTGACGTAGCAAACTTTGTGCTCGGTACAAATCTTCAGAAGGGTGACGAGACGGTGGCATTAAGGTCGTCTGGATGGGACAATTATCCCTTGACGTATGAGCGGATAAAATATGCTGCCCTCGATGCCCGTGTGAGTTTCGAGGTAGCTGCAAAGGTCCAAAGAGCTTGTTGCGAAGCTGTCCCCCACAGAGAATGAGAACAACAACAACAACAACAACAACAACAACAACAACAACAACAACAACAACAACAACAACAACAACAAGAAGAAGAAGAAGAAGAAGAATAAGAAGAAAATGCTGCACCAGCAGGAGGGCATTATGGATGGATGAACTATTTCCACTCTTATAAAACAAATTATTCCCTCTCGGTGTATATTGATATAGATGGACTATTTCGATGGTTTGCATGTCTTTGGAACAGAGTAGTAGCGTGGATCCGCTTGACTATAAGGAAATATTTATCCGCATATATAGCTTTCTCTGCTACTCCTTCCAGTGATCGGTATACAGTGCATGTGTCCATAGACATGATAGCTTGTCCATGGAAGTTCAACTACGGCAACCATCACGTTTCATCTCGCGATTCCCACGACGCCTCTCCAACCCACGGCACCACGCCCCCCGACGTGCGCCTCACCCCTCTCGGCCGCACCGCGCCTCTGCCTTTGTGTGCATGACATGTGGGCCACCTAAAATGCGACGAGCATCAAGTTTCTACCATAGCCACCCGTGATTCACACGACGCCGCTCGAACCCATGAAACCACATGTCCCCCGACCTGCGGCTCACCCCTCTTGGCCCCACTGCCCCTCTGCCTTCGGGAGCATTACATGTGGACCAGTCACCTATCGGGTCCACATGTTATTGAGTCAAAGGTAGGTGTAGTAAGGCGCTGAAGCTCAGTCCCGACGGCCCTGAGTGGGAAATGTAACTCCTGCACCAGGGCTTGTGGTGCTCCCGCAACACGAACTCGTGCCAAACTCGAGATTTGTTTCTTTACTATACATGCACGCAACAATTTAATGGACATTGTAATCTCAACGTGTGATGGGGAGCTCTAAATTTGAATTTGAAACTTATAAAACGAAAAGATTCAAAACAAATAAACTGGGAGAGATGGAGTATATCATAGGATGTGTCCCATACAAAATAAGTCCCCTAGTTTGTCACCGTGAAGATGCGATTAGAAAGGAGCACAGCGTCTTCCTACTCGTACGGCAACAAATCGGCCGCAGACAGCATGGTCTGCCTTTGACCGCCATGTGCAAGGTTTCGTGCTATCTTTTATTCAATCTTACAGTGGTTCCATCGTACCAATTCATGCGGTGGCCCGTTGCATGGCTGATCCCAATGTTGGACAAAGGTTCTACGGGAACGGTGTCACCGTTGTAAATGTTGTGCAAATTGATGTTGGTACCCTCCTGTACATATGCAAGACAATCTCCACTCGCACCGAGCCTAGCGTGTGAAATAGTGGGCAGGGGGAGAATAGGAAATGGACACGGAAGTAGTCTTTAGAATGCATTTACTATGTGATCAAACTCATCTTACCTGCTCGTCGGAGGAAATCCGAGTGCCCCTCAACGTTGGCATCTCAAGGGGCGTCAACTTGCAACTACGGCCACGCCGCGCTGGAGAGACCCCCAAGGAAACATCCTCGTGCGTTCGACGGAACATCAAGATGCATTTGTATGAGTAGTTTATCTTGTGAGAGAAAAGGATGAACGAGGGAAGGCCTCTAGAGATAGAGATGGACACTACTACTACCAATGTGCTGGCCCGTGCGTCGCAATGGATCCAAACTAGTAGAATAATACTTGTTCACGTGCTTGAAATATAAACACTCTAGTTTTGATATACATGTGTCAGCAGACACGACAGCTTGTCCATGGAAGTTGAACCACGGCGACCATCACGTTTCTTGTTTCTACCACTGCCACACCCACATGCGATTCCCACGACGTCCCCCGACGTGGACATGGATCCTCCGACGTGGCTATCACTGCCTTGCCCTGCCTTTCCTTTGCTAACAGGTGGGACCCACGCTTATGGTTCCCACATGTCAGTGACAGAATGGTAGGATTGTTCGTGCCCCTCACCCCTCTCGGCCCCACCGCTCCTCTGCCTTTGTGTGCATGACATGCGGGCCAGCTGAACTGCAGCGACCATCAACTTTCTACCACAGACACACCCAATTGGACGCGGTTTGCCTGCTCCGCTGCTGTGCTCCGATCTGTACTCCCGCACCATCGAATTTTCCTCCATCGGTTGTGACACATTTCGTCCTAGGCATCAATCCTCAGCTAGGGTACTTATGTACTACAGGTAGTACCCGCCGGTGTGGCCATCTACGCCTCGTAACGCCTCGACGCCCAGCTGTGGTACCCTCGCCACGGCCACGCCACCACCGGCCGGTTCATCTCGAACGAGTGAGTCCCGAACCACGCCACCACCATGAGAATGACATGTGGGCCAGCCGCATTTAAGTCCCACATGTCATTGACTCATAGGCCGGGCACTAAGCCACTGAAGTTCGGTCCCGTGGGCCCCGAGAGGAAAATGTAACTCCGGCGGCAGGCCTTGTGGTGCTCCCGCAGTACGAGCTCATGCCAAAACTAGAATTTGTTTCTTACTACTACTAGTACTAGTAGTAAGGTACACGTGCATTGCACGCATGAGATTCTGGTGGTTTGTGCATTATGCTTCTACATGTGGAGTTTTCTGGATTCTAACATGTGGAGTTTTCTGGATTCTAACATGTGGCAATATTTGGTGGAATGTAAGGTTAGACAAGTTTGATTAACTTAGGTGACTGTTTGGTTCAAGCCACACCTTAGGCAAGCCACACTGGCCCCATATGACATACACACAGAAAATGTGGCAAGATTCCCTTTGGCTTGCCAACTTGTGGCAAAATTTGGTGGAATGTAAGGTTAGGCAAGTTTGATTAACTTAGGTGAGTGTTTGGTTCAAGCCACACCTTAGGCAAGCCACACTGGCCCCACATGACATACACACAAAAAATGTGGCAAGATTCCCTTAGGCTTGCCAACCTGTGGCTCTCATTTTGAAGAACTTATTAATAACTTTGCCTGAGCTTAGTTGTGGCAAAGTTAGTCATGAATTAAGTTCAGCCATGGAGTCTTCTAGATTATACATGTGGCAGAATTTGGTGGATGATATCCAATGGCCAGTAGTGCTCGGATTTGCCATCTTTGTACCGTCGGATTGGCTTCATCCAACGACCACTTTCAAGGTTTTTCACACACTATATAGGGGGTATAGATATAGATGTGCCGGTCCGTTGCAATGGATCCAAAGTATATCTATTTAGTGGAGTGCACTCTAAACACAATATCTATTTATTTTTCTCTAACCTTCCGTAGCCATACAACCAAGCCACATAATCTTCATGGGTGCCCCTCACATCATATTATTCATACTACGATGATTGAAAAAAGATAAATCACCCAAAACAAGATCTTCCTGTTTTTTGTTCCTACGATGTTGTGCCGTGCATGTATCTACTAGTAGTATAGTGGTAGTACTAGTAATATAATAGCATTAGGAGTACAAACTTGGTAGGAGTAGTACTAGTACGGAATGCTCCTACTCTATCAACGAGCCCCGTCTGACACAAAATTTCTTGGCTTCCGTGCTACAGCTAGATCTTCCCCTTGTTTCAGTTTTCCAACCCGGCGGCGGGCGGGGTGTCGATTTGCTCAATGGGCGGTCCCACATGAAAGTGAAAATGCTAGGCTGTAGGCAACACGCCTTCCCTAAGCTTTGTGTCGTGCCGGACGAGCCGTGTTGTACTCCTGATTCCCGGGCGTGTGGGGGTGCGACGCGAACGTGGCAGGCCTTTTCCTTTTACTAGCAATGTGCCCGTGCGTTGCGACGGATCCAAAGTAGTAGAATAGTAGTATTTGTTCACAAACTTGAAAGAAATCACTATTGTTTTGATATACTCCTAATATATTACTCCCTCCGTACCTAAATATTTGTCTTTTTTGAGATTTCAAATGGACTATCACATACGGATTATATAGAAATATTCTAGTGTTTTTAGCAAGATGCTCGCGCGTTGCACGAAGTTGATGGAAAAGGTAAGCACAACTTATAAATTGATGGATGGAGTACTAGTTACAGTGATGCATATAATTAAGCAAAGGGATCACACATGTCGGTATTGACTGGAACAAGAATGCAACAGCACAATAAGAATTAAGGCCACGATGATGCAATCGCAGTGGCGGTTACAGAAGGCAAGAAGAAAGATGGATCCACAAACGTACGACCTCCTCCACCTCAACTTAGTGCGCCGGGCCACCGGTCGGCGGCTAAGGAGTGGCGGCTTTTGTGGCGAGGTCGAGGTGCTTCTCAACAAAGGCATCCAAGGCTTCCAGCCGGTTGAGGAAGGCCAACGTCGTAGCGTCCTCACTGGCCTTGTAGATACCTATGTACACGATTTGCTCGTATGCGTGGATGTGTAGGTCGACGAATTCTTGCATGGCGAGGCGCGTCGCGGCGAGCACGACCTCCAGGTGGACATTCTTCGTGGCGTCGGTGGGCAGTCGCAGGGCCACCAGTGCTTGAAAGAGGTTCCGGCCATGGAGGCCGATTAGGGTGGCAGGCAATGAGGAGCCCGGGCACGCGGGCTGGAGGAGTACGACGATGTCGTCCGCAAACTTCTTGAGGACGGTGAACTTGTTGCTGGTGGCAACGATCATCTGGTCCAACTGAGAGTCATAGTTGGCGTCGACGGCGGCCATCCACCAGCCGGTCTCCAACACCGTCTGGAGACGATCCTCGGCGCCATGCCGCAGGCCGGCGTCGTGGACCATCTGGCGCAGCCGCTGGCCGCTCACGTGCATCGCTGCCATGGGTCTGGAGCGAGCTCTTTTGCGCTTAGTGTAGGTGCTTAGGCAAGTGCTTAGGTGCGTACGATGTGGTAGATGCATTGGAATGGAGGAGGGGCGCCTTTATATGAGGGCAATGAGGGCAAACTGCGTTGCATTCACATCGTGCAGCCTCTTTTCCCGGACCTCCTCCCATTACTTACCTCATGCATTAATTGAAGGAGGATGCATTGGCCGTTCAACATATCGAGAACCGCTACTCCCTCCCTCGTCTGCATTAAAGGCGTATCGGGAACTATGCCGCCCGCTGTCAAATTGAATACTCCCTCCGTCTAGGTGAGTATTATAAGTCATCTTACGAAAACCAAATACTAGTAAGACTAGCCACCGTGGGAGTAACTTCAGCAGTAACATCGAGTCCAACTCAGCAAATTTGCTTATGTGGCAGTGAGTTAATGAGGAGAGAGATAGTTATAATAACTTACTAGCTAGTTACTGTAACATCACATGTCCCAATGCAATATGAGTCTATAACCTAATAAATGAAGCTTTGCATGTTACCACACTTATGTTACTACTACCTCTATCCGGGTTTATTGGTCCCCATTGTATTTCGTGCCAAATTTTGACCATAGATTAAACTAAGAAAATGTTCACGCATGTCACCAAACATTATATTTTTCAAAACTATGTTCAAATACGAATCAAATGAGATAATTTTTCTTGACATGCATTAACATTTTGTTAGTTAAATCTTTAGTCAGAATTTGGCACAAACTATAAAAGGGACCTATAAACCAGGACGGAGGTAGTACCCACTATGAAGGTAGTAACATAGTCTAGGGATATGTGTACGTTACTAGTGTATGTTACTCACCATTGTGGCTAGTCTAACACATAGGCGTGGTGCATTAACTCTCACGTTGTTTCTTATTTTTTGACATAAATAGAGGAATCAACCAAGAAGAGATGTGGGGCTTGTATGCTTTTAATGACTTGAGACTATCAAACATGACATGCAGTGGTCAGTTCGTTGCACAAGAGCAAATACAACCAACGTCAGCACACACGCATCTTATAGCATCACATCCAATGGCTATAAAAGATGAATGCGACCTAATTATATCTCATCTATATGAGTTCTAGCAAAACTGTATTAATAATACTTAGTACTCCTGCGCCATGTATCATATAAGTATCATGTAGTACTTTATTTATTTCCATGTATGACACATAGTTCACGAGCGCTCTCTATATGTACCACCTTTTTTTTAATTTCAAGTTTTGCTCCATGGTGCAATCCATCAATACTACTACTGTACAAAAGTGGAGTATATACATTTTTTAAAAGGCTAGAGGGCGGGGCAGTCTAGCTCGGTCGGTTTCACGAGAGGCGAGGGCCTTTGTGATTTGACGGCTCATTAATGCTATCAAATCGAACAGTACTGCGCCGCCCGATGCATGCCCGGCGCCTCCATTAAACCCCTCCGTTAAACCCGCATGCAAACCGAGAATCCTACTCCGGCCAGACGTCCGTTCATGAGCGGGCCGGAATTAAACACAACACCGGCCGAGCTCCTCCCGTCTGCCCTCAGTTTAAACAAGGCCAGACACCGGCCAAGCTCCTACCGTCCGCCCTCTATTTACACGAGGCCAGACAGACAGCAGGCAAGAATCGCACCCCTCCGCCGCTCCCCCATCTCCTCCTTCACCATTTTCTCCACCCTTCCGATGGCTTCCGATGAGCCGTTCTCCGGCATATTACCTGATTGGGTGGCCCGCAGAGCCCTTGGATACGGGCGAGGCCGCTCGGTGCTTCACCAACCTCGCTTGGCCCGACGGAGCCAACTGCCGCCCCGAGCAGGCGCGTGGTTCAGCAACTCGCCGCTCCTGTTCAGCTCGATGAGGAGTGGCGAGTTGCTCCACGCCGGCACGATGGCGAGCATGCTGGTATGGGCGTCGTCACTGCCGCGTCGTACCGCGCCACCAGTGTCTGCGGTGGCCGAGCCTCCCGTGTCTGTGGGCATGCCTCCCGTGCCTGCGGTAGCGCCATGCAGGTAGAGACAGAAGCCGGTTGCGTGCAGAGCGACCAGTCGCTGGCCAGCTTCTCCCTGTCCGCCGCCATCATCGAGAAGTAGAACACGGGAGACCGCCGCCACTTGGGACCCATGAAGGCCACCGCCGAGGCGACGACCGCGGATTCAGGTGGTTTCTTTGCTGCTTTGTCTCTTCCGAGGACCTTCGTCAACCCCGCAAGTGTCTGACGGACATGAGGAAGACAAAGGGATCCGCGGGCGGCCATTTAGAACTAAAATAAGTCTAGATATATCCATTTCTAGGACAAGTATTTCCAGACGGAGGGAGTATTAATTATACAAGAGAGCTGGATTGGCACCTCTTAGTTCATGTAAATGTAATGAAATCCATCATGTTTATGTGAAGATCCGGCTTTTTTGTACGAAATCCTTCATGCTTATATGAAATCAGTCCATGTTTGCACGAATTTCATCTGGTTGGTTAGAGTTGTAAAAATGTATGCCGATGGCATTTGATGTCGTCCTCCGCGGAAGGAAGCGGGAGGAAATTTGCCGGCTGCCGTTGGAGATGCTCTTTATGCTGGAACTAATAGAGTGACAGCCAATCCATTTGAGTTAATTGCCTGTATGATTGTCCCTCTATAAAAAGTTAATTGCATGTACAATGTACACGTGACTTGCGGGGTGGCTACAACTTCGTATAGAAAGTTAAAAAGAAACAAGTCCATCCTTAATATTCTAAGTACTCTGTGGGTTCCATTGTCAGTACAGTAGCGAAAAAAGTATATATTAAATAAGTAGAGAAATATATAATATACAAATCTAAAGTTAAAAGACAGAATTCGAACTCATGTCATCGCGTTGCGAGCATCCGGCGCTAACCAGCCCAGCACATTTTTGTTGTGGACCATGCTGGAGATATATCTCCATGCCTACTCTTATATATACTCCATTCGTTCCTAAATATTTGCCTTTTTTAGATTTCAAATGGACTACCACATACGGATGTGTATGTAGACATATTTTAGAGTGTAGATTCACTCATTTTGCAACGTATGTCTTTTCAGGAAGGGGTTAGATTTGTCCTTGATTTATTTATGAGGTATCCAGATGGCACTGCACCGCCAAGAAAAGAGGATAACATCAAAATAATGATCTACTTTTTTGAGTATGTTGGTATGTTCCGGTCATAGTCACTTGTTGAAATCTCTAAAAAGACAAATACTCCCTCCATCCGGAAATACTTGTCATCAAAATGGATAAAAGGAAATGTATCTAGACGTATTTTAGTTTTAGATACATCTATTTTTATCCATTTTGATGACAAGTATTTTCGGACGGAGGGAGTAGAAAACAGAGTTGGTGATGATGGTGTGCATGCCATCCTACAATATAGGCCATCGGATTTATATCTAACGGATAGGAAAGAAACTATGGCAATTTTGCAAAAATATACCCACACGTCTCTCCACGTTCGCAAATAAGGCCTTCCCTCGTTCAGCCTTTTCTCTCACAAGATAAACTACTCATACAAATGCATCTTGATGTTCCGTGCAACGCACGGGCAGCTAGCTAATTTCTTTTAAAGTAGTTGCTGCGATAATTGGGTTGAAGTGATATGTTTTATGTCTGCCCCGAATGATTTCAGATTCACTAGTAGTAACAAAGAAAAGGTTGCCTTGTTAATTAATAGAAAACAGGGTGAAAACTATCACATGAGGCCGGTAAAAACAAGGCACACTGGGTTCAGCATCATCGTCACTACGGTTGTGCGCGCGCGAGAAGTCTACATATCGAGGGGGCAACCGAGCGAGGCACCGAGACACAATGTTTGAGAGAGAAACCAATTGACAGATTATGGTCAGATCAAGTTGTCACCCTTCTGCTGTCATTGTTGGGGGGAGGGACAGAAAGACGTATCGAGAGTGTGCGCGGTAGGCACAGAGGCACAACTAGCGAGTGTGTGTGTGTGTGTGTGTGTGTGTGTGTGTTTGAAAGAGGAATCGATAGATTATTATCAAGATCGATGTGCCACCCTACTCCTTTAGTGCCGGGTAGTGTGTGTGTGTGTGTGTGTGTGTGTGTGTGTGTGTGTGTGTGTGTGTGTGTTTGAGAGAGAATCCAGTCGACAGATTAGTATCAAGATCGAGGTGTCACCCTACTCCTTCGGTGCCGGGTAGTGTGTGTGTGTGTGTGTATGTTTGAGAGAGAAGTCAGTCGATAGATTAGTATCAAGATCGAGGTGTCACCCTACTCCTTCCGTGTTGGGAAGTGTGGGTGTGTGTGGGGGGGGAGGGGGCAGCGACACTCACATATCTCTACTCTTATAAAAACAGAGTTGGAGATGATGGTGTTCCTGCCATCCTGCAATATAGGCCATCCGATTTATATCTGACGGACATGAAGGAAAATATGGCAATTTTGCAAAAAGATACCCACACCCCTCTCCGCATTTGCAAATAAGGCATTCCCTCGTTCATCCTTTTTCTCCCACAAGATAAACTTCTCATACAAATGCATCTTGATGTTCCGTGCAACGCACATTGGCATCTTGCTAGTAGGGAGAAGGAGTTTGTGTCACACATATCTAGCTATATTAAGGGATAGGTAGATAGCATATGTGTGAGAGACATTATTATACTTTGAGACATTAGTGGTTGTGGGTGGGCGGAATTAGAGGGGTGGGCGTGTTAGACATAGAGGGCGTGTGTGTTTCTGTGTGAGAGACTTGTAGGACGGGGTAGAAAGACGAATTTAACCCTGACGGAGGGAGAGAAATACACGAATTGCGCGTGTGTGATTTCGATGCCCACAGGGAAATGAGATATGTATGCGTGTGAGGGAGATTGCACAATTCATTCACGTATCACTATCTAGCGACCATGGACGTGCATCGCTTGAACATAAGTCAATATCTACTTCGTATTGTGGCCAAAGGTACAATATCGATTCAACGCTATAAAGATTGGACACTCACATATCACATTTTTTTCTATTTAAATAAACCTTTTTCAGTTGTGCATGCCAAAGTTACAGTGATGTTTCTTCAAACAACCAATGTAGCTATCATGCACATGCACCATTGTTACTCTTGCATTCAAATTCATTAGTCTTGGATGATTTAAGTTTCTATTTTGAATTAATATATGTAATATTTATATATGAATTCAACGGTTACGCAATTTATGAAATGGAGGCTATGTAATCATATGAGGTAACACTTTTAAGTAGCTAACTACAATATCCATTTCTTTTTGTGCGCCTCTACACTAACACGTCAATGCATTACGTTTAAAGTAAATAACCAATGGCACTAAATTATCTATTTACACGAGAAATACATAGGCCGAGCGTTTGATCCCTTTTTTGTGAACGTGCCACTACACCCGTACGATTGGCCGCGCCCGTGTGAACGTCCAAGTTATCGGCGCATCATCCCGAGTTATTGTCTTTTTTTCTGGGGTGGACTTCACACCAGTTATTAACTGCTGACGTGTGCCCCGTGTACACAGTCTAGCATCACCTTCCCGCTAGCACGGTCCAAAATTAGTTGAAACTGGATACGAACGATCCCGCGGGCGGCAAAATCTCCCGCCTCCTTCTAAAATTTCCGCCACGTTAGTCTTTAGCATGCGAAATCCCCCTTTTGTCCTTGGTGCACGGAGACCAACAGTTACAATACCGCCCTCATCTACATGATAGGTCGGGGCTGCTTTGGTAACTTCCGGTTCCCCCCACTACACGGCACCCCCATTTCCTCTCCCCCCTCCCGTAAAAACGACTAACTCCACAGCACCAAAGCATCTTACATCACGCTGTCCGTACTTCATCGCCCTTTCTCCCCTCCTCTCTCGAAACCCTAGACAGCTCATCCACCGGCGTACCATAGCCCATTCACTGCCAGTGGCGTCCACCTCGCCGGATCTGCTTCTGCGGCCGCATCTACCCCTCCCACCTCCCCTAGAAACAAGTAGACTGCTCATCCACCACTGTACCACAGCCCATTCAGTGCCGACCTTGTCCACGGCACCGGATCTGCTTCGCCGGTACTCTCGTCAACTGCCACGCATCTGCAGCGGCTCATTCGTACTCCCCACCGGAGACGCTTCGTCCACACCCCCCGGAGCCACCCCACCGACGCCCCCGTCGACGGCCTCTGATCCTCTTTGCCGACACCTTCCTCAACCCAACCGGAGGCGCTTTGCCGACACCTTCCTCAACCCTACCAGAGCCGCTTCGCCGACACCAGCGTCAACCCTACTGGAGTAGCTTCGCCTATACCATTCTCAACCCTACCAGGGCCGCTTTGCCAACTCACAAGTCCACGGCCTCAGATTCGCTTCCTCGCACCCTCATCCAACCTACCGGAGCAGCTTCTGACGCCCCGTCCACGGCCGTAGATCCGCATCGTCGACACCACCCTTAACCCAACCACCGGAGCAGCTTCTGACGCCCCGTCCACGACCGCAGATCCGCATCATCGACACCATCCTTAACCCAACCACCGGAGCAGCTTCTGATGCCCCGTCCACAGCCGCAGATCCGCGTTGTCGACACTATCCTTAACCCAACCACCGGAGCAGCTTCACCTACGCCCTTGTCCACGGCCATAGATCCGCTTCGCCCACACCGTAGTCCACCCTACCGGAGCCGCTCCACAAACACCCTACTCGACGGTTCTAGATCTCCTTAACGGACCCCGACAGCCAGCGCAGCGTCATCACCCTCGACGTTTCTAACCTGATTCCCACCGTCTGGATAGATGCCAAGCACCCGCCACGGCCTAGGTACTTGTCACCTTTAAACCCGTCCAGCATCACCTGCCCGATGTACTTCAAATATACTAACCGGTCGTTGTTACCTGTTATGCAGCTGGCAAAAACTATGAGGACGATGTTTCTTTTGGATCTAACAGCTTGGCCAACCAAGATCCTGGACTGAGGCATTGCTATGATCTTGTAAGCGCGTCTCTCTCTCTTGTATTTTTCTGTGCCTGCCAGCGTGCTTTGCTAGGATTTTTGACCAGTAATCCCTTTGTGCAGACAATGATTTCTACTACTGGCTGCTAAATTAGATATGTAGATGTCATACATGATACTACCTCGTACCTCCATTCCTAAATATAAGTCTTTCTAGAGATTCCACTATAGGCTACATACGGAGCAAAATGAGTGAATCTACACTCGAAAATGCATTTATATACATCTGTATGTGGTCCATACTGGAATCTCTATAAAGACATATATTTAGGAACAGGGGCAGTACATTACACAAAATCGTAGGTGGCATGTAGGAATTCCAGTGCACAACATTAGGCTCCCTTAGAGTGCCTGCCAGTCCAGCATACAGAGTCATGGCTAGTTTATGGTACGCACACAATCGTTAATTGGTGGTTTAAATATGCGCAAGGGATATGCAATGTAGTATCATGTAGAGATGTCTGAAATTAGCCGTGTCAACTTGCAGATAGGGTTACACAATGAAAATGTACAAGATGTATGTGGCAATTTCATGGAACATCGCAAAAAAGGAGAGGCAGCGGTGAGCCTATACAGTGTGCTATGGTACGTCACTCCTCCATTGCAATCATCGTGACATGTTATTTGTATGCCAGTTCTATTAGCCAAGTTTCTTAGGGACAGTTAATACGAGTTATCCCAAGAAAAATAAGCACCTGTGAATATAAGCTCCATGTAATATGCCAACCAGTTCTTTTCATTGCGGTTTCAGCTTATCTTTGGTATGATCAGTGGAAAGTCTAGATTGCATTATATATATTTTTCATTTTGCTGCACATATGGAAATTAATTTGACTTGCAAACATCACAAATTGAACCCAGTGTAGTAATTAATATGATAGGAAAACAGACCATCAATATTTGCTCAAAATGCAATTACAAAGATACCATCTACTTGGCACAATCAAGTTTGGTCAATGTTTTCCATAGAGATCCCATTGCCTAATTTAAACGAAGAACGCATGACCCACATTTAAATGAAGAACAATTATTTGTTGAATTTCGATGGTCCAAGTGTCTGGTTATTATCATATAGCAGCACCACCTAAAAGTATCATATAGCAGCAGCAGCAGCTCATAGCAACTTATCATACAGCAGCAGCAGTTTGCAATTCATCATATACCAGCAGCAGCTCATAGCAATTCATCATATAGCAGCAGTAGGAGCAGCTCATAGCAATTCATCATATAGCAGCAGCAGGAGCAGCTTGTAGCAACTCATCATATAGCAGCAGCAGCAGCTCATAGCAATTCATCATATAGCAGCAGCTGCTCATAGCAACTCATCATACAGCAGTAGCAGCTCATAGCAATTCATCATATAGTAGCAGGAGGAGCAGCTCATAGCAATCAATCATATAGCAGCAGCAGAAGCAGCTCATAGCAATTCATCGTATAGTGGATCAAAATGAAAATTTGGCAAAAAATCAGAGGAGATCCTCACCTTGTTGGATGAGCTCATCCTTCAACAGTGCCTCAAGGCCATGACGTGGGAGGAGGGGAGGGGGAACAAGGTGCCTTCTGCTGCAGTGTGGCATCAGCCATAGTTGTGCAGCGCCCGCTGGAGTAGTGCGTTGGACGAACCACAGTGGAGCAGCTGCTGGAGACCATGAGAATGAGGGGCGGCGCCAGAGGGAGCAGCAGCCAGGGAGATTTGCCCCTACCCGCCGGCCATGTAGCCTAGCTGGACATAGCATCGTCGAGGACCAGGCCAGATGGGACCAGTGGCGACGGCTCGCTGGAGGAACCCTAGTGCTGCAGGCAGGGGATCGAGGTAGAGACAAAGTGGAGAGGAGATGCAAGCGGGCAGGGCAATGAATGCTTGCGTGTTTGTTTTTACTTGAGGGTCAGGTGTGACACAGGCGTTAGCAGTTGCATTTTGAGTGTAATATAGGCAGACAATAGAGTCATTTCACTATTCCCCTTCCCTTCAATTTTTAGTGAGGTTCTACCCGAAACACCCCCTCCAAAGCGAAATTAGTTAAACCCAAGCCCATAACTCAAAAATGACTTCTTTACATCTTTTATGGCTTATTTTGACAATATACCCTGAAAAGGCAGAATCGAACTGGCCCTTAACCTGCAATTCAATTGTGTGTGCAATGATGAATCACTCCTGCCTGCTATCTATACATTTAGGCATCATCATACATGGCATAACCTAATACATGTGCATTCCATTGTAGAATCTGGAATATGCAATGTTTATGTTAGTTCATACGTTGCACATAATGTTTAAATGCCCCTTAAATCTGGTCAGTCAAGTGATGGTCTTTAAGCCTCCTTCTTTGCTTCTTTTCTTGATATGTAAGATTTGCTCACACATCTGTTCAATTGCTTGTTTGCATCAGCCAGCCATACTAGGGCTATTTGCTTTGATTACTTGTTGCTCTTAACCTAACACTCTAACAGAGCTTGTCAACGATTTAAACACTAAGGGCTGCTGTAGTGGGGCCTTGTCTAACTCATAGGTGAATAAAGGTTTGGTTGTACACTACAGTAGGCTCTCCAAGAGTACCTAGAGATCCAGTTCAAAGGTATGCCTAGTTTTTACATAGTGCAGACATAGTAAATGCTCATTTCATTTGTGTGCAAGTGCAAGAGATGCGGCATGTTTCATTATGTGGTGTTGTTTTGTTATAATCTCATCCTTTTGTGTTCACAGACTGGAAAGTATGCATATTTATTTTCCAAGGAGACGAGTAACTAGTTTGTGTCACCTTGCAGAGGGGGTGCAATGAAGATAAGATTGAGGATTTCCAAGTACAAGATGTTAGGAAGGAGCCTTGCAAGAGAAGTAGGAGCTGTGCCGAGCCTCTTCTACCTGCTAAGGTAAGTCACTGTATGCAACTCAACAGTTCAATTCCTTGTTTGTTTCAGGCATAGTTAATTTTCTCTTTTCAATTGCTTTATTTGTCCTCACTTAATGAGATGCCCAAATAATTATGACTGATGTTTCGTACTTGTATCACTATTAGTTGACATAATTAAAGGCCTTACCATTTAATTACTCTGCCGAAGTGTGCCTGAAGCTTTGAAGTCTATTAACCAACTATTATTGCATGAGGCTCACAATCTAGTTTATACTATGCTAATGATTGCATAGTTTTGCCTGCTGTAGTATGTTTGTATGAAACCCTTTGCTGATCATTATGCTCCCCAAGACTTTAATTGAGGTACAGAATGGCCAACTGCTTGCTTACTTATACGCAATGTGCTGTCTAAATTTGTAACTTGTCTGTGTTTTCAATTGGGCCCCAACATCATGCTCCTCAGGTGAGCTAAGAGGGATTTCTGTATGCAGGATGCACAAACTATCTTTTTTATAATTTTTAAAATATCACCTGCTTATGCTTCATGACGTGTAACATTTTTTTGTGAAAGTGACGTGTAACATTATTGTTAGTCCTGTTTTTCCATGTAGTACAAAATAGTGTCTTGTTCGCTTCACTGTTGTAACTATTTCAGGATGAAGTGACATCAACACAAAAATCTACGAGCAGTGCGGCATGGTCGTTACCGAATGATCATGGATTGGAATTGGAATGTGCTGATGTTATCGAGCATCAACTAGAGGTGGCAAGACAACGTGTACATGATTGTCAACGTATAATTAACAAGTTGAGACTGGACATGCAGGTATTAGATGCAGGACAAAAAAATGAAACAAGACACCAAGGTAACCATGAAGGAATTGGAGATTTTGCAGACTAAAATTTGTGCTATCTGAATGGAGTTAAGTTGATGCGCGTCCATGATGTATGAGCCGTATTTGCCCAGTGTATGTAATTTGCTGTTTGTGTATGCTTTATTATCACCTGTGCCGTACCATAATGCCCAGTGGGTATAATCAGCTGTAATTTCTTTATTGTATAGTGTAGGATTATTCTACCTTTCTATGCCTTGATCTCTTTGTTGTATAGTGTATGCTTTTTAGAGGTGATAGTATTGAGTAGGATAATTCTTTGAATATGCTATATCGTTCAAACGGGGGCCAACTCGCCCGACCATGGGCCTTCTACGTCTCGTAGGATCCATGGGCCTTCTACGTCTCCTTGGATCCACGGGCCTTCTACGTCTCGTAGGATCCATGGGCCTTCTACATCTCGCAGTGTCCATGGGCCTTCTACGTCTCGCAGGATCCATGGGCCTTCTACGTCACGTAGGGTCCATGGGTCGCCGACTCATTTATGGGTCTTGTACTAGCCTTTAATGGGCCATAGACAGGCCTATAATGGAAATTGTACGTTTTATTGGCTGACCATAATGGACCATTAATAGGCCGTATTTGGTGATGCTATGAAAATGGCCCAACAAACTAACGGACCACAAACGGGCTGATTGTAACGACGGGCTGAATTTGGCCCACAAGCAAAAAATGATGGTAACGGGCCGTACGTAACCGAATGCTGCAAATGAGCCCAAGAATAAATGGGCTCTGAGAAGGCCGAAAGATAACATGGGCTGGAAACGGCCCAACTGAATAACGGGCCCTTAATGGGTATAAAGCGATACACTGTTCATTACGGGCCAGTTTCACCATGGGCCGTTAATGGGTCCAAAGTAATACACTGTTCATTGCGGGCCAGTTTCACCACGGGCCGTTAATAGGCCAAGAGTTACATAGGGCCTCATATGGGCCGAAAGACATCATAGGCCATACATGGGCCAGAAGTGAAAACGGGCTGGAATCATATTGGATGGCCCAGATGACGCTACTGGGCCTAATTCGAATAGGGTGTAACGGGCCTTGGGTTAGCGGGCTGTAAATGGGCTATATGCGAACATGCCGTTAACAGGCTTTCCATGGGTCGGCCCGTCACCTTTTGACTAAGTCAAACGGGCTGGCCTTTTCACAGGAATGGGCCTCTATTGGGCCGTGCCACGTGTCGACGTATCATAGGTGCCTTTTGACCAATGAGTGGATGACATCTGTCCCAACAATGAGCCGACACGTGTTTCCTCCAGCCAATGATGATTTTACACATGGAAAATCCCCATTGGTCGGGGCTGTTAACGGGTTATCGGATCCAAAACTGACCCGATAGCTTAACGGTGTTCCGTTACGGTGGATGCCACGTGTCGGTCACCCTTGACGAAAGCACTTCTGTGAGGCACGATTTATCGTCATGGAAGTGGACACTTCCGTGATGATAATTTTGGTAATGTCATCAAACACTTCTACGACAGCACAGGTATGACTATCTTGATTCTGTCATAAATTTGTCATGGATGTACATGCATGACAAAAACACGACCTACTATGACAAACACGTATCATCATGGAAGTGTATTTTTTTGTAGTGTATAAATAGCAGATTTATCGAATACAATAGAAGATTAGTCTCCGAATACAATTCATCGTATTAGTCTCCGAATTTAAAATACTGAACAAAATTAGAACATTACAGGTCTCGAGACCGCGAGTAGCGAGTTTGTCTTCACATTACAAGTCGATATCGATCATCTGAACAACCATCACATAGAAGAGAGCTACGGTCATCACGATGAGCATAATCGCGATGAAACTGGTCTTCATTTGGTTTCTCCAACGCTCCCTCCTCTCTCCCACTAGATAGCGCGCGTATCTAACTTCCGCCTCCGCCCTAGTGGTGTACCATTTGTAACTGTTACCGCTGAAACGGTGAACCTATCTCCGACTCTCCTCCCAGTTGTCGTAGACTCTGGGAACCTTACCCTTGTACACGACATACGATGGCATCTCTATGCACTAGCCAAACAAAATGTTAGTAACAATTCACAGACAATACATAAGCAATATATAAGTATGCAATAAAAGGATCGGAAGAGAAAAGCAACACATTAATAGCATGATTCATGGTCCTACTAATAAATAGCATCGATTACATATAAGTTGAATGACTGTCCGAACCAAAGAGACATACAAGTTCATTAAAGTTTAATATTACAACATGAGCCAATCGACATTTCAAAACTACATAGCATCACTACTTTCGACTCGACTCAGGGACCGGAGCGTGGATGAAGTCGCCGTCTTTCGTGATGGTCATGAAATCGGGGGCGTTGTCAGCCTACATTTGTAGCGTTGTTTCTATCTCACTGTTGGACAGTTGAGATCTGAGGTAGAACTGCCTTGAGGTACGAAGGACATCTTGATGGATGATTTCTGCAAACTCCGACTGGATGCGAAAGAATTCTTGTCTGATGTTCGCGTCCTGGATTGCCGACAAGTGTGTGGCCCAATATTTGAGATTATTTGGTAGCACAAGGTGATGATGGTCCCGTACGATCGCCCGCATGTGATGGAGGGCATAGTAGGCATCCTTCTGACAGCCAGGCGGCTGCTTGACGCATGGGAACACCATATTGTGGGTGAACACGTGCTTGATGTACCTACGAACTGTCCTGTCGAAGGTGCCTCCGGATCTGGCTTAGCCGGGGAGAGCATCATCAAGAACTTTCTTGATATTTGTGTAGTCTATCTTCGACTCTCGGTCCGGGTCGAAATACGTGGCCATGGAATATTTCGGGCTTAAGAGGATGAGTGTGCAATGTGTGTCACTGCACAAAACACGGAATGTTAGAAAAAAATAATGATCGAAATCTAATAAATCATATGTTACGGGGCGGTGAGGGAATGACTTACTCGGGAAAGTAAGGCACGAGGAAGTTTTCCTTATCTGGGTTTGCCAGAATGACGCCTTCGAGGTGTGAACTCGTGACTTGCTGGTCCCCAGCGCTGCCCAAGATCTTGGCACGCATGTAGAAGGGGTCGACTATCATGATGTCCGGGGTCTATTCTCTAATGATCCGCATCTCCATACTCTGTGAAAATAGCCGAACGAAGGTGTAGTGCAGCGGATGAAGGTTAAACATAGCAAAGATGTCATCAAACCGCAGGACGATTGTACCCCCGATGGCGCTATCCACAAAGCCCTTGCCCTGTGGCACCTTGGCCACAAAACCCGGGTATGCCACATCATTCTGGGAGAGACGCCGCTTCTCAAAGAAAGAACACTGTCATGAAGACTCCACATAGCATTGGTTGCAGCATTGAGCAGATTAGTCGGTAGCATCGCCCTACCCGCCACATGCACCCTCCTCGACATATCCTTAGGTGAAGGTGGCCCATCCTGAGCACGGATCATACTCGGTGCCGGCTGGCTCGCACCACCCTTGTTATTCTTTCGTGTTCGTCCCTTCTTCTTCATCTGCTGTAATGGGATCGAGTTCTACTCAGAGACCGCCTTCTTGAGTGTGTTGGGGCTGATAATATTTTGCACGTCGGCTATCTGAGGCTCGGTGAAGGCGGCAGCTGGAGGCGTCTCCTGAGAACTGAATGCCAGATGACACCTGTTGCAATTGGGTTTCTGCGCGGTACCAGCTATATCGCGGTCGTCTTTTTCAGGGTTGGGTTCTTGAGAAGGAGGCCCGAAGAATTCGTCACCGTACCCATGTTCGGCAAAGTACTTATCGACGTTGGTAAATGTACTGTCGTCCTCCGGATCCTGTGCCATATGCATGTCCGGATCCAGTGCCATAGGGATGTCCGGCATGTCCGGTAGCGTTGCGGCGGTCTTGCCATGGCTTGGTGCCGGCACGACTGGCGGTGTTGTCTGTGGGGTGGTGTCCCCCGCTCCCAAATGAATCTGGCTCTTCGGCCAAAGCAGGGGCCAGCTTACGTAGGCGCTGAGGGTCATCACATCATCTTCGTCGGCCCCAGCGGGTCGAATCGGAGGTAACAAGTCGTCGCAGCCTGGCAGCACCCGAACCAGTTCAACCCTATACACGGTGGGTGGCATCGGATTACCGTGGAACATGGGGTTTCCCGGTTGAATGATTCTGCCCTTGGCGACATCGATCAACTCGCCGCCCACGAAGTGTAGGAGAGTGCATGGAACATCGGCGGCGCCCTACGAAAGCATGTAGGGCGTCAGGGATGCCAAGTCAAAGGCAAGGAGATGAAGTCATCGTCCGAGAGGCTTAGTTACCGTGATGGCGTCGAGCTCGGCTAATGTCGAGGCACCGCCAATAGCGGGCGTGCAACTAACGGAGGAGCCGCTTGCTGCTGAGGTGCCGGCCGGCGTACACCCGGGTGCATTAAGCTCCAATTCCCGTGCCGGCGCCGGAGACACCTATACCGCCTCCGTCGGAGACGCGAGTGGCGCCGCCTGCGCGTTGTGCGAGTTTCTGGTCGTGAAGCTGGGAACCAGGGGCGGCCCCTATTTGCCACCCGCAATCCAGGTCGTCAGGCCCTTAATCAAGGTAGGCACAATGGCGGTGAGCGTCGTTCCCAGTTGTTGTTGCACTTGCTCTTGGACAATATCCGGAATCCGCGCCACTTGTGCCTTGAGTTCTTGAACCTCGCGTGACTGGCTTTCCGAGCTAGTCTTTCTCTTCTTTCGCCCACCAGCCTTATAGTATGATGACCATTTTGTGGACAAGCCTTTGCCGGCCACACGACCAGCTGACGATGGCTTACTGAGCTTATCCTTGTTTTTCATTACGTTCAATGCCCTATTTAGAGTGGTGTCCCAAGGGGAGCTCTGCGACGACCCCACGCTACTGCTTTCAGTCTCCTGCGGATGGAATGTGAACCATTTAGAAATTTGGCTTCATTAATTAGAATGCAACCATATGGAGCTAATTACGCGGGGGTGTATTCCTTACCAGAACACGCTCAAGCGCCTTGGTCTTCGGATCCGTGGTAAGCTCCTTTATTACTGGGTCCTCCTTTGTACCGGGCCCTAACAAAGTTCCTGGTCTGCTTGTCACGGTATTTCTCGAAGCGGGGTGGTAGGCCTTGCTCGGCACGCTTCATGTCCTCCTTGTCCCATATAGGCTCCGCCACTCTGTAACCGCTGGGACTGAGTTGGTGGACCCCTAAGTTCAACTCCCGCATTTCTTTACCCCATTGACTTGATTCCACGGTTGCGCTGCTCTCGCACTTGATCTTGAACTCCTTGTAGTCAACTTCGCTGATCGAAGGATTTTTCGCCTTGATCTTCTCATAACTATCACGTTTATCAATCATTCTCTTCACCGCACTTCTCCAAGTAGACAGGGCCGTGCTCATCCTCGTGAGGGCGGCACTTTTCCCTTTATTCCCTGAGAGGCGTGTGTTTGCAAAGTCAGCGGGGAACTTGTATTGTTCGTGCAGCTTCGTGAACAGGAGGCTGCGCAAATTCCCTCGGTCCTTATGCCTTAGGTTCTCAGTGTAGATCGAGACGGTGCTCCGGAGAATGCACCCGAGCTGAACCGAGTACCCCTTGACTAATTCTTTGGGCGCCGTTGGATGCCCGTCGGAGTTCACTTTAGTAAATTCCTCCTTGACGGTGCCGAGCACGTCCAGGCGCCGGTCCTTCCGTTGCCTCTTCGGTTGGCTGCCATCTGTGCGTGCACTGCCATCATCAGTGGTGGCATCCTCAGCGGCACCATCAGTGGTGTCATCCCCGACGCCACTAGGGGTTGTGTAGTTTGGATCGGTGTCTTCCGCGGCGTCCTCATAGCGGTGAGGTTCTTCCTCCATCTCCTGGGACAGCTCCCAGAATTGCTTGCCTGAACCGTCGGCCTCATCGTTGTGGGCCTTGTTTCGCTCTAAATAGGAAAAAAGTTTGGTCAAAAAGTTGGTTATTGTCAAGCAACAAGATCATGGTCTCATCATTTAGGGTTTGTCGACACCGAGGCATCCTAAAAGCTAAGCTTTTATCATTTAGGGTTTGTCAACGCCGAGGCACCCTAAAAGCCTAAGCTTTCATCATTTAGGTTTTTATCGACACCGAGGCACCCTAAAAGCCAAGGTTTAATAATTTAGGGTTTGTCGATGCTGAGGCACCCTAAATGCTAAGTTAAGTTTTCATCATTTAGGGTTTATCGATGCTGAGGCACCCTAGGTTGACTGATATATATGGGTATCTTCTAATAATATACCCTATCAAGAAAAGGGATGGAGAATTCTAATTGGGCCTAATCACTTGGCTCTATTGCCACCTATGGTTTAATGCAACAAGAATAAAGGGGCAGTTGATCCTACTTAATTAAGTACTAAGATACCCCGGCCCATGCATTAGTCGCAAGTACCCCATATGTCCTATTTTTAGCAAAGTCATGCTAAAATTCACGGAAAATTTCAGCATGACCTTTGCTGAAAATAGGACATATGGAGTACCTGAATTTGCCGGAACGGAAGTTAATCGACATTCCGGCAAACTCAAGAGCCTCTCGGGGTACAACAGCAGCATCACAAGTTGACAAAATTCCCAAGTAGTACAACAGCAGCATCACAAGTAGTACCAATGAACATATAGTCCAACACATTCTGAATTTCGATAAATGACAACAAGTTAACTCATGCTGACAGCAACAAACTTATAACAACATAAATGAAATTGCAGTTGTATGATCATAAACTTATAACAATATCAACTCATGCTGACAGCAACAAATGGCAATGATCAAGCTATCTGAAAACAGAGTACTTGTTGATTAACTATCAAGCTATCTGAAAACAGAGTACTTGTTTATTAACTGGCAGGGTAGACAAGAGACTGCTTTGAAATCTTGAAAAGCAAAAAGCATTCTACATGTGTATGGGAAATAATAAAACCAGAAAACTGACAGTTCCAAGTGGAGGTTCAGTCAGCACAGCTACATGAAAAATAGTCATCCATGATAAATTGGCAAGGATGCTTATAACTGAAATAGTGTCATACTACTCTGCATCTCCTTAGACAGTTATGGTAGATGAGATCATGTACCACAATAGCCAAGTGATAGTGATAACACAAGTGAAAAAGGTTCAGTGACTTCAGTCATTCAGAAACAATGGAGCACCCAATTCTAAAACAAGCGCAATATCTGATAACTAGGATATGAAAGCACAAGTTACTAGCATTTGCCTAACGACCAGAGCATTCTATGCTCGAGCCAGCATAGAATGGATACCAAGTCATATTGAAGATTTATTTTCTTGACAGAAATGGAAATAAAGAGCAGAAATTGTAAATACTTCTAAACATTAACAACTTAAGCTCACATTCAGCCGACAGGAATAGATAACAAGCGACCACAATAACCAGTGCTACATAATAAAGGAAAATATATTTAGGTGACTTGATAATTCGTGAAGCTAAGCATTACCCATTGGATCACTTTTGTCGCTTTCAAAATCTCTAGTAACTACAGTAATATGAATTATGAGCTTGCAGTAACAAATTAGCAACTACAGTACTGCAACATTGCATGGTTGTCTATTTACCCACTTGATTTACCGGTCTTGAAGAAAGAGATACTTGTATGCAAAAACATATGCTTAAGATTTTACATTTGCACTCAATAAAAGGTTCAGAATGCTGAATAAGTGGAAAGAAAAATATATTACGTGAGCTACATCATAATCAACAAAATCTGATGAAGCTTCAGAAATAGGCTTGGTTTCAGAACAGCCTAGAAGTTGATCAGTGTTGTCAGAATTCAACTAGGAAAATACTAGTCACCATCAGCGGCTCAATCAAAAGTTCAATCCCCACAAAAAAATCAAAACAGGAAATTAGGAACATGCAACAAACTTAAGAGTAATTAGCCTTAGCTAAAGAGAGAATCATTTTGTTTGCTCCACTTAACAAAAATAAAGAAATGATTTTGTTCAATACATCTGGTAAGCTGCACACTGTCTAATATGTGTCATAAATGACAAAGCTGCACACTGTCTAATATGTGTCATAACTGACACAAAGATGTCATTACACTCTATATATGCAGCATCTATAGAAAGAGACCATCAGTAATATTCGGGTACTATCACAAAAACAGTGTTAGGCGTGCAAAGATCCCCCACCACATCCTCGAGCCAGCTACATCGAGAAACTAAACATACCAACTTTTACAGAAAGACCACACATGAATGTCGGTTAACTAAACCAAGTTTCTGTCCAACTTTTACAGAAAGACCACACATGAACAGAGTCATATCGCAACAACAATCAAACACGACTACAATCACAGACCAACATCACATATCAACCAAACACAGACCAACAAAACACAAAGCATAATGATAATAATAACCTATGTACAGAACCCAAAATTCCCCTCACCAACACAATCTTCACATATACCCACACTGCATACACCCTAGTAACATGGTAACCTACCAAGAAAAATTCACACTCAGGCTCACACAAACAGAAAGCATCATACAGCGTGCTAGACGGCGATTTGCTGGACAAAAAAGAAGAAGAAGCAAAGTTGTCTTACTCGCAAGCTTGAGCTCCTCCACGGCGTTGGGCGTCTGCTGGAACAACGGTGGGAGGCTGGGGAACTTGGTGAGCAGGACCTGCAAAAAGGAGGAAGCTTCATCACATATCAACTCACCAAGAGACCGATCTCTCCCTCCCCAGCGAAACCACCGGTGAAGATCCAAATGGAACTAATAAGACGCAAGAGAAGAAAAAGGGGGATACCTCGAGCTTGGACAGCCTGGGCTTTGGCTTGGGCTTGGGCGGCCGGGGCGGCGCATAGTCTGGCAGCGGCGAGGACGGGGACGTCTGGGACTTGGTCGGTTGGTGGTGCGCCTCGTAGGGCGTGGGGGCAGGCTTGAGCTTGGGCGCATGCGGCAAGTCCGGTGCGAGCGCGGCGGGGGCGCCGACACGGCCTTCTCGGGCGCCGGCGTCGAGGAGGTTGCGAGCGGCGATCCAGAGGAGGGGGACGTACGTGCTGGGGCAGGGCGGCGAAGGAGCGGCGGGGGCGTGGGGGCAGCGGCGGCGCAGTACGGGTCGGGTCGGGGCGGGGCAATGGGCGGGTGAGAGATAGAAAGGGGACTGGGGATTTTAGTGGGGGGAAGGGTTAGCAATGGCGCACCCCCGAGCGGTGCGCCATTAGTAATTTTTTTCATAGCAATGGCGCATCCCCACGCGGAGCGCCATTAGTAATCCTTTTTTGTAGAGCAATGGCGCATCCCAGATAGGTGCGCCATTAGTAATCTTTTTTTTGGATAGCAATGGCGCATCCCAGAGAGGTGCGCCATTAGTAATGTTTTTTTGGATAGCAATGGCGCTCGGGGGGGAGGGAGGGTTGGGTGGTGTGCTCGGCCGGTTCCGTTGGGGGGAACCGAGCAAGGAGACAGGGGAGGGTGCGGGGGCGGGGGGGTCGTCAGCGGCGGTGGAGCGGGGGAGGGTGCGGGCGGTCATCGGCGGCGGTGGAGCAGGGGAGGGTGCGGGGGGTCGGCGGCGGTAGTGGAGCGGGAGAGGGTGCGGGAGGTGCTCGACGGCGGTGGAGCAGGCCGAGGAGGGTGCGGGGGGTCGGCGTCGGCGGTGGAGCGGGGGAGGGTGAGGGGGGTCGTCAGCGGCGGTGGAGCGGGGAAGGGTGCGGGGGAGGGTGCGGGGGTCGTCGGTGGTGGTGGAGCGGGGGAGGGTGCGGGGGGTGCTCGGCGGCGGTGGAGCAGGCCCGGGAGGGTGCGGAGGGGCGTCGGTGGCGGTGGAGCGGGGGAGGGTGCGGTGGGTGCTCGGTGGCGGTGGAGCGGGGGAGGGTGTGGGGGGTCGGCGGCGGCGGTGGAGCGGGGGAGGGTGCGGGGGGTGCTCAGCGGCGGGGATCTGGCGAGGGGGATAGCGATCGAGATGGAGGGGGATCGAGATCGAGTGTCCTCATGAATATTCAATATTTTTTCATATTGAATATGAAAAAATATCATCAAATTTGAAAAAATATTACTAAATTCAAAAAGTGCCCATGAAATTTAAAAATATTCATGAGTTCAAAACATATTAACAAATTCAATACTTTTTGTGAGTTGGAAATTCAATACCATAATAAAAATAAATAAATATTCACGAGGACACTAGAACAGAAGAAATATCATTTCAATATGTCACAATATAATCGAGAAATGAAGGCTACAATTTAAATACAAGGGATATTTAAATTAGTGCCCCTGGTTCCTTAGTTGTGCTCACTTTTCCCCACGCTCCAAATGTTTGCTCACTTTTCCCCTCTTCCTTAGCTGAAACTCTCACAAATGCTCATAGCGGGCGTTTGCCGTCTTGAACGTCCATTGACCGTTAATTGCTGACGAGTGGGGCCGAGTCTTCGTCTGACTGTTGCTTGCTGACGGGTGGGACCGCAAGGAGACACGTATTGGGCAGCTTGTCTAAATATGAAACAGATCTAGAAAGGCTGCACTGCACTGCGCCGCCCCGCCCCCTCCGTCGGCGTCGTGCCGCGTCAACCGCTGTTGTTTCCTCCACCCTATGCCCTATTCCGTTCATCGGCGACGCCGCGTCTCCGCCAGATATAGCCCACCTCTCCATCTGGGATTACATAGCGATGTTGAGTGAGGACGCCCGGAATGCAGTCGACCGTGGAGAGGATTGGGTCGAATCCGCGGCAGATAATTCATGGATTAAACCTGGGTAAGCATTGTTTCCTCTCGAATTGACGTTCTAAGTCATATTGTAGGCCGTATTTGACTTTTGTTTGCTTGAATCATTCGAATTTGTGCTCGATTTTACCCGGCTAACTGAAGCCTTTGTTTCCTTCCCCCAACAAAATAGGATTGATCCCGCGCTGGCTTTCCGGCTGGCGATTAGAATGGAAACTAGTGTGCTGCGTGGTACTAAACCGCATTTGATTTCATCATTTTTCTATCCCAAAGTGGTAGAAACCAGCATATCTTTCAAAGATTTGCGAGCTGAGCTCCGAAACACCTATCCCTGGAGTGATGCCGATGCTGTTGAATTGAATTACTTCAGCAGTGACGAGCAAAGATTTCTCCCACTAACTAGCGACGATCATATGTCGTTGCTTTTTGACGGGATTGCTGGCTGCAGATTCGGTAAACTCCAAATCGATGTGCTTCAGCCACGCGCAGAACGGGCAAAGGGGAAGGGAGTTTAGACATCATCTGTCTGTGCTAATAGCCAGCACCCCGGCACTCCTTGTAGGTCGACACAAGTAAAGCTAGTGGTTCGTGGAGCCACAACATGCCTGCTGCCAATTCTGGTTCCGATTCAGCTGCTGCTTCTCGTGTACCTTCTGCAGTTGGTGTAGAAGAAGATGCAGAACCTGACGAGGCAGTGCCTACAAAAGATGATGAAGACGAGATGATGTTTCCTGAACTGGTCGATGTAGCCAGTCAGCAAGTAGTGGATGACGAATATATGGAGGAGCCCATCAGCCAAGCTAGGTTTGATGACATTGACGATGAAGAGAAGGTGGAGAACATGGACAACTTAATCGAGGATGAATACGATGGTGATGACATGCCAACAATTGAGTGGAACAGGGAAAAACCTGAGCTTACTGTAGGTACCATTTTCCAATCAATGGTGGACTGTCATAATGCAGTGACAACATGGTGCATTATATCTGAAAACACCTATAAGATTAAAAGGAGTGAGCCAGCAAGGTTCACAGTTTTTTGTCCATATCCTAGGTGTAGGTGGAAGTTGCATGCATCTCGTATGAGAAAGAGCAAATATATTCAGGTAATCCAAGTTCAGTTAGTAATTTAGTTTCAGATCGTTGAGTAAGGTTTCTTAACTGTTCTTTACCCTTTTATTTTGTTTCAGATAAAGAAAAACGCACACAAGCACACCTGTCCACCTGGAGGGGGAGGGGGGAAGGCCAAAACCAAGCTAGCAAAAACTAGGTGGGTGGCAGATGCTATATTGGATTGGCTGAGAGAAGAACCTGGACTTGGTCCAACAGCACTCCATGGGAAGCTTTTTGAGAAGTACAAGATAGAAATTCCTTACATGAGAATTTTTAATGCTAGGGAAAAGGATCTTGACAGAATTAATGGTCAATGGAATGACAGTTTTCAGCTGCTTTACACTTTGAAAGCTGAAGTGGAGAAGGCAAGTCCAGGGAGTGTTGTAGAGATTGCCAAGCATACAGTTCCATTCAAAATAAAAAGGAAGTCATTTCAGAAGGAGTGCTTCAGTAGGGCTTTTGTTTGTTTCAAGGCTTGCTGGCAGGGGTTTCTAGATGGTTGCAGGCCCTATTTGGCTGTAGATGCTACACATTTCACTGGAAGATGGAGAGGACAGCTAGTAGCAGCTTCTGCAGTTGATGGACACAACTGGCTATTCCCAGTTGCATTTGGTGTGGTGGAGGCAGAGTCTGAGGAAAGTTGGGTATGGTTTCTGCAGCAGTTGCGCAACATTATAGGCACACCCCCAGGTTTAGGTATACACACAGATGCTTCCAAGGGTTTAGAGAGTGCAGTGGAGATTATATTCCCTGGAGTGGAGCATAGGGAATGTATGCGACACCTAGCGCATAAATTCAAAGGGAAGTTCAAAGGTAAAGTTTATGATGAGAACTTATGGCCAGCATCATACACATGCAGCAAAAGGAAGCATGAACACCATTTGAGAGTGTTGTATGCTCAAAGTCCTCTTGTGAAGGAGTACATGGATGCACATCATGGCAAGGTGTGGTCAAGAAGCAAATTCAACAAAATCTGCAAAGTAGATTATGTGACCAGTAACCTTGCAGAATGCTTCAATTCAAAGATCAAGTCAGTGAAAGGGCTCTTGTTGTGGCAAGCATTTGACAAGATGAGGCAAATGATCATGATAAAGATGGCTCTTCGCAAAAGAATTACAGAAACACAATATGTTGGTCATCAAATGCTCCCATCACTGATTAAGGCATTGCACTTGAAGGCAAGAGGACTGAAGATGAAATGTATTCGATCTGGTACATATGAGGGAGAGGTTACCTATACTGACACTAAAAATAGGGTATGGAGGTATCCTGTGAACCTAAGTACTAGAGAATGTAGTTGTAGGCAATGGCAGATCCGTGGGAAGCCATGCATACATGCCCTACATCTGATGACCGTTATCGGGGGTGCAGATGGTGAAGTTGATTAATATTGCTCTGAGTATTTCTCTGTTGCCAAATTTATGGCTGCTTATGCTGACAATGTGCCTGCACTATTGGGGAAACATCAATGGAACATACTAGATCCAGGGTTCAAACTCCACGCTCCTGTCATTACTAGACCACCAGGAAGACCAAGGAACCAGAGGATTAGAGCAGGTGAGGAGGGCCGTCTACCAAAGAA
Source organism: Triticum timopheevii (assembly GCA_963921465.1). NCBI lineage: Eukaryota > Viridiplantae > Streptophyta > Magnoliopsida > Poales > Poaceae > Triticum > Triticum timopheevii. Next base: position 455,545,310 of record OY997262.1, on the reverse strand, counting down.
GCGTGCTTGCAAAAAATGTGGAGTTCTGGGGCATATTGCTAGGCTTTGTACCAATGTAGTGGATGCATCATTTGGAGAGGAGGAAAGATGGACAACAGCCAATGCTGAGGATAATGCAGCAGCAATGGAGACTGAATATGCCGTGGAGAATGCAGCAGCAAATGAAGCAGTGGAGAATGCAGCAGCAAATGAAGCATCTTGGTATGTGTTTGCACCCTTTGTAGAATGCAGCTACCCTTTTGTTTGCATTTGTTCTCTTTTTTGCCTATGGCTTATAATTTTATTTACCAGCTCTAGGGATAAAAGGACAAGAGATGAAGAAGCAGAAGATTTTGAAACCATGGCCTTTGATGGTTTTGAATCTATAAGAGAGGAGGAGGAGGGCGTAATTATTCCAATTGTGCCTTTAAAGATTACTGAACCCATAGATGACCGTCAAATGGTCGTCAAGTGCTCGGCGAGTGCAACTTCTCCATCAGCACCTCCATGAGGAAAACCCCAAGTAAAGCCCAAGATCAAAAGGAACAAGAGTCTGAAAGAAAAGAGCATCTCAACTAGGGAAACCAGGAGCAAGACGGTGAAGCCAGCTGCAAACACAAGGAGCAAGTCGAAAATTAGAATTAAGTTGTTGGGAAATATTTGTGTTGTCAATTTGAGGGCGAGTGGATCGCTTAAAACTTGTTAGATTTGTATTAAGATGTTGGCATCTTAAAACTTGGTAGATTTGAGCTATTGTGAAAACTTATCAATTGTAATAATGTTGCTTCTACTCTGGTTTCTTATTTGAGTTAGAATTCAAATTTCCATCAAAATTTGAATTTAAATCAATATTTGAATTTGGGCCAAAATTTGGATTCGAGTCAAAGTTGAAGTTGAACAATGGAGGTTCATTGCTCTGTGCGGTGTATTTGATCGAGCATTTGAAGTCCAATATTCGTAGGTGAACAGTCCAAATGAGAAATGTGCTAGAAACGAGCTCGAAAGCTAGGGTAAACAGCCCTATTTCAAATCAAGTTTTTTTACCTTGCCTAAATGAGGCATATATATTTTTATTAACACTTGTTCCATATATATAAGGTAAAAACGAAGTCTCACTATTTATTGATTAATATTCATATTACTACATTTTTTTGAAAAAATATGCTTTTATTTCAAAACCGTCAAATAACACGTTTTAGATATGAAAATGAAAAAGTAAGTTCAGATCCTTCTTACTCACTCCAAAATGAAGCTATGGAGATTTTTCTGATTTTTTTTAATTATTTTGATTTTTTTTCAAACCCTAAACCCTCTCTCCTTATTCTACGAACTCTGAAAATGTTCATAGGTGATAGCTCATTTGTGTGAAGACTTTTTTCATGAAAATGACCTACACCAAGTTTATATTTTTTCTCATAACCTTGTCACATATGACGGCTATGTGCGCAAGAATTACAACATTTTGATTTTTTTTGAATTTTTTAAAAACATTTGAACTTGAATTCGACAAATCACTTCAAAAAATGATTTTATGGTAACTAGGTCCCATAAATGGACGAACTACGTTTGTTTTATATTTTTGCGATTTTTTCTAATTTAGTTATGGCCATTTGAAATCTGGCCAAACCCTAATAACCCCGTTGACTCGCTCATAACCCCGCAGAAATGCTCCAAACCCTAGTGTCGAACGTGCGCCGTCGGATCCTACCAAGCGTCAAACACCACCCGTCAGATGTGGGGCAGGCATGCGCGATCCGCGTGATGCATCCTGATTGGCTACTGCACTGTCCTTCTCGGGTTTTTTACGATCTGCCCGACTTTACATATGAAATTGTATTTTTCGCACATGACCACCACATTTTAGTGTTAAGAGTTGGTTCAAATATTCAAACTGCAAAATACAATGTGGCAAATCGTCAATATAGCTTCCCCTTCTCCTCTTCTCCATCTGACAGACAAAGGCATCGAGCAGATTGAGCAATTCCTCTGTTTCTTTCCCCTTCTTCTCGTTCTTCTTCCTCTCGAGCAACTCCTCTGTTTCTTCCTCTCGGGCGATATGTCGACCTCCTCGTCAGCCCCCCGTTCCACGTGGCTGGTGTATGGTCTAGTGCCGATGACTCGATGCACTGACTGCCCATGGACTGCGCCACTGAAGTGGTTGACTTCGAAGGAGGAGAAGAATGGGAACTTTGGGCGCGAGTTCGTCAAATGCGAGAGCAAGCCGGAGGGGCAGGTTAGATCTGAGTTTTCCTCGCATCCTTTATCTCTAATTTCTCAAAAAATCTGTCAGATTTGGATTTAGGTTACATGATTTCATTTCAGATCGTGAAGAAATGCCACCATTTCGAGTGGATGGATGATTACATCCAGAGGCTTAAAGGGTCGGGCTTGCTGGATTCGAGGGGGGATGCAATCCGAGAGTCCAATCTGCCCCATGACACTGCTACTCCGGCAGCAGCAGCGCGTCCAGAATACCTGACGGTGTTCGAACTGAAGACGGAATTGAAGAAGATGAACAAGAACTTCAAGGAGCTTATTGAGTTGAAGAAGCAATCCAATTTGATAGCTTTAGGAATACTTGTTCTAGGAATTTTTTACTTGATGGCCATCTCTCGTTAGAGATGTTTGTCTACTGTTGTTGCCACTGTTTAGAAATCCAAGTCTGTTTATCTGAAATGCAACTCTGTTTAGTGCAACTGTCGATCTCTGAATGTATGCAGTTTACTGTTAAGTTTTGACACTTTCAGTTTCGGCAGAAAACAACTACCAGTTCAGTGATAGGATTATTTTGTTAGCTAATAACCTCGAGTGTTGGATCATACCCTAGCTCGTCAGATGACAGTAAGTAGTACTTGAGCAGCACAAGGGATATACATCAAGTTCATCTCTTCTCTCTCGCACTTGCCAAACTTTTGTCCTCGAGTTCGCCAGTTCTGCTAAAAAAACCTAGTTCGCGAGCCCAAAGAGAAAGCCCAGAAACAAGCGATGTTTCTTTTTTTGTTTAGGAAGGATTGCTTTTTTCTTTTTTGTTTCTAATTGCTTTTTTCATTAATTTTATTGCCCAATCTCTTCTATCTCATTGAGGAATTTCTTTGGCTTTCCTTTATGGGTCCCTTCATTTTTTAGAATCAAAGTATTTGCAAACCGCAGTATTATTATGCCTAGCGAACCAATACTTCATGATTAGAAAAAGAGGTCTAACCCTCTTTTTTATATACTTCAAACATAGTGTAGTTAAAACTACACTGTTGACTAAAGCCAAATATCTCAAAGTATTTGATACTTCAATATTTCTAAAAACCAAAGTATTCTTTGAAGGGAGCCCTTCTTTGAATACCTAAAAAATACAGAGCTCTCAAACTAAAGCCGTGTACAAATGTACAATATGTTCTTATTTTTAGAAGGCATCTATAAACACATAATTTTTAGTTTGTTTGGTTAATTTTTCCCACGCCAATTAGCCGTGTCTAAACTTGGGACAAACAAAATACAAACATAACAAAGCATTAATATAACACACATAACTTAACTTAGATAGGGTTGCTAGGGCAACATAAGTTCTTACATAGACACCGATAGATAATCCCTAATAATTAACCTTACATACATAGGGTAGCTAGCTCGGGCAACACACACACCAAACTCACAGTACATAGTAGATAGATAGTGTAGCTAGGGCAACACCGCCATGTCTTCACCATCGTCTTCACCTTAACCGCCGGCTTCACCGTATTCATCGCTGTCGGCTTCAGTACTCCTCCTCCTCAAGGCCGTTGTCGCCGACGTAGTACGGGAGGATGTGCATGCGGTTGCGAGTGGGGAAGACGCTCTCGAAGTCGGTGAAGATGTTATAGGTCGTGAATGCGATGAACTCGCACCCACACCAATACACCTTGCCGAGCAGGTAGTAGGCATCGAACCTGTTGGTGAAGTGGACGACGAGCCCTACCACTGGACCGTTGGCGTGGGGACGCTGCTCCACGAGGTTGAACATGGGCGGCGAGCCCGCCGGGAGGTGGTGGAAGCCCGCACGGAGGAACCCCCGTGCAAGCTCAGTGCTTCCCCTCCAGCGGGAGAACGCCCACACGTGGAGGGATTCCTCGACGACGATGTTGGTGGGGTACCGCCGTTCCAGCACGGTGGCCGGCGCTTGGAACATCGGCCCGTTGTACTGCATCTTGCTCCCTTCGCTGAGTGGAACGGCTTTGGCTTTTGGGGGAAGAAGAGAAGTTGGAGACGCAGATGGATCTGTAGAAGAAGAGGCAATGAAGGGCAGTTTAAATAGCCAGGGGAGACGAATTGGGTACACGCGCAACCGGCGTGGATCGTGACTCAGTGCGTGCGTGAACCGATGCGATCATCAATTTGTGAACGTGAATCGATGCGAGCATGCTTTGCGTGCTATGCGTTGGCGGCTGCCTGCCTCCCCCTTCTGCGTGCTCTGTGTTGGCGGCTGCCTGCCTCCTATTCACGAGCGTGTGTGCAGCCTGCGGCGTGAACCGATGCCTCGACATATGGACGCGACCGTGCGTGCAGCCTGCCCCTTCTGCCACCAGCACGTATGCCTGCGACGCGTGAAACGACGCTGCGGAGCGACTGAATCCACCGGCAACCGTGCGGCACGGATCGATGCGTGTGTGTCGGCGTGCATGCATGCGATTAGGTCTAGGTCACTAGATGCGTGCGTGGCGGTGTCCGCATGCATAGCAGGCTACATCGATGCCAAAGCCGGGCATGCATAGCAGGCTGCATCCATCCATAGCAGGCTTTTTTAATTGGGCTCCCTTTTTAATTTATTACCAACAAACTAACGGGCCCATCCTATGAACACAAACACGGCCCAACCAGCGAAGCCACAGCCACAGTCAACAGAGTCCAACGTGGCCCCACAAGTCAGTTAACGACCAAGACAGCAAACGTCTGTTATGAACATTTGTGAGAGTTTCAGCTAAGGGAATGGGGAAAAGTGAGCAAAAGTTTGAAGCGTGGGGAAAACTGAGCACAACTAAGGAATTGGGGGGCACAAATGGAATAATCCCTAAATACAATCGATCTTAGCTAGCTATCTGTTCACAATCTTCTTACCCTTATTTTTCGTAAATGGAGTTCTTCTCTTGAACGGACGTCCATTAGATAGGGTGGTCCTGCTTTTTCTTGTGGTGTATGCTGGTACTTCATCATCGTCGTCATGTTCCATCTTCGGGTTACCGTACTTGTCGAAGTCTTGCTCATAGGCGACTCCATCCATTCCGATGATCTTTCTTTTGCCTCTCCTCACGACAATACGAATGGGCTTTGACGGGTCGGTAATGAAGAAGCATTGGTCCACTTGGGAAGCCAGTACCCATGGCTCATTTTTCGCGATGACGTTTGCGCCCGCGGTCTTGGATTTGGCTTCGGGTATAATGCTACCTCTTGAGCACTGCGTTGGATTTCCCCGAAGAGGAGAGGATGATGCAGTAAAGTAGCGTAAGTATTTCCCTCAGTTTTTGAGAACCAAGGTATCAATCCAGTAGGAGACCACGCACAAGTCCCTCGTACCTACAGAAAACGATAGCTACTCGCAACCAACGCGATTAGGGGTTGTCAATCCCTTCACGGTCACTTACAAGGGTGAGATCTGATAGAGATGGTAATATTTTTGGTATTTTTGATAGATAGATGCAAAGTGAAAAGTAAAAGGCAAAGTAAAAAACAAAGCAAGTAAATAAAGCGATAGAGATTGATATGATGAGAATAGACCCGGGGGCCATAGGTTTCACAAGTGGCTTCTCTCCAGAGCATAAGTATTCTACGGTGGCTGAACAAATTAATGTTGAGCAATTGACAGAATTGAGCATAGTTATGAGCATATCTAGGCAATGATCATGTATATAGGCATCACGTCTGAGACAAGTAGATCGAAACGATTCTGCATCTACTACTATTACTCCACTCATCGACCGCTATCCAGCATGCATCTAGAGTATTAAGTTAAAAACAGAGTAACGCCTTAAGCAAGATGACATGATGTAGAGAGATAAGTTCATGCAATATGATAAAAAAAACATCTTGTTATCCTCGATGGCAACAATACAATACATGCCTTGCAACCCTTTCTGTCACTGGGTAAGGACGCCGCAAGATTGAACCCAAAGCTAAGCACTTCTCCCATTGCAAGCACTACCAATCTAGTTGGCCAAACCAAAAAGGATAATTCGAAGAGACTTGCAAAGATAACTCAATCATACATAAAAGAATTCAGAGAAGATTCAAATATTTTCCATAGATAATACTGGATCATAAACCCACAATTCATCGTTCTCAACAAACACACCGCAAAAAGAAGATTACATCGAATAGATCTCCACAAGAGAGGGGGAGAACATTGTACTGAGATCCAAAAAGAGAGAAGAAGCCATCTAGCTACTAGCTATGGACCCGAAGGTCTGAAGTAAACTACTCACACTTCATCGGAGGGGCTATGGTGTTGATGTAGAAGCCCTCCGTGGTAGATGCCCCCTCCGGCGGAGCTCCGGAACAAGCCCCAAGATGGGATCTCGTGGATACAGAAGGTTACGGCGGTGGAATTAGGTTTTTGGCTCCCTCTTTGATCTGTCGGGGGTACGTAGGTATATATAGGAGGAAGGAGTACGTTGGTGGAGCAACAGGGGGCCCACGAGGTAGGGGGGCGCGCCCAAGGGGATGCGCCCTCCACCCTCGTGACCGCCTCTGGCACTTCTGGAGTAGGGTCCAAGTCTCCTGGATCACGTTCGGTGAGAAAATCATGTTCCCGAAGGTTTCATTCCGTTTGGACTCTGTTTGATATTCCGTTTCTTCGAAACACTGAAATAGGCAAAAAACAGCAATTCTGGGCTGGGCCTCCGGTTAATAGGCTAGTCCCAAAAATAATATAAAAGTGGAAAATAAAGCCCAATATAGTCCAAAACAGTAGATAAAGTAGCATGGAGTAATCAAAAATTATAGATACGGTAGAGACGTATGATATAACCATGGTGGTGAAATACCGGTCTTCTTTTATGAAGCTCTGGGCCCATCTTACACGGAACATTGGGACCTTCTCTCCAGCGTAGCTCAGCTCCCAGATCTCCTCGATCCTTCCGTAGTATCTGTCTTTGTCGTTACCGGTGTAGGATTCCATCGTATCCCCAGAGTTCTGATAACCATCGCTCTTCATGTCCTTGCCCTCGGTGTAGAATGTGTAGCCGTTGATATCGTACGCCTCATACGTCATCAGGTTGTGCTCGGCACCCTGTGACAAGGCGAATATGAGTTGTTCTTCCGCGGAAGAATCCTCATGTAAAGGGTACGACAGAAGCTTCTTCTTGAACCAACGCGTGAAACATGAGTTGTGCTCTTTGATTATATCTCCGTCCGTCCTCTGTTGGCCTCGGTCATTGTATGTCTTCTCAATAAAGGTTTTGTTCTCTACCACCCAAGGATCGACCACGCCTATGTGTTGTAGCGCGACTAGGTTTGCTCTTTCAAAGTCGGCGAGTCGACCCTCGAAGTCGACATGCATTTCACAGCGACCCTCACGGTGACCCCATCCAGCCAGCCTGCCGAGGTGCCTGTTGACGGGTAGACCAACGGGGTTCTCGATGCCTAGATAATTCATGCAGCTGGAGATGCACTCTTCGGTCAGAAAGCCCCTGGCTATGCTTCCCTCTGAAGGAAATATGCCCTAGAGGCAATAATAAAGTTATTATTTATTTCCTTATTTCATGATAAATGTTTATTATTCATGCTAGAATTTTATTAACCGGAAACATGATACATGTGTGAATACATAGACAAACTGAGTGTCACTAGTATGCCTCTACTTGACTAGCTCATTAATCATAGATGGTTATGTTTCCTAGCCATGGACAAAGAGTTGTCATTTGATTAACGGGATCACATCATTAGGAGAATGATGTGATTGACTTGACCCATTCCGTTTGCTTAGCACTTGATCGTTTAGTTTGTTGCTATTGCTTTCTTCATGACTTATACATGTTCCTATAACTATGAGATTATGCAGCTCCCGTTTACCGGAGGAACACTTTGTGTGCTACCGAACATCACAACGTAACTGGGTGATTATAAATGTGCTCTACAGGTGTCTCCGAAGTTACATGTTGGGTTGGCGTATTTTGAGATTAGGATTTGTCACTCCGATTGTCGGAGAGGTATCTCTGGGCCCTCTCAGTAATACACATCACTTAAGCCTTGCAAGCATTGCAACTAATGAGTTAGTTGTGGGATGATGTATTACGGAACGAGTAAAGAGACTTGCCGGTAACGAGATTGAACTAGGTATTGAGATACCGACGATCGAATCTCGGGCAAGTAACATACCGATGACAAAGGGAACAACGTATGTTGTTATGCGGTTTGACTGATAAAGATCTTCGTAGAATATGTGGGAGCCAATATGAGCATCCAGGTTCCGCTATTGATTATTGACCAGAGACGTGTCTCGGTCATGTCTACATTGTTCTCAAACCCGTAGGGTCCGCACGCTTAAGGTTTCGATGACAGTTATATTATGAGTTTATGAGTTTTGATGTACCGCAGGAGTTCGGAGTCCCGGATGAGATCGGTGACATGACGGGGAGTCTCGAAATGGTTGAGACTTAAAGATCGATATATTGGACGACTATATTCGGACTTTGGAAAGGTTCCGAGTGATTCGGGTATTTTCGGAGTACCGGAGAGTTACGGGAATTCGCCGGGGAGTATATGGGCCTTATTGGGCCATATGGGAATAGAGGAGAGAGGCCGAAAGGAAGGAGGAGCGCAGCCCCCCTATGGTCCGAATTGGACAAGGGGTGCAGCCCCCTTTTCCTTCCTCCTCTCTCCCTCTTTCCTTCTCTCCTACTCCAACAAGGAAGGGGGGTGTCCTACTCCCGGTGGGAGGAGGACTTCTCCTGGCGTGCCCCTCCTGGCCAGCCGACCCCCTCCCCCTGGCTCCTTTATATACAAGGGGCAGGGGGGCACCTCTAGGACAACAACAATTGATCCCTTGATCTCTTAGCCGTGTGCGGTGCCCCCCTCCACCATAGTCCACCTCGATAATATTGTAGCTGTGCTTAGGTGAAGCCCTGCGACGGTAGAACATCAAGATCGTCACCACGCCGTCGTGCTAATGGAACTCTCCCTCTACACTCGGCTGGATCGGAGTTCGAGGGACGTCATCGAGCTGAACGTGTGCTAGAACTCGGAGGTGCCGTAGTTTCGGCGCTTGATCGGTTGGGCCCTAAAGGCGTACGACTACATCAACCACGTTGTTCTAACGCTTCCGCTTTCGGTCTACGAGGGTACGTGGACACACTCTCCCCTCTCGTTTCTATGCATCACCATGATCTTGCGTGTGCGTAGGAAATTTTTTGAAATTACTATGTTCCCCAACACCCTCTAGACGTGACATGTTGCGAACGTATCCTTTGATGACACCATTCATCCTTTCGAACGGCATCATGCTGTGCAGGAACGTCGGCCCGAGTTGGATGATATCCTCCACGATATGGACCAGCAGATGCACCATAACGTCAAAGAATGCGAGCGGGAAGTACATCTCAAGCTCGCATAGTATCACCACGATCTCTTCCTGTAGCCTTCTGAGTTGCCTCACGCCAACGACTTCCGAGAGATGACGTTGAAAAAGTTGCGTAGGCCAAATAGCATTTCATGGACGTGCGCGTCCATGATCCCACGGATTGCAACTGGATGTATCTGCGTCATCAGCACGTGACAGTCGTGAAACTTCATCCCGCTAAACTTCTACCTCACTGAGTCTAGGAATCTGCTTATCTTCCCCGCGTAACCGTAAGGAAGTTTTACTCCTACGAGGCAGGTGAAAAACTGACCGATCTCCTCCTGACTTAGAGTGAAGCACGCGGGAGGGAAGTCATTTCCGGTCTTCTTGGCCTTTTTGCCTTTGCAACGACTTTCCCTGTCCTGCTTCGCCTCATCATCATCATCAACATTAGCGTGAAGCTCCTCTCTGATGCCCATTGATTTCAAGTCTGCCCTTGCTTTCGGCCCATCTTTGGTCCTCTCTGGCATGTTGAGTAGGGTACCAATCAGACTCTCGCACACGTTCTTCGTGATATGCATGACATCAAGGCTGTGAGGCACACGGTGGATCTTCCAGTACGACAAGTCCCAGAAAATAGACCTCATTTTCCATACCTTCAGCAGCGGCTCTGGCACCTTTCGCTTCTTTCCCGGCTATGGCGCCTTTTGCTTCTTTCCCGACAGAGGGCAATCTTTCCAATTTTTCAACAGCTCATCTATTTCCTCGCCGCTCCTCGTACACGGGCGTCTTCGGGGTTCGATTTCACCATCGAACAGATCCTTGCGTTTCCTCCATGAGTCATCGTCGCGAAGCCAACTTTGATGTCCCATGAACACGATTTTCAAAGACCCGGGATCTCTATCTAGCTGGCGATACATTGTGTCATCCATGCACCTGACTCATCCAGAAAATCCGTGGACCACCTGCCCCACGACATATCCGTAACCGAGATAGACCTGCACCGTCGTGAGCAGTGCGGCTCTCATAGGGAAATATTCTTTCTTTGCAGCGTCCCACGTATTGGCTGGCGTTTTCCACAGCGTGTCTAGCTCCTCTTTCAGCAGCCCTAGATACAGATTGATGCCGTTCCCTAGTTGTTTCGGCCCTTCAATTAGCATACTCATGTGAATGTACTTCCTCTTCATGCACAACCAGGGGGAAGGTTGTACATCCACACAAACACAGGCCAGGTGCTATGTGTGCTTCTCTGGCTGCCAAACAGATTGAGTCCATCGGTGCTCGTCCCCAGCACGATGTTCCTTGGATCGTTCCCAAATTCTGTGTGTTCGAAGTTCAACGCTTGCCACTGGCTCCCATCCTTAGGGTGACTCAGCATCTTGTCTTTTTTATTTATCTCCAGATCATTTGCATCATCTTCTCGCTTCTTCTCCTCCCTATCTGCGTGCCAACGCAGGAGCTTTGCTACCTTAGGGTCCGCGAAATACCGCTGCAGATGAGGAGTGATCGGAAAGTACCACACCACTTTTCGAGGAGCTTTCTTCCTGTTCTCGTATCGAGTGATGCCGCACACCAGACATATGGTAGACTCCGCGTGCTCGTCCTGATAAATGATAAAATTGTTCATGCACACATGGTATTTCATGTGTGGTAAATCCAGAGGACACACGATTTTCTTCGCCTCCTCGAAACTGGTCGGGCACTTGTTCCCCTTGGGAAGACGTTCGTGCCAGAATGACATGTTCTCGTTGAAGCATGCGTCGGTCATTTTGTGTTTTACCTTAATCTCCAGAGCCATGAGCGTTACTTTCAGGCGGGTATCCTTGGGCGTGCATCCTTCATACAATGGAGTAACCGCGTCTATCTCCAGTTGATCCAGCTTGGCTTTCTCTCGGGCGGCAGCTCTTGCGTTATCCGTCTGCTTGAGAAGCAGCTCTTGAATATGAGGGTCCTGCACCCAGCCCATCGATGGTCCATCGTCGTCTGCTCTGGCATCTTCATCTTCATGATCATGCCCTTCGTCTGCTCCGACATATTCCTCATCATCATGTCCGGCATCTTCTACATGATGACTGTGTACTGCATCTACTTCATGATCATGTCATGGAGATTCTTCGTCTTCTCGCCCGCCCTCGCCGCGGTTGTCTTGCTGCCCTTCCTCATTTCTTGCCCGACCCCCATGGATGACTTCATAATCATCTTCATCACCTTGCCACCGATAGCCATCCATGAAACCACGCAAGAGCAGGTGGTCCCGCACCTGTACGGAATCTGGGTCCATAAGGCTCCTCAGCTTGCATCTTCGACACGGACATCTTATCTCCGTCTCGTTCTTTTGAAGCATCTCGGCCTTCGTGGAGCTCAAAAACCTATTCACGATGCCTTCGGTCATCGTGCGGACCATGGTCGCCTGCGGGGTAGAGCAAAATGATATTTTAGAACCAAGAAAAAATTTCGCATGACTTTGCCTAAAAATAGGACCAAAAAGAATGCATAGTGCCAAAATTCTCGTCGAAACGGAAATGAATCAACATTCCGGCAAAATATTGGCAACTATCGCATTTCAAATACCGGTACCTGCAAACACAAACATATGTGCAACACCACAAACATATGCAACACCACAAACATGCATAGATCTAGCTAGGCCATAAACGGTGCATGTGCACGTTGTTGGAGGGAGAAAAAAGTAGATCTACAACATAAAGAAAGCTTTCCCCTTACTTACCTATCAAAAAAGGTAATTTAACCACTTAATTTGGATGAATCTATAGTGCAAATGAGGTGAGGAGGAGGAGGCAGCCGAGACAAGCTTGGAGGAGGAGGTGGAGAGAATGAAGTGGGGAAAGTGAGTGTGTAGGTGGCTGTCCAAAATATCTAGCTGGTCCCAGGTTACTAATGGCGCACCACCTACAAATGCGCCAGTAGTAACCCTGGTTACTAATGGCGCACCAGCTGGTGGTGCGCCATTAGTAGTTTTGCGAAAAAATGATAGTAGTGGCACACGGCGTGAGTGGTGCGCCATTACTAGTTAGTAATGGCGCACTCTGCCCTGGTGCGCCATTACTAGTTAGTAATGGCGCACTCTGCCCTGGTGCGCCATTAGTATTTTTGGAAACAAATTTTTTTTAGTAGTGGCGCACCATAGGTGTGGTGCGCCATTAGTGTGACACTAATGGCACACCAACACATGGTGCGCCATTCCTATATAGTAGTGGTGCACCATATGTCTGGTGCGCCATTAGTGTCCATATCATCTATAGCCCTTTTCCTAGTAGTGTTGTCTGGAAAACCAGGGTCGTGGAGTGCGGCTCGTCGGCATCGATGATTCATGGCGCTCTCCACTTCGGAATTTGTAACGGACATTCTATCTGAATCATCTATATGAGGATAGTCCGGTGTCGCTTCTGTGTTGGCCTCCGTCCTCGAGACCGGGTCTGGAATCCGGCTAGTAGAGGTACGGTTGGCAGGATCCCCGGACACAGTCCGGCGGATGTTCGTTCTGCTAAAACACAATGGAGTGTCATACTTTAAAGATGACAACCGCGGGGTGTATTTACAGCCATACCTCCTTGATGACGGCTCTGCCATGTTTCTATTCGCCTTTCTTTTTGAAGGCCTACTCGGCACGGGCGCCCCTTGTTGGCGAGTCACCTCGGGTTCGGTTTGGCACGCCTGTCGTCTTCCCTTTAAGGCATAAGAATTGTGCGATGGGTAAGACGGAAGGAATGAATCTTTCCTAGAAGATAAGTCTCTTGTTTACTTACATGCGATACAGGGAGGAGGCCAGGATAGTCAGCAATGATGACCACCTCTGTGCCATCATAGCTCGCCTGGTGAAACACCCCTTCCACGAGCTCCACGAATATATCCGGATCCTCTTCAAATCCGGGGTCAAGGGCCAGGTTACGGTCCTCTAGCTGTGGTGTCGGGATATTGAGTTCCCTGGTTATTTTTTGCCATTCCTATTATAAGTAGACGGAGTAAGTATTTATGAAAACAAAGGCTCAGGGAATGAATAGAGTAGAGTGATGGGTGGCAGCTCACCCAGCTGGGAGGGTTGTACATGGAAAATCCATCCCTTGGCTTAATGCGGACGAACTCCTCTCTTTCCCCCTTGTATAAATCGGATAGTATTCCCACCAGAGTGGTGGTGGAGTCCGGACCCTTTCGACCACAGCGGGTGGCGTCGTCTTCTCCATTGAAGTGCCACATGGGATGCCCTCGGTATTGGAGTGTCTGAACCCCCCGCATTATGGATATCTCCATAACCTCGACAATTTATAATCCAGACTGAGCGAGTATTCTTATCTTGCTCATCAATTGAAGGACCTCCTTGCTATCTTCTTCTCTGGGGCTCCGGGGACGCCAGTTAAGGCATTTTCTCAGTGGAGCGTTTGTGAACTCAGAAAGACCCATTCGGATTGGGTCGGGAAGGGAGACATCCTCAATATAAAATCACTCGGAAGGCCACTCTTTGGGTACCTTCTTCGGTGTGCCGAATAAGTATCCAGTCCCGGCGATGCGCCATATCTCGGCTCCGCCCACTTCAAATATTGACCCCCCCCTTGATTGCGGGGGACGAGGCAGAACAGTTTCTTCCATAGCTCAAAATGGGCTTCGCAGCCTTCTACGTCTTGAACTTGCGTTGGTTTCCCTTGAAGAGGAAAGGGTCATGCAGCAAAGTAGCGTAAGTATTTCCCTCGGTTTTTGAGAACCAAGGTATCAATCCAGTAAGAGGCTCCTCAAAAGTCCCACACACCTACACAAACAAACAAAGAACTCGCAACCAACGCAATAAACGGGTTGTCAATCCGTTCACAGCCACTTGCGAAAGTGAGATCTGATAGAGATAGTAAGATAAGATAAATATATTTTTGGTATTTTATAATATAGATGCAATAAGTAAAGATGCAAATAAAAGTAGATTGAAAGCTTATATGATAAAAGATAGACCCGTGGGCCATAGGTTTCACTAGTGGCTTCTCTCAAGATAGCATAAGTATTACGGTGGGTGAATAAATTACTGTCGAGCAATTGATAGAAAAGCGAATAATTATGCGATTATCTAGGCATGATCATGTATATAGGCATCATGTCCGCGACAAGTAGACCGACTCCTGCCTGCATCTACTACTATTACTCCACACATCGACCGCTATCCAGCATGCATCTAGAGTATTAAGTTCATAAGAAGAGAGTAACGCATTAAGAAAGATGGCATGATGTACAGGGATAAACTCAAGCAATATGATATAAACCCCATCTTTTTATCCTCGATGGCAACAATACAATACGTGCCTTGCAACCCTTTCTGTCACTGGGTAAGGACGCCGCAAGATTGAATCCAAAGCTAAGCACTTCTCCCATGGCAAGAAAGATCAATCTAGTAGGCCAAACCAAACTGATAATTCGAAGAGACTTGCAAAGATAACTCAATCATACATAAAAGAATTAAGAGAAGATTCAAATATTTTCATAGATAAACTTGATCATAAACCCACAATTCATCGGATCTCGACAAACACACTGCAAAAAGAGTTAATCAAATAGATCTCCACAAGAGAGGGGGAGAACATTGTATTGAGATCCAAAAAGAGAGAAGAAGCCATCTAGCTAATAACTATGGACCCGAAGGTCTATGGTAAACTACTCACAACTCGAGGGGCTATGGTGTTGATGTAGAAGCCCTCCATGGTCGATTCCCCCTCCGGTGGAGCGCCGATGAAGGTTACAAGATGGGATCTTGCGGATACAGAAGGTTACGGCGGTGGAAATTGTTTTTCGTTGGCTCCCTGGATGTTTTCAGGGTACGTAGGTATATATAGGAGGAGGAAGTACATCGGTGGCCGCTCGTGGGGCCCAAGAGACAGGGGCGCGCCCAGGAGGGGTGGGCATGCCCTCCTATCTCCTGCCCGCCTTGATTGATTCTTGACTTGCACTCCAAGTCCTCTGGATCATGTTCGTTCCAAAAATCACGCTCCTGAAGGTTTCATTCCGTTTGGACTCCGTTTGATATTCCTTTTCTTCGAAATACTGAAATAGGCAAAAAAAACAGCAATACGGGCTGGGCCTCCGGTTAGTAGGTTAGTCCCAAAAATGATACAAATATGTAAAATAAAGCCCATAAACATCCAAAATGGGTAATATAATAGCATGGAACAATCAAAAAATATAGATACGTTGGAGACGTATCACAGCCCAGAAATAGCTCGCAAAGAGCGACGTAACCTGCGATGTGCAGGATGGAGGCAGGTGTGAAGTTGTGCACCTGGAGGCCGTAGAACTCCAGGAGCCCGCGGAGGAACGGATGGATTGGAAATCTGACACCCCTTAGTAAGTAGGAGACAAGGCATACTCGCTCCCCCTGGATGGGTTGGGGAAGTTCTCCGCTTACTCCCCACCATCAAAGGAAACCAATCCGGCTCGAACGGGGACTAGATATGCAGGAGGTAGAAACCCTTGGGTCTGCAACTTCACTAATCGGCCATGGGATACGGTACACTTCTCCCAATCGCCTGGCTTGGTGCTGCGAGAGCGGGAGGAAGAGCTGCGGGCGCCGGCCATGTTGGAGTGGTTTTTTCGGGCGCGCTCTGATGATTCCTCACTTGGGGAAGATGGTGTGGATTGGATCTGAAGATCCCCGTCTCTTTAATAGACAATTTATTTACATGGTCAAGGTGGCAAATGTAAAGATGCCCCGACTTCTCGCATTCGCTCAACACGTGGAGGCTGAGACTGTTAAGGTGCAGAAGCCGATGAGCATAACATTAAATGGGGAACCGGGCACTACTTTTTACAACAGGTACTTTGAAGAATTCGGAGAAGGAACCCGCCTTGCAATGTCGAAGACAATCTGCGCGCCGGACTCATCATCATTGAAGCCTGGTTCGGGGGCTACTGAGGGAGTCATGGATTAAGGGGTCCTCGGACAGCCAGATTATAGGCATATGCCGGACTGTTGGACTATAAAGATACAAGATAGAAGACTTCATCCCGTGTCCGGATGGGACTCTCCTTTGCGTGGAAGGCAAGCTTGGTGGCTAGGATATGAAGATTCTTTTCTCTGTAACAGACTCTGTGTAACCCTAGCCTCCTCCGTTGTCTATATAAACCGGAGGGTTTAGTCCGTAGGACAACAACAATCATAACCATAGGCTAGCTTCTAGGGTTTAGCCTCTACGATCTCGTGGTAGATCAACTCTTGTAATACTCATATCATCAAGATCAATCAAGCAGGAAGTAGGGTATTACCTCCATCGAGAGGGCCCAAAACTGGGTAAACATTGTGTCCCCCACCTCCTGTTACCATTAGCCTTAGACGCACAGTTCGGCACCCCCTACCAGAGATCTGCCAGTTTAGACACCGACAGGGGGCCGGGCGGCCTGGATTCTCGGTGCGTCTGCATGCCAGTTTTTGCAGCGGGTAACTGCATTGTCGAGCCGCGCCCGGCGCAACCGCATGCACACAAACGTGCGTGATCATGCGCCGGCCCCAAACATTGTTAGCGCGCATGGAGGAACGAGGGCAGAGCACCCGGAGGGACGCGAGAGCAGAGCGCGCGCGGCGGGACACAAGCAAAGCACGCCACGGCCGCCTCAACCGCAAGCAACCACACGCATAGAGGAGTTGAACATGCAGGAAATGGTTGCCTACAAGCCGGCTGACACTTGCGTCCCTGCATAGAGAGCGGCGTGTGCTACTACCTCCTTCTTGGTCTATTTTCCCCTTTATATTATGTGCCATACCGTGCCCTCAAATTTAACCAACAAAATGTTAATCCATGTTATAAAAATTATATAATTGGAAACTATGTTCAAATACGAATCCAACTATATAATCTTTGGCGGCATGCATTCGTATTTTATTAGTTAAATCCTACTTATAAACCAGGACGAGTGTATAGTAGGTAATTCAACCGCAAATGTTTTTTTATTAACCGTATGTGTACGTGGCCTTTCGTCGTCCTCTCGCAGGTCTTGTCACCCCGCTGCCGCAGACGGCTTACAGCTCAAGCTTGCGCAGCGCACGTGAGAGTTCCTTTGGCCAAACTGTGGTGCCAATGAATCGCCGATAAGCCCGTTCCCGCGCAACCTCGCAGGTTCCCGCGCAAGCTTCCCACCCGACTGGGTGAAATCCCCTAATATACGAATGCTTACCGGCCTGCTATAACAACCCTCACGGCCGACGAGTCCGCGTCGCATTTTCCCCTCCCTCCCTGTAGCTTATCTTGTCTGCTTCTCCCACAATCTCCAATGGCACCGATCCGTCATGGTCGCTCAGCCACTCTGCCATCATCAGAGGACAACTCCAGCTTGGAGGCTGCACCACGGCGGCTGCGTAGTCCCCGGCGAAGTGTAGTGCGCGTGGCGTCCCTGTTGGATTTGCATGGAACACCCACCACACACTCCACCGTCGGTGCCCGTCGGCAGCTGCCGCCGTTGCCGCGATACCACCGTCGAAAGCAAGGGCCATCACCCACTCCGCCGCCGCGGTCCGAAGGCGGGAGGTGGCCATCGTGGCCGCCACCCGACTGCCAGCCACCGTGGCCATCACCCGCTCCGCCACCGCGAGGCGGGAGGTGGTGGTCGTCGCTGCCACCCCATCGACGGCCGCCGTGGCCGCCAGCCCACTGTCGACTGCCGAGGTCATCATCCTCTCTGCCACCGCCACCCGAAGGCGAGATGCGGAGGTGGATGTCGGCACGTGTGTCAGCGACCTTGCGCGCTACACCGAGTTCCTGCGGGAGAGGGAGGAGCGCCTCCTCGAGCACGCAAAGAGCCTTACCGCCGCCGTGGCCACGGCACACGCCGTTGTGGCCACGACACACGCCGCCTCAAAGGCGAGGAATCAGGAGATCTACGAGAAGAACCACCACTTCGAGAGGGGTTGTCTCAAGCGGCAGAGGGCGTTTGAGGTGAGTGTTGCTGAAGTTGCAGCAGTAGCAGGCACCGTGCTGCAGTTGTCCAACTCGTCGGTAGGCTCCTCCTCCTCTGCCTCTTACTGAGCGCGCTCGGCAGAGGAGATGCTGCCAGAAGTAGTACAAAGCCCCTCCGTAGTAGTATTTAGGGGCTATTTTGTTCAGTTCATCTGACTATAGATATGGTGGAACTGTAAAATGTACTTAAAATTAGCTAGTATATAAAGTAGAACTAGCTATTTCAGTACGTGGTTGGCAACAATTGGGGAAAAGCTTGGTCGGTTCAGTCGTCAAGTTGAACTGTTTGTATAGATTAAGCACGACTGCTTAATCTATGAATGAAATCTATGCTTAATTATTGAATATTAGTTGCAAAAATTAGATAGTGCTAGTAATTTTTAGCTGCATATTTTGACAAATCGCAGTGTTACAAGGTTGACAAATGGCAATGTTACTTGATCAACAAATCTCAATCTTTCAAGTTTGACAAATGGCAACATACCCAATATGACAGATGCAAATCTTACCAAATTGTTTGTAAGTGGTTGCACACGGGTCATCCAAAACAACCGTTTGCGTTGAAGAGGTGCACAAATCCTGCTCTCGCTTTGCATATGGGTGTTCTATCTAAAACGTTTGTGATCAAGAGCTGCACAAATCCTGCTCGGCACATTTTCCCTTGGCTTCCTGGGGAAGCTGTCGGTTTGCAAATGGGTGTTCTAACTAAAACGTTTGCGATCGAGATATAATATTAAACCCAAGAAAAAAACTATTTCCGGTGGTAGCGGAGGCGGCTTGTCGCGCCATCCTTGTCATTGTCATCCTCCGGGACGCCATTGTTGAAGTCTTCAAGGCAGCACAGAATGTTCTTCACTTCTAAATCAAACATCATGTAGTCGCGCGGTCGACGGGTGAGGCGCGGGAGGACGACAGCTAGCAGCACTGAGAGGTAGCAGTCGACGGTGGCGTCCCATGCCGCTGAGGGGGGCGCGCGCACGGGCATGGGCGCGGCTGGTGCAGCCAAACACACGAGGACCGGTGCCACGATGGGTGGAGGGGCGCGCACGGGCACAGGCATGGGCACGGGCGCTCGCGCTCGCGCTGGCATGTACACGCTCTCGCGGGGGCCGCGGAGACCTCGATGACGCCCGCGGCTTCCAGCTCTGCGATAGTGCTCGGCGACCAGCCCGTCAATTCTACGGGGATGGTCACTGACGCGGGCACGGGGATGGGAGCTAGGACGGGAGTGGGGTAGCAACAGCCGTTGCCAGCTCATTCTGGGCCATGTCAATGAGGCCCCATTCCTCCCTATTTTCTATCTCCTTCGGCTCGGAGTCGACTTCACCAAACGTGAAGACTAGTGGCAGATGATCCTTCTGCGCCATGGCATTGGTGGAGGTCTGCGGGAGGGAGGGGAATGGGAGGCGAACAGTAAGGCCGCTCGTATTAAGCAGCGGCTCAGGCGCCATTAATGGAGAGGAAGGCGGGCAACCATGGAAGTCAAAGGGCTCAATTCCCAGTGAGCCTGCGCAGCGTACAGCTCGCACGCTTCCCGGTGAGCCTATGCACTGGAGGACAACTTGCACGCCTCTTGGTCAGCCTGTGCACCGGACTGCGCTCGCATGCCTCCTGTTCAGTCAAGCAGTTGTCCGCACGACACCTCCTATAGCCATTAAAACCAAGACAAGTGGCGCCACGTGAATGGTTAACATAACACACACGATTTGAATTATACAAACGTTTGCGATGTTAGTGTCGCAGCTATTTGTTTGAAAATGCCTTTGTTGGCTGTTATTCCAGTGCTTCTTCTCTCAAAATGGACAGAAAAAATACCACAGCATGTCGGGTGCCATTCCATGATAGCATGCCAAGTTTCATGAATTTCAGACGAGTTTTGTATTTGCTAGAATTTAAACAAAGTACCTCAATGTTTTGCCAGCAATCAACAATGCCCTGGTGTTTGAAATTCATTCCCATTTCTTGCATGAGACCTAAGCATGCACTCAAGGACAAAGGTTTGATTTTTCAACCAATTTATATGCACTGAAGCATGTGCATGTAGTTCAAATTTGAATTATTGACATAATATGTCTAGAAACCCCAGTTAATGTATAAAATGTCCAAACGAACCCCCAAAAATTGCAAAATTTAACACAACACTCTTGTTGTTCTATGTTGATGCTAGAAAAAATTTGAAAGCAATAAGAGGTAGCGGATATCATTTCGTCCCCGAAGGTGGGACATTCCCTACCGAAACCATCAGGCTTGTTGTGAGAAGCTCTAGTTTCTAAGAAGCTTATACCAAAACCTGCCCCAAATGGGACAAAAAAATTTACCACGGCATGTTGATGCCGCTCCATGATACCATGCCAAGTTTCATTAATTTCAGACAAGTTTTCAATTTACTAGAATTTAAAAACCAGGAATCTCAATGTTTGCGGTCGAGTGATGGTGGCAGGGTGTTTGACATTCATTCCCATTTCTTGCATGGGACCTAAGCATGCAACCAAGGACACAGATTTGAATTTTTCAACCAATTTATATGCATTAGAGCATGTGCATGTAGTTCAAATTTGAATTATGCACATAAATGCATCAAAAACTCAATTAATGCAAAAAAATGTCTAAATGAACCCCGAAAAATCCCAAAAATTGATAGAGCACTCTTGTTGTTCTATGTTGAAACTAGAAATTTTTTCAAAGCAATAAGAGGCAGCTGATATCATTTCGTCCCCAATGGTGGGACGTTCCCTACCGAAACCATGAGGCTTGTTGTGAGAAGCTCTAGTTTGTGAGAAGCTTATACACAAACCTGTCTCAAATGGGACAAAAAATTTACTACAGCATGTTGATGCCGCTCCGTGATAGCATGCCATGTTTTAAGAATTTCAGACGAGTTTTGGATTTACTAGAATTTAAAAACCAGGAATCTCAATGTTTGCGGCCGAGTGACGGTGGTAGGGTGTTTGACATTCGTTCCCATTTCTTGCTTGGGACCAAAGCATGAAACCAAGGACACAGATTTCAATTTTCAACCAATTTGTATGCATTAGAGCATGTGCATGTAGTTCAAATTTGAATTATGCACATAAATGCATTGAAAACTCAATTAATGCATAAAAATGTCCAAACGAACCCCGAAAAATCCCAAAAATTGACACAACACTCCTATTGTTCTATGCTGACACTACAAAACTTTTGAAAGCAATAAGGGGCAGCGAATATCGTTTCATCCCCAAATGTGGGACGTTCCCTACCGATCGAAACCATCAGGCTTGTTGTGAGAACCTTTGGTTTGTGAGAAGCATATCCCCAAACCTGCCCCAAATGGGACAAAAAATTTACCACGGCATGTTGATGACGTTCCATGATAGCATGCCAAGTTTCATGAATTTCAGATGAGTATTAGATTTACTAGAATTTTAAAACCAGGAATCTCAATGTTTGCGGCCGAGTGACGTTGGCAGGGTGTTTAACATTCATTCCCATTTCTTGCATGGGACCTAAGCATGCAACCAAGGACACAGATTTGAATTTTTAACCAATTTATATGTATTAGAGCATGTGCATGTAGTTCAAATTTGAATTGTGCTCATAAATGCATTGAAAACGCAATTAATGGATAAACATGTCAAAACGAACCCCAAAAAATCCCAAAAATTGACACAACACTCCTGTGATCCTACGTTGACACGAGAAATTTTTTGAAAGCAATAAGAGGCAATGGATATCTTTTCGTCCCCAAAGGTGGGACGTTCCCTACCAAAACCATTAGGCTTGTTGTGAGAACCTCTGGTTTGTGAGAAGCATATCCCTAAACCTGCCCCAAATGGGACAAAAAAATTACCACGACATGTTGATGCCACTCCATGATAGCATGCCAAGTTTCATGAATTTCAAATGAGTTTTAGATTTACTAGAATTTAAAAACCAGGTATCTCAATGTTTGCGGCCGAATGACGGTGGCAGGGTGTTTGACATTCATTCACATTTCTTGCATGAGACCTAAGCATGAAACCAAGGACACAGATTTGAATTTTCAACTAATTTATATGCATAGCATGTGCCTGTAGTTCAAATTTGAATTATGTACATGAATGCATAGAAAACTCAGTTAATGTATAAAAATGTCCAAGCGAACCCCAAAAACCCCAAACATTGACACACCACTCATGATGTTCTATGTTGACACGAGAAACATTTTGAAAGTAAGAAGTGGCAACATATACCGTTTTGTCCCCCAAGGTGGCACATACCCTACTGAAACCATCAAGCTTGTTGTGAGAGAAGCTCTGGTTTGCGAGAAGCTTATACCCACACCTGCCCCTAATGGGACAATATTTTTACAATGGCATGTCGCTGCCGTTCCATGATATCATGTCAAGTTTCATGAATTTCAGACGAGGTTTCGATTTACTAGAATGTTAAAAGCATGTATCTCAATGTTAGCGGATGAGCGACAGTGTCAAGGTGTTTGACATTCATTCTCATTTCTTGCATGTGGCCTAAGCTTGCAACCAAGGACAGACATTTGATTTTGCAACCCATTTTTACGAACTGGAGCATGTGCTTCAATTTTGAATTGTGCACCTGAAATGGCTAGAAAACCAATTTAATGTATAAAATTTCCAAATGAACCCTGAATAATTCCAATTTTTTATGACACACATATAGTTGCATGTTTACTGAAGATAAAAGGTCTAGCAATTCAAACACCATCCATTGCCGTTGTGACCCCATTATGTAATTCAAATTAAAATTCAAAATCAAGCAGATCCCACACAGTTTATTATCACCAACCATGTGAGATGCAGTACAAAATATCCTGGAGCACCGACGGTGTATAGTACGCCTATGGCTTACGCAAGAAGGTGCGTCGGCTACAGTCCACAGCCGGCGTGTCAAGCACACTAGATCGCTCCCAAAATATCATTTCAATGTTCAATCATCACCGTAGAAAGATGGGGACGTGGACCCGCATTGTGAGGGAAAATTCGGCGGCCCACTCCGCCGAGAGAGCGGCCACAGCCGCCATGCGCGTGCTAACAAGGTGCATGAGCACGGCTGCAAACTGTGACCGGGCGGCCAAGGCAGCCCAAATGGTTCTTGTTGCTTCTCAGGTGGCGGCAGCAACATCTGCCTCGGGGATAGCAGCTCGCAAGAGCGGTACAATAGCTGTCCATTCCACAGCGGCGGCCTTAGCCGTGATGGAGGCCGCCCACGAACATGTCGAGACCGCCCACGCCCAGCTCGTGGCGGTCACTGCACAAATCGAGAGAAGCTTCTCCGACAATGGTCGGCAACCCACAGCCGAAGAGTTGGCAATCGCTGAGAGCATTCGAGCAGCTGTCCGTTCCTCTGCTGCATACCTTGCAACGACGAAGCCATCCTAGCCCAGATCACGGTCGCCCATGCCCAGCTCATGGCGGCCTTTTCCAAAGAGATGGCAGACGCAGATGGCGAGATGCTTGCCGAATATGGTGTGATGGATGCCATGGAGCTCCTTCCCCAGGAGACCATCGAGCGCGAGCTAGACATGGAGAAGGCGACGAAGATCGACGAGCACCAGCCGTAGTAGTACTTGTCATGGAAATGTCACGGCAGATGTCCTGGTGCAAGGACTTAGTCGTGAGGCCAACACATCTATGTAGTAGCTTGAGAGGGGTTGGTCGGGACGAGAGACGCGAGGCGGATCAACACACAAGACAAGAATTTAGACAGCTTCGGACCCCGGGAAACATCATCCGGTAATAGCCCTACATGATGTTTGTGGCTAGATCTCACTATGCCCATGAGGAAGATGTTGTATCTCCGGCTCTCTTCTAGTTGGGTCTAGCCCTAGAGATTTTTTCTTGCCCCTCTTGGGGTGCCCTGCCCCTCCTTATATAGGTTGAAGGGGTGGTGTCGGTGTCAAAACCGGCGGATCTCGGGTAGGGGGTCCCGAACTATGCGTCTAGGCGGATGGTAACAGGAGACAAGGGACACGATGTTTTACCCAGGTTCGGGCCCTCTTGATGGAGGTAAAACCCTACGTCCTGCTTGATTGATATTGATGATGTGGGTATTACAAGAGTAGATCTACCACGAGATCAAGGAGGCTAAACCCTAGAAGCTAGCCTATGGTATGATTGTTGTAATTGTTGTTGTAATACGGACTAAAGCCATCCGGTTTATATAGACACCATAGAGGGCTAGGGTTACATAGAGTCGGTTACAATGGTAGGAGATCTACATATCCGTATCGCCAAGCTTGCCTTCCACGCCAAGGAAAGTCCCATCCGGACATGGGACGAAGTCTTCAATCTTGTATCTTCATAGTCTTGGAGTCCGGCCGATGATGATAGTTCGGCTATCCAGACACCCCCTAGTCCAGGACTCCCTCAGTAGCCCCCGAACCAGGCTTCAATGACGACGAGTCCGGCGCGTATATTGTCTTCGGTGTTGCAAGGCGGGTTCTCCTTCAAACTTCATGTACCTGCCGAATAGTGTCCGGCTTCCTTATAAATGTTGCGCTCCTTGGCTTCTACGTCCAATAATGGCCCTCTTCCACGTGTCGTACGAATGCAAAAAGCTAGGTTATTTTTACGTTTTACCCCCTAGTCGTGCGAACGAACCGCCTATAAGAGAGGCGAGGATCTAGATCCAACTCACACCATCCTCCTTTCGCAAGTACTCATCGAAGCGCTTCTGACAAAAATCAATTCCATCATGGATAGTCGACGCGGCTCCTCCTCTCGCGCTCCCAGCCCTCAGCCAGGAGATTGGGGGAGATGTTCAGTTCCACACAGCGAGCTAGTGACGCTCCAAACCGAGGGATATCTTCCCCCAGCCTTCATGGTTCCGGTTCGAGCAGGCGGAGAGCGTCCCCAACCCTTCCAAAGGAGAGCGGGTATGCTTCATCCCTTATCTAATAAGGGGACTCGGATTTCCCATACATCCATTTCTGCGGGAGCTCCTGGAGTACTACGGACTCCAGCTTCACCAACTTACACATGCCTCCATTCTGCACATCGCGGGCTTTGTAGCTCTTTGCGAGCTGTTCTTGGGCATCGAGCTCCATTTTGTGCTGTGGAAGAGATTGTTTTGCCTCGTACCCCGTTCTTATGAGGGGTCGATATATCAAGTGGGCGGAGCCGAAATATGGCGCATTGCCGGGACCGGATATCCATCCGGTACCCCGAAGAAGGCGTCCGAAGACTGGCCTTCGGAATGGTTCTATATAGAGGACGCCCCTCTGCCGGATCCAGTTCGGATCGGCCTCCCGGAGTTCAGCAACGCTCCTTTGAAGAAATGCCTGAGTTGGCGCCCGCGGAGCCCTCAACGGGAAGATGATGGGAGCGTCCATTATCTGATGGGCCGGATTAAGTTACTAGCCCACTCCGGATTGACCATGATTGGAGTCATGGCCACGTGCATCATGCGAGGAGTGTAGCCGCTCCAATATAGGGCCACCCCATGTGGAATTTCAACGGGGAAGACGACGCCACCCGTCATGGCCGCAAAGGGCCGGGATCGGCCGCCGATCTGGTAAAGATCATGTCCGGCTTGTACAAGGGGGAGAAGGAGGACTTCCTCCGCATGAGTCCATTGAATAGATTCTCCATGAATAACCCTCGGAGCTGGGTAAGCGGACGCTTGTCTATCCGATCCATATTTCCAAAGTCAAGTGTCTTACTTTGTGATTTTGACGCAGGAGCTGCGTCGGGATGTGGAGGGCATACAAAGCCTGGCTCCACAGCCCGAGGATCCGGGACGATCCCTTGATCCGGCCTCCGAAGAGGATCCGGACATAAAGGTGGAGCTGATTGACGGGGTGTTCCACCAACTTAGCATGGACAATGCTCTAGTCGCCATTACGGCTGACTACCCCGGTTTATCTCCGGCTTCCCAGGTGACTATGACCGGAGTCCTGACACCATCATTTGATCCATGCTCATTTCTGACCATCATATACCGATGGTGCATCGCAGGAGGCGCCTTTAAGGCGGGAAGCCGAACCCGCGGCGGATGACCGACAGGGGTCAGTTCAGCCCAGCAGGCGGAAGAGGAGTGCGGCGCGAATCGAAACATCGCTGCAACAGTACGGCGCACCGCCGTTTTTAAGGGAAAGATCCCTAGGAGGTATATTAACGCTCATGACTTTTCCAGGAGAAAGAGCGCTCGCCGGACAGTGTCCGGAGAGGTTGCCAATCAAGCCTCCGCCAGCCATGCTCCAACGCATGGTCCGGAAGGGGAGGCAAACAGGAGGCATGAGCCGGATGCTACTCCAATGGAGGGTGCCGACAGGTTGTCCGCCACCAGGTCTGAGGTGGAGAGCGCCATGAATCACAGGCGTCGCCGGACAGTTCTTCGTGACGCGTGTAATGCCTTTAACGCGGGAGACGCGCATCTCTGCGCCGCTCAAGATGGTTTAACCAGAGCCACGGAGCAGTATGTGAAGGACATACGGGTAAGGCATTTTAATAGTTATATATGCCAGTAGCCCCCGAGACTTAAAATAGTTAAAATAACTGATTTAAGGATCATTTGTTATGCAGGATCTTACAGAGAAGAATACCCACCTGTCCCAGGAGCTTCAAGAGTGCAAGGCCCAACTTGAGGCCGCACTGACCGCCACAGGGGGAGCTACAGAGACCCCCTCTGGTAATACATACTTCGAAAAGATAAGTAGTTAATAAAGTGCGGCGTGTGCGTAAATCTGAAAATAATATTGCAGAGGGTGCCGGACTAGATCCGGACGAGCGACAGCTATTGCGCCAGCTGAAGGCCGGCGAGAGGGTGCTGATGAAGGTGCGGCAGGAGAGGAATAAGCTCCAAGATGCCCACACCCAGCTGGGAGAAGAGCTGAAAGGTGTTCGGGCCCAGCTGTCTGGCTCCGTGAAGGAGAATCAGCGGCTTCGTCGCGGCATTTATAGTAAGTGCTTGAGCAAACTCCTTTGAAAAGAAGAGTTCAGCGAGGAAGTCGATTGACAAAAATGTGTCGTCAGGTGTGCTCACAGGTTGTCCTGTGGAGGAAATGCCCGGTTCAACGGGTGACCAACTCCCCGAGCTGATGCAACTGTACGAACATGTTCGGCAAGCGATGAGTAGCGTCGCCCAGGCCTTATGGACGTCTGTCTCTTTACCCGAAAGCCTTGAAGGGCTTGCCGAGAAGCTTCAGGGGGCACGACAGCGCTTCCGTTTGTGGAAGATATCGACCTGTCGTCAAGGCGCCAGGGAGGCCTGGGCCATGGTGAAGACGTGGTACAAGAAGGCGGATCCAAACCACATGGCCGAGGTCGGACCTGTGGGGCCCGATGGGAAGGAGATCCCTGTGAGCTTAATGTACGGCCAAGTAGAGTTGGCCGCTAAGTATTCCCAACAGGACTGTAAATTAGACAGCCTGTTAGACGGGATTGAAGAGGAGTACAATCAGTCAATTTGACAATGTATTTTTAAAATGACATGTAAAATGCTTTCTAGCCGGATTGTAGATCGTTTGTCTTTGCCGACCTTTTCGCTTCAACCTCGGGACCCTAGAGTCCGGAGTGTGTCCGAATACCTTCTCAGTTATGAAAAAACCGGGGCATGCATGGAGACCAGGCGTAGGGGTCATTAGTGCTTCATCAGACAAGTGCCCAACTAGTTATGTTGTATTACATGGTTAGTAAGAAACATCTTCCAGCGAGAATAGTTCTGTTAGGGGTTCCTTTCCCTGGGAGGCATGCCCTAAGGTGCATGTCCGTACTGCAAAGAGAGCAGAAAAGGCATCTGGGGGCAGATAAGTTAAATAAGTAATAAATCATCTTTCAAGTCACCGACCGAATATTCCCTTAAGAACGCTAGCTTTTGGCTTCGCCCAGTCTGAGGTACACATCCGGCTGACCCGGCAGTAACAATCGCAGAGGTGCTCCCTTTACCTCCTAGCCGAACAATCGGGAACGTAGGGGTAAGCACAGGAGCCAGGCAACCCAGCTTGGCCAAAACTTAAGTCATATCGATGCATAAAATGGTGAATAAAAGGTACATGCGGAAGTATGACACGTGTGTTGGGCATGAAGCCCGTATAAATGTGCTTCTGTTTAAAGAAGCCCCCAGGTATAATGAGTGCTAGAAGCACATCAAGTGTGTGCGAACGATGCGCAAATCAGCCTATCAAAGGCTTTTACTAAAAAAAAGTGGGAAGAAGGAGGGGTACAAGAGACAGTGAAAATGTAAAAGGTGGACGGAGGAGGGAGACGAACTCTGAGTCCGGTGCTAGGCGTAGAATCTTCGGAGACGGGCTGCGTTCCATGGGTTCGGCTCGAGTCGGTTGTCAGATGCGTTACGTAGACGGTATGCTCCGCCGGTCAGGACTTGGTCGATGATGAAGGGACCTTCCCATTTAGGCTTAAGTTTGTCCTTTTTCTTGTCCGGCAGGCGTAGAACAAGTTCTCCAACATTGTAAGTTTTGGCCCGTACTTCTCTGCTTTGATATCTTCGAGCCTGCTGCTGATAGAATGCGGAACGAGCTTTTGCCAATTCCCGCTCCTCCTCTAAGGCGTCCAAACTGTCCTGCCGATCCAACTCGGCTTCTCTTTCTTCGTACATGCGCACGCGAGGTGAGTCATGAATTATATCGCAGGGCAGAACTCTCCTCTGCGCCGTACACCACAAAAAATGGTGTGAATCCGGTAGTGCGGTTTGGCGTGGTCCGCAGCCCCCAGAGTACGGAGTCGAGCTCCTCTACCCAGTGCGTGTTAGATTCCGTGAGGGACCGCACTAGTCTGGGTTTGATGCCGCTCATGATTAGACCGTTTTCCCGTTCGACTTGACCGTTAGTTTGGGGGTGATAGACTGAAGCATAGTCGAGCTTGATGCCCATGTTTTTGCACCAGAGTTTAACCTCGTCGGCCATGAAATTCGTGCCGTTATCAGTGATGATGCTGCGGGGGACACCATAACGGTGTACTACCCCGGATATGAAGTCTATCACGGGTCCGGATTCGGCCGTTTTAACTGGCTTGGCCTCTATCCATTTGGTGAATTTTTCCACCATGACCAATAGGTATTTTTGCTTGTGGGTTCCCCCTTTAAGGGGTCCAACCATATCAAGCTCCCAGACCGCGAACGGCCAGGTGATGCGTATAGTTTTGAGGGCGGTGGGTGGCATGTGGCTTTAATTAGCAAAGAGCTGGCAACCGACGCATCGTTGGACTAAGTCCTGAGCGTCTGCCCAGGCGGTCGGCCAATAAAATCCAGTACGGAAGGCCTTGCCTACAAGGGCCCGGGCTGCGGCGTGGTGCCCACTGAGTCCGGCGTGAATTTCAGCCAGGAGATTTCGCCCTTCCTCTTTGGAGATACACCTTTGAAGGACTCTGGTTGTGCTTTTCTTATAAAGTTCTCCCTCGTGGACCTTATAGGCTTTAGATCGCGAACTATGCAGTGGGCCTCATTTTGGTCTTCGGGGAGTTCCTGCCTAGTTAAGTAGGCTAGGAATGGTTCCGTCCACGGGGCGATTACTGCCATTATTTCGTGGGCTGAGGGTGTTTATTTCATTGGCTGAGCCACCGACTGTGTCAGAATGTTCCGTGTTGGGTGGCGCGGTTAGTTCCGGGTTGCTATTTCTGGACTCCTCTTCCCATAGTACGGATGGCTTAAAGAGCCGCTCCAGGAAGATGTTTGGAGGGACGGCGTCGCGGTTTGCGCCGATGCGTGCCAACACGTCGGCTGCCTAGTTGTTGTCCCGGGCTACATGATGGAATTCGAGTCCTTCGAACCGAGATGACATTTTTAAGACGACGTTACGGTAGGCTGCCATTTTCGGATCCTTGGCGTCAAAGTCTCCATTTACTTGGGATATTGCGAGGTTTGAATCCCCGCGGACCTCTAGGCGTTGAATGCCCATGGAGATGGCCATCCGGAGACCATGTAGAAGGGCCTCGTATTCGGCTGCGTTGTTGGAGTCCGTGTACATTATTTGAAGTACGTATTGGACTGTATCTCCGGTTGGGGACGTCAAGAAGACGCCAGCCCCCAAGCCGGCCAACATTTTAGAGCCGTCTAAGTGCATAATCCAATTGGAACGTGACTTCCTCGGACCTGTAGTTGTCCGGCGAGCCGAACACCACATCTAGTGTGATTTTTCCTGTGCAGCGTACTTCCCGACTAGGGATTATTCCTCTAAAGGTTGTGCTACTTCGCTCAACGCGGCTCCAGTCTATTTCCATTTTTTGGAGAGTTTCCTCGTAGATGAGGTTTAATCCGCCGCCGCCATCCATCAGTACCTTGGTAAGACGAAAGCCGTCCACTATGGGACTGAGGACCAATGCGGCTGGTGCTCGGGCTGTTCGGAATTTAGGTTCGTCGCTGGCATTGAAGGTGATAGCCGTGTCGCTCCATGGATTTGCTGTTGCTACTTGGTAGGCTTCAGCGAAGCTGCGGATTGTTCGTTTCCGCATATTATTTGATGCGAAAGTCTCAAAGACTGTTGATACCGTACTAGTACTGTTGGGCTGGTTTTCCGGGGCTAGAAGCCCTTCGCCACTTTTTGCCACCTGCCGTAGTATCCAACATGCCCGGAGGCTATGTGTTGGAGTGGCGCCTTCTGCATTATGGATTTTGCAGGGTCCGCTGAGCCATCCCTCTAGTACGGTTCCGTACCCTTTGGGGGGTTTTTGCTTTTTGATTTTTGACCCAGGTGCTTGAGCATGGTGCACCTTTTTATTCCGGACTAAGGTTGTGTTTAGGGCCGGATTGTCCCAAAATCTAGTTTCGGTTTTCCAGGCACTCTCCATTGCACAGTATTTTCGCACTATGGTCGCCAGGTCGGTGAAGCGTGTGACCTTGCAACGACTTATGGCGTTCATAATTCCCTTGTCCGTGCAATTATTGCAGAAAATAGAGATTGCGCTTTCCTCATGGCAGTCCTTTATCCTGTCCATGACCAGGAGGAATCTGGCCCAGTAATGATGTACTGTTTCATCAGGCTCTTGCCGTATTTGGGATAGATCGCTTGTGTTTGGGTGGGAGGGTGGAACTAAATTCGGAACCCCACCCCATCTGAGGCTCAAAGGCCGAGGAATTTCCGGATTTGGAAGCTTGGATTGCTGGAGGTCGTCCAACGAATCTAGTCTGTTGCCTGACTTTAGGTTCAGTACTCGATTGACGTCCATCCCTCCGCGGGAATACGGCATGGAGGGATCGGGAATCCGGATATAACTAGTTCTTAACATAGGGGAAGAGTCGCCGCGTTGTTCTTCTACCGCAGCAATATGGTGGGTAGCCTGGGGAGAGTTAATTTCTCTCAGATCGGTTTTAAGCCCAATCCTGATCGTAGTTTGTAGTGACTCCCATGGCGGCGATGCGATCCAAGAGCTCGTTTACGGAAGAGAGCTCCATCGGATCCAGCTGCTCGGCGAATTCCGAGTTGATGCGAAGATCGCTTTTGATGACCCGAGAGGTCATCGTCGAAGCGGTGGCCGAACAGGCAGTCATAAGGAAACCGCCTAGCCGGATAGCTTGACCGGCGGCCAAAGCTCCTTTGGCAATGGTACCGTCTTTAAAGACGGGAGGTTGCATCCTTCCTGATTGCGACGGCACATAGGAACTCTCAATGAAAGCACCAATGTCGGTGTCAAAACCGGCGGATCTCGGGTAGGGGGTCCCGAACTATGCGTCTAGGCGGATGGTAACAGGAGACAAGGGACACGATGTTTTACCTAGGTTCAGGCCCTCTTGATGGAGGTAAAACCCTACGTCCTGCTTGATTGATATTGATGTTGTGGGTATTACAAGAGTAGATCTACCACGAGATCAAGGAGGCTAAACCCTAGAAGCTAGCCTATGGTATGATTGTTGTAATTGTTGTTGTCCTACGGACTAAAGCCATCCGGTTTATATAGACACCGGAGAGGGCTAGGGTTACATAGAGTCGGTTACAATGGTAGGAGTTCTACATATCCGTATCGCCAAGCTTGCCTTCCACGCCAAGGAAAGTCCCATCCGGACACGGGACGAAGTCTTCAATCTTGTATCTTCATAGTCTTGGAGTCCGGCCGATGATGATAGTTCGGCTATCCGGACACCCCCTAGTCCAGGACTCCCTCAGGTGGGTTACATGTGGAGTCCTATTAGGATTAGGACTAGTCTATTACAAGTGGAGTCATAGTCTTGCTTCCTTTGTAAGGGAATATTCCTTACGCTTTCCTCTTAAGCCGGCCCATCGTAACATAAGCCGGCCTTCTGGGCCTTGGGCCTAGTCTTCTATCTGACCCGCCATCAGGGCCATTAGTGAGTCGTCGGGCTCGTGAGTTCGTGAGACCAGTGAGTCGCCAAGTGTCAGCCGGGTCTCTGGTGAGCCGCCAAATCCGGCCGGTCATATTTCTGGTCGGGTGATACCGCGGGGTATATCCCCGACAGTAATCTTTGTTTTGTTTAATTAAGAGTGATGGTCTTTAATTTGTTAGAGTAATGTTTAGACCAGCTAGCTCTGTTTAATTGCTGAACTTGCTCGATTAAGAAGTGTGGGTGTACTATAGTCTCCTCTATGTACCCAAATTATGCAATGACGTGGATGAGCACTGTAACCAGGGAAATTGGAACCAAAATTTTTGCCGTTCAAACTCATCATACACGGGATAAACTATCTGAATTGTTTGTGATGTTCACATATCGTACACAGTTCTGAATAAGGGCCTTGTCTGATGACACTTTGCGCGTCATTTTTTTCCCTGGAGCGATTCCAAATGTTCGTCTTTCGCAAAAATATCTACCTCCCCGCCCCTCCCCCTTACCAAAAGCCACATTTCCCCTGTTTTTCTGCCTTCCTTTCCAAGTTGAAACCTTCACTCCTTGCTTGCAGCGCTGCCCCCTTGCCGGCGACCCTCCTTCACACTGCTCAGCCTCGTTTATCCAGGCAGGTAATCCACACCAGACCCCCACCCTCCTCCTCCTTCCACATCGCACATGCCCTGACCGCCAGCGCGACACCTTCCACCCAAATCATCGACCCCTCCACCAAATAAGCGCCGCCCTAAGCCATGGTGCACGCAGTATAGCCAGGAGCTCAAGGAGCATTTGGCAGCAGAAAAGCAAATCATGGACGCACGTGCGGATGAGGTCGCGATGGATACCATTCGTGTGGACCCCCAGATCTTGGAGGAGCACCTTTCCATTTGCTAGCTATGCCGGTTAAGCATTCTCGGTTTACCTGTTGCATGTGCTGCTCCTGCCTTTCCTTATCAAATTCTAGTGAATTGTGCTATCTAATTTTACCATGCAATTTGTTGCTTCTGTGTATATGTTCTATATGTCATGCAGTGTGGTGCTCACTTATTAACTGTTTGGTGAATTAGCTGTCATTTTCATGTAACTATTTGGTTCAATTCTGCAAATGTGATGTTCAATTCTTCAGGCTCCAATTTTGTATTGTCTTCCATCTGAGAAATAAATCGAATTTGGTTGTACTAAATACATGAGAAACAAATACAATTGCTATATTTCCAAGTTGTTAAGCATGCTTGGTTCGGTTAACTGTCTGATCTTCTATTAGGAGTATGTTATCTTGTGCAATGTGGTGCTCAGTTAATGTTTGGTTTATTTGTTGTGGTGTTTAGTTAACTGCTTGGCTCAATTCTGCAATGCGATGTCCAACTGTCGTGGGTGGAATTTTGTATTGTTGTGCATGTGAGGAATAAATCGAATTTGGCTGCACTTAATACATGAGAAACATATACAAGTGCTATATTTCCTAGTTCTTAATCATGCTTGGTTTGGATAAATGGGTTTTCCATGTGGCTTGAATTAATCTGATGAATTTGCAATGTGCTTATTTTTAATCAACATATTTTACTAATAGCATGTGAACCCTTACTTAACCTGATGACTAACTACCTTATATGTGTTGCAGGGAAACAATGGGAAGCACTGAGGTTTACAATCGAGGTTAGCACATCCATGGTCTGTTGTCTAATAGCACATTATTGTGCAATTGCATGAACCATTCTAATATTTAGGTTTTTAACAATTTGGTCTTGCACATGTTGCTCCTGCTCTCAAAGGTTCTGACCCACTGTTTGACCCTTTTTGCATATGGGGAAATGAGTTGTCCATGAATATCAATCAATTCAAGACACTTAGAAAGATTGTTAGGATAAAGAAATCAGCGACAAAAAACAACAAGATCCTTGTCTGCATAATGAAGAAGACATCAGTTCACTACAACATGTTACTAACTATTATACCTTGCCTTTTTTTATTCATCTGCCCCATTTCCAATATAGAGAAGATATTTATGCACATCTTTATTTTCAGGCCTTTCCAAAGCAGTTCATTGATGATTACCTCTCAAACCACATCTATGGTCAAGAGGCGAGGAAGGTTTTCATACAGCACCCACAGTTCAATATTGAAGTGTTTCTGAAGAGGATGAAGAATGGACGGTCAATCATGCACAGGCACTGGCCTAAAGTTGCAAAGACCTTCAACATCAATGAAGGCTCAATATTTGCCTTCCGCTTCAGCAGTTTTCCCGATGAGATGCATCTGTCTATGTACCGTCTATGATGCTAATTTCGAAAGGTTCTAAATGTTGCATGTGAAACTTGGTGCTGGTGCAATTGTGTAATGGGGTAGCTGAGTGCTGAAGATATATCATGTTGTGCTCTGATTTATTTCAATTATGAAATCCTGCTTCCTCAATATGGGAATGAAATATATTATGTGTCTAATATGAATGTCAATTAGATTAATAAATGGATTATTAGTAATAGGGCAATTAGCCTGCTAATGGCAAATTAGTCTGCTAATTGGTTTTTGCTATTGCAAATGGTTATTGAGAAAATACCGTGGGCGTTGACTTAAGGCAACGCACACAGTTTTTAGGAATAAACCGTGTTGGATCGATGAACAATCACACACGACATTCTCTTCAAAACTGTTTGCTTTAGGCCACCTTGCGCAAACGTTTACCGCATAAAAACTATGTGTGATGGATAGCCTTTGTCACACAGTTTCTTCTACGCACCATGTGTGATGCATTTAGTAACGCAAACGAAAAAATTGTTAATATTGTGTGCAATGGGAACGCTATCACAAACGATTTAACGGAGAAAATTGTGGTGATGTACCTACGAACGGAAACGTTTTCCTTGCAGGGACTGTGTGCGATGTATATACGAACAGAAACATTTAGCGGGGACTGACTCTGTGGGATGTACTTACGTCCGGAAACGATTTCGCATGTATAATTGTATTTTTTGAGCACTGTTGTACGTATAACCGTATTTTCTCGCTCGCGGGTCGCACACGACCTCATTTTGCCAAGCGTGTGTGACAGGAGGGCATATCCTCGACGGTTTCTGGGTCATGTGGGAAGGACCCCCCCTATCGCCCACACTCACTAGGTGACGGTTCCGACCACCGTCGCGGAAAGGGGTAAAAACCGTTTGTATAGCACCTCATTGTACCAGTGAAATCTGTCACAAATATTCATTAGGTTGTGAGGGCCAAGGCAGAGAAAGACAAGAACCTGATGCAGCAGGAGAGGAACAAACTGTTTCAAGAGAGGGACCAATTACTGGCAGAGAGGGATAGCTTGGTGTTGTAGAGAGATCAACTAAAGCAGGATAAAAAGAAGTTGGAATACATGATTGGTGATTTATTCAAGCATAAGGAGGATACAAAGGGCAAGAAAGGAAGCTGAAGGAGATGATGGATGAGTTTGAGTAATTAATTCTTGGTGTAATGCTAAATTATTTCGTGGCACTTCCATGAATTTGAGTAACTTGTAGTTTGACTAATTTGAGTACTTTGTGTGCTGAAGTTTGTGAGTTACCTGAACTGTTCAGTTATCTAGTGAACCAGTTATGGATGCAGTATTCTAATTAACCTTATCCAGTTAGTGTTCTTGAATTATAATCACTCTTGTTGCTGAGTTAACTGAATTTTTTTAGTTAACTAAATTCTTTCAGTTAACCTATTCTGGTGCAATGTAGCATATAGGCCTACAGAACAGTTGCATTTTTTTGGAAAGTTGTAGCTACATACCACACCATAAATGGCACACCATGGCAACATAATAATAGATTACAGCAACAACAAAATTGAAGCTCACTCAATAGAATTCAGCTAATAACAAAATTCAATAAGATCAAAGTTGACATGCAGATTCAGTGATATGACAGCCCATGTCATCTCAGTAACATGCAGATTCAGTTCTTGCAAATTCAGTTAGCACCTAATTATAATATTTAATTACAAAAAGGG
Organism: Triticum timopheevii; assembly: GCA_963921465.1. Taxonomy (NCBI): domain Eukaryota; kingdom Viridiplantae; phylum Streptophyta; class Magnoliopsida; order Poales; family Poaceae; genus Triticum; species Triticum timopheevii. The sequence continues at coordinate 455,508,665 of OY997262.1, read as the reverse complement.
CAATCTGTGCCATGGTTTTCCATAAAAAAAGTGGGCAATGTATTGCCACATTTTGCCATAAAAAAAGAGGCAATGTATGCCACAGTTTGACATAACAAAAAAGGCCAGTTTATGAGTTACATAAGAATAGGCCTTATCAAAAAAATGGCACTCAGAACTGCCACTAGATCAGGCAGTAGGAAAATCATTAGGAGGAGCATTGAGGTCAGGAATCTGACTGCCCATGTCATCTCCAAACAGCAGCCACCATGCCCTCTCACCTACATTTCCTCCTCTTCCTCTCCCTGCATCTTAATTTCCTTCTCTCCCTATCCCTGCATCTGCATGTCTTCCTCCTCTCCCTCTCCATGCATGCACATTCCTACCTCCTCTCCTCTCCTAGCTTCTGCATTTGCTCCTCTCCCTCTCCCAACTTCTGCATTTGCTCTTCTCCCTCTCCCAACTAATGCATTTGCTCCTCTCCCTCTCCCAACTTCCGCACTAGCTCCTCTCCCTCTCCCAACATCTGCACATGCTCCTCTTCCTGACCGTGCATCTGCACTGGCACCTCTTCCTGGACCTGAGACTGCACTTGCTCCCCTTCCTCTTTTTGCATTTGGATTTCCCTCTCTTCTGCCTCTCCTTTTCTTCCCTCTTCCCCTGTCATCTTCACTTCTTGCCCTTGTCTGCCTAGCAATATTCATTTCTATAGTGATCCTGGGTTGTGGTATTTTAGCCCCAGCAGCAACAACAAATGAAGATAGCTCGGGCAGTGGGCTGTGGACCCTTTGAGGAGCTCTTCTTGCTCTTTCCCTGTTAGCCATGTTAAAAACCATACTGGTTGGTGACTCACTAGGATCCAACCTAGGATCTGGCCTGTTTGGAAAGATGTTCTGCAAAGGAAACAAGGTAATTCTTCAGTTAAGCTCAATTTTGGTAGTTAACCACATTTCATCAGTAGAGGCAACTGTAAAAAATGAGATGCAACTAAAGCATACCTGAAGAAATGTTGGGTCATCATAGTTCTCATCAACCAGCTCTAATCCTTCTGCAATTAGTGCTTCCTGCCATCTGTAGTGCCCCTTCCTATTGTGGTCAGCTCTGCCACAAATTGAGCAGTGCATTGTCACACCTTTTTTGTTCAAATATCTAACACCATTCTCGCTCTTCTCTTCTGGTGTTTTCTTCCTATTTTTCTTTGGCCTTCCGAACTGTTTAGTGAAAACTGGTGGATATACTTTGTAACCATTCTGTTTCTCCCAATGCTTTGGATCTCTAAGTGGAACCAGAGTGTATCCATATGCTTTCAGATAATTCTCCACAGTGTAGCAGTCATGAACCATTGTCTCAGAGTCAATTCTCTTCTCCCTGCAGCATGTTATACACTGACCACATGGTACTCCAGATAGCTGCTATCTCCTGCAGTCACAAGTGTGCAAGCACAAGTCAACTGTATAGCTAGAGTTACCAGACTGAACTCTGAACAATTGTTGGCCAGCTTCTGAGACATGGCAATTAGCAGCAAACTCAGTGTTCTTGTATAGCTTCTTCTTGATCTTTGGGCATATTCTCTGCCCTGACCACTTCTCTATTGCCTCTCTCTGTTTACTCACTAGACTTTGCATAATCTTGTAAAAAAATTATTCCAATATTTACAATACTGCCATCTCTCTACCCTCCAGAATGTAGCTGCAACAAATGGTATGGAATAATGTCATAGGATGTTTCAGCAATATAACAAAAATAATACATAGTAAGTGGTATGGTACTTCATAAACTGTTGCAGAGGATTTACCTGTTAAATACTTCAGAGTTATTGTTCAGCAGAATATCACACTTAGAAAAAACGCTGAAAAAGCTTAACACCATGTCTTTGGATCAAGTCTTTCAGTCTAGTGGAAGGCAGGTGAGCTGTGTCCATCCATTTTCTCACAGTTCTGGCTCCACTGCACCCTGTTTGTAGATCTTGCAATGGCCCACAGATCTTGCTTCAACAACTCTCCTTTGTGCTTCTCATTGAAATTCTTATAAATATGCCTAACACAAAACCTATGCTCAGCATCTGGCTAGATTTTTTGAACAACATTGATCAAACCTTTCTGCTTGTCACTCAAAATATTGAAAGGAGCAGTATTTGTGATGTTAAGGTCATCTCTCAAACTAGTGAGAAACCACTCCCAAGAACTTGTGCACTCTACTTCTACCCAACCCATTGCATGGGGAAAATGCAGTCATTAGGATCAATACCTACAGCACTAAGCAACACTCCTTTAAACCTAGTTTTCATGTGACAACCATAAATGAAAATAATAGCCCTGCACCCCTTGAGCCACCCCCTTTTACATGCATCATAAGACCAATATAGAGTTTTCAGACAATTCCTGCCCAGTGGGAAATCTTTGTCTTTAACAACCTCACTTGACACAAGAAATGTAGACCCAGGGTTGGTACTCCTCAACTCATGACCATAATCCCAAAGCCTACTGAACCGCTCTTCTTCATCACCATGGATCTCCTTAAGTGTTGTTGTTCGTGCCCTAGCTAGCTTCCATCTGTTAGGGGTGACATGAAATTCCTTGGTGATCTTTCTTGAAAATGTACCTAGTGACATCTTCTGGTCATCTCTGAACTCATCTATGAAATACTTGCACAGGAATTTTGTTGTTAGTGACCTTAACTTCCATGTCTTCTGGCATCTATGTTCTCCATAGTAAGTCTTGATGACAAATCCTCCTGCCATGTTGTCGTTGCTAGCAAATAGGTACCATGGGCAACCATTTTCACAAACTGCCTCAAGTCTCCTCTTGTCATTCTTTATCTTCTTGGTCTGCACTTTGTTTCTAACTGAATATGCAGTCAGTGCATGTCTTAGCTCAACCACATCAGCAAATACCATCCCTACTTTAACCACAGGGGAAATCATGTCCTCCTTTGCATTGAAAGCTTTAAACTTGTACCTAAATTCATCTACTTGCTCGGTTGATAAGTTCAGATCTTCATCCTCAAGCAAATAGTCAGGCTCAACATCTTCCTCCTCTTGCTCAACTTCTTCATCAACATCAAAGTCAATGTTGTCATCATAAAGATCATCATCACCATCATCTATGTCATTATCACTGTCACTGAAATCAGAATCTGAAACAACTACATCTTCCATAACTGTTTTCCCATCTTCAGTTAGCATGTTGTGCTCAACTCCTCCATCAGCAAACTCTATGGGCCTGTTCCATTTGCTGCAATCTCTGACAAGGGATCTTCCACAAATACTGAAATTAGGCTATGGGAAGAGGATCCACTTGCTGCTGCAAAACTTGATGTTGTTGTTGTCAAAGACAGGGGAAATGTGCACACCAAATCAGACCTGAAGTTGCTGATGAAATCTGTATGGTCAACCATGAGTACAAGCATTTTATGCTCAGGACTAGCTCTGATCATATGCTGCACATCATCATCACATCTAATTCTGATCAAACCATCTGCGATTGGTTTATTTGGTTTGCACTAGTAAATGATGTGCTCAATCACAGGATATCCCAACCAAAGCAAGTGTTCTTCAAGGAATGCATAGGAGAAAGTGTCAGAGTCAACATAGTCCAGCACCTCAACAGAAGGGTTCCAGTACTCCAGCTTACTGATTGGGCCACAGAAAATTCCACCATGCTCAAGTTCCAGTGTAAAAAAGGACTACCTACCCTTTCTCCATTTGCTGCATCACACACTGCATCCAAAAAAAGATGCATCAGTTGAGAAACAATATTCAGTTAACTGGATATTAGGTTGATAGAAAATATTCAATTAACAAGATGCATCAGATTTAATAAACTACAACAACTTAAGGTTCAGTTAACTCAATCTTTTAGTTAACTACAGTAAGCTGAAAATATTCAGTTAACTACAGTAACTGAAAATATTCAGTTAACTACAGTACTGAAAATATTCAGTTAACTACAGTATCCGAACATATTCAGTGAACTACAAATAACTGAACATATTCCATGAACTAAAGATAAACTAACCATAAATGAAATACAACATTACCAAAACCATTCAATTGATTGAAACTTCACTGCACAAACCATTAGCATTACCAAAACTAAACTAACTGGTGTAACAATTTGGCCCACTTTATACTCTATACAAAACAACAAAAAAGAGTTTAATTTAACCACACAAACATATGCATAAGTAGAGTAAAAGGTAGAGCATAACTACAAGCCAACTAAAAGGCATGATCATCTAATTTATCCGCCATAAACCCTAGCTCTCATGTCGAACCAAAACCTAAAATCATCGACTGAAACCCTAGCTCTACTTCGCCATACATGACCCTACGCAAGAAACAACACTCACTAGTGCAGAACCGGGCTTTAGCGCCGGTTCGTAACGGCCTTTAGTGCCGGTTCGGCAACTGGCACTAAAGAGTGGGGACTAAAGGTCCCCTCCCCCCCCCCTTTAGTATTGGTTCGTCACGAACCGGCGCTAAAGTACCACCACGTGGCACGAGCCAGTCCCTGGTGCGTGTAGGGCTTTAGTACCGGTTGGTAACACCAACCGGTACTAAATGTTTGGGTGTTTTTTCCTTTAATTTTGTGTTTTCAATTTAATTTAGTGATTGTTTTACATTATAATGAGTTGTCAAATCATTAGGTGAAAGTATCGCAGATTAGTTTCAACTGGATGCATGTGGATTAGCTATAGCTAAGTGATCAAGTATATACTTGATCACTTAGCTAGGATCCATCCAGCTGAAACTAATCTACGATTTCTTTCATTAAATGATATAATAACTCATCATCATCATCATCATCATATTAATATAAAAACTCTTGCATCATGTATATCATCAACATCAGTATATATACTAGCTAGCTAAAAATCATCATAGTCGTCATTATCACTATTTAATCATCATAGTCATTACCGCTATCTAATCACCACCAACACTAGCTTAAAGAAGAAACATTCACTTGTACCAGAAGCAAAAATATAATCGAGTTCAACATGATGCATGGTCATGATATTATAAGCGTTCATAACACCACAAAAGCAAATCACTCTTTGAGATTAAGTTCAAGACGAAGAACACAGACATGAGAGGACAAGTACTAAGAGCATGAACTAGCTACTCCTGCTGCTCTCTCTTAGGTAAAATAGCATAGAACATGTATAGCTCTCCTGATTCATCATACTGGAGCATGAAGATGAACCTGTCTCCTAATCGTGGGCTGCGCTTCTCATTGCTGCCCCCTAGTACTTCTCTGCGATCGTTGACAATTTTCCTCCAATCTTTGACTATTAAGCATTCATCGCTTCTAGAAATCATGAATACACTCATGTGCAATGCAGGATATCTTGGCTGTAAGCTAACAATTGTCATGCGACCTTTAGTCTCGATCCACTGAGGCACAACTGTCATCGGGAGTCCCTGTTGAAGAACATCGTATAGTAATTAATATACTTAACAATGAAAGTTTAGCAAAAAAATTATGTATGCAAAAGATGCACTGATGAGGAAAAATAGTAAAAATCTTACCATCATTCCTAAATAGATGTGACCATAGTTCAATACGATCACTATTGGTCGCACGTTTTGAGTACTAACATTTCTAAGTGCAGGAAGAAAATTTGTCTTGACAGTATGAAGATCCTCAAGCCATGAAACATAATGACTTATCTCCTCGCAGTTTAGTTTAGCTCCGGGACAGTAGTAGGTCCTGTCTACCAAGCGCTGGACATGTTTGCTTGAATGGAAATAAGCTGTCAATAGAAATTAGTTGTCAGCTATTTTTGAATAAACAATATCAAAGACATAAATATGGTTGAGAAGAACTCACATAATGGTAGAACTGGAGGCGTCTGCACATCAAACCAGATGTCTCTATTACCTTCAATATCATCTTCCGGACGAATATCAAAGGTGATAACCATATCAGGCTCAAATGCATAAGCCTTGCATTGTGCTTGCCAAGTTTTGCATTCAAAATAGGTGTACGTGGCTGCATTGTATACTTTGACGTTGAAAGTATAACCATGCTTAGTTTTCAGGTAAACTCCCTTTACCTCCATAGTTTCCATAGCATTGAAACCTATTTTATCCAAGACAAAAATTCTTGCATGGTAGGGGATGCGCTAGTAGAATAGTGAAAATTAAAAATTATAAGTTGAAGCAAATGAAGCATATATAAGTTATGCTTAATTACGAAAAAAGACTTGTCGTTGTGACTTACTGTATCGAATTCGAAGGTCTCATCCAGCTTGATGCTGAATCGCCTATCATCAACAAGGAAATTTCTGTCGCACAAGCCGCGCTGGTCTTCACAGTATTCGCACATAATGAAAAAAAATCGTCGTCAGACGACATTTCCTATGTTCATATAGGTGAAACATTAAACACTTACTAATTCTATTAATTCAACTAATTCAACTACTTCTATTAATTCAACTAGTTCTGTTAATTCAACTATGCATTTACTAAAAATAAACTTGTTCTATTAATTCCACTAAAATCTCATAGTTCTACTAAAATCTCATGATTCTACTAAAATAAACTAGTTCTACTAAAATCGCATATACCTAAATTTTAATTAGATCATCAAAACTCATATACCTAAATTTTCTTACTAAAAATAAACTAATTCTATTAATTCAATTGGTTCAACTAAGCATTTACTAATAAAAATAAACTAGTTATATTAATTCAACTAGTTCAAAAAATCTCATATACCTAAATTTTCTTACTAAAAATAAACTAGTTATATTAATTCAACTAGTTCAAATAATCTCATATATACCTAAATTTTCTTACTAAAAATAAACTAGTTCTATTAATTCAACTACTTCAACTAAGCATTTACTAATAAAAGTAAACTAGTTGTATTAATTCAACTAGTTCAAAAATTCTCATATACCTAAATTTTCTTACTAAAAATAAACTAGTTATATTAATTCAACTAGTTCAACTAAGCATTTACTAATAAAAATAAACTAGTTATATTAATTCAACTAGTTCAAATAATCTCATATACCTAAATTTTTCTTACTAAAAATAAACTAGTTCTATGAATTCAACTAGTTCAAATAATCTCATATACCTAAATTTTCTTACTAAATATAAACTAGTTATATTAATTCAACTAGTTCAAATAAGTAAAAAAATGTGTGTGTAGTACTGTGTGTGCATGTGTGTGTGTGTGTGCGTGTGTACATGTGTGTGTAGTGTGTATGTGTGTGTGGGGGGGTACGAGCGGGTCGGGGTGCGATGGCGTACGGGCGGCGGCGTACGGTCGGCAACGGGGACGACGCGACGGGCGGCGGGCCGGGGGCGATTGAGACGACGACGTACGTACGAGGGCGCGGCAGCGCGAGACGGCGACGATGGGGACGGCGACGACGGGCGGCGGGGGCGGGGACGGCGACGACGGGCGGCGGGGGCGGCGAGGGCGGCGGGGGCGACGGTGCGGCGGCGACGGCGATAGACTCACGCGAGAAGTGGAGAAGAAGTGGCGATGGAACTGAATTTTCGTAAGTGCCATATATATAGGAGGGACGTTTAGTATTGGTTGGAGCCACCAACCGTTACTAAAGGCCAATTTTGGCCAGGCCAAGCGGCGAGAAACGAGGGCCTTTAGTACCGGTTGGTGGCTCCAACCGGTATGAAAGGACAACCCATTAGTACCGGTTCGAGCCACCACCAGTACTAATGGTCGTGCGCTGCCACCCGCGATGCACTATGTTTAGTCCCACCTCGCCGAGCGAAGGGCAACCGCACTGGTTTATAAAGCCAGTCGCGGCTGCTCTTTCGAACTCCTCTATATAGCAGGCTTCTGGGCCTAACTAGGGTGTGCTGCCTTGTGAGCCTGCCGGCCCTTCTGGGCCTTAATTTGCACACCCTAGGTCTGGCAGGCCCACCGGGCAGCGCCCCAACAATTTTTTATATAGTTTTTTTCTTTTCTGCATTATTTATTTTCTTCTATTTATTTTTGAGTAATTTTTTAATATAGTTTTTTCTTTTCTACTTTATTTGGTGGCCGTGTAACAGATGAGTTCTCGTCCGAAACCCTGATACTCTGAAAGAGATTGTCCAGTTTGTACACGAAATGCGTCCAGTTTTTACCGTGACCCTCTCTACTCTTTCGCACATGCTATGCGTGTGAAATGATGATACCATGCCAAGTTTCAACATTTTCAGAGTTTTTTTTGTAGTGATTTTCAATTTCACGATCATTTAGCTCTGATATAAACAAATCGGTGACTGAAAAACAGCAAATAATGTCAGAATGTGTTGGAAATTGATGACGTCGCTTCGAATGCTGCATAATGTCGGCTTAAAAAAAGTCTGGAGTTCAAATAGTTAAAAAAATGAAGTGCCCGTGTAACAGATGAGTTCTCGTCTGAAACCCTGATACTCCGAAAGAGATTGTCCAGTTTGTACACGAAGTGCGTCCAGTTCTTGCCGTGACCCTCTCTACTCTTTTGCACATGCTATGCGGGTGAAATGATGATACCATGCAAAGTTTCAACATTTTTAGAGTTCATTTTGTAGTGATTTTCAATTTCACGGTCATTTTGCTCTGATCTAAACAAATCGGTGACTGAAAAACAGCAAATGATGTCAGAATGTGCTGGAAATTGATGACGTCGCTTCGAATGCTGCATAATGCCGGCTTAAAAAAAGTCTCGAGTTCAAATAAGTTAAGAAAATGAAGTGCCCGTGTAACAGATGAGTTCTCATCCGAAACCCTGATACTCCGAAAGAGATTGTCCAGTTTGTACATGAAATGCGTCCAGTTTTTGCCGTTACCCTCTTTATCTTTCGCACATGCTATGTGCGTGAAATGATAATACCATGCCAAGTTTCAACATTTTCAGAGTTCGTTTTGTAGTGATTTTCAATTTCACGGTCATTTTGCTCTGATCTAAACAAATCGGTGACTAAAAAACAGCAAATGATGTCAGAATGTGTTGGAAATTGATGACGTCGCTTCGAATGCTGCATAATGTCGGCTTAACAAAAGTCTGAAGTCCAAATAAGTTAAAAAAATAAAGTGCCCGTGTAACAGATAAGTTCTCATCCGAAACCCTGATACACCAAAAAAGATTGTCCAGTTTGTACACGAAGTGCGTCCAGTTTTGAAGTGAGTGGCGGCCGGCGGGGGAGGACCAGCGCGGAGGATTGATGGGGAGACCGAGTGAGTGGAGAGAGTGAGGGCGTAAACATGTAAAAATATACATAAAAAATATATTAATTATTAATGATCTTTTTGTGTACAATATAAATTGTCAATATGAGTCCTCAACGGTTTAGAAACCGGTGAAGACTCATATTGAGTCCACAAATTATACACATAGAGTTCAATGAAGACCAAATGCTTGTGATAGTTTGAGAAGTAACATATTTAAGGTGGTAAAAATCTTGCTAGGGGAGCGATGTGGGACTAAAAATAGCCTGCCACAACCTCTTTAGTACCGGTTCGTGGCACCAACCGATACTAAAGATCTCCTCCCGTCTAGCTATTTGAACCGGCACTAATGGACACATTAGTGCCGGCTCAAATGCAAACCGGGACTAGAGGGCCTTAGATCGAGCACAAATGGCCCAGATTAGATCTGTTGTGCACGGCGCAAACGGCGCAACGACCCGCAGAGCAAAGCAGAGGAGAGGGAGGAAAGCAGAGCAGAGCTCACAGTAATCAGGAGGGAAGACGCCGAACGGGCGGACGAGATAAGTAGATGCCGGCATCTCGACGCCTCCGGCGCTGATGTCACCATCGCCGCACCAACCGTGACCTCATGTCGCCCCGACAGCGACCAAGTGAAATCCTCTCGAACGGACGTGAGTTGGTTTCAGACAGATTTAATTCAGATGACATGTACTGCGGGTTGATTAGAGAAGACGATAGGTTTTTTTTTGCAAAAGTGTGTGCGACGACCGGGCCAGCCACCTGGCTGCCACTTGTCGAGCTGTCATTGACCTGGGACTAAAACATCACAAGAGGTGCAAGTTGGGGTATGGTGAAGTTGATTTTTACAAATTTAGAATTAAAATGTCACATTCTGTGCAAGTTAGGTACCTGTGGTGCTTTTACCTCCAAAGCAAAGGATGCGCCCTGGAACGGTACCAGTTGTTGTTGTCCGTCACATGGGAGGAACAGAGGGAGTCCTTTTTTTCTCCACGCGCGAGAAGAGACAGGTTCTTCATGTCGCCAGCATGTACTGCTTCCCTCGTCATCCTGTTATGAATCTTGGACATGTTGCGCTTGTGCGCCAGTGAGAGCCTACGCATACAAGAGAATCTTGACCAAAAATGTAAAAACAAACGACGTGACATGTGCTGCAGGTGCGCACCCGAGCCAAAGCCAAAGCCAGCTGATAAATAGGCCACTCATCGGATAATAATAATAATAATAATAATAATAATAAATGAAAAAGAAGAACTACCCCGTGAATTGTGTTCTACAGAGAATCTTCTTCATTTTTTTTTATTTTTTATTTTTGCGGTTAGAATCTTCTTCATTTGGACTCACTCTAGTATAGATAGACTCTGGACTAGGAATCAGCTAGTTCAGGAGATGGTGGGATTAAGATAGACATTGCCGGTGGGAAGGAGTGACAGAGGCGAGCTTAATTTGCGCATGCTTATAATTAGCCAAAGGTTACAAAAAGGCAAGATCCGGGAACAGTTCCGGCGCTGCTGCTGCTGCTTGCTGCGCCCACACCGTGACACATCCACCGTCGAGGCATTATTTCGACGGGCCAAGGGAGCAAATTAAACCAAGCAGGCACGGACAAGTCAGCCAGGGAGAGCCCAGCTCGCCGTGCTACACAACGCACGCAAACGAACCGCGGATGTGCATGCTAAAAAAACTGGCCGCGCCGCGGGGAGCTCCGGGCCTGCCTCCCGTCGCAAGCGAGCAGTCATCGTCCACACAATCGAATCGAGCCGAGCGAACGGGTGCGCGCTGCTTTCGGGCGGACGATACGACCGGAGTTGGAGTTGATACGCCATGAATGGTGATAGTGATACAGACCGTGGTGCCGGCTGCCGTGGATGGAGAGATCGATCCATCACACAAACGCGTCGTGCAGCTCGTGCCCGCGTTCACTGCCCGTGCATATTGCATGTTGCAAACTTCCTAGTACGTGCCATGGTTTTCCTTTTTCACTCTGAGACAGCAAGTCCAATCATGCATCCATGCTAGGAGTAGGAAGCAAGTGAACCTAGCGATGCATGCATGTAGACCTCGGAGTATAGAGTAGAGCAGTATGCTTCACCGATAGCAGTGCTGACAGAGGAAAAGGAGAAAAAGAGGAAACTTTAAAGCATCTTCAATAGCTGCCTTATTTTAGGACATCAAATTTACATGGATTAAAATTTACATATATTTTCGTAGTTCAAATTATGGTTAAAATATGATCAAAAAATACAAGGGGACTAGTAAACCAGAACGGAGATAGTACTAGCAATGATTTCGTGCGTGTTTGCACTGTTGAAATGATGTTACTCCATACAAATATTTGTGCTGGCATTACCAAGCCGCGAGTGGCCTATGTGATGATTTTGATCCCCGGTTTGGCAAAAGCTGCGTGCCCAGTCCTTTTGGCCCTCAAGCAATCAGACGCTACGCACAAACTAAGGATATGTGATAATATGAAAGCCAACTTTCATTCGTATCCCCGCTGTGCCAAAGTAAATGTACTCAGTGGGAGAGGCACTATGAAGCAAGTACTGGTGTGGGTGTAACCCACTTCAGCAACGGTTTATTGGCTAGTGTTATCAATCCCATGTAGTACTGCGTTGAGCTGAGAACGGTAGCGTTTGATCATAAAAATGCAAAATGTTGAGCCGAGAACGGTAGCGTTTGATCATCAAAATACAAAATGTGCAAAACAAAATCTACGGTTGACCTCTTTGCCGGGCTAGTAGAGGCAGTCCTTGTTAACTAACCCAAACAAACACCCAAATGTGCAAACTCCAAAGCTAGCATTTCCCCGGACATACCGGATGGGACACCCCCAAACTACTCCACACAAACTACTTGCTAGCACGGTGAGCGGTCTACGGGTCTGCAAGCACGTCGGGACAGAGATAAGCTTCCAGCGTCTAGTTTACATGGCACAAAGCCGGCTGGCCGGTGCGTGTGCTGCCAATGCCATCGGCAGGGCATGGAGGACGCAAATATGTGCATGCAGCGTCTAGCCCTGCACGGCTACACCCCCCTTGACCATGCTAAGATAAGCTAGCCGCGCGGACATGGCTACACCCGGCCATGCACGCATCCAGCTGACCCGGCCAGTGCCAACTCGAAAGCGGTCGACTGAATTTTCCCGAAGAAGCCGGGGGGCGCGCTGCACACATAGCTAGCCTACTGCCACGGCCAGCGAATGGACGGCAGATCTTGCCAAGTTGACAGGCGGCAGGGGCTGATGCCTGCTGCATAGGCAGGGGTAGTGAGTGGACGAGTGACCACATCTCGAACACAAAAGTGATGAGATCGACGGGATTCTAAGGACCCCGCGACAAACCCTTGCTGATGCAAGTAGAAAGATGCGGCAAGCAGCAGCTATTGTGTTTGCTGTGCTTGGCATGCACATCTTTTTGATCGGATGGTACACCTTTAGGACATGTTTCCAGATTATTAAGAATGAGAGACACTCAAACAAACAGGAAAAAAGAGGGAGAAATTGAGACGAATATTAGTGGAACACAAAGGATTTAAAACGAGTCATAGCTGCTGATATTGGCATCTGGATGAATAACATGAAAAGGGTCCGAACTCTATGTGAATAAGTAAAGAAAGGTCTTAGTGAATGTCGAATCAATAAAAATTAATTGTCCGACGTGCTATTACCCCTAACAATGTGACTAGGGCAAAGCTTTTCTCCCTCGATCTCGGCAGGCGGGCCCATGGATTCGCCTTTGCCTGCCATTTCAGCTCCTGTGGCGGGTAGGAAAATCATTGTGCCTCGACACTGGCTAGTAGATAGGTAAAGCTCTAGTCCTTGTAGGGACAGAGCTCGGACCGTTGACGCTTTCTCTTCGAGTAGGTTTTTCAGGCTTTGATTCTTCTCAAGTTCGTCTATCCAGGCAAATTAGATGGAACTTTGACATTGATTCCTGATCCTCGGAACGTTACAACAAGAGGATTTGATCCTTCTCAAGTATGCCACTATCTAGTTGCAGGATCACAGGATGACACTTTAGCTAGCTAGCCATGCTATCCAGACAAAACGAAAACGAAACTTTCAACCTAGCACCTTCTCCATTTTACTAGTACTTATAGTCACTGGCGGAGCTTAAGCAAGGCCGAATGGGCCATGGCCCGCCCAGCTCTGAACCTCCACCTCACATTTATAGCCAGACCATCCAGCCCACCCACCCAGCTAGTAACAATCCCTTACGGCCAATCCCACCCAGCCCGCCCAGCTTTTTGGAACAAGCTCCGCCACTGCTTATAGTACTCTAAAAAGGATTACTATTATATAGTAACGGAGACGTAGGGGCAAGATTAAGCGAGTGCTCTAGGCAATCAGATAGGGAGCCTAATCTAGCTAGGTACTATGGAGATGTCAGCTTGGGGCTTTTCCTTTTTTGAGCTGAACCTTTGCTCCCGTAGCATATTGCCTTCACTTTCTCTGGATTGGCCTACACATACACTTTCCCGTCTTATATGCTGAACACACTATGAACACATATGGACTAATCATCTAGCACTATTTGGATAGCCTCAGATGAATGCTGTGTGATGAACACATATGGACTAATCATCTAGCTCTAACCAATATTTATCTACTGTTCCTAGTGCAAGTAGCCACAACCAAGGGTATCCAGTTTTTTCTTCCCGAAAAAAAGGGCATCCGGTTTTTTGTGTGTGGGAAATCCAGTTTTTCTTTTTCCTCTATTAAAAAACGTGATCGCTTGAGATTTGTGGAGGGCACTCATCGCACCCCGACTAAGGCCAACTCCACCGCGCGACCCCAAACGGACGTCCGGATTGGCCCGAATTTGTCCCTTTGGGGCAACGATGGGTTCGCCCGTGTCCGGCCGTGTCCGTTGGGTCGTGCGTGCGCCCACCGCGCGGCCGCACCCCAAATCGTGTCCGGGGTGGACGGGAATAAAAATAATAATGAAATAACTAAAAAAGCAAATAAACGCATTTAAAAAAACATAAAACATATATATGGGTTGGCCACAAAACGCCCAGTTTCAACGGCCACTTAAAAGGCCCAGATTCATAATTAACATAATAAGAAAATTAAAAAAAACTCCTCCCGCGCTCCTGCCGCGCCCGTCGGTGCCGTCGCCGTCGCCGTCTTCACTGGCCGCCGGTGTCATCGTCGTCGCTGACGAGGTCGACGTACTCCTGCGGCATCCAGAGGTGGGGCGGCGGTGCGTGGTAGACGGGGCCGGGCTGGACGGCCGGAGGTGCCTGCACCACCTCCTCCCGCGGCGACGCCTCCCGCTCCGGTGACCGCGGCGGAGTGGGGCACCAGTTCACGCCCAGGTCGGCGGCCATCTCCGGCGCAGTGCAGGACCAGCCCCACCCCTGGCCCAGGAGGTGCTCGAACGCGGGCGGGTCCTCCTCCATCGGCTCCTCCGTGACGGCCGCCGTGACGGCCGCCAGCTGCAGCTCCGGGAAGGCGACGTCCCCGGCGGCAGAGAGGGCCATGGCCTCCTCCAGGCCGTCCCACTGCCGCTCGTCGTGCGTGTTCATGGAGTCGTCCATGACACGCTGCAGGAGACGGGCCTCCTCCTCCTCTGTCATGCGAGGAGGGGGAGGGGTCGACGGAGACGGGGAAGGCGACGGCGTGGGCGTCAGGCCGCGCACCCGCGTACGCCCGCGCGGCTCTACACGTGGCCTTCGCGGCCCCGACACGGTGCCGGCGAAGTAGGACGCGCGCCGCACGTCGTGCTCGTCCTGGAGCCATGTGTCCCAGAGTGGGGAGTCGAGGGCATACCTGTGGTCGTAGTACAGGTCGTCGGGGAGGAGGCGGTGGCGGCGATTGATCTCATCGTGCCGTGCACGGCCGGTCGCCGGCACTGGCGGGATGGGGACCCGGTCCGCGGAGAGGTGCCACTCGTTGGGGAGGTGGGCGTCGCTCCATGGGACCGGTGTCCTCGTCTCCCAGTACCTCCGGCACACGTCCGCGCAGATGTACTACCGGTCGCGCTCGCCGGAGGGCCTAGGGGCAATGGTGAAGGGGGCCGGCGCGGGGGCTCGACGGGAGGAGCGCGGCGGTAACGCGGGGGCTCGACGGGAGGAGCGCGACGGAGACGCGGGCTCCTTCTTCTTCACGGATCCGCGGCGGCGCCCCGAGGAGGAGCCGGCCTCACGGTCGTGCTTGCCCTTGCCGTTCCAAAAGCCCATGGCGAGGTGGGCAGCCGGTGAGCTCGAGGACAAAGGAAGGCTAGGGTTCGGCGCTGTCGGGGTTCGAGGAGGCCGCTGGGTGGCGTGGGGCAGTGTGGACGACGACCCGTCCACGCTTCCCATTTAAAGAAGGACGGCGACCGTTCGACGTGCGGATGACAGATGGGACCGCCCGCTCGTGCGCATTGATGTGGGCGGGTGGGAGGTAGATGGCCGCCTGCCACGCGGCCCCGAAGCGGACGAGGCGGGCGTCTGTTTGGTGCCCGCCGCGACACAAACCCGGCGCAAATTTGCGCTCGAAATGGATCGGTCCGGACACAAAACGGAGAGGATGGGTCTGGACCGTCGCGCGTTGGGCCGGATAGGATGGGGTCGCGCGGTGGAGTTGGCCTAAATGGCGTCTGTGAGATTCTGTTGCAAATGGTCCTGCGTAAAGAGAGAAACCCAACCATGGGTGCAATTCCGGCAGGGACACATGGCATTTCTGAAACCATCTTTTGCTAATCTGGAAACGATGGGATGTGACCCAGACTGGTAACAGGTTTGCTTTGCATGATCTGGTAAGCCAATAATGGCTACGTGAAAAATGAGAATAAAGCATGTGTATGATGACTAGCTGCACAGCAACAATGTCTACATCTACGCCGCTAGTTCACGGCCGAGCTGAGGTGGAGTGGTGGACGATCCCCGTCGTCCGTTGTACGTGCCGTTGAGTTGCACGCAGCCTCATCTCTGACCGGAGGCTACTTTGGCTTCACGTCGCATCCAGTCCGGTGAATCCAATCCAATCGGCGCATCAGCAGTGCATGTGACGGAGATGGCGACGCCCCCAGCGACAGCGCGCCCGCTCGGCACGGAGATATATCCTCGATGATTCCCGTATGATTGGGTGGAAACCCTGTGTGCCCCGTTCCTCCGTTTTGCATCACCCCAACTTTGCGACCGACCCCTCGATCGGTCACGGGTCTGTGAACGGCAGCCGGGAGACGCGTGCGTCCATCTTTCACGCGCGCGTGCATGCGGCCTGTTGATGCATGCACCGACACGTGCAACGCCGTTGCATTTCTCCTCGTAAAATCTCGGGTTGTTACAGTTGTTCGTCTTCTCTCTCTGGTTAGGACTACTTGGTGGTAGCAGGATACTAGCATCATACTCCCTTCGTCCGAAAATACTTATCATCAAAATGAATAAAAAGTGATGTGTCTAGAACTGAAATACGTCTTGATACATCTTCTTTTATCCATTTTAATGACAAGTATTTCCGGACGGAGGGAGTACGTACTACGTAGTAGTGCCTCGCTGTTGTGTGGTACGTGTATCATAGTTCCGGCATGCGATTGCGAGGAGTAGAAGAGACTTTCTGAGTAGTACGTAAAACCAGCACGGGACTGAAGTTGCAAGAAGAATTTTTTTTTTTATCAAAGAAGGGCTCTTCCCTTCCGATTTTCATTACTGAAAACCAAACTTACATAATTCTCAAAGTACCATCATCATACGACAGGTTCAACAGTTGCAAGAAGAATAGATCCAAATATACCACGTGAATAAAGCAGGGCTTCTCGTGGACAAGAGAAATGATACAGAGGTGATAAAAAACCGTATTTTACCAAAGTTATTACAAGGATGCGCCCCGGTGCCAGTTGTTGTTGTCCGTCACATGGGAACAAAGTCCTTTTTTATCTACGCGCGAGAAGAGACATGTTCACCGTATCGCAAGCATGTACTACTGCTTCTCTCGTCACCCTGGTGTGGTGTGAATCTTGGAAAATGGTGCGCTTGTGAGAGCCTACGCATGCAAGAGAATCTTCACCGAAAATGTAGTAAAAACAAGCGACATGACATGTGCTGCAGGTGCGCATCCGTGCCAAAGCCAAAGCTGCTGGATAAATAGGCCAGTCATCTCGGATAATCAAAGAAAAAGGATCAGGCGCAGGTCGCCGGCATCCGACGCTGCATGCAGTGACTTTGGATCGGGCTCAAATCTCCGTCAGGAGATTAGGAGCGGCTGCTGCGGTGAGGGCAGCAGAGTTGCAGCGGAACCCACCTGGTCGAGCCCCCACCCCCGCGGCTGCCTGTAGAGGAGGAGAGGTCGAGGATGGCTCCCATAGCCCGTCGCAGGTGAGATATTTCTTCACCATTTACTCGTCTTTGCATGGTAACCTGAGCTCATCTCCTAATTCATGGTTCCTATTTTTTTTTTGTTCTTATGCAGGTAGGGTTAGCGAGGAGAAGGTTGTCCTCAAAGAGACATCATGGTGGCTTGGCAGCCACCTCTCCTCATCTACTCCTAACAAGCGCAGGTTCGATGGTTCATGGCATCGTCGCTGTCGTCCTCGACAGTAGGAACATGAGCCGCAGAGTAGGCCGACTCTCGTGCCCGTCATCCGTCCACTCGAGAAGCCCGCCCAGCCATCTGTCGTCCACACCCCCATCTCCTCTGGTTGTTCTTGTCTCTTCAGGCAGGTGAGCTCCATCCTCCTCTCCCCCCTTCTCTTTTGATTTTGTGCTGGTAGATGTGTTTGTTGTGGGTTCTGCTGCTGCCAAGCCTGCTTGGCCTAACTCTACTTGTGCTACTGCTATGTGCTATTATATGTTGTTGGTTGCCTCCTTGGTTATTTGTGAATCTGAAAACACTTTGTGAGAAGCAAGGATTGAAGAGAAGGCTATGAGCCAATGAGAAGAGCTTCATTTTTAGTTTTTTTTTAAGAATTGATGAAGGACATGTCATATGTTCAGTTCCTAACATTCTCTCTATGGTGTATGCACTTGTTGTTCATTGCATTGGAGGGAGAGGAAAACTCTTTATGAGAAGCAAGGATTGAAGAGAAGGCTATGAGCCAGTGAGAAAACCTGGACTTTAGTTTTATATATAAGAATTGATGAAGGATATGTCATATGTTCAGTTGCTTACATTTTCTCTATGGTGTATGTACCTGCTGGTCATTGCATTCGAGGGACAGGACAACAAGAGTAAGAAAGCCTTGCGGTGTGAAGGCAGTAGCACGCAGCTCCAAGTCAAGTGCATTGGTCTCAACGGCAAGAGACCAGTACCATCAGGTTCGCTTGACTGCTTGCTAGGTTAGTGGTTCATCTCTTATTCTTCTTCATGTAGGAAATATAAGGTGCGCATATAGAAGAGTCCATACTGGGCATCCTTTTCTTTTTTAGTTTTTGCAATCCATGCCAAAGGGTGTTATATATTTTCATAATTCTTACCGCTTACTTATTTTTTTGGCAACATAGATTTAAATGTAGTAACACGTGTTTATGATTTGCAGCCCGGCATCGAGCATCACCCTTAATAAAGCTACACGGTGGACGCTAATTGTCATATTTTGACCAACAAATCTGTTTGAATAGATTATACATGATTGATGATTATCAGATGATTGCAGTCTACCCCAGGGTGAGTTTATCCGTTTGGTTTATGCAAAAATGCTTATTTGGCTTCATGTGTAACATGATTTTTTAATATCTAATATTTGTTCTGTCCAACATGAGTACACGAGAAAGAAGTGCTACTGCTACATTACTGCTGCTTGCCAAGGGATAACAGAGTTCCATTGTAAAATGAAATGCCAGGTATTGAGGGCTAGACTGTACATGGCAAAGATTAATTTGTTATGGTGAAGCCAAAGCTTTAGTGTTTGATTCATTGGGTGTCATCTTTGTTAACTTATTATTAAGTATGTCAACTATGTATTTTGTCCCACATGAACGATTGAGAAAAATCTGCTTTTTACGACATCATGACTCGCGTATTGTCATGTCTAAATATTTGAATTTTATATTGATGTTTTGACCGTGGATGCCAAAACATCACAGTTTGCCTGACAGAGTGAATTCCATTATAAAATGAAGCTCCTTCCATCAATTAGATAGCTTTTATTAATTTGATTTTTCTATTTTGAAGATACATATTGGTTATTTGGATGCTTTCGTTTAAAGATTTGCAGAGATCAATGAGGATTCGGGCGGCGGGGAGGGGACTGGTGATAGGAAACATAGGTCCAAGAAGAAATCAAGAGCATGGTGAGTTGTTCCCCCTTTTCAAATTCGAAACCTAGACTAGAATCGGTCAATTGTAATTTGGTAATATTATTAGGAAAGCATAATATTTTCCTACTACCTTGCTAATAGCTTCATGAGGTAATTATGCAGCTATATATGTGTTTGTTTTTTTACTGTAGTGAGATCACCTATTTTAATTTAGAAAATAGAAACATGAAGTATGGTTATAAGAATCTAATAGTAGATGTTCTTAGCATGAACAAGCTCTGTAATGTACCTACTAATAATAGCACAATCAAATATTTCCTGAGCTGCGCCTGTCAAACATGACTGAGCATGCCCTGTTTTACTTCACTAAGAGTAGTATGTGGCCGTTGCTCTAATATTCAACCATGTTCTTGAATTGGGAATTATGTGTAGTTAAACTGCTTGTGTGTTGGTCTCATGTATATAAGTGAAAGAAAATAAAAAACAGATGGAGGAAGGGAACTTCTTGCTTTTCTTTTCCTTTTGTTTCTTTGTTTGATAATTACTCCCTATGATGGGAGGGTTTGAGAATAGAAATGTCCTACTCTTTGATCCGTTTTAGTGTGAACGGCTCAATGGCAAGCGTGGCTGTCTGCTCCTCGCTCTATTGGTTGTGTCTCTGTCTTCCCCATGCGCTGCGCCACACGCCTATTTGTGGCTTGCGTGCTGCTGCTGCGTTTATGGTGTGTTGGCTTGATATGCGCACGCGTGTGGTCCCCAATCGCATGTGTGACAAAGTTTCCCATTAACAACCTAGCTATAATGTGTAAGATGATATAATACTATGAAATAGACAAAAAATGGTATCTCATTGAGAAATTTGTTTATTTAGATGCCTAAAACAAAAAACAGGTGATAGAATCCTAACCGGATATTAACTTCCAAGATGAGGCTTGTAGAGATCGTAAACATGAGTCATGTGAAAAGCTCTATATTTGCTTTTGAAAGAAATAGGTGCATTTGGACCAATAAGCATAGAAACTGCAGCAGCTCCACCAGGACGAGCTGGTCCCTCTGCATAAACCTGAACATAATATGGGACAACAAATGAATGTTGCATGGAGACAAAAGGAATAGAAACTGAATCCACTTAGTGCAACAGTTAGATGGCTATATTGGGTGACTAACCGTGCTATCTGTGCAGACTACAAGGCTGTAACGGTCATCCCAGCATGGACTTTGGACCGAAGTCACACCAATTCAAGAGGGAAGTTGTTCCACCATAACATGCATTACTGAAGTCAAACTCCCTCGATGTTGGTATTACCACTTTCCTGTATTTGTGACAAGTGTCAACAGTAGCGACTGAGTGAGTGAGACTGAAACTGAACTAATAACAAACAACTAAAAGAACTAGAAACCGTGAATTCATAAAGATCAACATTTAGAGGGTGAATATATGTGGGATGCTATTCCATGATTTACCTTTAAAAATTGCATCAGCCACGTTTTGATGGATTTACTTTTGTCTATCACTGTCTCGCTACCAACCTTAAGGCGGCCAATTAGCTTGAGATCAATGTATTACTTTTCCAGCAGGGATTTGACAATTGTCAAGCTGACACAACTTTATATCTTGAGCATTCAGATACCAGATAGAGCATTGCATTAAATATATATACGTATTTGATCTAATTGCTTCCTAGGTAACATATAAAATGAAAGTATGTATCGAGTTTGGTAATGGCCTCTCCTAATTTACTTGCAAGGGCGAATCACATCGGCCATCACTTCTAGACTGCCTCCAAGGCTCGACATAAAGCTCAACAAGTGCCATCGCCACTGTCGTGTTGTTTTTATTCTAACGTGATTTACTTGAGGTGAGGTCGCCCCATTATTTACAATGCGCTCAATCATCTATTACCATTGCCATGGTGTTCTTGCTGCATATGTGTTGATAGTCTTCCTGCATTTTTTGGCTTGCAGACCAGGAGACGAGATTCTATTGGGTCCAGCTCCTAATTATTGATGATGTATAATTTGTCTAATTCCAGTTCTTGGAGCCACCCACTCCTCACATAGTGATAGTCATGTAGTTTCTTATGTGTTGCCTTGAAAACTGTATTAATTGTAATTCTGTTGCTCTCAAGTTTGCTAATGTGTTGTTCTGTAGTTGCAGACATCTTTCACTTGACTGGCTTGACCTCTTACTATTATATTGCATATTTTTAGATGATATTAGCACTCACTCAAGCATCGATTTTTTTCTGTGTTCATTGGAAGTTTTTTTAACTTCATCTTCCTTTGTGCTAAATGTTCTTCCTTATTGAACTATCGGTTCAATTGTAGGTTGCGAGTTGCACCTAAGGTTGGATATATGGTGATATGGTAAAGCCGATTTGGGAAAGCGGGTGTACAATGTGCATAAATTAAGAAAACAAATTATAGTATGTGATGTGATCATTGCATTTTAATTTTGTGTATGTGATCACCTCAAGTAGGTAAATGCTGAATGCACTTCTCTGGCAAGCGCACGCATCAAGGTGTCATTTTTTACTCAATCAATTTCAAAACAAGGCATGAGACTGCCACTCTTTTATTGCATTGTGTAAAGATATGTGGTGTGAGGAAAGGAGAATTGTGGCAGCTCATGTTTTAAAGTGATGGCGAGCTGACAATGCAGCCATTATTTGGGCAAGTATTCTGAAAACAGGAATTGCATGTAGTTTAATGGCTATATGGTTGGTGAATCACTGTCGGTGTACTGGATCTAGCAAGCAGTGAGATCATGGTAATGTAGGTGGTAAAGTAGAAGTTGATTACCCCTGTGATGTAGATCTCCATGTCCTTGTTGTGGGCGTGCTTGTTCAGTAGTGAGGGCCTGGGGGCAGCTCTCTTCCACCATGTATGCTGAATGCATTCCATCTGAAACAAAATCGACTGTGTGCTTAGAGCAGGTAAGACAATGGTGGCTGCGTCGCTGGTTGCTGGCCGGCTCCATGTATTGCTGGATTGACACACTTCCTTCGGCTCTATGCAGTGGGTGCACCGATCAATCTCCTCCTGTCAAAGTTGGCAATTGAAGAAGCAAGTTAAACTTGAAGGGAAGCATCAGTCCACAAAAATCAACCACTCTCATCCTCTGTAGTGCACGGCGCCCTCCACAACAATTGAAGCACGAAAGCGGCATCTCTACAAAAACCAGAGCCCAATCCAATGACTTCGTTGCTCGAGAAACACCATACTAAACCCAGCCCAAGATAGCGAACAACAAATCCAATACCAGATGAAACAATACAAACCAGATCAGGGAAGAGCAGCAAATCGAGCAGACGGAAGGGAGAGACGGATGACCTGAACATCAGTGGCACAGATCGTATGGACGGGGAAGCAGCGCCCCAAGAAGCAGTCGTGGGAAGCAGCACTGATAGCCGGAACATCACGACGACGACAATCCTACAACCACTGCAAGGAGCCGAGGCGTACCCAGCACCACCCAAATCACCAATCTGCTCTGTCCAGAGCTGCGCTGAGTGGCTAACCGGTGGGAGGACACGCGCACAGGCAAACCCACACACACCAGACACGCGTGGTTTGGACCAGCGGGAGGCTTCACACACCAGACACGCTGCTATTGCTTTCTGTGAATGTTGTGGCCCACAGGTCCACCCGTCCACCCGTGAACGATGTGGCCCACCAGGAAAATACATTTCTGAGTGCTCCCAGGTCCCAACCATCTATTGCCAGGGTTTTCTACACAAAAAATCTATTGCCAGGGAAATCCCTAAAAAAAAATCAATTGTTAGGTAGTTTTTCTTTTTTAAGGGTCTATATTATCGGGAAGGTTTTATTCACAGAAACAAGTGTGACGACTGGTCAAAATCTTACCCCTCAATTGTTTTTTCGAAAATGATTTAGATCAATCATCAATGTTCACTGGAAATACAAAGCATATAAAACATAATAAAAAAATACATTGAGATTCCAAAACCACTGCATACACTATGTTGTTGATGCGCCGCTGTCGCCACTTCCCTATCGGAGCCGGCTTGACCTGGTCGATGACAATCAAAAAGTTTCGTGCACGTGCCCCTAAGGACCAATGCCTTGGAGCTGTAGTCATCGTTGTTGAACTCTTGCATAGATCTGAAGCACCTGACAGCACTCGTCACATGACGAAAGATCCTAACTTCACCGCCCCAGGTAATGTTCACGAGTTCATGTATTAAATACATTTTATCGTGTCACTTGTGTTTACTCTTTTTTAATGCAAGTTTACAGCTACTCGGTGTTCCTAATTGTAGGCTCAACTATCTTGACCTACCAGTGATCTAATTTGTGGCATTATTACCTTAAGAAAATATTTGCATTTAATTTTCTTTGTATATAGGGTATAAGTTCTTACAAAATGTACTCAAATATACGGTTATTAAAAAAATGCAAATATCTTCAACACAAACATGGTTTTAAACGGGTCTTTGCGCCATTTGGCGCAACTGGTCATCTAGTAAATCCGAACAAATGGAGTAGGAGGTAGGTTAACCTAGTGACACAACGAAACCAACCCGAACATATTCCAGAAAAAAGTTAGTAGATTGCTTGATCAATAGTAGTGCTCTTTTGCACCGTGACAGAAGAGAAGGAGAAAAAGGATGAAACTTATAGCGACCAGTCATGTCAATTCAAGATACGCTAGCTAGCTGTTTGTTTTTTCTAGGAAAAAGCAGCACTGTGTAGCGTTTGCTCGTGGCACGATCGGATCATGTGTCGCGTCTTTTGATTTGCGGCAACCGTGATCATACCTAGTGATTAGCTATCGCCTACTACTATATATGGTGCGGGCCTATTATCGGAGCCAGGAACACTGCTTCATCGAAAGACGCTAGTGTAGACTGTAGAGCTCGCACGGTTTCACGAGATTCTTCTTTCTCTGGTGCACGTCGTGCTTGGAGTTGAAGGTTTCTCCTTCGGGGCAATGAAATAAAGGGTGGGACCTGTAACCTGTTGATGGCAAATAGTAGCGCTGAAAAAGCAAATGTAGGCTTTGTAGTTTTGTGAGCCATGGGGTTTCACTGTTCAGCGATGTTATCATGAGAGCCAGGGGAATCTCAAGGTAAAGATCAGCACGATGATTGTGAAATCTGAGTCCATGCAAAAAACTAATCTGATATTGCGGGTGTGGTGAATGTCCGACCTAATGATTTTGATCCCCGGTTTGGCAAAAGGCTGCGTGCAACCAAATGCTGTGCACCTAAACCACCCGGCTTTGCCAAAGCAAAGCAAACCAATAGGACGCACCATCAAGGCATACCAAGCACATCATTTGAAAAGTGTTCCTAGCATCTCCATGTATGGTGTTGAACGATAGAAGTAGCGTTTGGTCAGACGGCAATTCAAAAATGTGCAAAATACTACTTCAAGCCACTAGTATAAACTGTGGTTGACCTCCTTGCCTGGCAAACACGAGACAGTAGTCCTTATAATTAGGTCAAAGCTTCAAACCAACAACAACCAAATGTGCAAACTCCAAAGCTACCAAGAATTCCCGGACATACCGGCCGGGACACCCCAAACCACTCCACACAAACAACTTGCTAGGACGGTGAGGGTGAGAGATCTACGGTCTGCTACCACGTCAGGGCTGAGATTAGCTTCCACCTTGCAGCTATCACCGAGTTAACAATCCGACTCCAGCCGCGTTTTACATGGCACAAAAGCCGGCTGGCCGGTGCGTGTGTGCTGATACTGGCAGGTCATGGCGGCACCACCCTGGACCATGCTAAGCTAAGGTAGGCGCGCCGACCCGACCGTGCACGCACCCACCAGGCCTGGCCTGTGTGAACTCGAAAGCGATCGCGTGAATTTTCCCGAAGAAGCCGGGGGGCGCGCTGCACACATAGCTAGCTAGCCAGCTGCGCGCGACGGCCAGCGAATGGCCGGCAGATCTTGGCAGGCAGGGCTGGGCCGTAGCCTGTAGGGGTAGTGTGAGTGGACGAGTGGCCACATCACAAACGCAAAAGGTGAGATGGACGTACGAGATTCTAGGACCTCGCGTCAATCCAGGGTGATGCACGCAAAAAGATGGGCGCCGGCTAGCCGCGCATGGTTCATACGGTAGGTGGTCAAGCAGCTGTTGTGTTTGATGTGCTTGCCTTGCACATCTCTTTGATCATGGCATCTGGATGAAAACATGAAAGTGCCTCGACTCTTCCCGAAAAAGTAAAAAAAAAAGGAGCCTTAAGTAACTTCTTTTCATATGCTAACATCTGACAAAAATGAAACGGGTCGGATACACTAGAGGCCTCTTTGGTTCAAAGAAATCTCATATCCATATGTTTTTACTTTCTGTTGGATTCTGTAGAGCAAGACATCCTATTCCCGTCTATTTCACCTCATGGATATTCGCTTCTACTCCTAATATCATTTCGTTAACGCATTAAGAGGACACGAATCTGAATCCAACAAGTAGTACCGATTACTGCAACAGGCAAACGCACTATCTAGCTGAAGAATCACAGGATGACACATTAGCTAGTTCCAGACAAAACGAAGGTGAAACTTCCAATCTAGCGCCTTCCTCTTTTTAGTAGTACTACTATATTAACGGAGACGTGGGGGGCAAGATTAAGCGAGTGCTCTAGCCAATCAGATAGGGAACCTAACTGATTATTCTGGATGCTGAACACTATGAAAATGCCAGCTTGGGGCTTTCAATTTTTTCAGTTGAACCTTTTACCCCATAGCATCTTGCTTTCACTTTCTCTGGATTAGCCTACCCTTACACTTTCGCGGCTTATACGGAACACTAATCGTCCAGCAGCGTTATCTTGTACCCGCAACTCAGTCCTGTCGCCATTTCCTAAAGCACAGGTGCTGCAGATCAATACAGTGTGCTGGAAATCTGTAGACGTGAGCACCATCTTTTTGCTGTTCGTGATGCAACCAGCAAAGTGTATCAATAGAGCTAGCACATAGTGTAATCTTCAGTTTCTTCCCTGTGTAAAAGCGTGATGGATTGAGATTTGAAGGGCACGCATCGCACCCGACCAAATGGCGTCTGTGAGATTCTGTTGCAAATGGTCCTGCATATGGTATAGAAGAGAAAACCAACCAGGGGTGCAATTCCGGCAGGGCCACATGGCATTTTTGAAACCAGCTTTTGCAAATCTAGACATGATGGGATGTGTCTTTGGTTCAGACTCGGACAGGTAACCGGTTTGCTTTGCGTGACCTAGTAAGCCAATTATTGCTGCGTGAACATGAGAATAAACCATGTGTAAGACTAGATGCAGAGCAACAATGTCTACATCCACATTAGTTAATCCAAGAAGCATGCACCCCTTCTGTTTTGCCTACTTGGAGCTAAACTAGGATGCAAGTTTGGTTACTTGATTATGAGTCAAAAAATGGATATGATTGCCAGTCTCAAAGAAAGAAGAAGCAACAAAGGGTAAAGCCAGAGGAGGGAATAGCAGAAAAATCCTATCTAAGAGCAACTCTAGCAAATCCGGTAAAACGTCATACCCCAACTTCCGTTTAAGGGAACTTGTAAAACGAATTTACGGTACCGTGGATGGCATGGCAGAATAGATCCACTAAAAACCATAGTGCATATTTGAAACTTAGTTCACGCCACGATAGTTCATCACCAGTGTTCATATATTCAAACATAAAAACATAGTAGATAAACCTAATCTGAAACTAGTTCAAGGCTTCGCTTTGAGGTAGTACTCGGTCGCCGACCGGTAGTACTGGGTCGCCGACCGGTAGAGAACGGTGGCGGGCTTGTACCCCTCCTACCACCACCACGTCCTTCGTGTTGGCGAGCTCAATCTCCGCCTCGCGGAGCCCCTCTGTGGTGGGCCAAAGCGCGTCCCCGACCTCGTGGAAGCGGCTCCACGTGTTTCAGACGCCGCTGCGGGAGAGGGCTCCACGCTCTTTTGCCAGCTTCAAGCGTAGACGACGGGCCGGCTGGAGCTCCCGGCCTCCTCATCGTGCCGTGTGCGCTTGTGCGGTGGTGTCCCGCCGCAGCCCCCACCCCCGTGACCTCTGAAGGCCATCGATCTGCTCTAAAAGTGTGCGTGCACGCGAGAATCAGTAGCTGGTGTAGGGGGGATTGGGCGCTGGAGGAGGAGGGATTGCGGCGGAGTTGGGTGAGGGAAACGTCATACGAACCCTAAATTGACCTCTGTCCGGTACAGCGGCAGAGAGAAAAAATATACTAGCCGCCTGTATAATTTTTACTGGCTGGGCCTTCTTTATCGGATTTGTTCGGGCCTAAAATGAGAAGATCTTGTAAAACGCCCGAAGCTATAAAGGCCGGCGAGGTTCTACATAATCTGCTAAAGTTGCTCTAAGGTCATTGCATGAGATAGTCAAGATGGCACACAGGGCGTCTTTTTGGCCCTTTTCATTTTCTTTCATTTCCACTTTACTATGTTATTTTTCTTCTTCCTATTAATTTTTCATGAAAATAAATATAATTAATTTATATATTTTTCCTTTATGTCATTTTGCTTGTTTCTCTATATTCAAATTTATTTATTTTGTATTTCAACTTCTAAACACTTTTTTATTCATGCAATATTTTTAAAATATGTGCTAATCACAATAAAACATGAATATTTTCCCGAACGCAACATGAGAATTTTTCAACACTTGACGAGCACATTTTAAGTACTTGGTAAACATTTTCCAAATTTGCAAGGAAACTGTTTTGAGACACAATGGGCATTGTTTAAAATACATAGTGGACATTTTACAATACACAATAATTTTTTAGAAAAATACTTTAATACAATTTTTTTCTCATTTTCAAAAATATCCATGCCATTTCAAATGCTCGCACTTTTCCACAAGTGGTCATGCAATTTTAAGAAATCACACATATTAAGAAAATATGTATGTAAATGAAAAAAATGTTAACACACTTGAAAAATGTTCGTGTAACTGAAAACATATTTAGATTTTTTTTGGGGGGGGGGGGGGGGGGGGGAGCAGGGCATATTTAGATTTAAGAACGTATGTGTGTACCATGGAAGCATCACAAAATCGGAGTTTAAAACGAGAGCAAGCCGCCAAAATGAGAAAACTAGCGCTGGAAAACAAACACAAAAGCAGACAAATTAAATTCTGTAGACACTCAACTGGGTGTGAAGAGCATATATGACAAGGTAAGCAGTGGCAACAAGCTGCCTAGTGAGCACAAACATAGAGTAAAGCAGCATGGAACAAATTAAGTTTGAGAATTTAACCTGAAGTTCATACTCTCGTGGAATGATTATTTCTATTGGACGGGTGTGAGAGCCAAGGCCTCCTGAGCGCAGCGTAGGCTCACCGTGTTCTCCTTCCTCCCATCGAACGAAAGTATCTCAATCACTAGTGGTTGATCTTGAAGTGACCAAGGTTATAGTAGCTTGTCTTCTCATGGAATTTTACAGTAGCTTGTCTTTTTCGACGCACACGGGATGCCCCCGCAAAAATGAAAAGGAGGTAACTAAATGCGTCCCGTGTGCGTCGAAAAAGGATGCGCCCGTACAACTTGCCGTGTCCGTCACATTGGGACAGGCCGAGCAACTTTTTTTTCCTTTCCAAGCGGGCCAGAAGAGGCAGGCCCTTTAGTAGGCTACTGCTTCCCACCTCACCACCGTGCCAGCCGAATCTCGGAAAATGTTGCGCTACTGAGTGAGGCTAGACCTACGCAACACAGAATCTTGACCAAAAAATGTAAAAATAAACGATGTGACATGTGATGCAGGTGCCAAAGCAAAAAGCCTGTTGGATAAATGGGTTAAGTCAGTCGCCGGATAAGAAACTTACTCGTGAATTGTGCGCAGAGAATCTTCTCCATTTGGATTCGCTCAGACTTCAGAATTCTGACTACTACTACTAGGAAGAATGAGCTGATTCAGCAGACCATATGATGAAGTAAGATAGACAATGCTGGCAGGAAAGAGTGACAGAAGCGATCTTAACCTGGGCGAGCTTAATTAGCCAGACAGGCGTCGCTGTGCCGGGTTAGGAAAAGGCAAGATCCGGGAACAGTTGCGGCCTGCAACCACGCCGTGACCCATCAACGATCGGCCGCATTTTCGACCGGGCAAGCAGCGCAAACAGAAAAGCCAGGCAGCGCGGGCGCATCATTTTAACATCTCGGCGGCCCCGGGTGGCCGTGCTAGACAACACACGCAACAAATGAGCCGACAGTGTGTAGGCCAATGCAAAAAATCCGCCTGCGTCACGTGTCATGTTGGGGATTCTCTCGCCGTCGTCATCCTCGAGGACCTGCTTATCAGCTTGAACGAGCGGTCCATCACCGTCGACCAACCTGATCGAACGGGTGCGTGTTGCTTGAGTAGTTTTACCCTAGCGTGCAATTAGCAAAACATATCGTACCTGTCATGGTCTTTTCCCGCTCTGAGATTTTTTTTTGATCAAAGAAGGGCTTGCCCCTTCCGATTTTCATTACTGAAAACCATAAAGTACTACAAAAGAGTTCAAACAAAAACGAAAAGATCGAACCAGATCCACCACGATCAAATAGCATCTCCAACAGCCAACACATGGCCAGCCACTCCACATAGCCCTAAGTTCGCAACTGCCAACCGAGCTCAAACTACCTAGATCACCATTACATCAAAGCAGAAGCAAAAGCAGCAAAAAGGAGCCAAGGATCTAGTCTACAAGAACACCAAACATCAGGTTCACCACCGCAGGAGAGTCTTTTTTTCAATCCAATCTTGCCACATTGATTCTCCACCCCTGCTTGGCTGTGAACACTTCATTTGCTGCCTGTTCTAGCACCCTTGCTCCCAGCTCCAACGTTTTTCTTGACGACTCCTTTATCTGCATAATAGACCAGTCAATTAACCACCTGCACATTAGCTTGACAACATATAAAGGATCATTTATCCTTTTATTTTCAAAGACAATTGCATTTTTTCCGCTCTGAGATTGATCAAACTATGCAACGAAACAAAGAAAGAGACATACTATATGCGAGCTAGCGACCAGTCATGTCAACTTAAGATACACTAGCTAGCTGCCTTTTTTCTTAAGAGAAAGCCATGTCAATTTAAGAGCAGGAGTACTGTACCGTCTGCTAGTGACACGATTGGATCACAGGCCGCGCCTTTTGATTCGTGGCACGATCAGGGTTCCTCTTTGTGTGGTGCATGTTGCGCTTTGAGTTGAAGGTTTCTCTTTCAGGGCAAAGAAACAAGGGGTGGTCTCAGGATGTAGTGATGGAAAATAACTCCTCCCTCTGTAAAGAAAAGAACTACTTTCTTTAGTGATCTAAATGGTCTTATATTTCTTAACAGAGGGAGAGAACCCAAATGTACGCTTTGTAGTCTTGTGGGTCATGTGTTTTCCCTGTTCAATGATGTTGTCATCTGATCCAGGGGAATCTTAAGCAGGCGTCAAGATCAGTACGATAATTGCAAACTTCAACGGAGTCCATACAATGCAAATATCTGTCCTGCCATTGCCAAGAGATTAATGCCCTACCTAATGATTTTGATCCCCGGTTTGGCAAGAGGCTGCGTGCATGCCCCGTCCATTTTACACCTTTAGCAATCAAATGCCACCCACCGAAACTAAACCTGGAAAAAAGCCACCGTTCATTTATATACTCTCTTTGCCAAAGCAAATCGATACTCTAGCTAGTCTCTATTTATACGAGAGTATCCCAAGACATGAAGCAAGTTCATAGCTAGAGAGCTAGTAGCTGGCGTGACTCACCTCGATCAGTAACGGTTCATTGGCTTATTGCTAGTATTATCATCCCCTTGTACGGTGCCAAGCAATAGATTATGTTTCATGTTTGGTTAGACAATTAGACGATGCAAAGTTTTCAAAAATCCTAGTGGTAGTACTACTGGTATGAACTATGGTGGTGGTGGACCTCCCTGCCAGTCTAATACGAGACAGTCGTCAACTAACCCAAATGTGAGACTCCCAAGGCATTTCCCCGAGAAAACCGGGACACCCCGAACCACTGCACAAGTTACACTCGCTTGCTAGCACGTTGAGTGATCTACGGGTCTGCTATTCTGCTTGCAAGTCAGGATGTAGATAAAGATAAGCCTCCGACTTCCAGCTGTCACCGAGTCACCGCACCAGTAAACAAATAGACAATGGTCCTCGCGACGCATGCATGCTGTCTCTGCGTTTTGTACATGGCACGAAGCCGGCCGGTGTGCGTGCTGCGTTCGGCAGGGCATGGCGGATGCATGCAACTGTGCAATCGCGGAGCGGCACCAGCTGCCCGCCGTGGACCATGCTTAATGCTCGTGTTATCATCCCCATGTACGGTGCCAAGCAATAGATTATGTTTCATGTTTGGTTAGACCGTTAGAGAGTGAATAGCAAAAAACTACCACATTACGGGCTATCGTTCCGAAAAACTACCGCTTTTTTTAATTTTTCAAAAAACTACCACAAAAGTGGCTGGCTGTTCCAAAAAACCCAAGTGGCCGAACGGTTAAGTTTTAACTGGGGTTATGACATGTGTGGCCCGCCCGTCAGGGTTTTGTCGGCCACAGTGCTCACGGCGCGCGGGTGACGGCCGTTAGGGCGCACGGGCCGTGCCGACCAGGTCAAAACGGATCCGGCCCGCCCTCACTCTGTCTTCCCCCTCTCTGTCTCCCTCTCTCTCGTGCGCGCCTCCCTCTCCGATGGCGGCGGCGGCGGCGAAACTAGGCGATGGCGGCCATTCAACGGGTGGAGGTGGAAGGGGGGATGGAGGCGGCGAGTTCTCAGAGGTTGATAACTGGTTGGGGAGCGGTAGCTTCGCAACCCAGCCGGCGGCGCCGCCGCCGCCGCAGCGGACACCACAGGCTGCAGCTCTGATGCAGGCTCCTACGCCACAGGCTACACCGCTGTCGCCTGGTGATTGCCAGTTCTCGCTTGAGTACAGAGCAGCGAGGTCTCTTGCTAGCGCTGTGCAGGCAGATCCGACCAACTCCCAGCACTGGGCCTCTGCATTTGGAGGGGTGGAGTAAGTTCTTTTTCCTCTTATGAGCTCCTTCAACAGTTTCTGCATTTCTGCTTGTTCATTTCAAACAATATGGCATAATTTAGTTAGTTTTTTGACCAAACCCTAGGTTGATGCTGTTGTGATTCATCTTAGAACATGAACATGCACTGAATAATAGTTGAGCAAACACTCTGTGGCATGTTTTGGATGCAACAGTATCACTCAGCACTGAAGGATTAGTTAGATTTAGTAGAAATGCATGGTGGATTCAGAGAAGCATTTGTTGGATTCAGATTCCTTACTGTACTTTATAGTTAGTGTGCACTAAATTTTTGTAGCAAAAAACACTTAGTTAGTTGGGTGAGGGAGTCCTGGACTAGGGGGTGTCCGGATAGCCGAACTATCATCATCGGTCGGACTCCAAGACTATGGAGATACAAGATTGAAGATTTCGTCCCGTGTCCGGATGGGACTTTCCTTGGCGTGGAAGGCAAGCTTGGCGATACGGACATGTAGATCTCCTACCATTGTAACCGACTCTGTGTAACCCTAACCCCTCTCCGGTGTCTATATAAACCGGAGGGTTTTAGTCCATAGGACGAACAACAATCATACCATAGGCTAGCTTCTAGGGTTTAGCCTCCTTGATCTCGTGGTAGATCTACTCTTGTACTACCCATATCATCAATATCAATCAAGCAGGAGTAGGGTTTTACCTCCATCGAGAGGGCCCGAACCTGGGTAAAAACATCGTGTCCCTTGTCTCCTGTTACCATCCGCCTAGACGCACAGTTCGGGACCCCCTACCCGAGATCCGCCGGTTTTGACACCGACATTGGTGCTTTCATTGAGAGTTCCTCTGTGTCGTCACCGATAGGCTTGATGGCTCCTTCGATCATCAACAACGACGCGGTCCAGGGTGAGACTTTTCTCCCCGGACAGATCTTCGTATTCGGCGGCTTTGCACTACGAGCCAATTCGCTTGGCCATCTGGACCAGATTGAAAGCTACACCCCTAGCCATCAGGTCAGATTTGGAAGTCTGAACTTCACGGCCGACATCCGCGGAGACTTGATCTTCGACGGATTCGAGCCACAGCCGAGCGCGCCGCTATGTCACGATGGGCATGATTTAGCTCTGCTGCCGGACAGTGCCCTGGAGGCCGCACATGAGTCTGCTCCGACCCTTAATTCAGAGCCGACCGCGCAGATCGAGGATGGGTGGCTAGACACCGCCTCGGGGGCTGCAACCTCTACGGCGATGGAGCCGAATACTGACCTTGTCCCTTGCGACGCTCGTGACTCCGAGGTGCCGGACTCCTCGCCGGACTCCGAACCTCCTGCGCCCCCTCCAATCGAATCCGATTGGGTGCCGATCATGGAGTTCACTGCCGCGGACATCTTTCAACACTCACCTTTTGGCGACGTCCTGAATTCGCTAAAGTATCTCTCGCTATCAGGAGAGCCCTGGCCGAATTGCGGTCAGGATGGTTGGGATGCGGACGACGAAGAAATTCAAAGCCCACCCACCACCCACTTTGTGGCCACTATCGACGATCTAACCGACATGCTAGACTACGACTCCGAAGACATCGACGGTATGGACGACGATGCCGGAGACGACCAAGAACCAGCGCCTACGGGGCACTGGAAGACCACCTCGTCATACGATAAATATATGGTGGACATCCCAAAGGATGGGAATGGCGAGGAAGCAGCGGAGGAAGACTCCTCCAAGAAACAGCCCAAGCGCCGGTGTCAGCAGCGCCGCTCTAAATCCCGCCACAGCAAGAATGGAGATTCCGGCACCGGAGATAATAACACCCCAGAGAGTGCCGAAGAGAACCCCCTCCAGCAAGATTCAGCACAGGAGGACGGAGAAGCCAGCCCTCATGAGAGAGCGGCAGATGAAGAGGTAGAGGATGATAATTACATGCCTCCCTCCGGAGACGAGGCAAGCCTCAATGACGACGAATTCGTCGTGCCCGAGGATCCCATCGAACAAGAGCGTTTCAAACGCAGGCTAATGGCCACGGCGAACAGCCTAAAGAAAAAGCAGCAACAGCTTAGAGCTGATCAAGACCTGCTAGCCGACAGATGGACTGAAGTCCTTGCGGCCGAAGAGTATGAACTCGAACGCCCCTCCAAAAGCTACCCCAAACGCAAGTTGCTCCCCCGATTAGAGGAGGAGGCATATAAACTGTTGGAAATATGCCCTAGAGGCAATAATAAATAAGTTATTATTATATTTCCTTGTTCATGATAATCGTTTATTATCCTTGCTATAATTGTATTGATAGGAAACTCAGATACATGTGTGGGTACATAGACAACACCATGTCCCTAGTAAGCCTCTAGTTGACTAGCTCGTTGATCAATAGATGGTTACGGTTTCCTGACCATGGACATTGCATGTCATTGATAACGGGATCACATCATTAGGAGAATGATGTGATGGACAAGACCCAATCCTAAGCCTAGCACAAAGATCGTAGTTTGTATGCTAAAGCTTTTCTAATGTCAAGTATCATTTCCTTAGACCATGAGATTGTGCAACTCCCGGATACCGTAGGAATGCTTTGGGTGTACCAAACGTCACAACGTAACTGGGTGGCTATAAAGGTGCACTACAGGTATCTTCGAAAGTGTCTGTTGGGTTGGCACGAATCAAGACTGGGATTTGTCACTCCGTGTGACGGAGAGGTATCTCTGGGCCCACTCGGTAGGACATCATCATAATGTGCAGAATGTGACCAAGGGGCTGATCATGGGATGATGTGTTACGGAACGAGTAAAGAGACTTGCCCGTAACGAGATTGAACAAGGTATCGGTATACCGACGATCGAATCTCGGGCAAGTACAATACCGCTAGACAAAGGGAATTGTATACGGGATCGATTGAGTCCTTGACATCGTGGTTCATCCGATGAGATCATCGTGGAACATGTGGGAGCCAACATGGGTATCCAGATCCCGCTGTTGGTTATTGACCGGAGAACGTCTCGGTCATGTCTGCATGGTTCCCGAGCCCGTAGGGTCTACACACTTAAGGTTCGATGACGCTAGGGTTATAAAGGAAGTTTGTATGTGTTTACCGAATGTTGTTCGGAGTCCTGGATGAGATCTCGGACGTCACGAGGAGTTCCGGAATGGTCCGGAGGTAAAGATTTATATATGGAAAGTTGTTGTTCGGGTTCCGGAAAAAGTTCGGGTTTTTTCGGTATTGTACCGGGAAGCTTCCAGAAGGTTCCGGAGGATTCCGGAGGGGTCCGGAGGTCCGGAAATTTTTCCACCATGTCCAATACAGAAGCATGGGCTGTAAGGGGGCGCCCTAGCCTTAATGGTCCAGGGGCACCAGCCCCCCCAAGGCCCATGCGCAAGGGAGAGGGGAAACCCTAAGGGGGAGGGCCTGCACTTGACTTGGGAGGCACTCCTCCCCCCCTTGGTCGCCGCCCCCTCCTCAGATTGGATCTGAGGGGGCCGGCCCCCCTCTCCCTTGCCCCTATATATATGTGGGGGGTGGGAGGGCAGCCGCACCACATGTTCTGGCGCAGCCCTCCCTCTCTCCCAAGTACTCCTCCTCTCCCGCGGTGCTTGGCGAAGCCCTGCAGGATTGCCACGCTCCTCCATCACCACCACGCCGTTGTGCTGCTGCTGGATGGAGTCTTCCTCAACCTCTCCCTCTCTCCTTGCTGGATCAAGGCATGGGAGACGCCACCGGGCTATACGTGTGTTGAACGCGGAGGTGCCGTCCGTTCGGCACTAGGATCTCCGGTGATTTGGATCACGACGAGTACGACTCCTTCAACCCCGTTCTCTTGAACGCTTCTTCTTAGCGATCTACAAGGGTATGTAGATGCACTCTCCTTCCCCTCGTTGCTGGTTTCTCCATAGATAGATCTTGGTGACACGTAGGAAAATTTTGAATTTCTGCTACGTTCCCCAACAGTGGCATCATGAGCCAGGTCTATTGCGTAGATTCTTTGCATGAGTAGAACACAAAGTAGTTGTGGGCGTTGATTTTGTTCAATATGCTTACCGTTACTAGTCCAATCTTGTTTCGACGGTATTGTGGGATGAAGCGGCCCGGACCGACCTTACACGTACACTTACGTGAGACAGGTTCCACCGACTGACATGCACTTGGTGCATAAGGTGGCTAGCGGGTGCCAGTCTCTCCCACTTTAGTCGGAACGGATTCGATGAAAAGGGTCCTTATGAAGGGTAAATAGCAATTGACATATCACATTGTGGTTTTTACGTAGGTAAGAAACGTTCTTGCTAGAAACCCATAGCAGCCACGTAATACATGCAAACAATAATTAGAGGACGTCTAACTTGTTTTTGCAGGGTGTGCTATGTGATGTGATATGGCCAAGAAGAATGTGATGAATGATATGTGATGTATGAGATTGATCATGTTCTTGTAATAGGAATCATGACTTGCATGTCGATAAGTATGACAACCGGCATGAGCCATAGGAGTTGTCTTAATTTATTGTATGACCTGCGTGTCATTAAACAACGCCATGTAATTACTTTACTTTATTGCTAACCGGTAGCCATAGTAGTAGAAGTAATAGTTGGCGAGACAACTTCATGAAGACACGATGATGGAGATTATGATGATGGAGATCATGGTGTCATGCCGGTGACGATGATGATCATGGAGCCCCGAAGATGGAGATCAAAAGGAGCAATGTGATATTGGCCATATCATGTCACTATTTGATTGCATGGGAAGGAATACGACCCTCTCATGGGGCCTGGGGGTGGGGATGAGCTGCCCCTCGTCGGGCAGCCGGTGCGCGATGTCGCTGGACAGGTATCCGGCGCTGCGCAGCTTCTCGATGTGCCCCTCCGTAACGGAGGAGGCCATCCACTTGCCTCCCGCTCCAGACATGGCTGGAGAAGGTCGAGGTGAGATGTGCGGACTTGGGCGCTAGAGCTCGAGTGCGCGGAGATGGATAAGCAAAGGAGGAAGAAGGCGTAGGTAAAGGAGGTGGATCCTTATCCCCTTATATATGGGCGGACGAAACTATACGTCCCCACCGGCCTGGTAAAACTCGCTTATCTCCCAAGCGCCACAATCAATGGCGCGGTTGGGTTACCCACGTCCGTATTGATGGGAATCCCGGAATAAGGGGAACACGATCTCTGCTTCGACAAGACGTGCCAAGGAAACCGCTTCGCTAAACGCGCTGAGGTGGTATAACAAAAATGATTCAAGTAAAGGCTTGGTAGTGGTGTGACGTCACGCCACAAAATACGTCAGCAGATTGAACTTGTGTAAATGTTATTCTCTCTACGGTGGTATGTGGAATTTATTTTACAGAGCCGGACACTATCCTGGCGTTCACAATCTTCTATGAATTATTCGGAGGAGGAACCCGCCTTGCAATGCCAAAGACAATATGCACGCCGGACTCGTCGTCATTGAAGCCTGGTTCAGGGGCTACTGAGGGAGTCTGGACTAGGGGGTGTCCGGATAGCCGAACTATCATCATCGGCCGGACTCCAAGACTATGAAGATACAAGATTGAAGACTTCGTCCCGTGTCCGGATGGGACTTTCCTTGGCGTGGAAGGCAATCTTGGCAATACGGATATGTAGATCTCCTACCATTGTAACCGACTCTGTGTAACCCTAGCCCTCTCCGGTGTCTATATAAACCGGAGGGTTTTAGTCCATAGGACGAACAACAATCATACCATAGGCTAGCTTCTAGGGTTTAGCCTCCTTGATCTCGTGGTAGATCTACTCTTGTACTACCCATATAATCAATATCAATCAAGCAGGAGTAGGGTTTTACCTCCATCGAGAGGGCCCGAACCTGGGTAAAAACATCGTGTCCCTTGTCTCCTTTTACCATCCGCCTAGACACACAGTTCGGGACCCCCTACCCGAGATCCGCCGGTTTTGACACTGACATTGGGCTTTTCAAATAACATATTATGTAATGCAGGCTGGATGATGAAATTTGGGAGGTTAGGCTGCATTTCCAGGGCAGAGATAATATGGAAAGGAGGTTTTCTGTTTCAGACATCACATTTCTGAACTTGATAGCACTTACTGAGACTGAAGGCTATGGGTCAGATGACTACATGTACTGGGTAAAAGAATAAGGGACTGAAGGAAATATGCCCTAGAGGCAATAATAAAGTTATTATTTATTTCCTTATTTCATGATAAATGTTTATTATTCATGCTAGAATTGTATTAACCGGAAACATAATACATGTGTGAATACATAGACAAACATAGTGTCACTAGTATGCCTCTACTTGACTAGCTCGTGAATCAAAGATGGTTTCCTAGCCATAGACATGAGTTGTCATTTGATTAACGGGATCACATCATTAGGAGAATGATGTGATTGACTTGACCCATTCCTTTAGCTTAGCACTTGATCGTTTAGTATATTGCTATTGCTTTCTTCATGACTTATACATGTTCCTGTAACTATGAGAATTATGCAACTCCTGTTTACCAGAGGAACACTTTGGGTACTACCAAACGTCACAACGTAACTGGGTGATTATAAAGGAGTACTACAGGTGTCTCCGAAGGTACATGTTGGGTTGGCGTATTTCGAGATTAGGTTTTGTCACTCCGATTGTCGGAGAGGTATCTCTGGGCCCTCTCGGTAATGCACATCACTATAAGCCTTGCAAGCATTGCAACTAATGAGTTAGTTGTGAGATGATGTATTACAGAACGAGTAAAGAGACTTGCCAGTAATGAGATTGAACTAGGTATTGGTTGCCGACGATCAAATCTCGGGCAAGTAACATACCGATGACAAAGGGAACAACGTATGTTGTTATGTGGTTTGACCGATAAAGATCTTCGTAGAATATGTGGGAGCCAATATGGGCATCCAGGTCCCGCTATTGGTTATTGACCGGAAACGTGTTTCGATCATGTCCACATAGTTCTCGGACCCGTAGGGTCCGCACGCTTAAGGTTTCGATGACAGTTTTATTATGAGTTTATGAGTTTTGATGTACCGAAGGAGTTCCGAGTCCCGGATGAGATCAGGGACATGACGAGGAGTCTCGAAATGGTCGAGACGTAAAGATCGATATATTGGACGACTACATTCGGAGTTCGGAAAGGTTCCGAGTGATTCGAGTATTTTCGGGGGTACCGGGGAGTTACGGGAATACGAGGAAGAAGCAATGGGCCTCATGGGCCAAGTGGTGGAAGAGAGGAGGTAGGGCGCGCGGCCCCCCTAGCCCAAACTGAATTGGACTAGGGGGCCGGCCCCCCTTTCCTTCTTCTCCTCCCTCTCCTTCCTTCTCCTTCTCCTCCCCTTCCTTCCCTTCTCCTAGTAGGACTTGAAAAGAGAGGGGAATCCTACTTGGAGTAGGATTCTCCCCCTTGGTCGCGCCTCCTCCTCTTGGCCGGCCCCCTCCCCCTTGCTCCTTTATATACGGGGGCAGGGGGGCACCCCATGACACACAAGTTGATCTACGGATCGTTCCTTAGCCGTGTGCGGTGCCCCCCTCCACCATATTCCACCTCGGTCATATCGTCGCGGAGTTTAGGCGAAGCCCTGCGCCGGTAAAACATTATCATCGTCACCACACCGTCGTGCTGACGGAACTCATCTCCGGAACTCTGCTGGATCGGAGGCCGGAGATCGTCATCGAGCTGAACGTGTGCTGAACTCGGAGGC
Source organism: Triticum timopheevii (assembly GCA_963921465.1). NCBI lineage: Eukaryota > Viridiplantae > Streptophyta > Magnoliopsida > Poales > Poaceae > Triticum > Triticum timopheevii. The sequence goes on along the minus strand of OY997262.1, from coordinate 455,468,683 downwards.
TCCGTACGTTCGGTGCTTGGATCGGTCGGATCGTGAAGACGTACGACTACATCAACCGCGTTGTGCTAACGCTTCCGCTTACGGTCTACGAGGGTACGTGGACGAACACTCTCCCCTCTCGTTGCTATACCATCACCATGATCTTGCGTGTGCTTAGGAATTTTTTTGAAATTACTACGTTCCCCAACAGTGGCATCCGAGCCTAGGTTTTATGCGTTGATGTTATATGCACGAGTAGAACACAAGTGAGTTGTGGGCGATACAAGTCATACTGCTTACCAGCATGTCATACTTTGGTTCAGCGGTATTGTTGGATGAAGCGGCCCGGACCGACATTACGCGTACGCTTACGCGAGACTGGTTTTACCACCGTGCTTTGCACACAGGTGACTAGCGGGTGTCTGTTTTTCCAACTTTAGTTGAACCGAGTGTGGCTACGCCCGGTCCTTGCGAAGGTTAAAACGGCACCTACTTGACGAACTATCGTTGTGGTTTTTGATGCGTAGGTAAGAACGGTCCTTGCTCAGCCCGTAGCAGCCACGTAAAACTTGCAACAACAAAGTAGAGGACGTCTAACTTGTTTTTGCAGGGCATGTTGTGATTTGATATGGTCAAGATGTGATGAGATATAAGTTGTTGTATGATATGATCATGTTTTGTTGAAATTATCGGCAACTGGCAGAAGCCCTATGGTTGTCTCTTTGTTGCATAAGATGCAAGTGCCAAATAATTGCTTTACTTTATCGCTATGCGATAGCAATAGTTGGCGAGACGACCATGTGACGACACATTGATATAGATCAAGATGATGAAGATCATGGTGTCGTGCCGGTGACGATAGAGATCATGACAGTACTTTGGAGATGGAGATCAAAGGCGCAAGATGATCATGGCCATATCATGTCGCATATTTTGATTGCATATGATGTTTATCTGTTATACATCTTCTGTTTTGTTTGACGGTAGCATTTTAAGATGATCTCTCACTAATTATCAAGAAGTGTTCTCCCTGAGTATGCACCGCTGCGAAAGTTCTTCGTGCTGAGACACCACGTGATGATCGGGTGTGATAGGCTCTACGTTCAAATACAACGGGTGCAAAACAGTTGCACACGTGGAATACTCAGGTTAAACTTGACGAGCCTAGCATATACAGATATGGCCTCGGAACACGGAGACCGAAAGGTCGAGCGTGAATCATATAGTAGATATGATCAACATAGTGATGTTTACCATTGAAACTACTCCATCTCACGTGATGATCGGACATGGTTTAGTTTATTTGGATCACGTAATCACTTAGATGACTAGAGAGATGTCTGTCTAAGTGGGAGTTCTTAAGTAATATGATTAATTGAACTTAAATTTATCATGAACTTAGTCCTGGTAGTATTTTGCAAATTATAGTGTAGATCAATAGCTTGCGTTGTTGCTTTCATATGTTTATTTTGATATGTTCCTAGAGAAACTTGTGTTGAAAAATGTTAGTAGCAATGATGCGGATTCGATCCGTGATCTGAGGTTTATCCTCATTGCCGCACAGAAGAATTATGTCCTTAATGCACCGCTAGGTGACAGACCTATTGCAGGAGCAGATGCAGAAGTTATGAACGTCTGGCTAGCTCAAAATGATGACTACTTGATAGTTTAGTGCACCATGCTTAACGGCTTAGAATCGGGACTTCAAAGACGTTTTGAACGTCATGGACCATATGAGATGTTCCAGGAGTTGAAGTTAATATTTCCAGCAAATACCCGAGTTGAGAGATATGAAGTCTCCAACAAGTTCTATAGCTAAAAGATGGAGGAGAATCGCTCAACTAGTGAGCATGTGCTCAGACTGTCTGGATACTTCAATTGCTTGAATCAAGTGGGAGTTAATCTTCCAGATAAGATAGTGATTGACAGAATTCTCTAGTCACCATCACTAAGTTACTAGAACTTTGTGATGAACTATAGTATGCAAGGGATGACGAAAACGATTCCCGAGCTCTTCGTGATGTTGAAATCGACGAAGGTAGAAATCAAGAAAGAGTATCAAATGTTGATGATTGACAAGACCACTAGTTTCAAGAGAAGGGCAAAGGGAAAGAAAGGGAACTTCAAGTGGAAAGACAAGCAAGTTGTCACTCCTGCGAAGAAGCCCAAAGCTGGACCATAGCCTGAAACTGAGTGTTTACACTGCAAATGAAATGGTCACTGGAAGCGGAAATGCCCTGAATATTTGGTGGATAAGAAGGATGGCAAAGTGAACAAGGGTATATTTGATATACAGATTATTGATGTGTGCCTTACTAGTGTTTATAGTAGCCCCTGAAAATTTGATACTTGTTTGGTTGCTCAGATTAGTAACTCGAAACAGGAGTTACAGAATAAACAGAGACTAGTTGAAGGAAAAGTGACGATGAGTGTTGGAAGTAGTTCCAAGATTGATATGATCATCATCGCACACTCCCTATACTTTCGGGATTAGTGTTAAACCTAAATAAATGTTATTTGGCGTTTGCGTTGAGCATGAATATGATTTGATCATGTTTATTGCAATACGATTATTCATTTAAAATTAGAGAATAATTGTTGTTCTGTTTACATGAATAAAACCTTCAATGGTCATACACCCAATGAAAATAGTTTGTTTGAAGGAAATATGCCCTAGAGGCAATAATAAAGTTATTATTTATTCCCTTATTTCATGATAAATGTTTATTATTCATGCTAGAATTGTATTAACCAGAAACATAATACATGTGTGAATACATAGACAAACATAGTGTCACTAGTATGCCTCTACTTGACTAGCTCGTGAATCAAAGATGGTTAAGTTTCCTAGCCATAGACATGAGTTGTCATTTGATTAACGGGATCACATCATTAGGAGAATGATGTGATTGACTTGACCCATTCCGTTAGCTTAGCACTTGATCATTTAGTATATTGCTATTGCTTTCTTCATGACTTATACATGTTCCTGTAACTATGAGAATTATGCAACTCCCGTTTACCAGAGGAACACTTTGGGTACTACCAAACGTCACAACGTAACTGGGTGATTATAAAGGAGTACTATAGGTGTCTCTGAAGGTACATGTTGGGTTGGCGTATTTCGAGATTAGGTTTTGTCACTCCGATTGTCGGGGAGGTATCTCTGGGCCCTCTCGGTAATGCACATCACTATAAGCCTTGCAAGCATTGCAACTAATGAGTTAGTTGTGAGATGATGTATTACAAAACGAGTAAAGAGACTTACCGGTAACGAGATTGAACTAGGTATTGGTTGTCGACGATCAAATCTCGGGCAAGTAACATACCGATGACAAAGGGAACAACGTATGTTGTTATGCTGTTTGACCGATAAAGATCTTCGTAGAATATGTGGGAGCCAATATGGGCATCCAGGTCCCGCTATTGGTTATTGACCGGAAACGTGTTTCGGTCATGTCTACATAGTTCTCGAACCCGTAGGGTCCGCACGCTTAAGGTTTTGATGACAGTTTTATTATGAGTTTATGAGTTTTGATGTACCGAAGGAGTTCCGAGTCCCGGATGAGATCGGGGACATGACGAGGAGTCTCAAAATGGTCGAGACGTAAAGATCGATATATTGGACGACTATATTCGGAGTTCGGAAAGGTTTTGAGTGATTCGAGTATTTTCGGGGGTACCGGGGAGTTACGGGAATACGAGGAAGAAGCAATGGGCCTCATGGGCCAAGTGGTGGAAGAGAGGAGGTAGGGCGCGCGGCCCCCCTAGCCCAAACCGAATTGGACTAGGGGGCCGGCCCCCCTTTCTTTCTTCTCCTCCCTCTCCTTCATTCTCCTTCTCCTCCCCTTCCTTCCCTTCTCCTAGTAGGACTTGGAAAGAGAGGGGAATCCTACTTGGAGTAGGATTCTCCCCCTTGGTCGCGCCTCCTCCTCTTGGCCGGCCCCCTCCCCCTTGCTCCTTTATATACGGGGGCAGGGGGGCACCCCATGACACACAAGTTGATCTACGGATCGTTCCTTAGCCGTGTGCGGTGCCCCCCTCCACCATATTCCACCTCGGTCATATTGTCGCGGAGTTTAGGCGAAGCCCTGCGCTGGTAGAACATCATCATCGTCACCACGCCGTCGTGCTGACGGAACTCATCTCCGGAACTCTGCTGGATCGGAGGCCGGAGATCGTCATCGAGCTGAACGTGTGCTGAACTCGGAGGCTCCGTACGTTCGGTGCTTGGATCGGTCGGATCGTGAAGACGTACGACTACATCAACCGCATTGTGCTAATGCTTCCGCTTACGGTCTACGAGGGTACGTGGACGAACACTCTCCCCTCTCGTTGCTATACCATCACCATGATCTTGCGTGTGCGTAGGAATTTTTTTGAAATTACTACGTTCCCCAACAGGGATTGGACAGGAAGATTTATTTCTTCTGGACAGTCAAGATGCAGTTGAAGAAATGATAGACCACTCAGATTTAATAGTGCTCAATATCATTGTTTCCAAGGCAAATGAAGATAGAGATGTTGAATGTAACAGGGCTCACAATGTTTGTGAAGAACAAATTCCAATAGGCAGTCCAGTGGGGGGTCCTGGTTTTGTGTTAAGTCTGTCACAAGATGGAGTGGTCCACCCTCTTGAAGTTAATTTGAACACACAGCAAAGCTGTAACTTGAACATTTCAGAAGCTCATGGTGGAGATGATGATGGACAGGCTGCTGGTGAAGAGGATGATGATATTGACAAATCATCCTCAGACTTTGAGATTGGTAGGGGTGACTATAGAGGGATAAAGATGTCTTACAAGGCTTGGAAGAGAGGTGAAGAAAATATTGGAAATGAAGAAGAAAGAGATATTGTAGAAGACAGACCACAATTTGAAGGTGACAGTGATGTTTCAGAGTTTTGGCAGGAGGAGAAAGAGGCTGACAGTGGAGAGGAAATAGTTGTGAAAAAATGCAGGCCTGAGAAACTCAAGCCCGTGAGAAGAGCAGCAGCAAATCCAGGTCCAACTTCCAGAGCTCACAGTTAGCCAGAGATCCCAAAGTTTCAATATTTTGTACCTGAAGCTGATGAGTATTGCTTCCCTGGTGATGTGGGCATTTCTGACTCAGATGGGGAGACTCCAAGACTACCTTCTGGAAGGAAGAGAAGATTGAAGAAGAAGAAAGAGAGGAAATGGTATGAGCCAAAGGTACCTGATGCACATGAGCAGCTGTGCAAGGACCTTTGCTTCACCAATGTGTATGAGTTTAGAAAGGCATTGAGAAATTTTCATGTTAGGACTTTGAGAAACTTTCAGTACCATAGGAATGAACCATCAAGGGTTATTATTTGGTGCCCAGAGAGGAAGAATGGATGTGATTTTTTCATGACTGCATCCAAAGTAGCCCATGAAGATACATTCACAATCAAAAAGTGCCACATGGATCATAGTTGTGGAGCTTGTGGAGAGTATACAAAGGTTACTGCTGAATGGGCTGCAGAAGCTGTGGAGGACACAGTTAGATCAAATGTAAGGCTGATGTAGAGACAGTTCTCAAACATACTAAGAAGAAGTTTGGGGTGCATGTACCTAGGAGTTTGGCATATAGGGCAAGACTGATGGTTGTTGATGTTGTGCAAGGTGATCATAGAAAGCAGTATCTGAGATTGAGGGACTACCTACAATGTGTGCTTGACACAAACCCTGGAAGCAGGTGCACAGTGACAACTTTTGAGGATCCTTTGAACCCAGCCCCCACACCAAAGTTCAAGTACATGTTCTATTTCCTCCAGGCATCAAAAGATGGATTTCTTGCTGGTTGTAGGCCTTTCATAGGTACAAATTAGTGATTTAATCATGTTAGAAATGTAATCAAGTTATTCAATTTTGCCCTAACTATCTCTGTTTATGCATGACTTGATGGTTGCTTCATCAAGTTATCCACAGGCCAGCAGATATTGGCAACAACTGGGAGAGATGGGAACAACAATGTGTTCCCAATTGCTTTTGGGGTGGTTGACAAACAGGATGGGCTTAGCTGGACCTGGTTTTTAAACCAACTTAGAGTCTGCATTGGCACCAGCAACCAGTTTGGGAACTACACCATCATGTCTGACAGGCAGAAGGTATTTTCTCTGACTCTATATTATTCTTATGCACATAGCAATGCTGCTATAGTTATCTCATTACTACCTTATGTAATCAAACAACAGGGCCTTCTTAAAGCAATTAATGAAGTATTTCCTCAATCCCCACAAAGATATTGCCTAAGACACATATATGCCAACTTCCAGTCGGCTGGCTTTAGAGCAGAAGAACTTAAGAAATGGGTTGACAAAGCTAGCTATTCCTTCACTGCACATGGTCACAAAGAAGGAATGGCAGGTTTGAAAGCAGCATGTGAACCAGCCTACATGTGGTTGAATGGCATCCCTAAGGAGTGTTGGGCTAGATATGCAATGGATCATGTGTGCAAGACTGACTTGGTAGTGAACAACCTTAGTGAGGTTTTCAACAAAATGACTCTAGATGTTAGGTCAAAACCAATTAAGACCATGTTTGAAGGGTTGAGGACCAAACTAATGGTTAAGTACCAGGGCATCAGAGAGAAAACAGAGAGCTGTAGGTGGGAAATAACCCCACATTACATGGAGAAGCTTGAGGAGAGCAAGAAGTGGGCTAAATACTGTGAAGCAAACATGACTGGTCCCAAATTTGGCAAGTAACTAGTGGAGAGAACACATATTGTGTGAAGCTTGATGTAGGGAGCTGCTCTTGCAGGAGGTGGGACATGACTGGATCACCTTGCCACCATGCAATATCTGCAATGCAGAAGATAAAAGTTCACCCAGAAGATTATGTGCATCCATTCTTTAAGAAGCCAATGTATAAGGCTGCATACCAGCACATCATCTACCCTGTCCCTGGTCCTGAATTCTGGCCCAACACCAACACACCAGACATAGAACCACCAGTTTTTAGGGAGAAGAAAGGCAAGAAGCAGACAACTAGGAGAAAGGGTGAATTTGAGGTGCCAGCTCCAAAGGATACATCAAGGATGGGCACAATAATATGCAGTAATTGTGGTCTGCAAGGCCACAGGTGGACAATGTGTGGAGATAGACTTAAGGCCAAGTTTATGACAAGGAAAAACAACCACCAGGTAACTAAGCCAATTCAACAAGGAAAATCTGCTACTTGTTTTTAATGCATACAACTTGTGAGCTGCAACTTGTTTTTAATTTTAGGAAAACAGGGCATCCTACCCAGCAACTTCAGCACCAACTAGGCCACCTCCAGCTAGGGCCACATCATCAGGTCCAGCTCCAGCTTCAGGACCAGTTAGGGGCAGGAAACCAGCAACAGCTTCAACTCAGGCAAACACATCTGCTTCAACAAGGGCAACCACATCTACTGCAGTTTCAACAGGTGGATCAAGAAAGAGAAAGAACCCAGCACCTGCTTCAGCACCAGCCAAGAACACCAGGTCAAGTGTATCATCTCCAGCAAAGAACACCAGATCATCAAGAGTTGCAAGAGGTTTCAATGCTCCAAGGGCAGCATCAGCATCAGGTCAAGCTGATGTTGGTTCTAAGAGGAAGAGGAAGGCCCCAAGCAAATTTGCTTTGTATTTCAAAGCTAAAACATCAAGATTTTCCCATCTAGGCACCAAACCCTAAGAGAGATCAAACCTAAAACAACAAGATTTGTCCATCTGACCAAACCATAACATATCTAACTTAAAACATCAAGATCACTAGATCAATTCATTCATACATACAAATATAGATAAAAGATTCACTCATAAATTGCATCATAGACAGATTGATTCATCACATAGATAGATCATTCAACATTTTTCTTTCGCCAGCTTCATACATTGCATTGCATCATAGACAACTTGATTCATCACATACATAGCTCATTCAACATTGTTCTTACACCAACTTCAAACATCACATAGATAGAAAGACAGATCTAGGAACACAGAAACATAACAGCAGCATCATGGGTACAGAATCCTAGTCCACCTCTGCCTAGTGACCTGAAAGGGATGGAAATTTGCCCTCCACCTTGCCCAGTAGATGATATCATCATCACTAGGGTTGGAACCAGGGGGAATGCCTCCAGGAACTGCTCTATGTCCTTGCGATTGCGTGCTGCAAGGATCATCTCAGCAAGTTGCCTTCTCGCCCTCCTCCTTGCATCTTGGCGCCTGGCTTGCCTGGGCACCTCTTCTTCTACATTTATGACCTCTCCAGGATCCATCTCTCCCTTGGATTCTAGGGTTTCTTTGGCGGCTGGGGGGTTGAGAAGGGTGGGAATGGGGGATTGACTGCGGTTTCACTCTAGGGGTGGGCTTTATAGACTACTAATGGTTGGTGGTAGGTAGGTGGAGTAATAAAACAGCCTAGTGTAGGCCCACAATGTGTACATAATGGTTTTAGGCCCAAAAATATGCTAGTTCAGCATTGCTACTTTCAGGAAAACAACCTAAAGAAATAAAACAGTTCTTCACTGCATTACTTAAGATAGATAGGTTCTTAACAGTACAATAACATAAGCCAGACTTAGCAAAGGTTCTCCGCCACTCTAGTTACCATAACTTAAACAGTTCATATAGGACTGCACAAAATATACTCCTACCATCATCTTGCAAGGCCTGTTATATGTGTAGGCCACCTTACTTACTTAACCACCATTGTCCAAATCTTCAAGCCTCCAGTATGGCCTTGATTTTCTCAAGCTTTTCCTTGCTCCCATGGCCAGCATTCAGCAGATCAGCAACTACTTTCTCAAGCTCTGTCTTCTCTTGTGCAAGAAGATCCCTGTCCACCTTTATCTCTTTCATTGCCTTCCTGGTGTTGTGAATTATGTCTGCCTGGGCCTGAAGGATACACCTCTGTTCTTTTGCTAGCCTTAGCTTCTCCATCTTCATCTCCATCTCTAGCTCTTCCTTTTGCTTCTCAAATTTCTCAGCATCCATTGCTTTTTGGTAGTCAATCTTGCCAACACCATCCTGCCAGTCAAACATCTTGCTAACATCATCAACCATTTTATGATACTCAGTGCAGAGATGATCATAGTCCTTCTTCAACTTGGCAACCTCATCCTCATATGCATGCTTGTCTTGAATCCTTCCAAGGTTTTGCTCATGGAACATTTCCCACAACTTGATGAGGCAGTTCTTAAGTACATCAGGCCAGGCAGGATCAACCCATTGAACTACACCACAATCACACCTCCCTGTAGTTTGATCACAGAACACATACTTCAGAAAATGCATAAATTCAGTTCTAACTTCAATTCAAAAAGAGGAGGACATGTAACCATAAATTCAGTACTAAATTCAGTTCAAACAGAGTTAATGTACAAATTCAGTAACCACTGGGCATAACTGAATCCACTAGGCATAACTGAATCCACCCAGCATACTCAATTACTCACCTGAACAGGGCATCCATAGAACCTCCTCCCAGTGTTAGCACCTTCAAAAGCAACACACTTCCTAGGCTTCATATGGTGCAGAGTACACTTGGAAACTTCCTCCATGGGAGCACCACACCAGAGTGGCTCAGGGATGGTGTCAGGTGTGTCCTACATGCAGTAAAAGGTAGATCAGAACCAATGCATCAACTAGTTCAACTTGAGTCAAGCTTTGCCTTGCTCAAGGTCAGATCAGACATCACAGTGCCATCCATACCCTAGATCAAAAATAGATAACCAAACCAAACGAATCCATCCATACAAATATACAGCTCATCAACCCTCATTCCCAAATCGATTCAACCCTAACCCTAACCCTAGATAATGACAGAGAGGAGGAGGATGAGGCTTACAAAGTACTCCATGTCCATCAGGTTGCCCCCCATGCTGTCGTCGGAGCTCTCATCCCCATCATTCCAAGAAGGCATCCTGGCCGGCGACGAGGAACTGAGGTGGTCGGCGACGATGGAGAGCTCGGCCAGGGGAAACAGAGCGAGGGGGGAGAGTGAGAGTGAGTGAGCGCGAGGGAGACAGAGTGAGGGCCGGATCCGTTTTGACCTGGTCGGGACGGCCCGTGCGCCCTAACGGCCGTCACCCGCGCGCAGTGAGCACTGTGGCCGACAAAACCCTGACGGGCGGGCCACACATGTCATAACCCCAGTTAAAACTTAACCGTTCGGCCACTTGGGTTTTTTGGAACAGCCAGCCACTTTTGTGGTAGTTTTTTGAAAAATTAAAAAAAAGCGGTAGTTTTTCGGAACGATAGCCCGTAATGTGGTAGTTTTTTCTATTCACTCACCGTTAGACGATGCAAAGTGTTCAAAAATCATAGTATAGTATACTGGTAGTATAAACTATGGTGGGCCTCCTTGCCAGGCTAATACGAGAACGAGACAGTCGTCAACTAACCCAAACCAACACCCAAATGTGCAGACTCCCCAAACCACTCCACAAACTACACTCAAGCCAATCCTCCTGATGCATGCATGCATGCTGCCTCTGCATCTTACATCGCACCAAGCCGACCGGTGAGCGCGCTGCTTTTTGCAAGCAGAGCAGCGATGAAGACCGGGCCTGTGCGAAGTGGAAAGCGATCGCCTGAATTTTCCCCAAGAAGCCGGGGGGCGCGCTGCACACATACTAGTAGCTAGCTACCCTGCAGCGCGCGACGGCCAGCGACAGATCTTGCCAAGCAGGGGCTGCATACGGTAGTGACTCACCACATCACAAACACAAAAGCGAGACCGCGCCCTGAGAGTGATGCACGTTTAGGATATCTTTGGATCGCAAGAATGAGGGAACAGGAAAAAAAGCAGCAGGATTTTATATGAGTGTGAGTGCTAAATAAATGATTCAAACCATAGGCTAATTCCGGAAACCGAAGTGTTGCGTGGAGAACAGGAAAATGCCTCAACCTTAAGCATAAAACTGCAAAAAAGATGATGGAGTGGATGTTCAGATTTCTATCGACTGAGGCATATGAAACAAGCCCATAGATTCAGATAGCACTATAGGGTATTTGCCCGAGCAAAACCCTTAAGATTTTTTCGAAATCACAGTTATCCTACATTCATTGAGAAGAAAAGAGTTGCTTAGTTAATCGAGGAAAACGGAATGAACACCAGATTGCCCAGTTCATTATGGAGGACTGGGCAAAAACCATTACAACCGCTGGACGGCACACATATGAAACCTCACGCACACCACTTAGAAGAGGGTCTTGCCGAGATAGCACACAGGCGCCATCGTCATCACTACTCCCCTAGAGGCGTCGTCGCCATTCCTAAACCCTGAGCAAACGACTCCGACTTCGCCGTAGACAATTATCAACTCAACCCACACTGAAGAGCCGTGTGGAGATGCATGAAGGTCCGTGCCAGACCCAGCTACCGGTGACCAGACAGCGCAACTCTGACTCTGACAGAGAACCGCGGCACGGCTGGCGCCGCAGAAGATCATCGAACGAACCACCCGCCGCCTGTCATCGTATACCACCGGGGGCCCGCACAGCTTCGAATTCACAGCAACAAACCAGCTGAGATGATCCCGCAGACACGTCGGAGAAGAGCCGACTACCGCAACTATAGCCACGTCTTCGACGCTGCTCACCCCATCATCGTTGTCACAGAAGCCTCGTGCCAACACTGTCGTCTTCCACTGGTCTCGCTCAGAAACATCCAGCTCCAAAGACGAAGCCCCTAGAAGGGAATACGACACCAAGACGCCGTCATCATCAGACCAAACCTTGATATGCTAACAAAGGAAGCCTTTGAAATCGAACGAATATATGTATTCCAAAGGGAGCCTTACCTAACTTCCATCTGGTATGCTAACAACTGCTTGAAATGGATCAAACAGACTACACTTCTCTTCGGTTCCAATGAAACTTATATGAATATGAATGATCCTATTCTTTTTCTTTCTCTTATGAAGCCTGTTTGGTTTGTAGAAAACTATGGATTTTTTTTTTCAACTTTCAACTTTGTATGCAAGTTCAGAGAAAAATGTGCATTTTCTTACCCAGGTTGAAAATTTGGCACGAGTTTCAATAACGACGGCATGCACGTAATCATTCAGGGTATTACAAATCCGTATGTTTTCAGTTTTTATTGGATTAAACATGTCACAGCGTTCTACTCCCTTTGACAAAGACTCGCGAACAAAAGGACGCATAATACTCGTTCAATAATAGCTATGGATTACGGAATCAGAACAAATCTTCTTCTAGTCATTTCGTTAACGCACCAAGAATGCATGAATCTGAATCCGACAAGTACCGATTACCATAACAGGCTAATGCACCATGTAGGCGTCCAGACAAAATGACACATTAGCTAACTTGGGCGGTCCAGACAAAATGAAAAATGGAAGTTTGCAATCTAGCACCTTCTCCATTTGAGTATAGTATTCTAAAAGAGAGTAGTATATATTTGGTGAGGTGCTAGACAAGATTATGCGAGTGCTCTAGGCAATCAGATAGGGAACCTAATATAGATTAGCTAGTATTCTGGACGCTGAACACCGTGGAAATGTTAGCCTGAGCCTTTTCTTTTTGCAGCTGAACATAGCATCTTGCTTTCACTTTCCCCAGGGTTGGTCTAGCCCCTACACTTTCCCCGTTTATAAGGAACACCTATGATCTTCAGTTTTCTTCTGTTGTAAAAGTGTGATTGATTGAGATTTGAGGAGGCCACGCATCGCACCCCGACCGAACGGCGTCTATGAGATTCTGTTGCAAATGGTCCTGCATAAAAGAGAAGACCAACCAGGGTGCAATTCCGGCAGGGCCACATGGCATTTCTGAAACCATCTTTTGCTAATCTGGAAACGATGGGACGTGTCTTTGGTTCAGACCCGGACAGGTAACAGGTTTGCTTTGCATGATCTGGTAATAGCGAATAATGGCTGCCTGAGAAATGGGAATAAACCAATGTGTATGATGACTAGATACAGAGCAACACATTAGTTAATCCAAGACGAGCGCAAAATTTCCGTTTTCCGAATTGGAGAGCATATATGCAGCAATTTCTACATCTATTTTTGTCAATCTGAGATGCACGCAATCTTTCTGTTTCCCTGTTTGGAGTTAATGTAAGATATATATTTGGTTACTTTGGTTGGTGGCTTTCTTTTTAGCAACCTTGAGTTGACAGAACTTTTTTTTTTCAAACAGAAACTGCTTTATTATAAGAACGATACAACATCAGGTTTACATAACAGACTTTGCACGACAGAAAAATAACAAGCCCTAGCACCAATGAGTTGCAGATGACGAGAACCATCCACACCAAGAAGAGCATCGCTGCAGCAAGGAACCATAAGCGCCGCCATGAGGACTTCACCAAGGAAATCGTCATTGAGATTTTTAAAGTCGCTTATGCCACCCGGGTTGTCCGGGGTCTGAAACCGATGAACACACCATGACCGTGACGACAAAGTCCTTGGATTAGCGTGACCTTCATTGATGAAGAAAAAAACCGTCGACCACAACCGTTGGAAAGAAAGAAGAGCATTAACCATCTTGCAGAGGAACCACACCAACTGCCAAGATCTAGAGAGAGCCCACAGATCCGGTGACACAAACTCTCACATGCCCTTTGCCAGCACCGGATCAGACGTCGTAGAGGTAGGGAGAGACCGAAAAGATCTTATTCTAGCACACCATCGCCGCGGCCTCCTCGTTGATGTCGCCGAAAACCAAAAATCTAAGGAAAAGGCAAAATAGACAAATGTGTCCTCACTCTTCTTGCCTTCGACGAGGCCGCATGACGCTGATGAGTAGGGGTCCGATGCGATAGCAGGGGGAGAGCTCTGGCTGCGGCTAGGATTGGGGGTCGTATGCATTGTCGTGTCTTGCACACACAATGGACTATGACGGTCAGTTCTAAAGTCTGATGGTACACACATTAGCCCCGCAAGGGCCATTGTGAGCCTGCAATAAAGAGCTCATTACTCCTGTAATGGCCTATGTGCAAATCCTACAAGGGTGTGAAATCAAAGCCATAAGGCTCTGGCGTGAGTGAGATGTCGAACGTGAAAAGGCGCAAGAGCTATTTCTCAACTATTGCGAGACGAGAACTACGATAACCTCGCCTCTGGCATGTTCAGGGACCGGCCCGTCAAAGCTGTGTTATTAAGGTTCTATAGATTGGTTTGGACCAGTTTTAGAACATTCCAGTGTTTTTTTTTTGTTTCTGCATTTTCATCAGTTTTCCTCGGATTGTTTTACCTTTTCCTTCTTTTACTTTTTGTTTATTTATTTAAATAATATCTATTTTTCATGCGCATTGTACATTTTTCTTATATATTAGGAACATTTCTTATACACCCTAACATTTTTCACATACATGATTAAGATTGTTTCGTCTATGTCTCATACACATTATAAAAAAAATCATATACATCCGGGACATTTTATAATACACCTTTAACAGTTTTTGAAAAAAAATATTAACATTTTTTCAAATGTATGTTTTTGAACATTTTTTCTATATATCCTAAACATTGTTTTAAATACACATTACACTTTTTTTTGAATGGTTAATTTTTTTTCAGGTACATGAACAATGTTTAGATTGTATAAACATTTTCTGAAATGTCATGAACACATGTCACGAACATTTTATTGAATATTATCAACATTATGTATAAGCTGTGTGAGCATTGTGTTTACAGTGGATTAACATATTTTGAACGTGTAATGATTTTTTATTTTTTTATCTATTTTTCCGCTTCAGAAATATATGTATTTTATGTGAAATTAATAAAAAGCAAAATAAAAAGTGTTCACTAAATACTCGGCGATCTCCCGAGATAGCCCAGCCCGGGGAGCTCCTGTACGGAAAACCCTATATGACGCATTTTGCGTCACGTTGTCGACCATTCACACTGAGAGGTCGCGATCGAGCGTTGAGATGGGCTGGCCCGTTAATGCGTTCCTCCTTGCCGGTTTCGGGACGCTTCTCGAAGGTTCCAGCAGTTTTTTCTGGTTTTGGGAATCTTCTAGAAGGTTCCTAAACCAGGTCTTTTATTTTATTTTTGTTTTCTTTTCCTTTTTCCTTTTTCCTTTTTTTCTGTTTCATTTTTTTCTGTTCTTTTTGTTTCCTTTTTCTGTTTCCAATTTTAAATAAATTCAGAATTTCATAATTTGTTTTCAATTTCAAATTTAGCTCAAAATTGTAATCAATGTTAGGAACTTTATTTTGATCATGTTCTCGTAATAAATGATAAACAATTAAAAAATGTTCAGATTTTCAAAATTTTAGTCACATTTTAAAAACTTGTTTATATTAATTCAAAAATGTTCAAGTTTCAAAACTTGTTCGCACTTTTAAAAATGTTTGGATTTTCAAATTTTTGTTCACATTTTGAAATACTGTTTCTATTAGTTCAATAAATGTCCAAGATTCAAAACTTGTTCGCATTTTCAAAAAATGTTCAGATTTTCAAATTTATGTACACATTTTGAAATCCTGTTTCTATTAATTCAAAAATGTTCAAGTTTCAACACTCGTTCGTATTTTCAAAAAGTGTTCAGATTTTCTATTTTTTGTTCAAATTTGAAATCTTGTTTCTATTAATTAAAAAAAATCAAGTTTCAAAACTTGTTCGCATTTTCAAAAAATGTTCCGATTTTCAAAATTTTGTTCACATTTGAAATCTTGTTTCTATTAAATCATAAAATGTTCGAGTTTCAAAACTTGTTCCTATTTTCAAAACATGTTCAGATTTTCAAGAAATGAACAAACACCAAAAATCACCATTACAAGTTCCCCAAACATCGACCAAAATGAAGAACTAGGGATGCACTCCACTTACACGAACAAGACACTTGTAGAAGACCCATCCCTCGTGCTTCTCCGTGTTCGAGAGATAGAACTTCACACGAGCGCGGCAAGAAGGGCATCTGATGAGCGGCACCACCACCGAATGGCCACCGAGCGATGACCTGACCGAGCTTGTCGACATGGCGGAGCGAAGCAACTACGAGGGTGGCGGCGACAAGCTACAGGGAGAGGGCGCCGGCAAGTAGCACGAAAGAGGGCGCCGACAAGTAGCACTTGGGCATATGCCATCAAACGAGTAGAGGAGGATGAAGTAGTTTTTTGAACCTGATCTTGCTTCTTGCGTTGAGGATTTTTACACTGATTCTTGACTGATCCCTCTTGCCCACTAGAATTGCTTTGATCTGGCTGCTGCAAGTCCACTCCACCACATCGGCCCTGAGGGGAGGGGGGCCTTGAGCAGGTGGACCAAACCATGGCTGTTATGGCCCTCCTCCCCAAGCCTGTTGCTGGAATGGGTGAGGGAAACCCCCAGGAAATCCCCACTGTGGCGGTGGCCCTTGATAGCCATAGCCGAAGAACTGCTGTGGTGGAGGCCCCATCGGCGGCTGCATCTGAGTATGATCTTGCAACCAGCCGATGAGGTTATCGCCCCTCCCACCTTTTCCTTTGTTGCGCCCCCTCTCCCACGACCTCCATCCGCCATGACAGGGAGATGAGAAGCGGCAGCGGCGGCAGAACTCTTGATGGGGGGGAGAAATTAGGGTTGCTATATGTTTCGATCAGGTCCTGATTTATAGGCATCCAGAGCTGACGGTGGAACTCAGTCACCGCCAGGTCGGCATCCCAGTCAGCTGAGCTTTTCTTATGCTTTTTCTCCCGCTCTCTTTTTTGTAGAAAGTTGAAACCGCCTGATTGTTGCAACACAATCAAGGCAGTATCCTCCCGCCTTTGCAACACAACACTTTGAGGTGTTCTATTTGTCTCTGTCCAAGCCAGTTCCCAATTCTTCAACTGGAGCAAGTAGCAGTTTGAGAGGATCATCCTTGCGAGAAACTGATGAAGATTCTCGACTCGTATCTGCCCCTGGATAGCCATGAATACAGAGTTTGCAGTGGTTTCAGGAACTGGCGCCAGAGCAGCTACTCGAATGTCGCCCACTGAATCAGACTGGTCTGGGGCAAATAGGGGTTGCTTCGACTTGCTCCCATGCTTGCAGGGATGATCACGATGATAAGCAGAGAAATGTAGAGGCCACCGCACATTACTCAGAGGATCGGCGGCCCAGATGTTGAAAGCAAGGTAGGTGGCATCTTCCTCAACAGAGTGGTCAGGGTACCTCCGTGCGGACTACATCAATCCGTTGCTGGCGTCGGCGACAGGTATGGGAGCGGATCCACCTGCTCTGACTCCAGCGGGATCCTAGTTGGCATGACGCCAATGATGCAGCTCCATCTCCCTTCTCTCCTCGGATCCTCCGACTTCCCCTCCAGCCTCGCCCAATTGATAAACGCCATTGGCAATTCCGAAGGATGCGGCATCATGCGCTTCTCCTCCCAAGTGCCCTCAAAGTAGATTCTCCAGGCGAGATTTAGCAGCTCCCTGTTCGCTTGGTCCTTGCAGAATGAACATGCCTCCGAGCAACCGAATATTGACCTGCATCTGGATCCAATTCCTCCTCCACCTTCCTTCATTCCCGAACGCATTGGGTCCACGAGAGCGCATCGTCCATGATCCTCCTCGCCCTTTCCCTCCAGCGCATCTCCCTTGTTGCCGCTAGGACCTTCGACGAGATCGATCGATCTGTTGAAGCAGATCTGGGAAAGCCTGGTAGATGAATGTGAGCGGCACACGATACCCCATCCCGTCCTCCAGCGTAACCCCCATGGATCTGATGAGGTATGGCATGGGGGAGGATAGGGCGCTCCCCGCTGCGGCTCGTCGGAGGTGGCTCGGCTAGCGGTGACTACTGCGGAGGTGGAGGGCATCTGCGGTGGGGGTAGGTGGGTCGCCAGAGGGGCGGCTGTCTTGGGTCGCGAGAGGGGTCACTACCATTGACATGACAAACGAATTCTTGAAAACTTTACTTTTGAGTGAACGGCAACACAATTATGAAACCGACCGCTTCAGGAGCCACTATTCAATGCTGGGTAAGGGCATCTCATCCCCCTGGCTCAGTTTACCTTTGTCCAACATCACGTGTCTAGCCATATACTCGCTCTATTTTGGCGAGCATGCAAATGGAACACATCGGCTGACCCACATCGCACTGGTGGTTGGTCGGATGTGATAAAGAGCGAGCTGTAGACCTGCCTCCATAGCATTTTCCCGTGAAACATCTCTCTTTCCGCGCGTGCATGTGCGAGTGAGGGAAGGCACACAACCACCGGCTCGTGTGAGTGCAGTACCAACCCAACGTCTAGGTGGGAGGGGGGCATATGTCCCCTAGTCGTGAGCTATGGGGATATTTGGTTTGTGACAAGGCTGCCTTAGGTTTCACGCTAATGATATGCATAGGACAGTGGTATCCCCGACATCTACAACTGTGGCGACCGCCGCCGCGACCCTCTATGCTGAGACGCTTGGTCCCGTACTGGACCGTCGATCCTCCCCAGTAGTGGCGGCGGGTATGGCACTGGGCGACTCGTCCGCGTGGAGCTCCTGCGCTGGTGGCTCCCCCGCGTGACAGCGGTTGTGGCTCTCCATGCCCATCGGGTTGGGCCGCGAGCCGTGGTGTAGCTAGAAATTGTGTATGAGGAGGACCAAGTGTTGCTAAAACAGGTTGGGGGAGGGCCAAGCTGTTGAAAAATGAATTTTTAGTAGCAAATAGTGACTAATTCTCTCAATGGTCATATCAAATTAGCAGCAAATGGATGATGTTAGGGGGGAGGGGGCACGTCCCTTGCTAGTGGACAATTTGGCTTTTCTTTTTGTTTGATATTTTTTGAGAAAATTGTTTGGTGAGTGGACAAAAATCACTTGTCTGGGTCAGCCTCTCGTGCGTGTGTGCGCCCTAGTGGACATAAGTGGTCCGAAGCCTGAAGGTGCAAGTGAATGAAGCCAATGGACTGCTGCTGCCTACCTGCTTGCTGAAATAGGCGTATTGGGCATGTAGAATAGTGTATCTATCATATATGCCTATATATACAAAAAAACTGCAGAAAATTTCGGGTGTACATCTATACACCCATGCCCCATGCTGGATCCGCACTTGCACATGATATGTGAAGGCGGACGGGGCCGTCCATGCGTGTGCTCTGATGAGGATGCGTCAGAAGAATCCTATGTATCAAACAACCCACGGAGGAAAAAAGTCCTAAGGATTAGAACCCTACAAAATAAATTCTTGAAATCCTTTAAATCAAAGCGGGTCTCACTATGTTTCCAGTATTTAAAATTTAAATTTGCCAAACATGCTCAATATTAGACTTGTTTTGGAGATATCGCTGAAAGAAAGACACACGTTCAATCAGATTATTTATCCAATATGTATTTCAAAATATATAACTGTTTCAAGTTTAAGATTGAAGAGTTGAATTCATGTAGTACTAGTTGGTACTAGTAGGGAAAAAATGTGGAGTGAGAAAAGGAACTACTACTACAACTAGGGTGGTGAAGTGGGGCTGAGATGTGACATTGTTGGCAAAATTTTGTCAGTGAACATGGGGAAAAGGTCTTAGATCAACTCTGATGGGGCGACTCATTTCGTTCGCCTGCGTCCGTTTGGATCGGTGCGGACAAAAGTGGTGGCCCAACACACCGACCCAAACCCAAATCTCGTCCGCCTAGCGTCCGCGCCGTCCCATTTTCGGCCAAACATTGCGCCTGAAATGCGTCGGCGCGGACGCGCAGCGCGTCTCCTCGGCGTTCGCCGCGGCCCCACCTGTAGGCCAGCCAACTGTCGTCTTATTTATGATGACCACCGACAAAGGGCCCACTAATCAGCCAGTGGAAGTGTCCTTTTTTAAGCACGTGTGCGGCAGGGGCCGGCCTCATCCACTTCCGTCCACATCTGGCCCCCCACCACTCCCTTTGCTTCCTCACCGGCGATAGCAAACCCTAGCGCGCCATGGGACTCTTCGGCAGCAGTAGCGGCAAGGGCAAGGGCAAGGGCACGCCCGGCGCCTCGTCCTCCCGTGCTCCTCCTCCGGCACCGGCGCGTTTTTGCCCAGGTCGTCGGCGCCTGCATATCCCGGTGCACCAAGCGCGGTGGCACTGGAGTATAGGCAGTCGCTGCCCTACCCCGACGTCACGCTGCTGCACCACTGGCACCTGGATCTGGACCGGATCCCATGCCGGGGGTTTCGCGGGACCAGCGGGCGCATGACGAGGAGGTGCGTAGGCGCCGCGCGCAGCTCACGCCGGAGCAGCGGTGGATGCCGGAATACGCCTCCGACTCTCCCAACTGGGAGGCTTGGTTTGCCCTCGAACACGAGGAGCAACGGCGTTCAGGCGTCGATGTCGTCCCGCCTCCGTTTCCTCCGCCGCCCCCGTGGGTAGAGCCGAACGAAATAGGCTGACGCGGAGTACCAAGCCGCCCTCGACGATAAACGAAATGTTCTCGTTTTTCAAAATTTGTTCAACATTACAAAAAAATTGTTGTTTTTCAAAAAGTTGTTCATAGGTCAAATTTTTTTAACATTTTAAAATAATTATTCGCAATGTTGGAATTGTCTGCCTTCAAAGAAAGATACAGGTTGTGAAAACGAACTGCATTTTTCCTGCAAAAAAAAAAAAGAACTGTGTTCGAACTTTTAAAAAAGTTTGGATCCATCCTGGATTATGTTCTTATAGAGTGTGCTGCTTAATATTTTGAAACAAACTCTTGTGGTGCAATGGCTAAGCCGCGAGGGTACTAAACGGTATGTCTGAGTTCGAATCTCCAGCCTCTCTCTGTTTTTCGCATTTTTTTCAGCTCGCGAACGCCAAATCGGCCGGCCCAGGCGTGACGCCCCCTGTGCGAAATATCAACTCTTTGACTCAAAGAGCGTCGCATAGGAGCAACCCTCCTGTACGCCGCTCGCTGTGGCAAAGTGCCGCCCTTCGCACAGGAACGGCTAGCCTGGGCTGGCCCATTTACAGTTGCACGCGACGGCATCCCAAGATGAAAAATCATCCAAAGAAAAAACAATACCGCTATCACTGAAACTCGTACCGACGACCTCCTACTAATTGGCCCGGCGTGCAAACCACTCGCACATAGACACTCTCATGTTCAATTCGCAGTGCCCATTTAAAGAAACATACGATAGCGACAAAATTGAAACATTAATTCACAAAAAATCCCAAAAACTACAGTCCATGTATTGGGTCGAACCGAGAACCTACAACTGAATTTTTCAAAATTACGAATATTTTCTTCAAACCAAAAATATTTTCTGAATTTTTGAACAAATTTTGTAAAACATAAACATATTGATGATGTGGACAAAGTTGGAAAGAGGGAACATTTGTTGAATTCGTGAACAAAAAATAATAATGTTTACATTTTTTCAAACTTCCAGAACATTTTTTGAAACCCCTGAAAAAAAAAAGAAAACATGAACAATTTTTTAAAACAGGAACATTTTTTGAACATTGCAAAAATTTGAAAAAAATATTAAACCATTTTTTTATAAATACAAGACCATTTTTGAAAATTCTAGAACAATTTTCGACTCTTTCAAAAATGAGAACAATTTTCCAAAAATTTGAACAATTTCAAAAATGTGAACAATTTTCAAAGATTTCGAAGTGCGAACAATTTTTTAAAAAGAAATATAAGAATTTGTGAACAATTTCAGAAATTGTTAACAATTTTCAAAGAGTTCAAAAATGCGAAAAAATATTTTAAAAAGGAATATAATTTGAATTTATGATCAACTTTTTAAGCATGAACATTTTTGGAAATTTTGAACTTTTTCAAAACAGGAATTATTTTTGAAAATTTCAATAATTTTCGGAAGATGGTCTTTAAAAAATAAACTTGAAAAATAAAATAAACGAAAAAGCAAAAAAAACAGAAAACAGAAAAAAAACTAAGAAAGAAGAAAAAGAGACAGAAAAGCGGAAAAAGAAGAAAACAAAAAAACCCAAGTAGAAAAAGGAAAACGGCTCAAAAAGAAAAAACGGTTCAGGGAACCTTCTAGAAGGTTCCCAAAACTGGGTTACCGTTGCTTGGCAATCCACCCGTTGTGGGCCGGCCAATGTCGCTCGCTCGCTCCTGTTCCCAGTGCGTTCCTTCAACAATTTGCCGCAACTAGCGTCAAATAGAATATTCCCGCTCATGAACACGTATATATATGCCACCCATTGCCGCAAGCACTCGACGATTCGTGCAGCGATAACCGCCTTTGGCCGGCCCATTTGCGGTAGAGCGGGGTGATTTTCTTTTCTGATTTAAAAAATGCTAGCTACGAATCAAACCCGTCCAATGATTGTCTCACTCGCACTGTTTGGAACTGTGACTTGCTGACTCTGGTGCAAGATCTACAATGTGATACTTAAAAAACTAATGGCAGCGCCACAACTGTAACACCAATTTTCAAAATTCCCAAAAACGTGCGTGATCGACATAGAAAACACGACCACACACAAGTGCACCACGTCGCTAGCCACGGTAGTTGCTGGGCTTTTTTCGTCTAAAAAGGCAGCGCAGGTTTATATGAGCTATAAGCCACAATAGATTTAAACATATTGAAATATCAAAACGTGATTTTCTTTTTTAAAACTTTTTTGCTTGAAACATGAACATTTCAAGACTCCAAACACAAAATTTTAAAACCTGGACAGTTTATGATAATGGGATTACTTTTTGAATCTACAAACAACATTTTGAAAATGCTAAAAAAAATTGAAGGACAGAATTTTTTTTAATAAAATATCCCAGCATGAACTTTATGAAATTACAAGAATTTTTTCTGTATTGTGAACAAATTTTAAAAACATGAACATTTTCTGAGGTTGTGAACAAATTTTGAAAAATGCAAACATTTTTCGAATTTCAGAAAAAAATTTGCAACAAATTCTATGATATTTTTTAAAAAAATTATTTATTTGTGAGTATATATATATGTAAAATATAATATTGATTTTTGGAATTTATGACTTTTTTTAATGTGAACATTTTGGAAATCTTGAATTTTATATTTCTTTAGAAAAAAGAGAAAATAATTTTTAAAATTATATTTTGTTGGAATTTCTGAACAAAATATGAAAGTGGTAACTTTTTTGGAAAATGCTACCTTTTTAAATTAAAAAATAAACTTGAAAATAAATATGAAAGAGAATATAAAACGAAAAGGAAATAAAAAAAGAAAAAGCAAAAGGAAACAGGAAAAAAGAAACAAAAAGGAAGAAACACAGTTCATGAACCTTCTAGAACTTCCGAAAACCAAGAAAAACCGTCTCGGAAACTCTCGGACGTTACGAAAACCCGGATCGCTGATACTGTTAACGGGTCGGCCCACCCCGAATGATTGCTCGATCACCTGACTCCTGTGCGTAGCCTCATAATTTGCCGCAAGGAGCGGCAAATAGGGTTTTGCTGTATATATCTCACGTTTAGCGAGGGCACCAGAACTATGTATCGTCTGTACTGATTTGTAATACGTCTCACCTACACAGTGACGTTATTGCTGCGCACGATTTTTTTTTTTTTACGTTTTCACTGGTTTTTATATGGGTTTTTCTGTTTTTCTTCCGTTTCTTTATTTTTCTTTGTTTCTTTCTTCTGATTTCACCTTTTTTTTATTTTCTGAACAGAAGTTCACTTTTTCATAGACATTGTACATTTTTGTATGCATCATGAACATCCTTGTAGACACGTTTAACATTATCCAACCACATGATCAACATTTTTTCAAATATATGTTTTGATATACATATTTTCTTATACATTGTACATTTTATTAGAATACACATGAGTATGCGTATCTAGAATACACATGAGTATGCGTATCTTATATTAGGAGAAGAGGGTAAAATACCCGTCCACCATTGTTACATGTCGGCATGAAGGCTCGGAGTACAACTCACACGGACTACTTGCTATCATTCCATACAACTTTTGAAAACACGTTCACATGTTGCCGCTGAACTTATTGGCTGTCTCCGAAGCTCTGCCCGCATTGTCGAACACCACCGAGTTCCTGTTTTTCCAGATCTTCCACATGACCAATAGTATGAGTGTGTGTAGACCCTTCTGAATGCTGGGAGCCTGTCGTAGCATGGTGCACCAGCTTAACAGCCGGCAGTCGCTCCTAGGGGGCCACTCGACCTTCTCCAAGGCCGAGAATACCGAGAACCAGACCTTCCTCCTTCTTGGTCGCAAAGGAGACAAGCAGAGTGATGTGCCAGCCACGAGAAAAACTTGCACTTTAGGGATGCACGTCATCGCCAGGTAACCAGAGCCGCAAGCGCCGTGTTACCGGCCGACGAATTTGTCGCGTATGCCGAGCGCACATAGAAGGAACCTGAGGGTTCCCAGGCCCATCCGATCTGGTCATCAACGTCCTTATTGATGGTTACGCCTTCAATCATCTGTCGAAGAGCCAGATATTCAGCCGACCCGTCCACGGTTAGATTTGGACCCACATCTCGCAGTCACGGTCCGTTGAGAGCGTACGCCACCGGTCTCGTAGCTCGAACTCCTGGTCCGATGCGCTCACAAACGTGGCAGTTCTTGTATGCGGTAGCCATCAAGCCATCGATCCTCCCAGAAGATCGCATTTCTTCCATCCCCAATCTCCACAAACACGTTTGCTTAGGATAGTTGCCTTGATTCCTTGGGTACTGAGATGTCGAACTCTGCCCAAGAGTGAGGGGATGCGGTCAAAATCGGAGCGGGTCTGGTCCGACCAAGTGGAGAGCGGTTGTTTTATCTGCGGCGATTTTGCAAAGAACCCCCCGGTTCCCTGCATATTTAAGCGGTTGAGGCGACGTGTAAGTCAGCGCCCAAGTGGATCCATATTACCACTGCCAAATCAGCAGATACATAGAGCAAACAGTATTTTGGACCGTATGTGAACCCCCCATGACAAGTTAGAGGAACCATATTTTGGGTACATTGAAGTTAGGGTATCAAAGTGAGCACTGACTCATGTTGGGAGTATCAAAGGCTTTGTATATACCCAATTTGACCAAACAAGTTGGGTTTCCAATCGCCTGCAACATTCTGGCCGTGCCCAAAACGAGATGCAAGACGCGTCCGTGAACGAAAGGCACTCTGATGGTAGTCAGCGACGATAGTTTGGGGGGCAACAAGATTTGCCAAAGCCTTGACAAAAATTCTAACCGCCCCATAGATAAGGCTCACCAGCCGAAAATCCTTTAGCTCCACCGCGTCGTCCATTTTAGGAAGCAGCGTAACCAGCGAGCAGTCTATTGCGTGAAGGCCATCCAACGCTCTTGAGAGAAAGCCTCGGTCGCTCGCATCACATCCAAGTAGAGTAAATTATACAAAACCATCACTTTGAAGACTAGGTTTGCAGAAAACACGAAGTCTTGTGTAATCATTTTGCAAAAATCATTAATCAACATAGTAGAGCTCTTTGATCATGTTTATGACAGACGGGTCCCGCTTGTCAGGACCTAACTTGGCAAAAACATGCCACGCGGGCACTTTGACTGGTCTTCTCTGGACAAAATGACAAGGCTTTTGGTTTTCTCGCATGTGCGCCGCCACCCACGCCCAGTCCTACTGTCGCCACAGAGACAGACTGCACTGTCGTCACCGGCGCGCCGAGCGCCCCCTCCAGCTCCTCTCCCCTTCCTCTACTCCTCCCCAATCCATCGTCCCTCGTCCCGCCCCGGCCAGGGCAGAGGTCACCGTCGCCGTTGCCGCACCGAGGTAGAGGTTGACGCCAACGCTCCCCCGTCGTTGAATCCATGTCAGATCTGGAGCACGAGGCGGGTGTCTTGGAGCTCGGAGACGACCGAGGACCTCGCGTGTGAGGGCTAGGACGCCGACGCGGTCGGGCGCCCCCGTCTCTTGCTCGCGAAGCTCGGGACGGCCGAGGCTAGCTCCAGGTCGCACATGTAACGGTGTACAGAATCTCGTCGTTGGTGGGCAGTGGCGGCCATGGAGGCTTGGTCGACGTCATCTTCGGGACCCGCCGGTGAACGCTGCTTCCGCTGGGGCAAGGGGTGCACGATGCCTGGCCGGGGAAGGGACGCGCCGTCGGTTGGGCGACCCGCCGGTGGACACTGATGTCGTCGTCTTCGCGATGCCCTGCTGGGGGAAGAGGTGCACCATTTACGGGGAAGGCGGCTGGGGGGAGGAGCACGACTACCGCAGGGCACTCGCCGGTGGACGCTGCTCTCGCGGAAGCCGACACCGAGGGAATTGGGGCGGTGGCGGTGGCTTGAATGGGGATTGGGCAAGAGGAAGAAGAGAATGGGCTGGGTGTCATCGTGGCGTTTTTGACTAGTCAAAGTCTCCGCGTGGCATGTTTTTGCCAAGCCAGCTCCTGACGAACGGGACCATCTGTCATGAACATGTTGGTTGATCTCGGCTCTGACCGGGTAAAAAGTATCGTTAAGGGTATGGGCCACGAACCAACGTACGTGGCTGTTGACCCCAACAGAATCGCCCTGATCGGGGGCACCTCTAACCAACAGATGGTTTTGGTCCCCTATTGTGAGCACACATATAAAGGGTGGGGCCTGGATACTTATGGCACCTGAGTTCACGTACATGATATCTAGCCCCTTAATTCCCTCAAACCTACCGATCTAGGGGTGTGTTACGCAATGGGAAGGCCGTTTCCATCGTCAGCCGCCGCAAGGCTGTGCCGGCGGTTTCCTGCTGCCACCGCGAAGCTCCTGGGTGAGCTGCTGCCTCTCCACGACTACATCACCTTGGCGCCACTGGTGCTGCTCATCCTCGCCACTGGAGATCATGGGCTCCGCTGTGCCTGCATCGAGCAAGCCTGTAAGATCTCACAAACCTCTTTGTTAATCATATCTTAGGTGATCTAATGCTAGGCAAATAATCCGATTGCAATAAACCTAAAGATTTTTCCTAACAATGGTATCTTGAGCCGTGTAAGCCTAGATTAGATCCCTAATGATCATCTAATTATGTTAATATCAACAATTAAGTTCAGATGATCATTGTTTAAGGTTAATGATTAAGTTCAGACTGTTGGTTTTAGCCATCTTTAGGGTTCGTGCTTTTCGGTCAAGATCTAATTCGCTAGGGGGTTTAGTCCTAATCAGAGAATAATGATGATTAAACCGTTCGGCTAGTCTAATTATTATTATTTTGCCATGCTTCCGCATAATGTTAATGTAATCATGATAACTAGCCCCTGTTAGCCATTAGAATATGATGAATTGGCGCAATTAAAGAAAGCCCCAATTCAGACGAACCCTAACTCTAGTCAATCCCCAAATTTTTGGGAACCCTACAAAGTCAATCCCATGCCTCAAATCGAAAGAAAAGAAACTAAAGAGGGGCTGGATCTTACGTTTATGAGCATGCCGGCCTTAGGGTCCGCACGGCCACGGCCACCGCCGTGCGTGTACGCCATGGCCGGAACGCCGCTGTCTCTCGTTACGGCGCGGAAAGAAGATGCAACCGCTGCTGGACTTCGTGCCTTGTTCCTCGCCGTCGCCGTCAAAGCGTGCGCCGGCAGCCGCCGGCGAAATGCCCGTAAACGCCACGGCTACGTGGTCGCGTCTCCGGAGCTACGCTCGACGGAGGAACGCGCCGGACCAAGTCCTTGTGCACGCTGCTCCGGCGAGCGAAGCTACCGCGTCGCCATGTCCGGCGTGCCTCGCGCCGCCGTGTCTTCTTGTGCGCGCGCGCCTCACCGTCGCCGCCGCAGTTGGACCACTCTGGAGAGAGCGAGAAAATCGGGATGGATGGAGAAAAATGAGGGCTAGGGTTTCGACTGGTGGCGGTTTTGTTCCACTAGAGATCGATCTGGTCCGTCCGATTCGATCGTACGGCCACGATCAAGGCGGTGGCCGCATGGGCCTTCGGGAGTCTTACAAGCCGCTTTTGCGGCTGGGCTTCGGCCCAGTTTGTCTAAGCCCGGGAGGATTTTTTCTTTCCTCTGAATCTTTTCTCCTAGGCCGAATCAATAAAAGTCTGACGTGGTTTTCATGGGCCAATTCTGATGTTCTGTGTATTTTCCCTTATTCAGTGCTATTTTGTATTATGATGATTCTCAAAATGTCTTGCACTGTTTTAAAATGAAAATAGCTAGAAAATTATGTTGTTTTTACAGAATTAAAAGGAGCCAATAAGAAATATTTTTTGTTTTATTTTGACACATGAAATTTAATGTTGAGTATCATTTTAAATATCTATTGACATTGAAAATTAATGTTGTCAAATTTATATTTAATATGAGAATGATGTGGCCAATATGTATGATGAATTATTCAGGCATTTTCTTGTTTTCAGTACAGTTTATGGAGTTTGAATTTTTCAAATAATGTCTTATGTACTGTTTTAAATTGGAGAATGTCCGAAATTTAAGGGGTGAATAATGCTATGAGATTATGATGTTATTTATATGGTATTATTTTTTAGTGATAATCTCTCTTTAATAGCATTTTAATGTTGAATTATTAACATGATGAGATGATTTTATTTGCATGATTACGTGTAACTCTCTAAAGTTTCTGGACATTTTGTTCGAAGATTTTATTTGAGCATGAAGTTTAAGTTGTGATCATCTCTCAAGTCTGGTCGAGGCTATCTTAAGGAAGTGTTAGTGGCCGCGTGGTTCGGCTTTTCCGCACCGCACTACGCAGTCTAATCATGATGAGCCATAATGTTAAACCACTATGTGAGGTGCATTTTGTGTCTTTTGGCATGCATTGACAGAAGGTGACGGAGGCTCGGCATAATGATTCACAGAAGAAGAATATTTAGAGAAATTTAATGTCATATCATGGTCATGAGCTGTCATTTATTGAATGTTAAAAGTTTACCAAATGTTATTATTCGGTGAAAGCATGGTGTAATATCCAAATTTTGTTTGGAGAATGTTTATGATGTCATTACACAAAGGGTGTCAATCTAATGTTTACTCTGATGTGATTGAAGTTTTTTAATGATAAACCTTGACATATTTTATTGATATTATTGACATTATGATGTCAAAGTTTAATGTAAGATGATCAGTGATAAATTATGAATCCATGTTTGTGATAACACATAGGATTGCACCATATAATGGTGCTTTATGTTAATGTTGGCTACTAATTTAGTAATAAGTTTGCTGATCATTATGTGATTCGAAGTTTCTAGAGCCAAAACAGGAAGTTTTTGTTAGAGATGTCATTTATGGGCATATGTTTTATGGTATATGACAATATTCTGACCAACGTTGATTATTGTCATGTCCAAATTTTGGATCAAAAGTGATCTTCTCCATTTTCAACCCAACGGTGATACGGATTAGAACATGAGTATCTTGTTTTGATTGAGGCCATTCAAGTGTTTTGTTTGATGTTTAATAATGATGCTCATAAAATCGTGTCCTTGTTTAGCAATGGACCACAAAGTTGAGTTCATTTATTTGAACAATGGAGCTGATCTTCACAAATGGAAGGAAAGGGCTCTCTTAATGATAGAGGTTTTGGACCTTCATGAGTTTTCTATTGTGAACTCTGATGACAAGATGGAAAAGTATGACCTGAAAGCAATTGAGTGGGAGAAACCATATTTCACTCCTTATCATGAAGCATACCATCTCCTCTGAGATAAAGAATGTATTTTTTTAGTATATGTCAATAAGTACTTGGGCTCTATTAAGGAACATTTTAAAGATATTTACCCATTGAAGATGGGCTTTAAGGGGTTTTGCTACGAGGACAATAAAGAATAAAGCAATAGAAGACTTTTTGTTTATTCATATGAACCTTTTGTCCTTCATAATCAACCCTTTTATGATGGTCTTACCATGTGGTGAGAACATTTATGAACGAATTATTTTCAATAATGATATGTGCCATGGCACTCTTAAGGTGAATGTGAATAATGAGACCTCGTCGAAATTGTGGTCATGTTTACCACATTTCGAGGGGGAGAATGGAATGTCTCATTGAATATTGGAAATGATGAACGCATTAATTAATTCTCCGAGTAGGATGGAACCAACAAGAAGTCTTATTTTGGAGAATGAATGATTATAGTGAGTGAAAGATCACATGAAGAGAATGAATGATTATAGTGAGTGAAAGATCACATGAATGTCTTGACTTTTTTTTAATGGGAAATTACATGTACTTGCTCCCTTATGAGAATTATGAAGCACACATGAATGTTGAAGTGGCAAGCTTGCTAATCTAATGTTGATTATGATGTGACTGTGGTTATACTTCTGACCAACGTCATTTATAATCATGTGTCACACTTTATTGAAGTGGCAAGTTTGTCAGTATCATGTGGCTCATGTTTATATTTCTGACCAACGTTGTTTTATAATCATGTGTCGCAACTCATGAAGTTCTTTGCCATCTTCTACCCAATGGTGTTGTGGTTTAGAGCTAAGATGATTGTCATCAAGTTTTTGGATTTATGTTCTCCATTTTTAAAGTGATTATCAAGGAACCTGGAGCATGTGAATATGAATCTTAAGGATAACTCCATTAGATCTTTGTTCATATGCATTAGGTAATTTGAGAAGAAATTCCTAATGCAACACTTAGTGTTGAGCCTTAACAATTTCCCTGCGTTTGATAATGTGTGTGAATGATCATCTTAGCATGTTCTTGCCATATAGGATGGAAGTTATGTGCTATAATGATGTAACTCAATAGAGTTTTCTTGGTGAGTTGTTGTGACGCTTGTGTTATTATTATAACATGCTCTTGTGTTGGCTGAGTGAAAAATGTACGTATGACTCAACCGTAAGGTTCTGTCATGAAGATAAAGTTGACATAAGGCATATTATTCAAAGAAATACAATTATGAAACAAGACAAGCGTTGGGACACTCATACCATAAGTCGAGGGGGAGTAAGCTCACTACCTTGTGAAGATGAAATATTTTTGTCGAGCCAAGAAATTTCTATCTTCTATTTATGAGTATGAGTCTTGGTGATGCCTCATATTACTTTGCTTGTATTGAGTTTTGCCAAGATATTGGTCCAAAAGGAGTATAAGTTTTATTATGATGGCATACGTCAATAGAGTACCGAAAAAATGGTTATGTACTAGTACTCTGTCTCACCGATAAATCTAGGGTGGACATGCGGCCACGCGAGGAGGAAATCAGCTCCATCCACTCCCACGTGATTCGTGCACTTATTATACAGCCAGCTTGTATAATGATATCCCTGGCACATGTAAGCATCGTATAGTCTTTGTATTAAATCAGAGGGGGCAGCTGTAAGTCCCACACGTTAGTTGCATGGAACGGCCCGACATGCAATTAATCAGTCACCCATTACAACGGCTAGCTGCAGCATACTCCTCTCCTTGCCTGCACCACGCTCCTCCCTCTTTAAATCACTCAGGCCTTCTTCTTCTTCTGCCCAATTTGCTTCTACTATTTGCTCTTTCTCTCTCACACACAATTTCTAGCATCGAATCGACCCCTTTCACAACCATGTGTTCATCCATGTCCCAGGCTATCTCTCCACCACCTTCATCTCACACCATTTCCCAATCAAATTGCATCTCTTCCTCTCATACGCTGCCTCGAGTGCCACCCTATCTACGTGCTCTGGTTCATTCTAGAAGTGGGAGAACAACTACATACATTTATGGAGCGCCAGATGGGGTCAACTCATATCGCACTCAACAGTCTACTGTCATGTCCCACTTCTCTAAGATAATCAAGCTTTGCTGAAGAAGATAACCAGCCATGCATCAGCCATTGCCGTGCTCTTCCTCCACAAACACTGAAACTTAGTCCCAGGCTGCACTCGTCGTCGACTTCATTTACTTTTCAGTTTAGACCTTTCTTCAATCCAAACCAGCCATGCATCAGCCAGAAATTTTTTTCTCACCAAGGTCGTCAATGTAATAGCTAGTAATTTAAGTTTGGACCAAGCTACTCAACGTATGATCCAGTATTGGCTGCTTGTTATAACTACTCACTCACGTTGTAAATGCCTGCCAACAATCAAGGCACCCAGGAATAATTAATGGCTTCATTTATCCAGTGTACTACCTGCTCAGCCTGTATTCATTTATTAGGAGCAGGTCGTGATTCGTTAATCCTGGCCACAATCACAGTTTGGTATTTTAATTTCATTACATGTTTTGGACTACTGATTTACAACTGAAATCTTTACATGTATCATTTTCTTACAGAAAAATCAGTTAGCTTCACTCTTCATCGTTAGCTCGAATCATGAAAATTACAACTTGAATTTTAAAACACAACATTAATAAAAAAAATCAGTACGCAGATTCTACATAAAAGTTAAAATATTTTTACATGGCTTATAGAATATTTGAGCACCACCGTTATGAGAGAATGATACGTTTTTTGCGGCTTTGATTTTGATCTCAGCTTCACAATCATACTTGTTTATCAAAAATTATAATTCTCATTTTTGACAAATTAGAGACATCAAAATCAGCTCCATAGATTCCTAAGTGTATATAGAAAGTTTGTCATGGTTGCAGCTAAATTTGTGTGCTTAGTCAAAGTGGTACATTAACTGTGACACAACGAACCTTCGCCGAAGCCAATCACTCTTGCTCTGCTCTCAACAGGGACGCAACTCGAACAAGAGCTACAAGGCACGCCATGAGCAAGGCCGGTGCTGATGGACGGCTGCCCCACGTCCACAGCAATTATGACTGACCCAACCTGCAAGGGGCGCACTACTAGGAAAAGGCCTACTAATGGCGCACCTAATTTGGCCATTAATGGCGCATTAGTGGTGTGCCATTAGTGCCACGTCATTAGTATATTTTACTAATGGCGCATCACTGGTGCGTCATTAGTATCTGGTATACTAATGGCGCACCCCTGATGCGCCATTAGTGTATACAGAAGTGCGCCATTAGTATGCCTCCCAGGGGGCCATGTATACCCAGGTGCTCTGGCATACTAATGGCGCACAGCAACAAGATGCGTCATTAGTAACTTCGGCATACTAATGGCGCACTGTTTAATGATGCGCCATTAGTATACTTTGTCATACTAATGGCGCACTGTGATGTGATGCGCCATTAGTATGAATATTAGGTTTTTTTATTTTTTAATTTTTTGTTTTTTGCACAGGTGACAAAATGTATAATTGGACAAAATATAGACAGCACACATCAACAACAGATTCATCGAATACAATAGAAGATTAGTCTCTGAATACAATTCATCATATTAGTCTCCGAATACAATTCATCATATTAGTCTCCGAATTGAAAAGACCGAACGAAGATAGAACATTATATTACAAGTCTCGAGACCGCGAGTAGCGAGTTTGTCTTCACATTACAAGTCGATATCGATCATCTAAACTACCATCACATAGAAGAAAGCTGCGGTCATCACGATGAGCATCATCACGATGAAACTCGTCTTCATCCGGTTCCTCCAACGCTCCCTCCCCTCTCCCGCTAGATAGCGGGCGTATCTAGATTTGGCCTCGGCCCTAGTGGTGTACCCTTTGTAAATGTTACCGCTGAATCGGTGAACCTGTCTCCGACACTCCTCCCAGTCGTCGTAGACTCCGGGAACCTTACCCTTGTACACGACATACGACGGCATCGCTATGCACTAGCCAAATGAAACGCTAGTACCAATTCACAGACAATACATAAGCAATATATAAGTATGCAACAGAACGATCGGAAGAGAAAAGCAAGACATTAATAGCATCGATTACATCTAAGTTGAACGACTCTCGAAACCAAAGAGACATACTACAAGTTCATTAAAGTTTAATTACAACATGAGCCAATCGATGTTTCAGAACTAGACACAGCATCACTGCTTTCGACTCGACTCAAGGGACCGGAGCGTGGATGAAGCCGCCGTCTATCGTGGGAGTCATGAAATAACGGGCGTTGTCAGCCTGCATTTGTAGCATTGTGTCGATGTCACTGTTGGACGGTTGGTTTCTGAGGTAGAACTGCCCCGAGGTACGAAGGACATCTTGATGGATGATTTCCGCAAACTCCGACTGGATGCGAAAGAATTCTTGTCTGATGTCCGCGTCCTGGATTGCCGACACGCTCACGGCCCAATCTTTGAGTTTACTCGGTAGCAGAAGTTGATGATGGTCCCGTACGATCGCCCGCATGTGATGGATGGCGTAGTAGGCACCCTTCTGACCGCTAGGCGGCTTCTTGACGCAGCAGAACGTCGTATTGTGGGAGAACACGTGCTTGCCGTACTTACGAATAGGCCTGGTGAAGGTGCCTCCAGATTTGGCGTAGCCGGGGAGAATATCATCAAGAACCTTCTTGACATTTGTGTAGTCTACGTTCGACTGACGGTCCGGGTCGAAATACGTGGCCATGGAATATTTGGGGCTTAGGAGGATGAGCGTGCAATGTGTGTCACTGCGGAAAACACGGAATGTTAAAAGAAAAACGATCGAAATCTAAGAATTCATATGTTACGGGCCGGTTGAGGGGAGGACTTACTCGGGAAAGTAAGGCACGAGGAAGTTATCCTTATCTTGGTTTGCCAGAATGACGCCTTCGAGGTAAGAAATCGCGACTTGCCGGTCCCCAGCGCTGCCCAAGATCTTGGCACGCATGTAAAAGGGGTCAACTATCACGATGTCCGGGGTCTTGTCGCGAATGATCCGCATCTCCATACTCAGCGAAAATAGCCGAACGAAGGTGTAGTGCAGCGGATGAAGGTTCAACATAGCGTGGATGTCATCAAACCGCAGGACGATCGTACCCCCGATGGAGTTATCCACAAAGCCCTTGCCCTCTGGCACCTTGGCCGCGAAAACCGGGTATGCCACATCTTTCTCTCTGAGACGCCGCTTCTCCAAAGAAAGAACACTGTCATGCAGACTCCGCATAGCACCGGTTGCAGCATTGAGCATATTTGTCGGTAGCATCGCCCTACCCGCCACATGCACCCTCCTTGAGATATCCTTAGGTGAAGGTGGCCCGTCCTGAGCATGGATCGTACTCGGTGCCGGCTGGCTCGCACCCTTGTTAGTCTTTCTTTTGCGTGCCTTCTTCTTCTACTGTAATGGGACCGAGTTCTGCTCACAGACCGCCTTCTTGAGTGTGTTTGGGCTGATAATATTTGGCACCTCGCCTATCTGAGGCTCGATGAAGTCGGCAGCTGGAGGCGTCTCCTGAGAGCTGAACGCCAGACGACGCCTGTTGCAACTTGGCTTCTCCGCGGTACCAGCTAGATCGCGCACGTCTTTTGTTGGGTTGGGTTCTTGAGAAGGAGGCCCCATGAAGTCGCCATCGTACCCATGTTCGGCAAAGTACTGATCGACGTTGCCAAATGTGTCGTCGTCGTCGTTCTGATCCTGTGCCATATGCATGTTTGGATCCAGTGGCATAGGGATGTCCGGCACCATTGCGGCGGTCTTGCCATGGGGCCGACTTGGCGCCGGCACGACTGGCGGTGTTGTCTTTGAGGTGGTGTCCCCCGCCCCCAAACGAATCTGGCTCTTCGGCCAAAGCAGGGGCCAGCTCAGGCAGGCGCTGAGGGTCATCACGTCATCATCGTCGGCCCCGACGGGTCGAATCGGAGGTAACAACTCGTCGCAGCCTGGCAGCACCCAAACCAGTTGAACCCTAAACAAGTTGGGTGGCATCTGGGTACCGTGGAACAAGGGGTTGCCCGGTTGAACGATTTTGCCCTTGGCGACATCGACCAACTCGTTGTTCACGAAGTGCAGGAGAGTGCACGGAACATCGGCGGTGCCCTGCGAAAACATGTAGGGCGTCAGGGATGCCCAGTCAAAGGCAAGGAGATGAAGTCCTCGGCGGAGAGAAGCTTAATTAGTTACCGTGATGATGGCGTCGAGCTCGGCTAATGTCGAGGCACCGCCAACGGCGGGCGTGCAGTTGATGGAGGGGCCGCTTGCTGCAGAGGTGCCGGCCGGCGTACACCCGGGTGCATTAAGCTCCCGTGCCGGCGTCGGAGACACCAATGCCGCCTCCGCCGGAGACACCAATGGCCCCGCCATCGCATTCTGCGAGTTGCTGGCTGTGAAGCTAGGAATCGGGGGCGGCCCCTGTTGGCCGCCCGCAATCCACGCACTCAACCCCGAGATCAAGGTAGGCACAATGGCGGTGATCGTCGCTCCGAGTCGTTGTTCAACTTGCTCTTGGACAATCTCCGGAATCCGCGCACCTGTGCCTTGAGTTCTTGAACCTCGCGCGCCTGGCTTTCCGAGCTGGTCTTTTTCTCCTTCCGCACACCAGCGGTATAGTATGACCCCCATTTTGTCGACAAGCCTTTGCCGGCCACACGACCAGCTGACGTCGGCTTACTGAGCTTATCCTTGCTCTTCATTACATTCAACGCCCTATTTAGAGTGGTGTCCCAAGGGTTGCTCTTAGTCGACCCCGCGCTACTGCTTTCAGTCGCCTGCGGAAGGAATGTGAACCATTTAGAAATTTGGCTTCATTAATTAGAATGCAACCATATGGAGCTAATTACGCGGTGGTGTATTCCTTACCAGAACAAGCTCAAGCTTCCTAGTCTTCGGATCCGTGGTAAGCTCCTTTGTTTTCGGGTCCTTCTTGTACCGGGCCCTGACAAAGTTCCTAGTCTGCTTGTCACCGTATTTATTGAAGAGGGGCGGTAGGCCTTGCTCGGCACGGTCCGCCTCCTCCTTGTCCCATATAGGCTCCGCCACTCTGTAACCGCCGGGACCGAGTGTGTGTTCCCCTATGTTCAGCTCCCGCATTTCTTTCCCCCACTGACTTGATTGGGAGTTTGCGGTGCTCGAGCAATTGATCTTGAAGTCGTTGTAGTCATCTTTGGTGATCGAAGGATTTTTCTCCTTGATCTTCTCATAACTCTCATCTTTCTCAATCATTCTCTTCACATTGCTTTTCCAAGTAGACAGGGCCCTGCTCATCTTCGTGAGGGCAGCATTGTTCACTTTATTCCCTTTGAGGCTTGTGTTTGCAAATTCAGCGGGGAACTTGTATCGTTCGTGCAGCTTCGTGAAGAGGAGGTTGCGCAAATTCCCTCGGTCAGGATGCCTCAGGTTCTCGGTGTTGATCGAGATGGTGCTCCGGAGAATGCACCCGAGCTGAAGCGAGTACCCCTTGACTATTCGTTCGGGCGCCGTTGGATTCCCGTTGGAGTCCACTTCAGTAACTTCCTCCTTGAGGGTGAGGAGCACGATCGGGCGCCGGTCCTTCCGTTGCCTCTTTGGTTGGCTGCCATCTGTGCGTGCGCCGCCATCATCAGTGGTGGCATCCTCGGCGGTACCATCAGTGGTGGCATCAGTGGGGTCATCCTCGGCGGTACCATCAGTGGTCTCAGGATCAGTGGGGAAGGCAGCGTCCTCATACAACTGAGGTTGGTCCTCCATCTCCTGGGACAGCTCCCAGAATGCCTTGCCGCCCGAACCCCCGGCCTCATCGTTGTTGGCCATGTTTCTCTCTAAATAGGAACAAAGTTTGGTCAAAAAGTTGGTTATTGTTTAGGGTTTGTCGACACCGAGGCATCCTAAAAGCTAATCTTTTATCATTGAGGGTTTTTCGACGCCGAGGCACCCTAAAAGCCTAAGCTTTCATCATTAGTCACAAGTACCCCATATGTTCTATTTTTAGCAAAGTCATGCTAAAATTCATGGAAAATTTCAGCATGACCTTTGTTGAAAATAGGACATATGGAGTACCCGAATTTGCTGGAACGGAAGTTAATCGACATTCCAGCAAACTCAAGGGCCTCTCGGGTGGACAAGGCAAAAAAGGCCTCCATCACAACATGGAAAATACATTGGCATGTGAAGAGGTGAAACAATATATGCATCTCCAAGCAGTATCATTCAACATTTTGGACAAACCACTACAAGCAATACTAGATCAGAATGTTTTTTATACATAACTGCTAAAACCCTAGGAGTTAACCGAGCCACCAACAGAATGTGGACTTAAAAAGAGAGAGTCACGGACAGTGACATGATACATTTTCATAAAATTAGCTAGTTTTACTTATGGTGCACAAAGGAACAAGTACTGCAGTGCACTTAGAAAAAAATGAGCACCGCAAAACAAGAAGACTCGTTTCAGGTAAACGGAAGTTGTCGGCTCCATCAAGTGGAGGCAAAAACAAGTGTAATTGCAAATGAATGCAAACCACGTTAAGACTTAACTGCTAAGGCCTAGTTTGGCAACACGGTTTTTCCAAAACCATGGTAATTGAAAACCTCGGTATTCCAATGTGTGGGCAATGAATACTTTGGTTTCTAAAAACTGTAGTTTTTCTCAGTTTTAGCAAAACTATAGAGATGTTTGGCAAGTGCAGTTTTTCTTAGTTTCTTGGTTTTGACCACTCGTTGCATGGATAATCCTAGATACAGCTAGCTGAACCAAATTGAGCTATAACAAAGGAGTTATACAACGACGTGATCAGCTTGTGCTAATTAACGGCTGGTGCATGCGGCATGCCTATAGCCTTGTCATGCACGTGAACATCCTCTAGCATGCAAAATTAGACCATATCAAAACAATCAAGTAACTCATCGATAGGAATTACAACCAAGTTGTGTGCAAGTGCACTACTTGGCTTTCGTCAGATCATAACTTTGATCAACCAACTTGGCATAGGTAAATGCTCATGATATACCCCTACTAACCCTCTAACGATGGAGGTTATTAAGCACATGAGCTACTACATATCCTGATTAATGTTCTTAGCCCATGTCAATGTGATGCACTGCACATGATACTTACTTCTCACCTACATCTCCCTACATTGCTGCTACTGATGTATCTGTCACCTATGTACATCAATCTGAAAACAGAGACACTACATTGCAAGGGATCCATCCAACTAATACACCAGATTATCAGTGACTCAATGATAATATTTAATTTGCTCATCATGTCATCTACTACCCTAGTCAAACTTCATCATGCAGTAACAGCAAACATACAATCAAGCAGGCATTTATCATACTCCTGACTCCCGAGGCAAACTTGTCATATCCTTTAATTCAGAAACCGATAACTTGTCATATCCAAAATAAGCAGTGCAGGAGAAGGATCGGAGTGCCAGGAGATATATAACTACAAAATTCGTATGCTGGGGGAGAGGGGGAGAGGAGGAGGGGGAGCTCACGGGGGCGGTGGCGTGGACGGGGCGACGAGGTCCGGGTGGTGGTGGTGCGACGAGGTCCGGGAGGCGACGAGGTCTGGGTGGTGGTGGTGCTCCGACGAGGTGGTGTTGACGGGGCGGCGTCCGGGCCACCGGCGACGAGG
This sequence comes from Triticum timopheevii, assembly GCA_963921465.1. Lineage (NCBI taxonomy): Eukaryota > Viridiplantae > Streptophyta > Magnoliopsida > Poales > Poaceae > Triticum > Triticum timopheevii. The sequence goes on along the minus strand of OY997262.1, from coordinate 455,429,619 downwards.
GCGGCGGGGCGATGGCGTCCAACGAGGTGGGGCAACGGGGAGAGCGGCGCCGAGGAGACGAGGATGATGGGGCGGCGGGGCGGCGGCGTCGGGAGAGGAGAGGGCGGCGTCGCGGCGTCGGGGCGTCGGGGTAGAGACGAGGACGACGGGGCGGCGTCGAGGCAGCGTCGGGGCGGCGTCGAGGCGGCGGGGCAGCGGCGTCGGGAGAGGAGAGGGGAAGGGGATCGAGGGCGAGGGCGAGGGAGAGAGAGGGGATAGGTTTGGGCCGGGATATGGATGGGGGCGGCACAATACTAATGGCGCACCACCCCTCGGTGTGCCATAAGTACATCCATACTAATGGCGCACCTCGCCCTGGTGCGCCATTAGTATTTTTTTTATTTCTGCTCGAGCCAACAGGTTATCTTCCACCTGACCTGATCCACACCAAGTTCCCTCTACTAGCTCGACTCGTCAGCAGCCAGTTCTCACACCAGGAGGTCCTGGGTTCGATTCCCAGGCTCCACAATTTTTTTTATGCATTTAAAATGCTGTTTGATACTTATTTGTGTTTAAATATGTTCAAACTTGTTTAAATCATAACAGTAATATTTTTTTATAAGACAGTAATAATTTTTTTTTAAAATATCATCAAACAGTAATGCCGGTGGAGCGGGGGAGGGTGCGCGGGGTGCGGGGGGTCGGCGGCGGAGGTTGAGTAGGGGAGGGGTGCGGGGGGTTGGCGGCGGCGGTTGAGTAGGGGAATCGAGGGTGCGGGGGGTCGGCGGCGGCGGCCGGTGGACCGGGGGGTGCTCGGCGGCGAGGGGGACCGGATTTGGCGAGGTGAGATAGCGATCGAGATGGAGGGGGATCGAGATCGAGTGTCCATGAAATTTAAAAATATTCATGATAGTTCAAAAAGTGCCCATGAAATACAATCGAGAAATGAAGGCTACGATTTAAATACAATCGATCTTAGCTAGCTATCTGTTCACAATCTTCTTGCCCTTCTTTTTCGCAAATGGAGTTCTTCTGTGGAACGTACGTCCTTTAGGTAGGGTGGTCCTGCTTCTTCTTGTGGTGTATGCTGCTACTTCATCATCGTCGTCATGTTCGATCCTCGGGTCGCCGTACTTGTCGAAGTCTTGCTCATTGGCTACTCCATCCATTCCGATGATCTTCCTTTTGCCTCTCCTCACGACAACACGACTGGGCTTTGACGGGTCGGTAATGAAGAAGCATTGGTCCACTTGGGAAGCCAGTACCCATGGCTCATTTTTCGCGGTGACGTTTGCGCCCGCGGTCTTGGATTTGGCTTCGGGTATAACCATGGTGGTGAAATACCGGTCTTCTTTTAGGACGCTCTTCGCCCATCTGACACGGAACATCGGGACCTTCTCTCCAGCGTAGCTCAGCTCCCAGATCTCCTCGATCCTTCCGTAGTATCTGTCCTTGTCGTTACCGGTGTAGGATTCCATCGTTACCCCAGAGTTCTGATAACCATCGATCTTCATGTCCTTGGCCTCGGTGTAGAATGTGTAGCCGTTGATATCGTACGCCTCATAGGTCATCAGGTTGTGCTCGGCACCCTGTGACAAGGCGAATATGAGTTGTTCTTCCGCGGAAGAATCCTCATGTAAAGGGTACGACAGAAGCTTCTGCTTGAACCAACGCGTGAAACATGAGTTGTGCTCTTTGATTATATCTCCGTCCGTCCTCTGTTGGCCCCGGTCATTGTACGTCTTCTTAATAAAGGTTTTGTGCTCTACCACCCAAGGATCGACCACGTCTATGTGTTGTAGCGCGACTAGGTTTGCTCTTTCAAAGTCGGCGAGTCGACCCTCTAAGTAGACATGCATTTCGCGGCGACCCTCACGGTGACCCCATCCAGCAAGCCTGCCGAGGTGCCTGTTGACGGGCAGACCAACGGGGTTCTCGATGCCTAGATAATTCGTGCAGTAGGAGATGCACTCTTCGGTCAGAAAGCCCCTGGCTATACTTCCCTCTGGACGTGACATGTTGCGAACGTATCCTTTGATGACACCATTCATCCTTTCGAACGGCATCATGCTGTGCAGGAACGTCAGCCCGAGTTGGATGATATCCTCCACTATATGGACCAGCAGATGCACCATAACGTCGAAGAATGCAGGCGGGAAGTACATCTCAAGCTCGCATAGTATCACCACGATCTCTTCCTGTAGCCTTCTAAGTTGCCTCACGCCAATCGACTTCCGAGAGATGACGTCGAAAAAGTTGCATAGGCCAAATTGTTGGGGAACGTTGCAGAAAATTAAAATTTTTCCTACGGCTTCACCAAGATCCATCTATGAGTTCATCTAAGCAACGAGTCATGGGAGAGAGCTTGCATCTACATACCACTTGTAGATCGCGTGCGGAAGCTTGCAAGGTGATGATGGAGTCGTACTCGAACGTGATTCAGATCACCGATGCCAAGTGCTGAACGGACAGCACCTCCGTGTTCAACACACGTACGGGACGAGCGACGTCTCCTCCTTCTTGATCCAGCAAGGGGGAAGGAGAGGTTGAGGAAGACAGCTCCACCGGCAGCACGACGGCGTGGTGATGGTGGAGAAGCAGTACTCCGACAGGGCTTCGCCGAGCACACAACGAAGGAGGAGAGGTGTTGGGGAGGGAGAAGGAGGCAACCAAAGGCCAAGGACTCAAGGTATGAAGTCCCTCCTCTCCCCCACTATATATAGGAGGGCCAAGGGGGGGGTGGCCGGCCCTAGGAGATCCAATCTCCTAGGGGGGCGGCGGCCAAGGGGGGTTTCCCTCCCCCCCAAGGCACCTAGGAGGTGCCTTCCCCTCCTAGGACTCTTGCCCCCTTGAACCCTAGGCGCATGGGCCTATGTGGGGCTGGTGCCCTTGGCCCATGCAGGCCAAGGCGCACCCCCTACAGCCCATGTGGCCCCCCGGGGCAGGTGGCCCCACCCGGTGGGCCCCCGGGACCCCTCCGGTGGTCCCGGTACAATACCGATAACCCCGAAACTTGTCCCGATGCCCGAAACAGGACTTCCCATATATAAATCTTTACCTCCGGACCATTCCGGAACTCCTCGTGACGTCCGGGATCTCATCCGGGACTCCGAACATCATTCGGTAGTCACATACTTGACTTCCTACTAACCCTAGCGTCACCGAACCTTAAGTGTGTAGACCCTACGGGCTCGGGAGACACGCAGACATGACCGAGACGACTCTCGGGCAATAACCAACAGCGGGGTCTGGATATCCATGTTGGCTCCCACATGCTCCTCGATGATTTCATCGGTTGAACCACGATGTCGAGGATTCGATCAAACCCTGTATACAATTCCCTTTGTCAATCGGTACGTTACTTGCCCGAGACTCGATCGTCGGTATCCCAATACCTTGTTCAGTCTCGTTACCCGGCAAGTCACTTTACTCGTACCGTAATGCATGATCCCGTGGCCAACACCTTGGTCACATTGAGCTCATTATGATGATGCATTACCGAGTGGGCCCAGAGATACCTCTCCGTTATACGGAGTGACAAATCCCAGTCTCGATCCGTGTCAACCCAACAGATACTTTCGGAGATACCTGTAATGCACCTTTATAGTCACCCAGTTACGTTGTGACGTTTGATACACCCAAGGCACTCCTACGGTAACCGGGAGTTACACGATCTCATGGTCGAAGGAATAGATACTTGACATTGGCAAAGCTTCTAGCAAACGAACTATACGATCTTTTATGCTATGCTTATGATTGGGTCTTGTCCATCACATCATTCTCCTAATGATGTGATCCCGTTATCAACGACATCCTATGTCCATAGTCAGGAAACCATGACTATCTATTGATCATAACGAGCTAGTCAACTAGAGGCTCACTAGGGACTCATTGGGTCTAAGTGTTCACACGTGTATTACGATTTCCGGATAATACAGTTATAGCATGAACAAAAGACAATTATCATGAACATTGAAATATAATAATCCTTTTATTATTGCCTCTAGGGCATATTTCCAACAGTCTCCCACTTGCACTAGAGTCACCAATCTAGTTACATTGTGATGAATCGAACACCCATAGAGTTCTGGTGTTGATCATGTTTTGCACGCGAGAGAGGTTTAGTCAACGGATCTGCGACATTCAGATCCGTGTGCACTTTGCAAATCTCTATGTCTCCATCTTGAACATTTTCACGGATGGAGTTGAAACGACGCTTGATGTGCCTGGTCTTCTTGTGAAACCTGGGCTCCTTGGCAAGGGCAATAGCTCCAGTGTTGTCACAGAAGAGTTTGATCGGCCCCGACGCATTGGGTATGACTCCTAGGTCGGTGATGAACTCCTTCATCCAAATCGCTTCATGCGCTGCCTCCGAGGCTGCCATGTACTCCGCTTCACATGTAGATCCCGCCACGACGCTCTGCTTGCAGCTGCACCAGCTTACTGCTCCACCATTCAACATATACACGTATCCGGTTTGTGACTTAGAGTCATCCAGATCTGAGTCGAAGCTAGCGTCGACGTAACCCTTTACGACGAGCTCTTCATCTCCTCCATAAACGAGAAACATGTCCTTTGTCCTTTTCAGGTACTTCAGGATATTCTTGACCGCTGTCCAGTGTTCCTTGCCGGGGTTACTTTGGTATCTTGCAACCAAACTTACGGCAAGGTTTACATCGGGTCTGGTACACAGCATGGCATACATAATAGATCCTATGGCTGAAGCATAGGGGATGACACTCATCTCTTCTTTATCTTTTGCCGTGGTCGGTGACTGAGCCAAGCTCAATCTCACACCTTGTAACATAGGCAAGAACCCCTTCTTGGACTGATCCATTTTGAACCTCTTCAAAATCTTATCAAGGTATGTGCTTTGTGAAAGACCTATGAGGCGTCTCGATCTATCTCTATAGATCTTGATGCCTAATATATAAGCAGCTTCTCCAAGGTCCTTCATTGAAAAACACTTGTTCAAGTAGGCCTTAATGCTGTCCAGGAGTTTCGTATCATTTCCCATCAAGAGTATGTCATCTACATATAATAGGAGAAATGCTACAGAGCTCCCACTCACTTTCTTGTAAACGCAGGCTTCTCCATAAGTCTGCGTAAACCCAAACGCTTTGATCATCTCATCAAAGCGAATGTTCCAACTCCGAGATGCTTGCACCAGTCCATAAATGGATCGCTGGAGCTTGCATACTTTGTTAGCGTTCTGAGGAACGACAAAACCTTCCGGCTGCATCATATACAGCTCTTCCTTAAGATGTCCATTAAGGAATGCCGTTTTGACGTCCATCTGCCATATCTCATAATCATAGTATGCGGCAATTGCTAACATGATTCGGACGGACTTAAGCTTCGCCACGGGAGAGAATGTCTCGTCGTAGTCAATCCCTTGAACTTGTCGATAACCCTTAGCGACAAGTCGAGCTTTATAGATGGTAACATTACCATCCGCGTCCGTCTTCTTCTTAAAAATCCATTTATTTTCTATCGCTCGCCGATCATCGGGCAAGTCTGTCAAAGTCCATACTTTGTTTTCATACATGGATCCTATCTCGGATTTCATGGCCTCAAGCCATTTGTTGGAATCCGGGCCCGCCATTGCTTCTTCATAGTTCGAAGGTTCATTGTTGTCCAGCAACATGATTTCCATGACAGGGTTGCCGTACCACTCTGGTGCAGAACGTGTCCTTGTGGACCTTCGAAAATCAGTAGCAACTAGATCTGAAGTACCTTGATCATCATCAACATTTTCCTCTTCAGTTGGTGTGGGCATTACAGGAATGGTTTCCTGCGCTGCACCACTTTCCCGTTCGAGAGGTAGTACTTCATCGAGTTCTACTTTCCTCCCACTTACTTCTTTCGAGAGAAACTCTTTCTCCAGAAAGCATCCGTTCTTGGCAACAAAGATCTTGCCTTCGGATCTTAAGTAGAAGGTATACCCGACAGTTTCCTTAGGGTATCCTATGAATACGCATTTTTCCGACTTGGGTTCGAGCTTTTCAGGTTGAAGTTTCTTGACATAAGCATCGCATCCCCAAACTTTTAGAAACGACAGCTTAGGTTTCTTCCCAAACCATAATTCATACGGTGTCGTCTCAACGGATTTAGACGGTGCCCTATTTAAAGTGAATGTAGCTGTCTCTAGAGCGTATCCCCAAAATGATAGCGGTAAATCGGTAAGAGACATCATAGACCGCACCATATCCAATAGAGTGCGATTACGACGTTCGGACACACCGTTTCGCTGAGGTGTTCCAGGCGGCGTGAGTTGTGAAACGATTCCACATTTTCTTAAGTGTGTACCAAATTCGTGACTTAAGTATTCGCCCCCACGATCTGATCGTAGGAACTTTATCTTACGGTCATGTTGATTCTCTACCTCACTCTGAAATTCCTTGAACTTTTCAAAGGTCTCAGACTTGTGTTTCATTAAGTAGACATACCCATATCTACTCAAGTCGTCAGTGAGAGTGAGAACATAACGATATCCTCCGCGAGCCTCAACGCTCATTGGACCGCACACATCGGTATGTATGATTTCCAACAAGTTGGTTGCTCGCTCCATTGTTCCGGAGAACGGAGTCTTGGTCATTTTGCCTAAGAGGCAAGGTTCGCATGTGTCAAATGATTCATAATCAAGAGACTCTAAAAGTCCATCAGCATGGAGCTTCTTCATGCGCTTGACACCAATGTGACCAAGGCGGCAGTGCCACAAGTATGTGGGACTATCGTTATCAACTTTACATCTTTTGGCATCCACACTATGAACATGTGTAATATTACGCTCGAGATTCATCAAGAATAAACCATTGACCATCGGAGCATGACCATAAAACATATCTCTCATATAAATCGAACAACCATTATTCTCAGACTTAAATGAGTAGCCATCTCGTATTAAACGAGATCCAGATACAATGTTCATGCTCAAACTTGGCACTAAATAACAATTATTGAGGTTTAAAACTAATCCCGTAGGTAAATGTAGAGGCAGCGTGCCGACGGCGATCACATCGACCCTGGAGCCATTCCCGACGCGCATCGTCACCTCGTCCTTCGCCAGTCTCCGTTTATTCCGCAGCTCCTGCTGTGAGTTACATATGTGAGCAACGGCACCGGTATCAAATACCCAGGAGTTACTTCGAGTACTGGTAAGGTACACATCAATTACATGTATATCAAATATACCTTTGGTGTTGCCGGCCTTCTTATCCGCTAAGTATTTGGGGCAGTTCCGCTTCCAGTGCCCCTTCCCCTTGCAATAAAAGCACTCAGTCTCAGGCTTGGGTCCATTCTTTGACTTCTTCCCGGCAACAGGCTTACCGGGCGCGGCAACATCTTTGCCGTCCTTCTTGAAGTTCTTCTTACCCTTGCCCTTCTTGAACTTAGTGGTCTTATTGACCATCAACACTTGATGTTCTTTCTTGATTTCAGCCTCTGCTGACTTCAGCATCGAGAACACTTCAGGAATGGTCTTTACCATCCCCTGCATGTTGTAGTTCATCACAAAGCTCTTGTAGCTTGGTGGGAGCGACTGGAGGATTCTGTCAATGACCGCCTCATCTGGGAGGTTAATGTTCAACTGGGTCATACGTGCGTGCAACCCAGACATCTTCAGGATGTGTTCACTGACAGAACTGTTCTCCTCCATCTTACAACTGTAGAACTTGTCGGAGACATCATATCTCTCGACCCGGGCATGAGCTTGGAAAACTAGTTTCAGCTCTTCGAACATCTCATATGCTCCGTGATGCTCAAAACGCTTTTGGAGCCCCGGTTCTAAGCTGTAAAGCATGCCGCACTGAACGAGGGAGTAATCATCAGCACGAGTTTGCCAAGCGTTCATAACGTCTTGGTTCTCTGGGACGGGAGCGGCACCTAGCGGTCCTTCTAGGACATATTGCTTCCTGGCAGCTATGAGGATGATCCTCAGGTTTCGGACCCAGTCCGTATAGTTGCTGCCATCATCTTTCAGCTTGGTTTTCTCTAGGAACGCGTTGAAGTTCATGTTGACATGAGCGTTGGCCATTGATCTACAATACATATTTGCAAAGGTTTTAGACTAAGTTCATGATAATAAAGTTCTTAATCAAAATTATGAACTCCCACTTAGATTAGACATCCCTCTAGTCATCTAAGTGTTACACGATCCGAGTCGACTAGCCCGTGTCCGATCATCACGTGAGACGGACTAGTCATCGTCGGTGAACATCTTTATGTTGATCGTATCTTCCATACGACTCGTGTTCGACCTTTCGGTCTCCGTGTTCCGAGGCCATGTCTGCACATGCTAGGCTCGTCAAGTTAACCCTAAGTGTTTTCGCTGTGTAAAACTGTCTTACACCCGTTGTATGTGAACGTAAGGATCCATCACACCCGATCATCACGTGGTGCTTAGAAACGACGAACTGTAGCAACGGTGCACAGTTAGGGGAGAACACTTCTTGAAATTTTGTAAGGGATCATCTTATTTACTACCGTCGTCCTAAGTAAACAAGATGCATAAACATAATAAACATCACATGCAATTATATGGTTGTGACATGATATGGCCAATATCATCAAGCTCCATTGATCTCCATCTTCGGGGCTCCATGATCATCTTGTCACCGGCTTGACACCATGATCTCCATCATCATGATCTCCATCATCGTGTCTTCATGAAGTTGTCACGCCAACGACTACTTCTACTTCTATGACTAACGCGTTTAGTAATGAAGTAAAGTAGTTTACATGGCGTTCTTCAATGACACGCAGGTCATACAAAAAAATAAAGACAACTCCTATGGCTCCTGCCGGTTGTCATACTCATCGACATGCAAGTCGTGAATCCTATTACAAGAACATGATCTCATACATCACAATTCAACATTCATCACAACTTCTGGCCATATCACATCACATGATCAATCGCTGCAAAAACAAGTTAGACGTTCTCTAGTTGTTGTTGCATCTTTTACGTGGCTGCGATTGGGTTCTAGCAAGAACGTTTTCTTACCTACGAATCACCACAACGTGATTTTGTCAACTTCTATTTACCCTTCATAAGGGCCTTGTTCATCGATTCCGCTCCAACTAAAGTGGGAGAGACAGACACCCGCCAGCCACCTTATGCAACTAGTGCATGTCAGTCGGTGGAACCGGTCTCACGTAAGCGTACGTGTAAGGTTGGTCCGGGCCGCTTCATCCCACAATACCGTTGAGCAAGAAAAGACTAGTAGAGGCAAGTAAGATGACAAGATCAACGCCCACAACAAATTGTGTTCTACTCGTGCATTAGAGAACTACGCATAGACCTAGCTCATGATGCCACTGTTGGGGAACGTTGCAGAAAATTAAAATTTTTCCTACGGCTTCACCAAGATCCATCTATGAGTTCATCTAAGCAACGAGTCATGGGAGAGAGCTTGCATCTACATACCACTTGTAGATCGCGTGCGGAAGCTTGCAAGGTGATGATGGAGTCGTACTCGAACGTGATTCAGATCACCGATGCCAAGTGCTGAACGGACAGCACCTCCGTGTTCAACACACGTACGGGACGAGCGACGTCTCCTCCTTCTTGATCCAGCAAGGGGGAAGGAGAGGTTGAGGAAGACAGCTCCACCGGCAGCACGACGGCGTGGTGATGGTGGAGAAGCAGTACTCCGACAGGGCTTCGCCGAGCACACAACGAAGGAGGAGAGGTGTTGGGGAGGGAGAAGGAGGCAACCAAAGGCCAAGGACTCAAGGTATGAAGTCCCTCCTCTCCCCCACTATATATAGGAGGGCCAAGGGGGGGGTGGCCGGCCCTAGGAGATCCAATCTCCTAGGGGGGCGGCGGCCAAGGGGGGTTTCCCTCCCCCCCAAGGCACCTAGGAGGTGCCTTCCCCTCCTAGGACTCTTGCCCCCTTGAACCCTAGGCGCATGGGCCTATGTGGGGCTGGTGCCCTTGGCCCATGCAGGCCAAGGCGCACCCCCTACAGCCCATGTGGCCCCCCGGGGCAGGTGGCCCCACCCGGTGGGCCCCCGGGACCCCTCCGGTGGTCCCGGTACAATACCGATAACCCCGAAACTTGTCCCGATGCCCGAAACAGGACTTCCCATATATAAATCTTTACCTCCGGACCATTCCGGAACTCCTCGTGACGTCCGGGATCTCATCCGGGACTCCGAACATCATTCGGTAGTCACATACTTGACTTCCTACTAACCCTAGCGTCACCGAACCTTAAGTGTGTAGACCCTACGGGCTCGGGAGACACGCAGACATGACCGAGACGACTCTCGGGCAATAACCAACAGCGGGGTCTGGATATCCATGTTGGCTCCCACATGCTCCTCGATGATTTCATCGGTTGAACCACGATGTCGAGGATTCGATCAAACCCTGTATACAATTCCCTTTGTCAATCGGTACGTTACTTGCCCGAGACTCGATCGTCGGTATCCCAATACCTTGTTCAGTCTCGTTACCCGGCAAGTCACTTTACTCGTACCGTAATGCATGATCCCGTGGCCAACACCTTGGTCACATTGAGCTCATTATGATGATGCATTACCGAGTGGGCCCAGAGATACCTCTCCGTTATACGGAGTGACAAATCCCAGTCTCGATCCGTGTCAACCCAACAGATACTTTCGGAGATACCTGTAATGCACCTTTATAGTCACCCAGTTACGTTGTGACGTTTGATACACCCAAGGCACTCCTACGGTAACCGGGAGTTACACGATCTCATGGTCGAAGGAATAGATACTTGACATTGGCAAAGCTTCTAGCAAACGAACTATACGATCTTTTATGCTATGCTTATGATTGGGTCTTGTCCATCACATCATTCTCCTAATGATGTGATCCCGTTATCAACGACATCCTATGTCCATAGTCAGGAAACCATGACTATCTATTGATCATAACGAGCTAGTCAACTAGAGGCTCACTAGGGACTCATTGGGTCTAAGTGTTCACACGTGTATTACGATTTCCGGATAATACAGTTATAGCATGAACAAAAGACAATTATCATGAACATTGAAATATAATAATCCTTTTATTATTGCCTCTAGGGCATATTTCCAACACAAATAGCGTTTCACGGACGTGCGCGTCCATGATCCCACGGATTGCAACTGGAAGTATCTGCGTCATCAGCACGTGACAGTCGTGAGACTTCATCCCACTGAACTTCTGCTTCGCTGGGTCTAGGTATCTGCTTATCTTCCCCGCGTAACCGTAAGGAAGTTTTACTCCTAGGAGGCAGGTGAAAAACTGCTCGATCTCCTCCTGACTTAGAGTGAAGCACGCGGGAGGGTAGTCATTTCCGGTCTTCTTGGCCTTTTTGCCTTTGCGACGACTTTCTGTGTCCTGCTTCGCCTCATCATCATCATCATCATCATCATCATCATCATCATTAGCGTGAAGCTCCTGCTTGATGCCCATTGATTTCAAGTCTGCCCTTGCTTTCGGCCCATCTTTGGTCCTCTCTGGCATGTTGAGCAGGGTACCAAGCAGACTCTCGCACACGTTCTTCGTGATATGCATGACATCAAGGCTGTGAGGCACACGGTGGATCTTCCAGTACGGCAAGTCCCAGAAAACAGACCTCGTTTTCCATACCTTCAGCAGCGGCTCTGGCGCCTTTCGCTTCTTTCCCGGCTCTGGCGCCTTTTGCTTCTTTCCCGGCAGTGGGCAGTCTTTCCATTTTTTTCAACAGCTTGTCTATTTCCTCACCGCTCCTCGTACACGGGCGTTTTCGGGGTTCGGTTTCACCATCGAACAGATCCTTGCGTTTCCTCCACGGGTCATCGTCGCGAAGCCACCTTCGATGTCCCATGAACACGGTTTTCGAAGACCCGGGATCTCTATCTAGCTGGCGATACGTTGTGTCATCCATGCACCTTACGCATCCAGAAAATCCGTGGACTACCTGCCCCGCGAGATATCCGTAACCAAGATAGTCGTGCACCGTCGTGAGCAGTGCGGCTCTCATAGGGAAATATTCTTTATCTGCGGCGTCCCACGTATTGGCTGGCGTTTTCCACAGCGCATCAAGCTCCTCTTTCAGCAGCCCCAGATACAGATTGATGTCGTTCCCTGGTTGATTCGGCCCTTCAATTAGCATACTCATGTGAATGTACTTCCTCTTCATGCACAACCAGGGGGGAAGGTTGTACATCCACACAAACACAGGCCAGGTGCTATGTGTGCTTCTCTGGCTGCCAAACGGATTGACTCCATCGGTGCTCACGCCCAGCACGATGTTCCTTGGATCGTTCCCAAATTCTGGGTCTTCGAAGTTCAACGCTTGCCACTGGCTCGCATCCTTAGGGTGACTCAGCATCTTGTCTTTTTTATCTATCTTCGGATCATTTTCGTCATCTTCTCGCTTCTTCTCCTCCCTATCCGCGTGCCAACGCAGGAGCTTTGCTACCTTAGGGTCCGCGAAATACCGCTGCAGACGAGGAGTGATCGGAAAGTACAATACCACTTTTCGAGGAGCTTTCTTCCTCTTCTTGTATCGAGTGACGCCGCACACCGGACATATGGTAGACTCCGCGTGCTCGTCCCGATAAATGATGCAATTGTTCATGCACACATGGTATTTCACGTGCGGTAAATCCAGAGGACACACGATTTTCTTCGCCTCCTCCAAACTGGTCGGGCACTTATTCCCCTTGGGAAGACGTTCGTGCCAGAATGACATGTTCTCATCGAAGCATGCATCGGTCATTTTGTGTTTTACCTTCATCTCCAGAGCCATGAGCGTTACTTTCAGGCGGGTATCCTCGGGCATGCATCCTTCATACAATGGAGTAACCGCGTCTAACTCAAGTTGATCCATCTTGGCTTTCTCTCGGGCGGTAGCTCTTGCGTTATCCGTCTGCTTGAGAAGCAGCTCTTGAATATGAGGGTCCTGCACCCAGCCCATTGATGGTCCAGCGTCGTCTGCTCCGCCGGCATCATCATCTTCATGATCATGCCCATCGTCTGCTCCGGCATCTTCCTCATCATCATGTCCTGCATCTTCTACATGATGACTGTGTACAGCATCACCGTCGTGATCATCTCCTGGGGATTCTTCATCTTCTCGCCCGCCTGAGCCGCGGTGGTTGTCTTGCTGCCCTTCCTCATTTCTTGCCCGCCCCCATGGACGACTTCGTAGTCATCTTCATCACCTTGCCACCGATAGCCATCCATGAAACCACGCAAGAGCAGGTGGTCCCGCACCTGCCCGGAATCCGGGTCCGCAATAAGGCTCTTCAGCTTGCATCTTCGACACGGACATCTTATCTCCGTCTCGTTCTTTTGAAGCATCTCGGCCTTCGCGGACCTCAAAAACCTATTCACGATGCCTTCGGTCATCGTGCGAACCATGGTCGCCTGCGGGGTAGAGCAAAACGATATTTTAGAACCAAGAAAAAATTTGGCATGACTTTCCCTAAAAATAGGACCAAAAAGAATGCTTAATGCCAAAATTCTCGCCGAAACGGAAATGAATCAACATTCCGGCAAAATATTGGCAACTATCGCATTTTAAATACCAGTACACCTCCAAACACAAACACATATGCAACACCACAAACATATGCAACACCACGAACATACATAGATCTAGCTAGGCCATAAAAAGTGCATGTGCACATTGTTGTAGGGAGAACAACATAAATATAGCTTCCCCCCTTACTTACCTATCAAAACAAGGTAATTTAACCACTTAATTTGAATGAATCTATGGTGGAAATGAGGTGAAAAAGAGGAGGCACCCGAGACAAGGAGGAGGCGGTGGAGAGAATGAAGTGGGGAGAAAGTGAGTGTGGGTAGGAGAGGCTGTCCAAAATATCTTGTTGCTGCCCACTTACTAATGGCGCACCAACCATAAATGCGCCATTAGTAATCCAGGTTACTAATGGCGCACCTTCTGGTGGTGCGCCATTAGTAGTTTTGCAAAAAAAAATTAAAAAAAACATACTAATGGCGCACTGCTCCAGAGTGCGCCATTACTAGTTTAAACTAGTAATGACGCACGGTGGAAAAGTGCGCCATTAGTAGTTTTGCAAAAAAAAAAATATAATAAAAAAACAACATTAGTGGCGCACTTTCCGACAGGTGCGCCATTACTAGTTACAACTAGTAATGGCGCACTTCGTCTGGATGCGCCATTAGTATGTTTGGACAGGCGCACTAGTTCAAAAAAGAATTTGATACTAATGGCGCACCTTGGGCCAGGTGCGCCATTAGTAGTTTCAACACTAATGACGTATCAGAAGGTGGTGCGACATTAGTATATATTAATGGCGCACCGCCTGTCTGGTGCGCCATTAGTGTCAATCCCATCTATAGCCCTTTTTCTAGTAGTAGCGTCACTATCAGATGAGCCGGTATTCATACGAAAATTAAATGAGATCTGGCCCACGCGTGCAAGGTATAACATTGTGTATTTATGTTGGCCTGTGAATTACCTGCTCCGTATTACGCAGAGGCCTATATTAAGTAGCAATCGCGATGCCCATGCGGACGCTCGAGATTTCGGCATCGCGTGCCACCATGTCCCAAAAATCCGCGTCGTCTGTCTCACCTGCTATTAAAGTTAAGGGCAATAAAAGTGGACATCTTAGTGTTCAAGGAACCATTATGAACTGATCAGATAATGTTAGTTCCTTATGCTTTAGCTGTCAGAAGCAATATAAGTATTCAAGTATAAATGTGCCCTATTTATGATCGGGATAATTGGCAAATGTACAAGTTCAGAAATGGACAACTCGAAAGGCCGTTGAAAAGTTTCGCAGTAAATCAAGGCAATAAAGTTTACATGCTCAATAATAAGAGGTCTTAGTAACCTCAATATCGTAGGCTATTCAGACATTGTTTTCTGCGAGGTGTGCGGATATTGAGTTTCCACGTTATGTTACATCCCCACCCTCGCATATGGAGCTATATCGTGGAAAATCTCCATAATGACAATGATGGCACCAGTAATGATGCAGTTTATTATGTGGCATGTTAAGAGGCTACTGAGCAGGTTGTATATCAAATAAGTTTTATTCCTGAAATTATGGTGGTAGACAACATTTCTAAACCACCTACTGCAATATGAATGTGCAATTTTCTTTGTGAGTAACAACAAGTCAAATGGCGTTGCCAAAACCATTGACAATATGTTTTTTTGTCGTGAAAGATAGAATCCAGGATCAAGCTATTGAAGTTGAGTGTATGAGTATGTCTGAATGTTTTACGAATCCGTTTATCGAAGGCTTACCACCCAATTGTAAGATTATGTTGCTAGCATGGGTTGTTGGAAAGCCTTTTTGATCCTGGAAGTAAGGACCTTCGAAACAAACCACTCCCATTAAGTAATATGTTTTCCATTTTGAAGTAGGCTGATGTATTATAAGTATTGAGGTTTAATGGCATTACATTCGCTGTTGTAACACCTTACTTTTATATATTATTCCTATGGAAAATGGGCGAATGAAGTTGAGCCTAACGATCAAGGGGGAGAATGTTGGTTGATCTCGGCTCTGACCGGGTAAAAAGTATCGTTAAGGGTATGGGCCACGAACCAACGTACGTGGCTGTTGACCCCAACAAAATCGCCCTGATCGGGGGCACCTCTAACCAACAGATGGTTTTGGTCCCCTATTGCGAGCACACATATAAAGGGTGGGGCCTGGATACTTATGGCACCTGAGTTCACGTACATGATATCTAGCCCCTTAATTCCCTCAAACCTACCGATCTAGGGGTGTGTTACGCAGTGGGAAGGCCGTTTCCATCGCCAGCCGCCGCAAGGCTGTGCCGGCGGTTTCCTGCTGCCACCGCGAAGCTCCTAGGTGAGCTGCTGCCTCTCCACGACTACATCACCTTGGCGCCACTAGTGCTGCTCATCCTCGCCACTGGAGATCATGGGCTCCGCTGTGCCTGCATCGAGCAAGCCTGTAAGATCTCACAAACCTCTTTGTTAATCATATCTTAGGTGATCTAATGCTAGGCAAATAATCCGATTACAATAAACCTAAAGATTTTTCCTAACAAAACATGCTCAAAGAGCTCTAATTCGTCGATCAGTGGTTTTTACAAAACGATTACACTAGACTTGGTGTTTTCTGGAACAAAAATGTAGCGTAATGTTTTCTGTAAACCTAGTCTTTGAAGTGGTGGCTTCATGCAATTTACTCCATCCAAGTAGGACATGTAAAATCTGCCGGTAAATCCGTCGGGCGCCCCAGGTGCCTTGTCCAGCGGACTTGTACATTTTTCGCATACATATAATTTATTTTTGTTTTTGCTAGTAATCTAATTTGTTTTTTATACAAGTGTTTCGCCAACAAAACACATACTGGACCAGGCCCAAGAAGCAGGCTTGTTATCGGTTGTTCTTCCACAACGGTCTGATCACTAGTTTGGTGCACAGTTTAGCTAGTTTCTTTTACTGTTTTATTTTTATTTCTCACTTTTATATATATTTTGACATATTCTAAGAAATATATTTTAGTAAAAAATACAAAAATGTTCATCGTGTAGTGTAATGTCCGTCATGTTTTACAAAAATGCTCTTCCTGTATATATAAATGTTCGTCGCTTATTTATAGAAAATTACATCATGTATTAAAAATTCCATCGCTTAACAAGGATCTTTTATTATTATCATGAATCCCTCCGTGTATACAGAGTGATGAGTTAGTTTACATTATTTCCTTAGGTACTCCCTCCAAGTGTGTTTTA
The DNA here is from genome assembly GCA_963921465.1 of Triticum timopheevii. Taxonomy (NCBI): domain Eukaryota; kingdom Viridiplantae; phylum Streptophyta; class Magnoliopsida; order Poales; family Poaceae; genus Triticum; species Triticum timopheevii. Next base: position 455,412,929 of record OY997262.1, on the reverse strand, counting down.
GAGTGCACACTTTTATATATAAATTGCACTTTTCATTGAAGGAAATAAATTTCCAGGGAGATGACAAAGTTGGCTAGTGCGTAGGTTTCACTTTCACACCTCAATTGCACGTTTTCACCGGCAACTACGACCAACCAACGCCGAAAACTAGAAACACCTTTCTTGATACAGCTAAGGCTCAATGTGCACGTAGTTGGTAAGCAGGATCATGAGAAGGTAGGTGTCCAAATGTGTCGGTGGGAATAAATATTATATTCTTATTTTTTTTGCCGGGAAATATTATATTCTTATGTTCTAGATAAATAAATTATTACAAGATAATGGTTTTATTTTTAGATTTGTGTGAACAAATTTGTAAAGTCTTTCTTCTTCCATTGACAAATTTGCAAAACTGACTAATAAAAACATTTTTCTTAAATGGACAGACGTCCGTTTTTCGTCCACCCACAACCCATTTCCGGTTCAAATTTGGGTTGGGTTTGCGTTGCCGCGCGCGGCCAATGTGCGGACGCCCGCCCGTCGGTGGCACATCCACCTATTCTCCCAATCCCCTCCACACCCAACACCTCCATCCATGTCGCCGTCGCCGCCGCCTCCCATTTCAGGCCGCATGGACGCTGCTCAGGCCACCGCTCGCATCCACACACTTCCTCCACCTCGAGGCCGCATCTGATGCCCGCTCTTGCCGGCGTTGGTGGTCTCTTTTTGTCGCCGTCGTAGCACCTTCACGATCACGCCACCACATCAACTTCGCTGCTACATGCCTACCTAGCTCCAAGCCCGTGGGCCTCACTCCACAGTAGTATCCACTTCGACAGGTCTGCTGCCTATGCGGGGGAGAGGCGCGTGGCTCTTCACCGTTCGGCTTCTCCACCACGCCTGCAAGGTGTTCGACGCTTTGCCCGCAAGGTACCATGGATAGTGGGGGATGAGTTCTTTTTCGACAACTTCATGTGTTCATCGGACGATGAGGAATTTGTGGTTGCGGCAACGTTTGAAGAGTTCACCCAATTTTGTTGGACATATGTAGACTCACCTTGGCAACCAATAGTTGTATCGACTCCTTTTATTTTCAATATATTTCTGACAATTTAAATTTCATTTTGTTTGTAGACTATGATATTTTTATTTGGTCATAATAAACTATGTGATTTAAACTATGGCGGCGGTGCTATTTGGTGCCATGGCGGCGTCAAAGGCTGACCGGCCTGACAAGGATGATGTGGATCTCTTTCCTTTATATGGGTCAGCGGTTCGATGATGGTAAAGTCTTATGAAGCATGTGCATTCGGTGTACGCTCTGGGTTTGCTGTATCGGGTGTATATCCTGATAAGTCATGCTGGCAGATCAACGTTGATCCGGGTTGTACATGGTGGAGATTAATGGCATTCCCCATATCGAGTTTGTAGGTGTGAGTGGGAACTTCAAGTTATTTGTTGTATGTTCTTGTCAAACTTTTGTTGAATAATTTAATAAAGATGGTTGCATGCATATATTGATGCAGAGGCGATGGTTTCAACCTCCTTTTGGAAGAAAAGGAAAACCTAGCAAATGGCGACAATTTAATCTGTGGTCCTCTAGTGCCCTAGTTTTTTTTTCTTCCTATCCCAAATCATATCGAAATAGTTTTTCGTTGGACATGTTAATTGTGTAATTCTAGTTATGCAGAGGCGGACTTGGACTAGGAAGTTTTGTATCACTTTAAGCGTGATGATTGGTGAAATTCTCTTTGTTGAAAAACAAAATGCATCACTTAGGCAAGTGGTAGAAGCTTTATGCCATTCTTGTAGCATCCAGTGCAGCAATGGCCCCTTGAACAACTTTCTTGGACCATTCCAGGGCCATCTTGATAAGCCATTCTGGAAGCTGAGCTGAAAGATAAGCATTATTCCGTCTTCCACTCGCTCAAGTCAGTCGCACTTTTGCTTAGCACCAAATGCCTTGTATCTCTGGCCAATCATTGCAACAGATGGCATAGGACCCAAAAAAGAGGATTGGTATACTCCGCGGTATTCAGACCACAAATGATGTTCTTTTCTAAAAAAAATACTTATTTTTTGGATTGTGGGGGGGGGGGGGGGGGGGGGGGGGGGCATGTCGATTTGCCTATGAAATTGATGGAACAGGAATGGATTTTTATCATCCGGCAACTCAAATCATAAGTTGTACATGAATTTTGTAGAGAACCAATCCTAAAGCTGAAACTAGTCCTACAAATTTTGCCTTATAATAATAATTAACAAAAGGAAAAATGATTTTGAATTTCATAAGCTTTGGGTATTCTAATTAACATCTGTTTATATATAGTTCTAAATTTGAATGTCCTCCTTGTTCTTGCCTGGAACTCAGGTCCCCTCCTCTTCTCTCTTTCATCAGCGGTGTATTTTGTTTCAAATTCAGCCAGGTCAAGATGCACTCCAATTTACTGACATGAAATACATAGCCACCATTCACCAACTAACGTGCCAACTCCCTCTTGAACATAGCAGAGCAAAGTAAATCCGCCCTTCAATGAACCCAGAACAGCGAAGCACGCAGCTGTAATTTGTCTGCTTGCATCACACGGTGACAGTTCAAACTCACAAGAATGCAGCCAGGCGGATAGCTCCGGAAACGAACATGTTCAGAGAGAGAATCCACAACAATATCTCAGAGAGATATACAGAATTTCACTATCAATCAAAAGAAAAAAAAGATGCAATGATTATTTATAATTTATTATGGTTCGTTCATACATAACCGATTGATCACATGTGCACTCGTCCTCTTTCTCTCCAAGCAGAGAAACCCACAAGAACTCACCTTAATTCCCTCTGTAACAGTAACTGTAACTCCACTGTAACAATCATAAAATCCTTGGTTAAAACATGTACATGAGAAACGAGCCAAATGGCAGTAACGTGCGTGTGTCCGTCTCGAATCGAATGGACAAACAAGAACAGGAACAAGGATGGAAGGAAGGAAGAAACTGATGGACGATCCATGGCGAGGATGGATCAGTTGCGGGTGCACTCGGCGGGGAAGCCGTTGGGGAAGCGCCAGCCGTCGGTGCAGTAGTCGTAGGACATGTACTTGCTCTCGGCCCAGGCGACGGTGCCGAGGGCCTTGGAGTCGAGCTCCGTGTCCATCCACGCGTCGCTGCCGGCGGGGCACGCCGAGGAGCCGCCGTTGCTGACGCAGCCGTTGGAGGAGTAGCCGCGGTAGTTGACGACGAAGGGCGCCTGGCTCCAGTCGATCTTGACGTCGCCGTGGCGGGTGGCCCAGTAGCTGCCGTCCCAGAGCGTGGCGTGCACCGTCATCGGCTGGCTGCTCGGGTACGGCAGGTCGTCGTACTTCTTGAACGTCCTCACCGGCACGTCGTCCACCTGGAATCTGAGTCAATCGGTCCGTGGGTAGGTACAGTTCGTTAGGTTAGGTGCAAGATTGGTTGTTGAATGGAATGGAATGGAATGATGGATGCGTGCGTACATGATGTTCTTGGGGTTCCAGACGATCTTGTAGGTGTGGAAGTCGGCGGTGGGGTCGAACCAGAGGTAGAACTGGTGCTCCTTCTTGCCGTCGCCGCTGGCCCACACGTTGGTGTTCATCACGTAGGGGTCGCCGCTGAGGTTGCCCATGAACTCGATGTCGATCTCGTCGTGCCCGTCGCCCTCCCCGGACGTCAGCTATTTGCATACAAACACGAGTCAACCAGAGTCAGACCATGGTCTTCGATCCCTTGCTCCTCTGAGGGGAAAAGAAAAGAAAAGAAAAGATGGAACTTACGTAGAAGGAGGTGACGGTGCCGGCGGAGTTGCCGCCGATGAGCTTCATCTGGACGCTGAACTCGCCGTAGAGGTACTTGTCCTTGGAGCTGAAGCCGGAGCCGCCGTTGCCCTGGTCGAGCGTGAGCGCCACCTGCTGGGCCAGGCCGTCGTCGTTCACGCGCACGTTGTTGCCGGAGCCGACCAGGTCGAACTGGTCGTAGAACCCGGCCTCGGACGCGGCCGCGGCCATGGCCAGGACGGCCAGGCACAGGTGGAGGGAGAGGGACGACCTCGCCATGCCGGCAGCTCGTGCGCACGTTGCTCCTCTGCTGCTTCCTCTGTACCGCACCAGTGTAGTGCAGTGGTGTGATGTTGGTGCTGTGCGGTCTGGGTGCAGGAGCAGGTGCACCTTTATACTGCCACCGTGCGGTGTGCACGCTACGCTATGGCCGTCGGCCCCCACCGCGCAAACGGTTCTGTCGGGCGGAGCGGTGAACTTCGGATCTGGGCTGGGGTGGGTATGGTGCTCTGCTCTGCTGGTGTAGTTTGCTGCGTTGCCGAGAGGAGAGGGGCGATGTCTCGGATATTCAATTTTCGGTACTCCCTCAATTCACTTTTATAAGGCTTTGTAGATGTTTCAGACATTGTGCAAAACATCTCAATTTTACTTGTCTGAAACGACTTATAAAAGTGAACGTAGGGAGTACCAAATATAACGGCAATGCTTCACCTGAAATACTGTCGAACTGAACCCCCATCGTTCTTATGTTGGTAGAGCATCCCAAGGCGGACCCTCAAAACACCCGCATTCGTCCCCGCCGAACTGTCCAGACGCAGTTCATCATCCAGTGCGATACCCCATCTAACTCGAGTATCTTTCAATTTGGAATCGATAAATTCAAAAAACTAATTGAACATCTAATTATGTCGGATGTAATATTTACACCTGAACGATTGTTCTACTAGGGATATTTACAAGTTATTTATGGTTGAATTATGCTATTTTCTATAAAAAATTTAAGTGCCACAAGCTTAAAAAAAACAGAGGCAGACATTTAAGGGAGAGGGTTGGATGGCCGTCTGAACCAGTCCACGAACAAATACAATGTCCGCTTTAGGGATCAACGTTGAAGATGCACTTACTTTGAAGGGATCATTATAGAGGATTGTTAGTTCTTCCAGAAAGGTTCTATCAAATTTGTCAATGCACATGTTCTTCAAAACACATTTTCCCTTAAAAGGATGATGAACCCATAGCCTCCACGTCATATGGTGCACACAACTATCGCTCTTTAAAACACATGTTGAACATTATTTATTATCTGTAGATATGATTTTGTTTATCAAACCAAAGCATTTTTAGTGGATGTAAATATCAAAGAGATAAAAATTTGCTTCAGGACTTCAAATCGAACAGGTTGCACCCTCAACTTTTGATGCCGGACAAGTCTTAGCCGGGTTTTCTATGACGTGGCGGGTTTGAAGCTTAACCGATACTTATTCATGCTGACGTATCCTAGTGGCTTTTTTTGGCTCACACTCCTTGTCTCTCTTACCGTTTGGGCCCACCTAGCAATCCTTTTTTCAGTCTCGTATGGCACACTAACATAACAACTCTTTCTTTGGTCTAGTTAATTAGGAGCATCAACATCATCTTCGTTGCTTTCCTTCTCTTTCCACTGCCTTTGCTCAACCCCTACGTAGTGGCGCAATGGCGGGCTCTATGGAGCGAAGAACACATGCATGGTGTTGCTGGAAATGCAAACGGGTCTACGCCTTGCTTCCTTGTTCGGTTCTGGTTACGAGAACATTTGACTTCCGAAATAAAATACCCTTCTTCCTTGTTTGCAAATTCACCTAGAGCTCGCGAAGTGAGTCCATTTCCTAAGGACAAGCGATGAAGAGCTTTTTAGAATGAAATGTTGGTCTATGCCCTCCTTTGATGCCCAGAGGAAGAAAAGCCTAGCGGGTGCTCACGCTTTGTTCTACGCGCTCGAGGACGCCCCAATTGCTCCATGTGAGTCCATGCCGGTAACCCACACCACTGCAGCATGCTCGTTGCATGCCTACATACAAGTGCCGCGATGACGAATTCGACCCGATCACGTTGTGGCTTGATCCATGCGACCCGAATACCCCGCTCTCCAGCATGGATAACGCTTTGGCTTTAGAGGAGATAGAAAACTTGTCCGATATGAGAAGTTGAAGGCGCAATTGGTTGATGAAGTTAAGGGACCAAATCCGTATTGGTCAACAATTTTACGGATGAAATGTCAAATGATTTTATAATTTGTTTACTGCTAACTAAACAGTAAAGCATGGCGTTGAAAGAGAAACGTTGATGGGTTGACTAGAAAAAGCCGGATAGCAAAACCCATGTGAATTGACCGCATGTGCACACTGCTCGGTGCTGTCCTTGCCCACACACGTTGAATGCTCTCGCTGATTCACTTGTGCTCATCCTTTTTTGAGTGAGGGCCAGATGTTCGGCCAAAATGTTGGCTGTGACAGGAAAAATAACTTCTTGGGACACCTATGTACCACAAATGAGGAACACAATTAACTAACAAATGGACTAATCAGATGAAGTGGCATGTACCCATAAATGCAATGTTTTCCCCTGAAATACTATCAAATTGAATCCTCATCGTTCTTAGTAGTTGGTTGCTAGTCACTCCTTTTTGTACCCTCAACTTTTGATACCGCACAAATTTGACCCCTCTTGGGAATGGAAGTGATTTCTTTGATGACGTGGCATGATGCTTAACCTTTTTCTGTGTGTGGTACTTAACCTTGATCGACACTTTTTCCCTATCTTACGGGTTGGCCCACATGGCGGCTCTTTCTTCAATCACGGGTGGCACATTAACATTGAAGTTCTTTGTTCCGCATGTTCTCCAAAACACATATTGACATTACATATGATTTTATTTATTCATATTGCATTTGTCCGATACTATAACCGTTGCGTGTGCACTTGTTTGGTTTCGAAGTTGAGGGACCAATCCACACTAGTCGACAAGTTTATGGATGAAATATCAAATGGTTTAATTTGTTCAAAGTTATCCGGTAAAGTATGATGTTGAATAAAAAATGCCAAATAATCGATTAAGCCGAACCATAGGCAAAGAAAGCCGGACATCTAAACCCATGAGAATTTGACTGTACCTGCACAGTGCCGTCGTGCTGTCCTTACCACTGATTCACTAGTGCTCATCCTTTTTCGAGTGAAGGCCAGATGTTGGGCTGAAATGTTGAGCGAAACAATAAGTCTCTGACACATTCGTAGTACCACACAAGAGAGGAACATGTACAAAACTAACTAACAAATGGACCAATGAAGCAATCAGATAAAGTGGCCACTAATTCACTGGTGCTTATTCTTTTCCGAGTGAAGGCGAGGAGTTGGGGGCCAAGAATGCTGGGCGAAAAAGTAGAGTAAATTGCAAAAAACCATCACAATTGAGGACCCTAATTCAAAAAACCACCACCTTTCGTTTTTTTTTTCAAAAACCCACCACCATCGTACTAACAGTTTGCAAAAAACACTGATGGGTCGATTAAAGCAGTTTAAGTGAAAACCTGACAGATGGGACCCACTGTCAGGTGCCACGTAGCAGGGGAAACTGATGGAACAGACGAACGTTAAGTGACCGGTCAATGGCTCCTCTGCCCCTTTGGCATTTTGCCAAACAGGTAGCGGGCGCACCAGAGTTGCAGCCCGGTGCGTCCCGCCGGCCGCCCTCCTCGTCGGCAGCCGTCAGCCCGGCGCGCCACCACCTGCTTGGCCCGCTGTGACATGCTTCGCTCTGCGCTGGCACTTGCAGCGCAAAATCAGGCGTTCGAGCGTGTCGGCATCGCCATCGAGAGCACTCCGCCGTCGACCACACCCAGCCTCCAAACGAACTGTTGCGGCGGCTTCGGGATTCCATTGGGCTGCGTTGTGGATCTTCGAGCAAGTACACGTGACTGAGGAAATATATGTCCCTGCAAACTTTGCTTCGGAAGCACCTGAATTGATTCCGGCCAGATGCGTACATACACGAAGCGGACGCCGCCTAATCCGGCGAGGCCGAGCTTCAGCGAGCCCTCGCACATGACCGCTCCGTCGAGTACAATCTCCTGCGCGCCGCGCCCCATCCCGCTTCGGCAAGGCCGAGCTCCAGCGCGCCCGCGCCCCTGCCCGCTCGGCGCGGCTGAGCTCGATTTGATCGGGAGGTCGAGCGCCAGACCTCGCCGTCGCCTCCAGAAGCTTCGCATCAACACCGCAGTGCCTCATGGCATCTTTATGACGAGCCCTGCAACCTCCTACTACCTCCCGTCATCGCCCTGCTCCGGCAGCAGCCGCCGCGCCCCAAGCCATTGTCCTCGAGCTCCCCTGCCACCTCTGCGTCGACTACAAGCTCCTGGTGAGCTCCTCCTTCCCCTTCTCCTGCTCTCCTGTTTCTCTTGGCAAGCACCAGTGGCTTGGGACGACGCCGGCCCGGCCACCGGTGCGTCCGTGTCGTGAATGAGTGCGTTTGTGTTGACCAGGGGAGGAAGAGGGGTGGCAGTGAGGATGACGGATGGGCCCTACGCCAGCCTAATGTTTGAGTCAAACGGTGTGAGTTGTTTCCATGCCACGTCATCATTTATAGAGGGACCCGTCTGTCAGTTTCCTAATAAAAAGCTCTAATCAACCCATCAGTGTTTTTTGCAAACTGTCGGTACAATGGTGGTAGGTTTTTGAATTTTTTTTGAAAGGTGGTGGTTTTCTGAATTAGGATCCCTAATTATGATGGTTTTTTGTAATTTACTCGAAAAAGTACGACACAGACCTACCAAGAAAAGAGAGGAACAAGATTAACTAACAAATGGACCAAATAGACTAATCAGATAAAGCGGCATGTACTACTCATGCAATGCAATGCATGATGATGGAGCTATATCTAGCTTTGGCCGATTCGTACCAAAGTATCCGTCGGTTGGGCGCGCGTTCGGTAAGCTCTCCGTCTCACGCATCAAATCAGGCCACTAATTGATGATTACTACCTCCACTAATAACGAATGGAATCTTTATTTAATTAGTTCGTTGGTGGCTGGCTTCGCTCGTACGCCCCCTCCGAGTCCTCTCTCTAACCGCTCGATCGTTGATGGATTCTCGTGGACGGACGGTGCCGGTGGTGACCGCGCGGCGCGGCTCGGGTGCGGGCGCGGGCGAGGGGAAAGGCGGTGGGTTGCGCGTTGCACTCTCGGGCCGACTGCCGGTGCGCGATCGCTGTGCATGCCCGTCAATTCGGTTCCTTTCTACGGGTCTCGCTTTCACACGCCGCTGGGAGGTCGGAGGCTTGGAGCCCATACCATGCGTACGCACGCACAGTGGTCAGTGGTGTCCGAGTGGACTGCGGGTGTGCATATGCGTGCCGAGACCATCTCGGGGATAAGTGTGGGCCGACGATGCCGGTGGCCAGATGCCCCGGAACGAAGTGGTCGTGCTCGCCGGCCGGTGGCACGTCCCTTCATCGGCTTGTGCCCAACGCCTGTAGCTGCAGGTCGCGTACAACCTACCTTTAGCTAGGTGCAACCTTGGCATGAGGTGGCATGCATACGCATGTGGTATATCTTTATCTTTACCTATTAATAAAGTAGCTGGTTGGATGGTTAGAGGGACTGTGGTATCCCTAACCCATCAGGGTTTAAATCTTGGTGCTAGCATTTATTCCTGGATTTATTCCGACGATGTGCATTCAGTAGGAGGAGATGTTCCCGTCGACGACGAGGTGCCTACAATGACTTCGTAAATTTCAAGATGATATGCCGGCTCAGTCTTTTCGGAGGTGCTCATAGGGGTAGGGTGTGCGTGTGTGCGTTCATAGGGGTGTCAGTGTATGCGCGTGTATGAGCGCTTGCGTCTGTACCGTGTTCAGAAAAAAGTAGCTATTGTTTCTTTCCGTTCATCATCAACATTTTTACAGAATAGTTCTTATTGTTTTAGGTATTCAACACACAATCCATGAATAAGTGAAAAATGATTCGCGCGTTATATCGGGCCATGACCTGCTGTCAAAAATAAGCATGAGCGATCCGGTCTTCTCCTCTTCTCACGACCGACCCCATGTTCATTCTCCTCTCTCTGTGCTCGAGCTCAATCTCCACGCATCTTCTTCCTGCACCTCCCCACACATCCGCCCCCGCTCCAGCAGCAGGTCTTCCTTTCTACGGGTCTCGCTTTCACACGCCGCTTGGAGGTTGGAGCCCATACCATGCGTACGCACGCACAGTGGTCAGTGGTGTCCGAGTGGTCTGTGGGGATGCATGCGCGGCGAGACCATCTCGAAGATAAGTGTGGGCCGACTGTCGTGGTACTAAGTCTGACAGTAAAAGTAGGGGGTACGTATGAGGAGGCGAGGCCCTAGCTACGGCGAGGTTGTACACACGAGTTTACGAGTTTAGGCCCCTCTCGGAGGTAAAATCCCTACGTCTCGGTGCCCTGAGGCGGTCGACTGAAATATGGGTGTGTGTTACAAGGGGTGCGAACCTAGTCCTAGAGGAGGGGGTGGCTTATATAGGGTGCGCCAGGATCCCAGCCGTCCTCCGTTACAGGGGTTCAATGTACATTAAGATAGGGTGTTACTGGTAACGCCAGCTATAAAGTGTTATCAATGAGCTTTAAGACTACGGGGTGAACGCCTGACCGTTGCCATCCTGAGTGATTCTAGGTCTTCTGTACTCCGAGTGGTTTCCTGTATGGTCGGATGACTCCATCCAGGTCGAGTGAAATTGGGGTATCCGAGTGAGGTGACTGGTCGAGTGGATTGCACTCGATGGCTTCAATCGATACTTCTTGTTGTGCTTTGAATATCCTTGCTTCTAGGGTAGTGACCTTGGGTAGGGCGTACCCTACCCTAGGTCTATGGCATCGTCATTAGCCCCCGAATGGATTGAGGTCCGAGTGAAAAGAAAGTTGAAGTTGGCCCTGCCTTGACTCTTGTGATTCACAAGCATTCATACTGAGTTCGAGGTCCATGCTGAAACTTCGGCTTCATTTCAGTCGCCTTGATCGATTCAGAGGTCGTCGAGTGAACTTATGCTAGCACTCTTCGAATGTTGCTCGATTGGTTACTGCGGTTCCCGGATCTCACGGGATTCGAAAATTTGGGGAAGCGAGCGAGGCAGAGCGCGCCGCAGTAAACGGGACGGATAGACAGGGGCGCCTCGATTTCCGTGTCACCTTTTTCGCCACGTATCCAGTGCACAACTGTTGCGGGATTTGACAGGATCGCTCGGGCCCATGCGTCAGCCACTCGGAAGTAGGCCCTTAAAAGGCGTCGAGGCCGATGCGTCTGCACAGTGCGGTCCCATTCCCCTTCTTCTTCCTCGGCTTCTCCACCGCGTCCTCTTTCGCCCTCGACGCCGCCGCTCCGCCAGTGCGCAGCCCGCCACCATGGTGAAGGATAAGACGGCGGCACTGGAGCGCGCGAAAAAGCGACGGTGTGAGGACCCCGATTCTAGGTCACACCGATCTAGCATGTAACACATCATATCACTTTGCGGCCTCACGCATGGTATTCCCACGGGTGCCACCTTACCTGGCTCGGGACCGTTTGCGCCTTTTGGCTCACGTATATGATAGTGCCGCTAACATCCATATGACAAAGAATCCGGGCCGACATGACTAGTCGTAAACCCAAGGTGGCGCTAACTTACAGGGACATGCATACATGACCTAGCAACGAATGTGTCGATCAACAATGTATGAACCACAAGTCGTAGCGAGCTACAGGGACTTAAAGGAACAACGCGTGACATTTCCCCGAAGGGACAGGCACATGAACAAAGAAGGACACATGCCGGCTAGCCTAAGTGTTCCGGAGCAGTAGCAAGCTACCATGGCTCAGTGGAAGCACTAGGAGACATTTCTCGGTAAGAGAGGCTACCAAGAATAAACAACTAGGTTGTCGGATCCCACACATACCAAGCATTTCAATAACATACACACAATATGCTCGATATGCGCAAATACAATATGGCATCACAACAAGACTCCACAACTCAAGTATTTAATCATTAGGCTCCTCGGAGCCAAGTATTAAAAACATGGGTCTCATGACCCAACATTCAGAGCATACAAACCAGAAGCACATGCGGAAGCTTAACATGTCTGAGTACATACATCTATAAATGAAAAGGGCTGAGAAGCCTGACTATCTACAAGATCCTGCCGAGGGCACAAGATCGTAGCTGAGGTAACAAGCTAAACGTCAAAGTCCACGCGGAACTACTAGCGAGACTGAAGTCTCTCTGCAAAAACATAAATTAAGCAAACGTGAGTACAATTGTACAATTGTATCGACTTTCACTTGTCTATGAACTGTATAGGCAACCCAGAGGTCCTTTACCACGGACGCGGCTATTCGAATAGATGATGGTAACCCTGCAGGGGTGTGAAGGAAATATGCCCTAGAGGCAATAATAAAGTTATTATTTATTTCCTTATATTATGATAAATGTTTATTATTCATGCTAGAATTGTATTAACCGGAAATATAATACATGTGTGAATATATAGACAAACAGAGTGTCACTAGTATGCCTCTACTTGACTAGCTTGTTAATCAAAGATGGTTATGTTTCCTAACCATGGACAAATAGTTGTTATTTGATTAATGGGATCACATCATTAGTTGAATGATCTGATTGACATGACCCATTCCGTTAGCTTAACAATTGATCGTTTAGTATGTTGCTATTGCTTTCTTCATGACTTATACATGTTCCTACGACTATGAGATTATGCAACTCCCGTTTACCGGAGGAACACTTTGTGTGCTACCAAACGTCACAACGTAACTGGGTGATTATAAAGGTGCTCTACAGGTGTCTCCAAAGGTACTTGTTGGGTTGGCGTATTTCGAGATTAGAATTTGTCACTCCGAATGTCGGAGAGGTATCTCTGGGCCCTCTCGGTAATGCACATCACTTAAGCCTTGCAAGCATTGCAACTAATGAGTTAGTTGCGAGATGATGTATTACGGAACGAGTAAAGAGACTTGTCGGTAACGAGATTGAACTAGATATTGGATACCGACGATCTAATCTCGGGCAAGTAACATACCGATGACAAAGGGAACAACGTATGTTGTTATGCGGTCTGACCGATAAAGATCTTCGTAGAATATGTAGGAACCAATATGGGCATCCAGGTCCCGCTATTGGTTATTGACCGGAGACGTGTCTTGGTCATGTCTACATTGTTCTCGAACCGTAGGGTCCGCACGCTTAAAGTTACGATGACAGTTTCTTTATGAGTTTATGTATTTTGATGTACCGAAGGTTGTTCGGAGTCCCGGATGTGATCACGGACATGACGAGGAGTCTCGAAATGGTCGAGACATAAAGATTGATATATTGGACGACTATATTCGGACACCGAAATTGTTCCGGGTGATTTCGGAGAAAACCGGAGTGCCGGGGGGGGGGGTTACCGGAACCCCCCGGGAGAGTTAATGGGCCACATGGGCCTTGGTGGGAAGAGAGAGGGGCGGCCAGGGTGGGCCGCGCGCCCCCTCTCCCTCTGGTCCGAGTTGGACTAGGAGGGGGGGCGGCGCCCCCCTTTCCTTCCCCCCTCTCCCCCTTCCTTCCCCCTCCTAGTAGGAGTAGGAAAGGAGGAGCCCTACTCCTACTAGGAGGAGGATTCCTCCTCCTTGGCGCGCCCCAAGGGGCCGGCCGGCCTCCCCCCTTGCTCCTTTATATACGGGGGCGGGGGGGGGGGGCACCCCAAAGACACACAAGTTGATCTTCATGATCGTTCCTTAGCCGTGTGCGGTGCCCCCCACCACGATATTACACCTCGGTCATATTGTAGCGGTGCTTAGGCGAAGCCCTGCGACGATTGAACATCAAGATCGTCACCACGCCGTCGTGCTGACGGAACTCCTCCCCGAAGCTTTGCTGGATCGGAGCCCGGGGTGCGTGATCGAGCTGTACGTGTGTCAAGAACTCGGAGGTGCCGGAGTAACGGTGCTTGGATCGGTTGGACCGGGAAGATGTACGACTACTTCCTCTATGTTGCGTCAACGCTTCCGCTTCGGTCTACGAGGGTACCTAGACAACACTCTCCCCTCTCGTTGCTATGCATCACCATGATCTTGCGTGTGTGTAGGAATTTTTTTGAAATTACTACGTTCCCCAACAGGGTGTACTTCTTCACACACGCTCTCGCCACTTACCGCCATGTATCTCGGCGACCTTCAAGCGGAAGCCTGGCGAGGGTGTCGGCCATGACCTGACTAACCACACAAGTCTCTAGTCCAGATTTATCGCCTATTAAGGTTCCATCCGCAGGGAGTCCGGCCGAGGTTTCCACATACGGCCCCGAACGATGTGTACAGGGTTCCGCGACACCAAACTGGCGCCGGACATACCCGGCCACGTGCCTACCGCATCACAGCCCACCCCTCGGGTCAGCGCTGCGCACGGCTGCTACCTCTTGAGCACTGCGTTGGATTTCCCCGAAGAGGAGAGGATGATGCAGCAAAGTAGCGTAAGTATTTCCCTCAGTTTTTGAGAACCAAGGTATCAATCCAGTAGGAGACCACGCATAAGTCCCTCGTACCTACACAAAATGATAGCTACTCGCAACCAACGCGATTAGGGGTTGTCAATCCCTTCACGGTCACTTACGAGGGTGAGATCTGATAGAGATGATAAATAATATTTTTGATATTTTTGATAGATAGATGCAAAGTAAAAAGTAAAAAGCAAAGTAAAAGCAAAGCAAGTAAATAAATCAATAGAGATTGATATGATGAGAATAGACCCGGGGGCCATAGGTTTCACTAGTGGCTTCTCTCAAGCGCATAAGTATTCTACGGTGGGTGAGCAAATTACTGTTGAGCAATTGACAGAATTGAGCATAGTTATCAGCATATCTAGGCAATGATCATGTATATAGGCATCACGTCCAAGACAAGTAGATCAAAACGATTCTGCATCTACTACTATTACTCCACTCATCGACCGCTATCCAGCATGCATCTAGAGTATTAAGTTAAAAACAGAGTAACGCCTTAAGCAAGATGACATGATGTAGAGGGATAAATTCATGCAATATGATAAAAACCCCATCTTGTTATCCTCGATGGCAACAATACAATACGTGTCTTGCAACCCTTTCTGTCACAGGGTAAGAACACCACAAGATTGAACCCAATGCTAAGCACTTCTCCCATTGCAAGAACTACCAATCTAGTTGGCCAAACCAAAAAGGATAATTCGAAGAGACTTGCAAAGATAACTCAATCATACATAAAAGAATTCAGAGAAGAATCAAATATTTTCCATAGATAATACTGGATCATAAACCCACAATTCATCGGTCTCAACAAACACACCGCAAAAAGAAGAAGATTACATCGAATAGATCTCCACGAGAGAGGGGGAGAACATTGTATTAAGATCCAAAAAGAGAGAAGAAGCCATCTAGCTACTAGCTATGGACCCGAAGGTCTGAAGTAAACTACTCACACTTCATCGGAGGGGCTATGGTGTTGATGTAGAAGCCCTCCGTGGTGGATGCCCCCTCCGGCGGAGCTCCGGAACAGGCCCCAAGATGGGATCTCATGGATACAAAAGGTTGCGGCGGTGGAGTTAGGTTTTTGGCTCCTGTTCTGATCGTTTGGGGGTACGTAGGTATATATAGGAGGAAAGAGTACGTCGGTGGAGCAACATGGGTCCATGAGGTAGGGGGGCGCGCCCAGGGGGGCGCGCCGTCCACCCTCGTGACCGCCTCTGGCACTTCTTGGAGTAGGGTCCAAGTCTCCTGGATCACGTTCGGTGAGAAAATCACGTTCCCGAAGGTTTCATTCCGTTTGGATTCCGTTTGATATTCTGTTTCTTCGAAACACTGAAATAGGCAAAAAACAACAATTCTGGGCTGGGCCTCCGGTTAATAGGTTAGTCCCAAAAATAATATAAAAGTGGAAAATAAAGCCCAATATAGTCCAAAACAGTAGATAAAGTAGCATGGAGCAATCAAAAATTATAGATACATTGGAGACGTATCAGGCATCCCCAAGCTTAATTCCTGCTCATCCTCGAGTAGGTAAATGATAAAAAAATTTGATGCGGAGTGATACTTTGGCATAATTTCAATGTAAATCTTCTTATTTGTGATATGAATATTCAGATCCGAAAGATTCAAGACAAAAGTTCATATTGACACAAAAATAATAATACTTCAAGCATACTAATCAAAGCAATCATGTCTTCTCAAAATAGCACGGTGAAAGGATTGATATGGTTGACTAGAGGAGGGGGGGGGGGGTGAATAGGCAACTAACAATTTTTAAGCTTTTCTTTACCAATTTAAACTTTGCAACAAAAAAAGGTTGTCTAGATATGCAACTATGTGAGCAACCTATATGATGCAAAAACAACTAGCACATAAGCAAGCAAGGGATACAACACAAGTAGGCTTGCAAGAGTAAAGGCACGAAATAACCAAGAGTGGAGCCGGTGGAGATGAGGATGTGTTACCGAAGTTCCTTCCTTTTAAGGGGAAGTACGTCTCCGTTAGAGCGGTGTGGAGGCACTATGCTCCCCAAGAAGCCACTAGGGCCACCGTATTCTCCTCACGCCCTCACACAATGCGAGATGTCGTGATTCCACTATTGGTGCCCTTGAAGGCGGTGACCGAACCTTTACAAACAAGATTGGGGCTATCTCCACAACAATTGGAGGCTCCCAACAATACCACGAAGCTTCACCACAATGGAGTATGGCTTCGAGGTGACCTCAACCGTCTAGGGTGCTCAAACACCCAAGAGTAACAAGATCCGCTAGGGATAAGAGAGAGAATCAAATTTCTCTTGGTGGGAGTGTAGATCGGGGCCTTCTCAACCAATCCCGAGCAAATCAACAAGTTTGATTGGCTAGGGAGAGAGATCGGGCGAAAATGGAGCTTGGAGCAACAATGGAGCTTTGGGGGAAAGAGGTAGGTCAACTTTGGGGAAGAAGACACCTATATATAGTGGGGGAACCAATCCAACCGTTGCCCCACTTAACACCCACGCACAGAGCGGTACTACCACTTGGGCAGGGCGGTACTACCGCTTGGAGCGGTACTACCGCTCCCACCCAGCGGTACTGCCATGATGACGAGGAGGTTAGGTTCCTGGCCCCAGAGCGGTACTACCGCTCGGGGAGCAGTACTCCCGCTTGATGAACTTCGGCGGTACTACCGCTGAGGACCGCGATACTACCGCTGGGACAGGACGGAGCAGGTATGGAGGGAAAGGCAGCTCCAATGAAGCGGAAGGAAAACATCGGGTGTGATATGGATGTGTACGTGTTGATTCCACCCTAGCCTTACCAAAGCGGGTCCCCTCTTGATAGTACGGTGAGTCCTACGAAACTAGTCCACCAACAACGAAACGAAGGAGCTACTGAAGGAAATATGCCCTAGAGGCAATAATAAAGTTATTATTTATTTCCTCATATCATGATAAATGTTTATTATTCATGCTAGAATTGTATTAACCGGAAACATGATACATGTGTGAATACATAGACAAACATATAGTCACTAGTATGCCTCTACTTGACTAGCTCATTAATCAAAGATGGTTATGTTTCATAACCATAGACATGTGTTGTCATTTGATTAATGGGATCACATCATTAGGAGAATGATGTGATTGACATGACCCATTCCGTTAGCTTAGCACTTGATCGTTTAGTATACTGCTATTGCTTTCTTCATGACTTATACAAGTTCCTGTAACTATGAGAATTATGCAACTCCCGTTTACCGGAGGAACACTTTGGGTACTACCAAACTTCACAACGTAACTGGGTGATTATAAAGGAGTACTACAGGTGTCTCCGAAGGTACATGTTGAGTTGGCGTATTTCGAGATTAGGTTTTGTCACTCCGATTGTCGGAGAGGTATCTTTGGGCCCTCTCGGTAATGCACATCACTATAAGCCTTGCAAGCAATGTGACCAATGGGTTGGTTACGAGATGATGCATTACAGAACGAGTAAAGAGACTTGCCGGTAACGAGATTGAACTAGGTATTGGATACCGACAATCGAATCTCGGGCAAGTAACATACCGATGACAAAGGGAACAACGTATGTTGTTATGCGGTTTGACCGATAAAGATCTTCGTATAATATGTAGGAACCAATATGGGCATCCAGGTCCCGCTATTGGTTATTGACCGAGAATGTTTCTAGGTCATGTCTACATAGTTCTCGAACCCGTAGGGTCCGCACGCTTAATGTTACGATGACAGTTTTATTATGAGTTTATAAGTTTTGATGTACCGAAGTTTGTTCGGTGTCCCGGATGTGATCACGGACATGACGAGGAGTCTCTAAATGGTCGAGACATAAAGATCGATATATTGGAAGCCTATATTTGGACATCGGAATCGTTCCGGGTGAAATCGACATTTTACCGGAGTACCGGGAGGTTACCGGAACCCCCCGGGGGGTTATTGGGCCTACATGGCCCTCGAGGGAGAAGAGGGAAGGAGCCAGGAGGGGGCCGCGCGCCCCTCCCCTTCCTAGTCCGAATAGGACAAGGGAAGGGGGGCGGCGCCCCCCCTTTCCTTCCTCTCTTCCTCCTCTTTCCCCCCTTCTCCTACTCCTACTTGGAAAGAAGGGAGTCCTACTCCCGGTGGGAGTAGGACTCCCCCCTTGGCGCGCCCTCCTTGGCCGGCCGCCTCCTCCCCCTGGCTCCTTTATATACGGGGGCGGGGGGCACCCCATAGACACACAAGTTGATCTACGGATCGTTCCTTAGCCGTGTGCGGTGCCCCCTTCCACCATATTCCACCTCGGTCATATCGCCGCGGAGTTTAGGCGAAGCCCTGCGCTGGTAGAACATCATCATCATCACCACGCCGTCGTGCTGACGGAACTCATCTCCGGAGCTTTGCTGGATCGGAGGCTGGAGATCGTCATCGAGCTGAACGTGTGCTGAACTCGGAGGCCCCGTACGTTCGGTGCTTGGATCGATCGGATCGTGAAGACGTACGAATACATCAATCGCGTTGTGCTAATGCTTCCGCTTACGGTCTACGAGGGTACGTGGACGAACACTCTCCCCTCTCATTGCTATACCATCACCATGATCTTGCGTGTGCGTAGGAATTTTTTTGAAATTACTACGTTCCCCAACAGCTACACCGTCTTGAATAAAACACCGAGGGGAGGTAATCGTCTCATGCCAATGGATGAATCTCTGAAAGAACTTAACGCACACGATTAGTCCGCAAAAGCATTGTCATCAATCACCAAAACATCTTGGGGACATATACGCCCTTACAATCTCCCCCTTTTTGGTGGATTGACGACAGTACGGGATTTGCACAAACATGAGAGATATAGGACAAGCGCAAAAACCCCACCGTCCTAAAATGTAGATGGGCTCCCCCTAAATGTGTGCTATCTAGATAAGTGCTTTGGACTGCACGACACACATACTAGGATCAACGCTCCCCCTACATTTTAGAGACCGACCAATCACCTAAGCAGGGTATATGAGAGGAGCATAGATAACTTAACAGGATAAGCATGCAATTCATAAGATAGATAGTGACATAGATAATGATACTGGAAATATAAGGTAGCATATGTCTCACACCATATGACGGGAACTTAGGTCTCACTGACACAAACCAACCAAAGCAAATAGCGAGGAAAACACAAACACACAAACACAGAAGACGGAAGACACAAAGCACAAATCCCTAAACTCTCTCCCCCTTTGGCATCGAGACACCAAAAAGGAGAGGGGGTGTTGCTACGGCTCCAGGTGATAGCAATAGAGGGACACACAGATCAGATCTCAGCGGGATCATCTACGCCACCGTCATCGGCCGGGAAGTGCTCAGCATTATAATCGGTCCACGGGCAGTGCTGCTGAATCCACTCCTCCTCCTTAGTAAGCTGGTCCTCAGATCCACTGTTAACTGTAGCACCCAACTGACGCATGAGCTCCTTGTGGCGACCTCGGGCCTTCTTCTCAGCCACATGAGTCATGTACTGACCGTGAGACTCCATGCAGAACAACTTCTTCATCTTGAGCTTGAGCTTCTTTGCCCAAGAGGGCTCTGCCTCAGAAGGCACGTAGTCATCATCATCATCCTCAACCTCAGCCCCAGTCTCCTCCTCGGTCTCCATGGTAGTAGCAGACGAAGGAACTCCAGTCTTAGGGGCCTGAGTGCCCCAGTTATCCTTCTTCCTCAGACGCTTGATGTCGTGAGAAACCAACTCACCAGTCTCCAGCATCACCTTGGGATAGACACGAGCCCAGGCCTTCTCAATAAGCAGCATGATGAACGAACCATAAATCGGGCACTTGCACTCGGAGATAGCAGATAACAGCTCAGACCACATAACATGAGAAATATCCAGGGACTCTCCGGTGTTCTGTTCCTTCTGACGCTGGCAGAAGAGAAGCATGTCCACGAGATAGGAGTGAACCATATCCAGATTCCCGATACGAGGGAAAAGAGTCTCTCTGAAGACACGGTGAAGGATATCCAGAAAGGCAGGCAGCTCATAAGTTTCCTTCTTCGTCTCAGGGTTGATCCTCAAAGTGCAGTAGGGCCATAGAGCTTGCTTGTGAGTGGCGTTGGTGTTGCGGTGTGGGCGAAAGCCGACAGGAGACTCAAGACCACTCAAGACCTAGATCTTGCACCCCAATCAACTCCATGAAAGCTTTCCACTTGACTGAAAGCAACTTGCCATTGGTCATCCACGTCAGTGTCCTGTCCTCATCAGTCCCGAGATGAACCGTGGCATAGAATTGGGCCACAATATCAGCATCATAATCTTTGTTGAATTGCATGACCCCAAGAATGTTCAGTTGAGTGCACATCTGAAGAGCTTCACCAAAGTATTCAGGATCCTTCTCCATATGGTCGGTGTCGATGGAGTGCATGTTGACAAAGAGGTTCTTCTTGGCTTTGAGAACATCAAAGAAGATGGCAAACTGAAACCTGTTCCAGAACGGACGGTTGACCAAAGTGGGATCTTGGTCTGCCTCATAGGGGTTCCAGAACGGACGGTTGCATTTATGTCACGGTTTTGCCAGAGTGCTTCGGCTTGACACCAGTCTTCTTTTTGAATTGAGGTGGAGGTGGAGCACTTGAGGAACCTTCGGCAGACTCAGTGGTGCGGTAACGCTTGGACGTGGCACGACCGGGGTTGACACGACGAGCCGGATGCTCAGGAAGCTCATCACCTGGAACCACACACAAGAACACGCAAACAACCAGAAAGAACGAGCATAAGCCACAAAACACGAGCAAAAAGATCACTGAGAGGTAAGAGCATGGTGGAAACTGGTAGAGGGCGGTAGTACCGCGACCTGCGAGCGGTAGTACCGCCCCAAGAGGTAGTACCACTCTGGAGAGAGCGGTAGTACCGCTCGAGACGGGGAAACAACAATTTCCTACTACCGTGGTCAGATCCGGCACTACCGTCCTACCAAATTCAAAAATACTCCAATCAAACATCAATCCAAACTGCCTAGAAGCTTTCTCCATCCTACTCAAGCCTAGATTTGGCCAAAAATCTAGAGATGCAACTGCTATTGCCCCTAAGATGCTAGATTGGAAATCTAGACAAGAAGAAAGAGGGAATGGGGGCAATACCGGTATCCATGGCAAGAGGACAAGGTGGGGATCGTCTCCACCGAAGGAAATGGAGAGGAACGCCCTAGAGAGGGAGATCCGCCGGAGCCCTCCCGCGGCGCCGGTTGCTGGAGAGAGAGGAACAGAGCGAGGGGGCGTGCGAATGGGTATGGGGGAGAAGAAAACTCCCCCTGCCCCCGATATAACCCCCTGCCCACGCCTCACAGCGGTAGTACCGCGCTGGAGGGCGGCAGTACCGCTCGCCACCAGCGGTAGTACCGCTCAGCAACCAAATGGCCTCTAGACAAACGGCGCAAGCACAAAAAGAGACGAGAAAGCAAGGCCAAGAAAAAGAAAGACCAACAAGGCAACACACACACTAACAACGGTCCAGAATCCACTCCCTCAAACAACCACACGAAAGCAGAGCGAGCTCTGGCCTCTCTCAAGAGAGGGCGGTGGCCGGAGCCACCTATGTTTGAGTCAATTGGTATGGCAACGCGAAGAATTATCCTTGGGCCCATGACCAAAACTCGTCTTTGAAGCACAAATACCATAAAAAATGGCCAATGTGAAAGAGTTGATCATTTTATGCATAATGGGGGGAGGGAGAGTTCATCGAGAGAACAACACTCCCCCTATGTCCATGCCTACACCTAAACTAGACAACAAGTTGAGTGTGGTGGGGTTGCACGGGTTCAAGTCACATTGCTCGAATCAATGATATTTAGCTCATGTCTTAACTCGCGAAATCTTGCTTCATCCAAGGGCTTCGTGAAAATATCTGCAAGGTTATCATGAGTGTTGACATACTTGAGCTCGATCTCCCCTCGCCTAATGTGATCCCGGATGAAATGATACCGAATATCAATATGCTTCATCTTGAAGTGTTGCACCGGGTTGAGAGAAATCTTGATGGCACTTTCGTTATCACACCAAAGAGGCACTTTGTCACAAATGACACCATATTCCTTTAAAGTTTGCCTCATCCATAAGAGTTGTGCACAACAACTACCGGCCGCCACATACTCCGCTTCGGTGGACGAGAGAGACACACAACTTTGCTTCTTGGAAGACCAACTCACCAAAGAGCACCCAAGAAACTGGCACCCTCTGGAAGTGGACTTCCTATCCACTTTGTCTCCCGCCCAATCAGAATCTGTAAATCCTTCAAGCTTGAAGTTTGCCCCTCTTGGGTACCATAAGCCAAAGTTTGGGGTATGAGCCAAATATCGAAAGATTCGCTTGGCCGCCACATAGTGACTTTCCTTCGGTGCGGCTTGAAACCGTGCACACATCCCCACACTCAACATGATATCCAGTCTAGATGCACAAAGGTAAAGCAAGGAGCCAATCATGGAGCGATATAACTTTTGATCCACCGCTTTACCATTGGGATCAATGTCAAGTTGGCACTTGGTGGGCATTGGAGTAGTAGCCGGCTTGACATCACTTAGCTTGAATCCTTTTACCATGCCTTGGGTGTATTTGGCTTGGTTGATGAAGGTTCCTTCTCTTCTTTGTTTGATGTCAAAACCAAGGAAGAACTTCAACTCTCCCATCGAAGACATCTTGAACTTGGAGGTCATGAGAGCGGCAAATTCCTCATTGAAAGCTTTGTTAGGAGAACCAAAGATAATATCATCAACATATAGTTGGCATACAAACAACTCCCCTTTGACCTTCTTAGTAAAAAGAGTGGGATCGATTAGCCCCACCTCAAATCCACGATCTTGTAACAACTCGCTAAGGTGGTCATACCACGCACATAGGGCTTGTTTAAGGCCATAGAGTGCCTTATCGAGTTGATACACATGATCCGAGAAGTATGGATCCTCGAACCCGGGGGGTTGCTTGACATAGACCAACTCATTAATAGGACCATTAAGAAAATCACTTTTCACATCCATTTGTTGCAACTTGAAGTTGTGATGGGAAGCATAAGCAATCAACAAACGTATGGATTCAAGACGAGCAACGGGAGCAAAGGTTTCACCGTAGTCGATACCCTCGACTTGGGAGTAGCCTTGTGCTACCAATCTTGCCTTGTTGCGAACGATGTTCCCATGAGCATCTTGCTTGTTCTTGAAGATCACTTGGTTCCAATGACGTTGTGGTCCCCCGATGGCCTTGGCACCAATCTCCATACTTTGTTGTACTCGAAGTTGTTGAGTTCTTCATGCATGGCATTGAGCCAATCCGAGTCTTCGAGCGCCTTATAGACCTTTTGGGGTTCAACACAAGAGACAAACGCGTGATGTTCACAATAGTTTGCTAATTGTCTATGAGTGCTTACCCCCTTTCTTAGGCTTCCAACCACATTTTCCATGAGATGGCCTTGGGTGGTGAGCTTGGAAGCAATCTTCGCGGCATGACGCTCTAATTCCTCCTCGGGTGTGGAAGGAGGAGGGTTGACTTGATCATCTTGAGTGCCGTCTTGAGCTTGTTCTTGATCTTGAGCTTGCTCATGATCTTGAACTTGCTCGAGGGGGAGAACTTGACCTTGGGCATCATTTAGAGGTTCACCACCATCTTGAGGTTGATCTTGCCCTTGGTCTTGTTCATGAGGTTGAGGGCCTTCACTTTGTTCTTCGGAAGCGTGTGGGTCTTGGGGAGGTGATGGCTCCACTTGAGTAGAGCATTGTCCTTCTCCTTCGGCCACAGGGGGTTCCTCAATGGGTAGAATATGACCAATACCCATTCTTCTTATGGCTTGGGGAGGAATTTCATCACCTACATCACAAGTACCACTTTGCTCCACTTGGGAGTCGTTATTTTCGTCAAACTGCATGTTACACGTCTCCTCAATGAGTCCGGTGGACTTGTTGAGAACACGGTAAGCATGAGAGTTTGTAGCATAACCAACAAATATGCCCTCATGAGCTCTAGCCTCGAATTTAGACAAACGAACACCTTTCTTGAGAATGAAACACTTACAACCGAACACCCGGAAGTACTTGAGGTTGGGCTTGTTGCCGGTGAGTATCTCATAAGGAGTCTTGTTCAAGCCTTTGCGGAGATAGAGCCGATTGGATGCATGACATGAGGTGTTGATGGCTTCGGCCCAAAAGTTGTATGGAGACTTGAACTCCGCCATCACGGTCCTTGCCGCATCCATCAACGTCCGGTTCTTCCTCTCCGCTACACCATTTTGTTGAGGGGTATAAGGTGCAGCATATTGATGCTTGATCCCCTCATCACTAAGAAACTCATCCAAGGTGTAGTTCTTGAACTCGGTGTCGTTGTCACTTCTTATTGTCAAGATCTTTGCATTATGTTGACGTTGAGCTTCATTTGCAAAGTCGATGACGGTTTGTTGAGTCTCACTCTTCCTCTTGAAGAAGTATACCCAAGTGTATCTTGAATAGTCATCCACAATCACCAAGCAATACTTTCTACCTCCAAGACTATCAAAAGATGGAGGCCCAAAGAGATCCATGTGAAGGAGCTCCAAGGGTATCTTCGAGTAGATGATGGTTGATGGAGGGTGAGCCTTCTCATGAAGCTTTCCTTCAATACAAGCACTGCAAGCACGATCTTTGGCAAAACTAACATTTGTTAGTCCACGGACATGGTCCCCCTTGAGAAGACTTTGCAAAGATCTCATATTGACGTGGGCCAAACGGCGATGCCAAAGCCATCCCACGTCAACTTTAGCCATTAGACATGTCGCGGTCTTAGTGGGTCGCTCTGAAAAGTTAATCGCATAGAGACCATTCTCGACATGCCCAACAAAGGCTACTTTAAGAGTCTTGCTCCACAAGAGGGCCACGGTATCAATGTCAAAGAAAGTAGCAAAACCCATGAGTGCAAGTTGACGAACGGAAAGCAAATAGTATGCAAGGGACTCAACAAGCATGCCTTTCTCGATCGTTAGATCATGAGAAACGACAACCTTGCCAAGACCCAATACCTTAGAATGTGAGGCATCGCCCCACTCAACATTGGTGGGCATAGATGGAATCTTTTGCACGTCCACCACCAAGTCCTTGCTTCCGGTCATATGATTTGTTGCTCCACTATCAAGCAACCATGATCCCCCACCGGAAGCAAACACCTACAAGAGATCAATGCTTGGTTTTAGGTACCCATTTAGTAATGGGTCCTTTGATGTTAGTAACAAGGGTCTTAGGAACCCAAATAGACCACTCAATGTACTCATAAGGAGAACCAACAAATTTAGCATAAACATGTCCATCACTCGCAC
Source organism: Triticum timopheevii (assembly GCA_963921465.1). Classification (NCBI taxonomy): domain Eukaryota; kingdom Viridiplantae; phylum Streptophyta; class Magnoliopsida; order Poales; family Poaceae; genus Triticum; species Triticum timopheevii. The sequence continues at coordinate 455,387,345 of OY997262.1, read as the reverse complement.
GGCACAACACATATGACGGGTTAAAGTCGCCGGCTTTGTTGGAGGAAATGCTTTTGCCCTTTTGGACGTCAACTCCCTTCACTTTTTCCTTCTTCTCCTTAGGAGCACCCTCTCCCTCTTTCACAAAAGTTTGCTTGAGAGGAGGAGGACGTTTGGTCTTGTCGTTCTTCTTCTTCTTGCTCTTGGACTTGGGTGCAAACCCAATTCCTTCCTTGGCCACAACTTCCTTTTGATTGCTCAAAAGGTCGTTGAGGTTCTTCTCACCTTGAATGCATGTCACAAGGCCTTTCTCAAGTTGATCCTTCAATTTGGCATTCTCCTCCACAAGATGCACATGCTCACAACATGGGTTAGTAGCACATGCATTATCAATTAATACCATATGAGGGAAGGTGGCCCTTTCCTTGGTTAGCTTAACTTGGAGTTGAGCATGAGACTCCTTGAGGTTAGCATGAACACCCTTCAAGACCTTGTGGGCCTTGTCAAGTATCTCAAACTCCTCTTTGAGTCTAGCATGATCAACCCCAAGTTTAGCCTTCTCGGAAGTTAGCACACGAGACACGACAAGAGCATGATCAAGATCTTTATTTAACTTAGCATGGTCATCGTTGTGTGACTCCTCAAAAGTCAAACGATGAACACGCTCTTCCTCAAGAGCATTAGAGAGATTCGATATCTCATCGACATAGTCACGACTATGACCTTCTATCTTAGAGATGGTTTCTTCGTGAGCCTCGATCATGTCATTGGCCTCACCAAGTTGTTCCAAGAGAGCAACAAAATGCTTCTTGGACTTGCCCTTGAGCTTACTCATAAAAGACTCAAATTCATTCACTTCCTCATTAGACCCATCATGTTCATCAATGCAATCCTCCAAGGAGGGATTAGTGATGATGGTGGTTGTGATGTTGGGGGTTACCTTATTTGAAGCTTTAGCCATGAGGCACTTGGCGGTGATGTTCTCGTTGGGTGAATCAAAGAGAGACACCCGTGGAGGAGTAGCAATGGCAACGGACGCCATGGCCATCGCTTCTCCATTTTCATCGTCGTCGTCGTCCTCTTGGTATTCTTCTTGAACCACCAACCCACGTGTGGGAGTCTTCTTGGCAAAGTTGTTCTTGTTGGGGAAGGACTTGGCTTTGTCCTTTCAGATGAACTTGCCACCGTTGTCTTCCCGCTTCTCGTAAGGACAATCCGCAACAAAATGGATCACATTGCCACAGTTGAAGCACGTTCTAACTCGTTGCTTGCCCTTGACGCCGCTTGATTTGATCTTGTTGAAGTTGGGTCTTGTATTCTTCTTGCTCCAAAATTGTCTTGAAGCAAGGGCCATGTGTTCATGATAATCATATTTGGTGTCTTCGGGGTTGCTCTCCTCATCTTCCACTTCTTCCTCTTCTTCCATAATAACCTTGGCCTTCAAAGCAAGGTTGGGCTTCTTTGCCCTTTGAGAACGGAGCATCGCATTGTCGGCGGTCTTGTCCAAGATGCTCATTGCAACGAACTCATCCAACACTTCACTTGAGGTCATGGAGTGGAAGTCCGGTCTTTGACGAATGACGGAGGACATGGCCTTGTTGTAGGGCATCATGGCCTTGAGGAATTTGCGCTTGATCCAATTGTCATCCGTGTCCTTGCTTCCATGATCTCGGAGTGAGACCGCGAGTTTGGCCACTCTTCAAAAGAGCTCACGAGGTTCTTCATCTTCTTTCATTGCAAACTCACCGGCTTCATCTTGCACCACTTCATAGTTGGAGCGTTGAATGCTAGCACTTCCTCGGTAGAGAGACACAACACATTTCCATGCGTCCTTAGCCATGGCATAAAGTCGAAGATGAGGGAGATCTTCGGGAAGGATTGCATCTTGGATGATGAAGAGAGCACTCTCATTGAATTGATTATCCACGGCTTCTCGAGGGGTGAAGTTGCTTGGGTCATGAGGATAGAAACCTTCTTCAATGATTCTCCAAAGGTTAGTATTCACATGTTTTAAATGACGCTTGAAGCGATAAACCCAAGAATCAAAATCTTCATGTTTCTCATACTTAGGAGGAGGACCGGCATGATTTAAATGAGTAGAGGGAATCAGCCCTCCATAAATTGGAGGTTCCACATGGGCAAAGATGCCGGTGCCATTTTTACCACTAGACATAGGAGCTTTCTCACTAGTAGCTTCCCCCTTTTCGAGGTTAGCATCCGTCACCGTGTTGGCGGGATCACCCACTTTCACGGGCGCGGTGGAAAGTTTAAGCCCTTCTAAGAATTCCTTAAACATGTCCTTGACCTCGGTCATCATGGAGGTTTTTAATGTGTCCAACGCCACATTGAATTCCTCACGTGAGATCGAGTTACCCCCATTTCCCGTAGATGATATCGGATTCGCACTGGAGTGCTCTCCCACATCATCTACTACGTCGACCATACTCTTCGGACGGTAAAGTCCTTAAAAAGAGACGAGGCTCTGATACCAATTGAAAGGATCGATATGGTTGACTAGAGGGGGGGTGAATAGGCAACTAATGATTTTTAAGCTTTTCTTTACCAATTTAAACTTTGCAACAAAAAAAGGTTGTCTAGATATGCAACTATGTGAGCAACCTATATGATGCAAAAACAACTAGCACATAAGCAAGCAAGGGATACAACACAAGTAGGCTTGCAAGAGTAAAGACACGAAATAACCAAGAGTGGAGCCGGTGGAGACGAGGATGTGTTACCGAAGTTCCTTCCTTTTAAGGGGAAGTACGTCTCCGTTAGAGCGGTGTGGAGGCACTATGCTCCCCAAGAAGCCACTAGGGCCACCGTATTCTCCTCACGCCCTCACACAATGCGAGATGCCGTGATTCCACTATTGGTGCCCTTGAAGGCGGCGACCGAACCTTTACAAACAAGATTGGGGCTATCTCCACAACAATTGGAGGCTCCCAACAATACCACGAAGCTTCACCACAATGGAGTATGGCTTCGAGGTGACCTCAACCGTCTAGGGTGCTCAAACACCCAAGAGTAACAAGATCCGCTAGGGATAAGAGAGAGAATCAAATTTCTCTTGGTGGAAGTGTAGATCGGGGCCTTCTCAACCAATCCCGAGCAAATCAACAAGTTTGATTGGCTAGGGAGAGAGATCGGGCGAAAATGGAGCTTGGAGCAACAATGGAGCTTTGGGGGAAAGAGGTAGGTCAACTTTGGGGAAGAAGACACCTATATATAGTGGGGGAACCAATCCAACCGTTACCCCACTGAACACCCACGCACAGAGCGGTACTACCGCTTGGGAAGGGCGGTACTATCGCTTGTAGCGGTACTACCGCTCCCACCCAGCGGTACTGCCGTGTTGACGAGGAGGTCAGGTTCCTGGCCCCAGAGCGGTACTACCGCGGGAGTAGGAGCGGTACTACCGCTTGGAGCGGTACTACCGCCACTACTGCCGTACTTAGTACCGTAAAACCCGACATGAAAAACATCGGTCTCGAGTCGAGGCGGTAGTAGCCCGGAACCACTGCGGTACTACGGCCGAAGCCCACAAGCGGTACTACCGCTGGGAGTGGTACTACCGCTCGGGGAGCGGTACTCCCTCTTGATGAACTTCGGCGGTACTACCGCTGAGGACCGCGGTACTATCGCTGGGACAGGACGGAGCAGGTACGGAGGGAAAGGCAGCTCCAACGAAGCGGAAGGAAAACATCGGGTGTGATATGGATGTGTATGTGTTGATTCCACCCTAGCCTTACCAAAGCAGATCCCCTCTTGATAGTACGGTGACTCCTACGAAACTAGTCCACCAACAACGAAACGAAGGAGCTACACCGTCTTGAATAAAACACCGAGGGGAGGTAATCGTCTAGTGCCGAAAGAACTTAACGCACACGATTAGTCCGCAAAAGCATTGTCATCAATCACGAAAACATCTTGGGGACAAATATGCCCTTACACACGGCAAAAGAAAGTTCATCCCTACAAAATCATATAGTTAGGCTATGCTTCATTTTCGTCACACAAAGATGTTCCCAACTTCTATACCCTCGATGACAAGCCAAGAAATTGTTTCATACTTAAAGAATCTCAAACTTTTTCAACCTTCACACAATACATGAGCGTGAACCATGGATATAGCACTACGGGTGGAATAGAATATGATGATGGGGATTGTGTGGAGAAGACAAAAAGTATAAAGTCTCACATTGACGAGGATAATCAACGGGCTATGGAGATGCCCATCATTTGATGTCAACATGAGGAGTAGGGATTGCCATGCAACGGATGCACTAGAGCTATGAATGCTCAACAAAAGAAAACTAGTGGGTGTGCATCCAACTTGCTTGCTCACGAAGACCTAGGGCATTTGAGGAAGCCCATCGTAGGAATATACAAGCCAAGTTCTATAATGAAAAATTCCCACTAGTATAAAAAGACAACTTATGAGACTCACTACATGAAGAACAAGGTGCTACTTTGAAGCACAATATATGAGACTCACTACACGAGGAACAAGGTGCTACTTTGAAGCACAAGTGTGGAAAAAGAGATAGTAGCATTGCCCTTTTTTTTGGGCCTTTCTTTTTTTTCTTTTGGCCTTTCTCTTTTTTTTATTTGGGCAATGCTCTAAAAAATGATGATCACCACACTTCTATTGATTACAACATAAGGATTAAAACTCGAAACTTAGAACAAGATATGACTCTATATGAAATGCCTCCGGTGGTGTACCGGGATGGTGCAACGAATCAAGAGTGACATGTATGAAAATAATGCATGGTGGCTTTGCCACAAATACGATGTCAACTACATGATCATGCAATGGCAATATGGCAAAAGTAATGTATGTAATGATGATGATGGTGGAAGTTGCATGGCAATATATCTCGGAATGGCTATGGAAATGCCATAATAGGTAGGTATGGTGGCTGTTTTGAGGAAGATATAAGGAGGTTTATGTGTGATAGAGCATATCATATCACGGGGTTTGGATGCACCGGCAAAGTTTGCACCAACTCTCAAGGTGAGAAAGGGCAATGCACGGTACCGAAGAGGCTAGCAAAGGCGAAAAGGTGAGAGTGTGTATAATCCATGGACTCAACATTAGTCAAAAGAACTCATATACTTATTGCAAAAATTTAGAAATCATCAAAAATTCAAGTACTACGCGCATGCTCCTAGGGGGATAGATTGGTAGGAAAAGACCATCGCTCGTCCCCGACCGCCACTCATAAGGACGCACAAGCCAGGTACACTTCATGTTTCAAATTTGTTACACAACTTTAACCATACGTGCATGCTACGGGACTTGCAAACTTCAACACAAGCATTCTTTGAATTCATAATTACCCAACTAGCACGACTTTGATATTATCACCTCCTTATTTCAAAACAATTATCAAGCATCAAACTTATCTTAGGATTCAATTCACTCAAAAGAAAGTTTCACATATCTTGAACACCAAGTATATTAACATTAAGCAAATTACCATGCTATTAATGACTCTCAAAATAATCTAAGTGAAGCATGAGAGATCAATAGTTTCGTTAAAACAAATCCACCACCGTGCTCTAAAAGATCTAAGTGAAGCACTAGAGCAAAAATTATCACGCTCAAAAGATATAAGTGAAGCACTATGAGCAAAACTATCAAGCTCAAAAGATATAAGTGAAGCACATAGAGTATTCTAGCAAATTCCAAATCATGTATGGCTCTCTAAAAAGGTGTGTACAGCAAGGATGATTGTGGTATACTAATAAGCAAAGACACAAATAATACACGACGCTCCAAGCAAAACACATATCATGTGGTGAATAAAAATATAGCTCCAAGTAAATTACCGATGGAAGTGGACGAAAGAGGGGATGCCTTCCGGGGCAACCCCAAGCTTTGACTTTTTGGTGTCCTTGGATTATCTTGGGGGTGCCATGGCCATCCCCAAGCCTAGGCTCTTGCCACTCCTTGTTTCATAATCCATCAAAAGAATTCACCCAAAACTTGAAAACTTCACAACACAAAACTCAACAGAAATCTCGTGAGCTCCGTTAGAGAAAGAAAACAAAATACTACTTCAAGGTACTGTAATGAACTCATTCTTTATTTATATTGGTGTTAAACCTACTATATTCCAACTTCTCTATGGATTATAAACTATTTTATTAACCATAGATTCATTAAAATAAGCAAACAACACATGAAAAACAGAATCTGTCAAAAACAGAACAGTCTGTAGCAATCTGTAACTAACGCAAACTTCTGGAACTCTAAAAATTCTACCAAAATAGGAAGTCCTGGAAAATTTGTTTATTGAACATCAGCAAAAAGAATCAACGCAAAAGCACGTTCCTGTAATTTAACAAAATTATATTCGCGCGCGCAAAGTTTCTGTTTTTCAGCAGAATCAAATCAACTATCATCGTAGGTTATCCTATAAGTTCTACTTGGCACTAACACTAATTAAAAGATAAAACCACATCCAAACAGAGGCTAGATGGATTATTTATTCCTAAACAGAAGCAAAAACAAAAAACACAAAATAAAATTGGGTTGCCTCCCAACAAGCGCTATCGTTTAACGCCCCTAGCTAGGCATAAAAGCAAGGATAGATCTAGGTATTGCCATCTTTGGTAGGCAATCCATAAGTGGCTCTCATGATAGATTCATATGGTAATTTTATTTTCTTTCTAGGGAAGTGTTCCATGCCCTTCTTTAAGGGAAATTGGAATCGAATATTTCCTTCCTTCATATCAATAATTGCACCAATCGTTCTAAGGAAAGGTCTACCAAGAATAATAGGACATGAAGGATTGCAACCTATATCAAGAATGATAAAATCTACGGGCACATAATTCCTATTTGCAACAATAAGAACATCATTAATTCTTCCCATAGGCTTTTTAATAGTGGAATCCGCAAGATGCAAGTTTAGAGAGCAATCATCAAAATCACGGAAATCTAGCAAATCACATAAAGTTTTGGGAATAGTAGAGACACTAGCACCCAAATCACACAAAGCATGAAACTCATAATCTTTAATTTTAATTTTAATAGTAGGTTCCCACTCATCATAGAGTTTTCTAGGGATAGAAACTTTCAACTCAAGTTTTTCTTCATAAGATTGCATCAAGGCATCAACAATGTGTTCGGTAAAGGCCATATTTTGACTATAAGCATGAGGAGAATCTAGCACGGATTGCAACAAAGAAATACAACCAATTAAAGAGCAATTTTCATAATTAAATTCCTTGAGATCCAAAATAGTGGGTTTAGCAACATCTAGGTTTTTATTTCTTTCAATCCCACTTTCATCAATTTCATCATCAAGATCTAGAAACTCCGAATTCTTAAAACGCCTTCTAGGTAAGGGAAGATAATCTTCAGTTTCATCAAGATTCATATTGCAAAACAAAGATTTAATGGGGGACACATCAATAACTTTTAGATCTTCATCTTGATTTTCATAGGAATTGGAAGAACACACTTTAATAAAGGCATCTTTGGAAGCACGCATCCTAGCGGTTCTTTCCTTGCACTCATCAATGGACATTCTCATGGCTTTGAGAGACTCATTGATATCATGCTTAGGAGGAATAGATCTAAGCTTTAAAGAATCAATTTCAAGAGAAATTCTATCAACGTTCCTAGCCAAATCATCAACTTTAAGCAATTTCTCTTCAAGCAAAGCATTAAAATTCTTTTGTGAATTCATAAACTCTTTAACACTACTCTCAAATTCAGAGGGCATATTATTAAAATTTCCATAGAGTTCTTGTAGGAATTTCCATAATTATTAGAAGGATTACTAGGATAAGGCCTATGATTAAAATTCCCTCTATACGCGTTGTTTCCAAAACTATTCCTACCAACAAAATTCACATCCATAGATTCATTATTATTCTCAAGCAAAGTAGACAAAGGCATATCATTGGGATCAAGAGGAGTATTTTTAGGAGCAAACATCTTCATAAGTTCATCCATCTTTTCACTCAAAACATTGATTTCTTCTATAGCATGCACTTTTTTACTAGAAGATCTTTCGGTGTGCCATTGAGAATAATTAGCCATAATATTATCAAGCAATTTGGTAGCATCTCCTAACTTAATTTCCATAAACGTGCCTCCCGCGGCCGAATCTAAAAGATTTCTAGAAGCAAAATTCAATCCGACATAAAAATTTTGTATGATCATCCATAAATTCAAACCATGAGTAGGGCAATTGCGAAGCATCAATTTCATTCTTTCCCAATATTGGGCAACATGCTCATGATCAAGTTGTTTAAAATTCATGATATCGTTCCTAAGAGTGATAATCTTAGCGGGAGGAAAATACTTAGAGATAAAAGCATCTTTGCACTTGTTCCAAGAATCAATACTATTTTTAGGCAAAGATGAAAACCAAACTTTAGCACAATTCTAAGTGAAAACGGAAATAACTTCAATTTGACAATATTGTTATCCGTATCTTTCTTCTTTTGCATATCACACAAATCAACAAAATTGTTTAGATGAGTAGCGGCATGTTCACTAGGAAGGCCGGCGAATTGATCTTTCATAACAAGATTCAGCAAAGCGGTATTGATTTCACAAGACTCATCATTATTAAGAGGAGCAATCGAAGTACTAAGGAAATCATTATTATTGGTATTCGAGAAATCACACAATTTGGTATTATCTTGCGCCATGGCAACAAGTAATCTAACACACAAGCAAACAGAAAGGCAATGGGAAAAAGGCAAACGGGAAAGAGAGGAGGAGATTGGGAAAGAGAGGGCGAATAAAACGGCAAGGGTGAAGTGGGGGAGAGGAAAACGAGAGGCAAATGGCAAATAATGTAATGCGAGAGATAGGGATTGTGATGGGTACTTGATAGTTGACTTGCTTGCGTGAGCCTCCCGGGCAACGGCGCCAGAAATTCTTCTTGCTACCTCTTGAGCACTGCATTGGATTTCCCCGAAGAGGAGAGGATGATGCAGCAAAGTAGCGTAAGTATTTCCCTCAGTTTTTGAGAACCAAGGTATCAATCCCGTAGGAGACCACGCACAAGTCCCTCGTACCTACACAAAATGATAGCTACTCACAACCAACGTGATTAGGGGTTGTCAATCCCTTCACGGTCACTTACGAGGGTGAGATCTGATAGAGATGATAAATAATATTTTTGGTATTTCTGATAGATAGATGCAAAGTAAAATGTAAAAAGCAAAGTAAAAGCAAAGCAAGTAAATAAAGCGATAGAGATTGGTATGATGAGAATAGACCCGGGGGCCATAGGTTTCACTAGTGGCTTCTCTCAAGAGCATAAGTATTCTACGGTGGGTGAGCAAATTACTGTTGAGCAATTGACAGAATTGAGCATAGTTATGAGCATATCTAGGCAATGATCATGTATATAGGCATCACGTCCAAGACAAGTAGATCGAAACGATTCTGCATCTACTACTATTACTCCACTCATCGACCGCTATCCAGCATGCATCTAGAGTATTAAGTTAAAAACAGAGTAACGCCTTAAGCAAGATGACATGATGTAGAGGGATAAATTCATGCAATATGATAAAAACCCCATCTTGTTATCCTCGATGGCAACAATACAATACGTGTCTTGCAACCCTTTCTATCACTGGGTAAGAACACCGCAAGATTGAACCCAAAGCTAAGCACTTCTCCCATTGCAAGAACTACCAATCTAGTTGGCCAAACCAAAAAGGATAATTCGAAGAGACTTGCAAAGATAACTCAATCATACATAAAAGAATTCAGAGAAGAATCAAATATTTTCCATAGATAATACTGGATCATAAACCCACAATTCATCGATCTCAACAAACACGCCGCAAAAAGAAGAAGATTACATCGAATAGATCTCCACGAGAGAGGGAGAGAACATTGTATTGAGATCAAAAAAGAGAGAGGAAGCCATCTAGCTACTAGCTATGGACCCGAAGGTCTGAAGTAAACTACTCACACTTCATCGGAGGGCTATGGTGTTGATGTAGAAGCCATCTGTGGTGGATGCCCCCTCCGGCGGAGCTCCGGAACAGGCCCCAAGATGGGATCTCATGGATACAGAAGGTTGTGGCGGTGGAATTAGGTGTTTGGCTTCTGTTCTGATGGTTTGGGGGTACGTAGGTATATATAGGAGGAAGGAGTACGTCGGTGGAGCAACAGGGGGCCCACGAGGTAGGGGGTGCGCCCTCCACCCTCATGACCGCCTCTGGCACTTCTTGGAGTAGGGGTCCAAGTCTCCTGGATCACGTCCGGTTAATAGGTTAGTCTCAAAAATAATATAAAAGTGGAAAATAAAGCCCAATATAGTCCAAAACAGTAGATAAAGTAGCATGGAGCAATCAAAAAACGGCCTCCAGCAATCTACAAACAACAGAAACTACTTGCAACTCCTGGACAGAGGACAAGGGTGACTAGTAAGTCGAGAGGGTCAATTAAGGATCCCAATGAGTGGTAGTAGCTGTTCATGGATCACAAACACATAACTCAGTTCCTGAGGACGGCTTCAATGAGACAACCCACAATGTACTCCTACGGGTCTCGCTTTGCAACCTTCGCATTATGCTGCACTTGATTCGTCGGAGTCACCTCCGTGAGTAATAGAGTCACCAAAGCATCCAAGAGCTCGGATAAGACGTGAGCCAGTGGGCGCGCAAAGCCGCTCGCCCCAGCCGTTGCCGCAGCAGTGAACCCGGACGTCATGGCCGCGACCATTGAGGAATTTACCGCTGGCTGCGTGCCCGCCATGAAAATAGCAGCCCTGCTCGGCGGCTCATAGGGGTCTGGAATACTGTCACAATCGGAATAGCCCCCAAGCCCGCCGTCTTGTAGTTGATAGATTGACTCGGTTTCGCCTGTTGAGGACCCATCACCCGAATAGATGGTCGTCTCTCCACCAGACGTGGATCCTTCCTCAAGATCCGCTCCATGAACAAAGCCAACAAAAGCGCACTTCCGGCCGGGTTGAACCCTGGCGGGTCGCGCGCGTAGAGCTATCTCGAAGATGTCGACGCGGGTATCCGGCTCAGGCTCTGACTCGCCGATCTTGCCGATAAAGACGTGAATTCCGCTGAAGGGGGCCCGATACCCGTACTCGATTGAGTTGGCCTCGGGACCACAGCCTGCATCCTCGATGTAGATCTTGCTGCGGCGGCTCTTAGTCATCCGGCCCATGGCATATCCTTTGATCCCTGAGAAGTTGTCCTTCAAGAACTCGAAACCACCATGCACTAGCCCCACGATGGGCGCCAACTGTCGTGGTTTTGTCACAACATGTGCCCTAGTGAAAGGAATTAGGTGTGGAGCCATCGCAACATAGGTTAGCTCGAAGGGGTTGAAGGGGACAAATGACACATAGGATTTACCCAGGTTCGGCCCCTCATAATGAGGTAAAAGCCTACGTCCTGCTTCTAATTGTATTGCTTGAGTTTCAATTATAAGGACGCGAATACGCTTGACCTAGTTCTTAATGATTGTTTCTTGAGTTAACTCGCCGCCGGGTCTCGCCTTTATATACACAGGTCGAGGTTCGGCGGCTTACAAGAGTCCGAACTGGATCACACAACGTGGCCGGCCTGTTCCTAATTTGCCTTGCCTTAACATACAAGCCACCATATGGCGATTCATAATGTCCGGATCTTGGGCTTTCACCAGGCCCACCCCTATGAGCCGCCATCTTCACACATCGTCTTCTTAGGCCTATCTAGGCATTCTTCATGTTAAGTCGCCAACGGTGTAACCCGGCCCCTTCTGGGCGGGTCACACCTCAGAGTTATATCCCCAACACACGCCGACAACTAACAAAGTCAGACCAAAGATTTGCCTAAGTGAGGAGAAAAGAGAAAACTCAATGCAATCAAAATAGTGATCGGCCATACAAGACCAAAATGTAACATGGGATCTATAGGTAGAACTTTTTATCCTTAATTACTTTTTATTCGGGATTACATATTTTAGTTGGACGTTATTTCATTATACAATTGAAATGCATGTAACATAGTCTACAGAGCATACTCCAGTAGCCCCTAGAATAACATATATAAATCGTGTCGGATTTTGAAGCTGTGTGCAGCACAAAAGCTTTTGCGGTTGCTCCAGCCTCACATGCATGGAGGCCCTGCAGTGGATGGATGAACCATCGAGCAAAAAGACGATATCAGCGTGATAAAAGCTTGCATTGCTAGCTTAGGAAAACTCCAAACGGACGCCCGTTTGGTCTACTTTTTATGTTTTGGCGTGGCAATGGGGTCGTATCCGTTCGGATTTATGGATGCGCCAGCCGTGCGTTTGATGTGTGGCCGCATTTTAGATGCATTTCGTTTGCATACATTTTTTGCAACGCATTTCTTATTATTTTCATCATCAATTTTTTCGATACATTGGAGTACATCACCAAACCTTGACTAGAATAACAAGACCTAAGATAACAAGAACCTCCTTGCAAAAAAAAAAAATAAGAACCATCAGAAGATATTTTAAAAGATATCCAACTTCTATAACTGCTCCCGCAAGTTCGATTAGTGCCTTCTCGATGCCTTCATTGTTGATCTGCGGAGTCTCGATCTTGCATGTTTCTTTCTCCTTCGAGTCTAAAAAAGTAGGTGTTGCTTCTTCGCATCTAGTCTCATCTCTAGCCTTTATTCGAGCAACAAGTGCACAAACATCTATCAAATTTCGCTCTATCAGTAGATTGATGTATTCTTCTTTCCAATACCAAAAGTTGCATCCATCCTACACAATAAATATTTGAGTGCAAGCAAAAATGCGCCAAATCTAGGAGCACAACCAAAGCTAAACTAGCACATACCCCATCGTTTTTGCACTTGACGAACACCCATCTGGGATGTTCCAGCTTTGTAGACACGCTGTGCGCGACCTTCGGTGAACAGTCATCGCACTTTATGAGCAGTAGCACTGCGCAGACGAGCCTTTGGGTCAGCACCGAGCCCGGATGACGGTCGTTGGTGTATTTGCCGGCGAACCGGCGATGGGGTAGATCCGAACTGCTAGAGGCGGAGTCAATACCTGCATGCGTCCTGGGGGCATTTTCGGGGCTGTGCAATCCGGTACTCAGCCAACCCATGGCACGGCGCGGCCTCCGCCAGCCGGGGTGAGCTCAAATCGATCTGCTTCAAACCCGCCCGCCGGATGCACTGAAATCAGTCGGCCAGGGTTGGACAGCTCAGGGCGTCGAGGGAACGGGGGCTGCGGCAAAGGGGTGGGGCAGGCTGGCGGCCTTGTTGGACAACGCACAGCTGAGAAAAATGGCGGCAGTGGCGGCTTGGGACGAGAGAGGAGTGGGGCGCGGGTGCGGCTGGAGAGGGGGAAAGTGAAATAGAAAAAGGGGTGCATGTGTCCCCGACGAGCGGGCCAGGGGAGGACATGGGCATGCGCCACGCACAGTTCGTGCGTGTCCATTCAGCTGCAAACACGGCCCAATGTTGGGCCGGGAACGGGTCAAAAACGGATCGAAAACAGACATTGATTCGTTTGCTTCCGCGTGTTGGGCGGTCTGTTCTATCCACTGCGTTGGAGTTTGCCTTAGCACGAATCCGGCGACCTGCCTCACGGCGAGGATCAGATGTTGCTCACCTAAACTCGCCAACGCGACAATGAGCCCTGATCCCCCACTGCCCGGCCCATGCTGCCCTGTACTTTCCTCTGATCAAGTAGTACTACTCCCTTCATTTCTCAATGTAGTGCGTTCCGCTTTTCGAGATCTAAATTTCATCATAATTGTACATCAGTATTACTTTTTGTTACATGCATGCTCACAGTCACACACACAAACACTTCACATGGAAGACGCACATGTTTCATTCTCCAACAGGCAACACAACACTGCTTGCCTCCTCTTCCTCGCTTCCCTGACACTCTCCTCCCACCATGCGAGCCCATGCCCCCAACCAGTGGCGGAGCTTCACTAGGGCCAAGGGGGGCTATGCCCCCCCTACCCTAGAGAAAGTATATAAAATACTCCCTCTGTTTTTATTTAGTCCGCGTATTAGCTTTGGTCAAAGTCAAACTTTGTAAACTTTGACCAAATTTATAAACAAAAATATTAACATACACAATAACAAATCAATATCATTAGAATCATTGTTCAATATTTCTATACCATATTTTTTATTGTAAAAATTTAGATTGTTTTCGATAAACTTGATCAAACTTTATAAAGTTTGACTTGTATTTATCTCTGTATGTCTTGTTTGTCACGTCTGTTGCACACATGCATCAAAGTAGGTCACATGATGAGTCCCTCCTGCCGTCTCTCCTTCCTTGTTTATGTCATTAACTGCAATTTGAAGGCTACAATTGACAGGTACAAGAAGGCACATACTTCTGGCTCAACCATTGGGGCCCTTCACAGAGGTCAATGCATGCTCAGGTAACTCATTTAAACCCACCCCACAAAAAAAAACTCATTTAAACCCATATCCACATATGAATGTAGTCAAATTAATTTTCTTTATTCCATGTCTTGAAACTTCAAACAATTCCATATAATAACCAGCAGCTGGGGGTCTAGACCGATCAGCAGATGCTTGCACTAAATTCATCAGTAGGTTGTAAGTATACATGACATGAATTGACACTTGACACATGGATCAAAGATGGACATGATGTGAATCTTTAAGACCAAATCACCAAAGCAAATTCATATATGTACCAAATGGGTATGTATGAGATTAAATTAAAATTCTTATACGATTTCATTTTCCTCGGAATGAAGTAATTTTTTTGAGAATCTCCGAACAAAGCACTCAAATGCAAAAAAGCATGGTTTTCTTTCGTGTGCACACACAAGTCACGTATACATATACGCTTTCTGACTCAGCTGATGGTTTTTGTTTCCTAAGAATCGATATAACATTTTTCAAACTTGTCAAATGTTATACTACACTGTATTCACATTTGAGTAATCCGGCGCAGCAGAGAGAAGCATGGGGAGTCTGCCCCAATTTGGCAATTTCCGATGCTCGCTCCTACTCCCTATCCATCGTCATCTCTAATGATTACTCAGGGAATATGGGCAGTACTGCTAGATAAGAGCATTAGCCCCGGTCGTGCTACGAACCGGGATTCATGGCAACATCAGTCCCGGTTCTAGAGGCTATAAATAACTATTGAAATAAATACAATATGATGAAATGCGTCGAGGAGGGGGCTATCCATGTTGCTTTTTTGTTGTGCAAATCATTTTTTGTAATTTATGTAAGTATATATATATATTTATTTATTTATATATATATATATATATGTATATATATATATATATATATATATATATATATATATATATATATATATATATATATATATATATATATATATTGGGCCCTTATTATTAAGATGGGTCGTAGGCCGCCGCACATTTTGCCATGGCCTAGGGCCGGCTATGGGTGTGGATGACCTTTCTCTTCTCTGAATTAATAATTCTTATACTACTCCAAACTTGCAAACAATGGTTTTTTCCGTTTTGTTGTACGCGACAAACCCTTTGTTGTCTGGGTTTTCCTCTAGGGGTAAAATAAGCAACGAGTTAATAGGCCGGGGCCAAGCGAAGGTAGGATATTAAAGGAGGGCACACGCTTACATACAGGCCGGGTACAGCTAGGTGAACTGCTGAGAGAGACCTTTCTAGCTTGCTTAGCCATTTTAGGCTATTCCATTAGAAATCTTTCTTCTTTATAATATGGAATACTCATACTTTACTTGATTAAACACGGACAAACACATGCAAATCAAATAAAGAACACCAGAAAATATGCACTAGTTGCGTACAACAAAACCGAAAAACCATTTTAAAAAGCCATGCTCTAAAGCCAGATATAATCACACATATCTTTGGCAAAGCAACCCAACAATACAAGGTAGGAGTATTTGTTTATTCGTCTGAGACACATACATCCGCCAACTACAAGCCCAAAAGGGAAGTGGAAACTCCGTATATCACACAAGCATACTCCATATAACACAAATCACAACCTTTGTACAAAACCAAACCTGGAAATCCCTATATGATGCTCATCGCGTCAAATTGTCGGGCGCACGCACAAGTGATCCAACCAGGGCGAGAATGAGGTCGGCCCATTTTCACATAGATAGGCAGGCGGTTTTTTGTCTCTTTTATCGGTAATTGAGGTTTCTTCCTTATTTGTTCTCTTTTTTCCTTTTTTTCTTTTTAATTTTTCTGCTTCTTTTTATCTTTTATTTCCTTTTATTTTTATTTTTCCTTTTTTCTTTTTCAAAAAATAACCTTGTTTTTGGAAAAAAAAATGGAAATTTCAAAAGATGTTAGTTTTCTTAAAATGTTAAAATCATAAATTCAAACATTGTTAGTAGAATTTCAAAAACTATTCATGTTTTTAAAAAATTGGTCAGAATGCCAAAGTTGTCCCATTTACAATTTTTCCTCGCAAACTCAAATAATGTTCGCACTTTCAGAAAATGTTTGGAATTTCAAAAAATATTTGCGCTTTTAAAATAACATTAAGGATTCCAAAATTCATTCACTTTTTCCAAAAATGCAAAATATGTTCGGAATTTACAAATATCATGTTTAGAAATTTTATTCTTGTTTTTAAATAATGTTCACAATTCTTTTTTAAAATGATCAAAATTCCAAATTTTGTTATCGTTTTTATAAAACTGTTTTGGAATTTCAGTTTTGCTCACATTTTGTCAAATAATTGTCTGTGCTTTCCAAAATGTGCTCAAAGCAATTCAAAAATTAAAATGCTACAGTACATAGGCGTGCTATAGTGAATATCCGCTGCCTGTGAGTACTTAAAAATTTCGCGCTGCAGCCAGTCAAGAACAACATCAACCATGGGGGCTACTAGCATGCCAGGTCTACAGGGAGTTTGAGGGTTCGACTCCTTTTTTTTTTGCATTCGGTGTTTACCAGTGGGGCAACCCAATCATCATCAGCTATGCGTTCCACATGCTATCGGACACCATGAGCGTCTAGGATAACAGCAGCCGACTGAGCAAGTCTCAGTCGACAAGAGCATTAGACAAACCCTTTATCAGCCGCTAGGGTCCGATTCCTCGTGATAGCGATGCTTTTCGGGAATTTTTGCATTCGGTGCTTACATGTGGGCCGACCCATTCGTTATCGCGTGTGCATTCCACATGCTATGGGACACAATGAGCGTAGATAATAATATCAATCGACTAAGTAAGTCTCAGTTGATAGAGCGTTAGACAAACCCTTTGTCTAAGGAAAATGATTCACCTGCCGTCCAAGATGATCTTGTCGAGCATCAGTGGCTACTCCATAGCACCATCTGATTGTTGTGCTTCAAGTGAGGATCCAAGCTTGCCTCCCGATGTCAACGCGATGCAACCGGAAAGTACCTGAGCTCCATGATGACCCCCCAAGAGGGTGACCATGCTACGTGTCCCCGCCACCGCCGAGGCCGAAGAGACGTTCAAGGGTTTTCGCCTCGGAGCCCTTGCTCAGAGGGCGGGGGCAAGAGGGGCGCGGCACCCACATACATCGCCGTCGTCGGTGCTGGAGTACTTAGATTTTGCTCGGAGTCTCACCCACGCCACACCCACACTACTGCAGGAATGCCTAGCAGTGGCAGGCGCAAAATGGCATTAGTGACGGGCTACGGGCCCAACAAGCCCACCACTGACCTCCCGCCACTGCTAACAGGCCACCAGTGGCGGTCGCCCGCCCGCCACTGATAATCAGTTAGCAAGGCGAGCATTAACTAGCACCCGCCACTACTAAAGGATGCACCAGAGCAAGTTTGCACAGAAGCAACATGCACCACTGGCGAGCACTCTGCTCTGCCGGCCACTGTTAGCAACTTTTGGATTAAAAAAAAATGCACGTACAATATTGTTTTTTTATGTACACAGTACTGTTCATGTAATAACTGTGAAGTACACAATACAGTTCTATTTATAGATATTATTCACACGTACATATATACAACATATACAAAATATCATTTGTTTGTACATCATCATCGATTTATACATTTACATAGACCGAGGAATAGCAAATCAATTTCTGACTGTTGGACTATAAGCCTATATATCTCCAGCCTTGCTCATACACCAGCAAGCAACTTAAAACAAGATAGAACCTATAAGCAAGAAGTGTTACGTGAAAGAATTCAGAGAATTTGAAAGTAAATCATTGCTACAGACACATTTAACATCCAGCAACCTTTGCCTTCATATGCACTTCATCAAGCTCAAAGCAGTTCGCCATGGCACTTGTTCGCTTCCAAGTTCTGAGCCAGCGAACCTACAGGCCAAAAAAAAAGTTAAAGAATTCAGATATTTTAAGTATAAGTTTGTGATCAACATAACATTAAATGTTTCTTGAATTATATATGCAGACCTTTAGAACAATATAAAATTTCTGGAGAACTTAAACAACTGAACAACACTAATTTGTGAAGGAAAAGATGACATTCAGTAGTTAATTTGCAAAACCCAAATTTTACAAGATTACATATAATAAATGGGTAGTGGCTGAGCCAGGAAAAAAATTAGGGCGTGCCACCAACAAAATTATAATTCAACATCACACACATAATACAGAATTGGCGAACAAAATGGTGTGCGACAGTTGAGAAAGATCGGAATGCGGCTTGTCAAAAATGCAAAGTTAGTTTCCAGAAACTTGAGAAATGCCTGATAGCACGAAAATATACAAGGAAGTCAGCAAACTGACCTGAAGTATAGAATCCACTCCATGGCTTCTTGGGATACAACTACCAACAGAACTGTACGTGTTTCTACTCTCTTCAGCTTGACTTGGGCCACAGCAACCATGACTGCATGTGTAATACGAAAATGAAGACTCTGAAAACCATTTGACGACTGAAGTAGTACTACACTACTAGTAGCAGACAACATCACAGGCAGTCTGGATGCTAAGCAGTGCTCTAATTAAACCAGTATTGCAGTGCAACATAACCTTAATATAATCGAATTTACTAGCTGAGGACTAAGAACATTTTCTTGACTGTCAGTGATTCAGGAAGATGAACTCAGTCAATTGAGACATAAACAAACCAAATAACTATACTCTAACGACATGCCAAACTCTGGAAGCAACAATTAATAATTCACCCACAAAATTTTCAAGCCTCTATTTGTATAAAGCTAGAGCACAAGACTAGGTAAGAGACAAGCAGAGTTACCTTTCATGCCATCCTCGATCTTGGATACCTACGGCTAGATGTTGGTGACCGTCTCTTTCAGCGGCGCGTTCATGGGGTGCTTGCGGTCCCACACGAACATGCAACAATCATGTTCATGGGCCTTACTAAGAATCCATGGCATCCATCATATAGATAACATAGTACTAGTAGCCATGGCAACTTCTCATCTCTTTGCAAAAGAAAGAACCACCAATCAGCCTTGCTAGTAAAAGTTTACATGCTCTAGTATTAGTTTCTGGTTACAAATAAAATCAAGGTTAAATTAAGTAAATAATATGACCTCGAAAAACAAGCTGAATTGCATGAAATAAAACATCAAAAATTTCTTGGAACAATTCAGCAAGACATCAGCTATATACTTTCTAAAGCAATATGCATATAGTAGTAGTTCACAATAAGTGATAGCTCCGGAAATCCAACTCGGTGCCCGGGCTCATCTGCTCCTGAGCTACAGTAAATTAAAAAAAAAACTAGAAAAATTCAAATATATCTGAATTTTTTTACGAAAGATGTTTGTGTGCGTGATGTTTGTGCAAAATTTCATCCTGTTTGGACATCTGAGGAGCACGTGGTAAAAAAGAGAAAATCGATCCAAATAGTGTGTGAACAGTAACCTTTCACGGAGCCGAATCTTGTCCTTTTTGTCGCGCGCTCCTCGAATGTCCAAACTCCATCATTTTTTGCGCGAACATGACATACATCAGCATCTTGTTTGAAAAAAAAATCCAGATTTTTTGAATTTTTTCCTATTTTTTAATGATTTTTTGATTTTGCACGGGCACATCTGACTCCGGGAGCAGAAACGCGGCTCTCTGATAGCTCATCCTAATGTATACATACGACAGTAGCGTTACCAGATTACTAACCCAGTTATTATTAGATGAATTCACTGGAACAATATATTGTGTGCGCAGAGCTAGCTAGCTACTCCATGAATTCAACATCCACACACGCATGTGCATGGGTCACTTGCTTGGTGAAACAGATATCAACAATTTGCGAAATAAACCAAATCAACCAAGGCAGGGACAGTGATGCCTCGGGTCGTCGCATGAAGAAAGTTCTAAAATTAAACAAAGTTGCGAATTTTGAAAAAGTTGTTCATGAAATTCCAAAATGTCCACGATTTCAAAAAAAATGTTCACGGTTTAAGAGAATGTTCATGAAATTAAAAATTGTACATGAATTTAAATAAATGTTCATGATTTAATTTTTTTTCAAATTCAAAGAATGTTCATGATTTAAGAGAAATGTTCACTAATTTTTGAAAAATATTTAAGAATGTGAAAAATGTTCGTGATTTGTTAAACTTGTCCGTGCATTCAAAAAATGTGCACAATTTCGAAAAATGTACACTCTTAAGAGAATGTTCAAGTATTTGTAAAAAAGTTCATGAATTAAAAAAATGTTCATAATTTCAAAGAATATCCATGATTTCAAAAGATTTTAATTAATTTGAAAGATGTTCGCTAATTTCAAAGAAGAATAAAAAATTAATAAATGATAGATGAGAAAACTAAAATAAAAATAAAAAACAAAAAGGAAAAAGAAGAAGAAAAACCGAAAGGAAAAGGAAACGGGAATTGGGCTGGCTCACCCAGCGCGTGTGGGGGGTACGCGCCAAATAGGAGTCGTCATTCATTCCCCTGGTCCCCTAAAAAAAATTCATTCCCCTGATTCTCCTCATCCAGATCGAGCCGCCGCCGCCCCAGCCCTGAGCGCACGCCGCCGCCGGCGGCTCGCCCTCTGCTGCGCCACCTCGCCGCCCTCCACCTCTTCCCTAAGCACCGCCGCCGACAACCCCCTCCTCCACAGCGCCACCGTCCCAACTGCCAGCCCTACGCCGTGCGCGCGCACATCCTGCCCCCCTCCACTGCCGACGACCCCGAGCTCCCCTGCTTCCTCTTCGCGCCGTCCAAGGTGAGCTCCCCTGCCTCTTCTCCCTCTCTCTCCGTTACGTTCCGTACCACCGTCGAACAGCGAGCTCCGGCTGCCATGGCTTCCATGGAAGCAAGCTCCAAGCCGGCCCTGTTTCCCTGTATTTTTCTCATCAACTAGTAACCGAGGGAGTATCTTTGTTACTCCCTCCGCCCGAAAATACTTGTCGAAGGAATAGATGTATCTAGACGCAATTTAGTTCTAGATACACCCATTTTCATCCATTTTTCCGACAAGTATTTCCGGACGGAGGGAGTACTAGAGTACAGGCATGCAATGGGCTGAAGATAATAGTTTTTTTCTTAGATAATAATGTGCTGAAGAAACATATCATGTGTATATAAATGACACAGAGCATCCTAGTGGCTATCTTTGTTATTAGGATTGTGATGCAACACTGCATTACAGGCATACAATGGTATTAAGATATATCCAATTGTTAATGATGAGCTAACTTTGAATTAAGTTTTACCTGATTTATGTTCATATGGGCAGCAAAATGGTAAAAAGTAAGTCAATATCGTCTAATCAGAACAACAATACAGTTCAAGGGCATTACAGACTTTTCACTGATTATACCACGGATAAGCTGAAAAAACAGGCACTAAAAGAACTGGCTGGCTTATTATCTGGAGCTTATTTTGACAGGATAGCTCAAAAGAACTGGCCTCGATGGCGCTCCTCCGAGCCCTGCGGCGAGCCCTCCCGCCGTTGTACTCGCCGGCGGCGCCTCTTTCCCGGCACGCCCCAGGTCCTCCCGCGCTCCCTCCCCGTCCTCTCTGGCTCCTGGATCCGATCGGGTTCCGGCCGTTCTCCGCCGTCGCGCGGGCGCCAGAAATGGGCGCCAGCCTCTTCAGAGGGCTCATGGAGACCAGGTTCCCCAAGCGGCGGCCGGGATTCGTGTCCCGGCGCAAGAGGGCCAGCCTGCGGCCCAAAGGTGCGGTGATCCCTGCCATTCCACGTTTCATAGCTGTCATGATTCAAAGATCTGCATGGTTAATTTGGATTATCACCATTTTAATTGTGCGTGCCTGCTGTGCTGATTTGTGCGATTCATTCAAACTGTGCGCCGCTCTTGCAGTTTCAGTCTGGTTAACACTGCTGATGCTGCTGTTATTGGTTGGCAGGTCCACACTACTGGGTGAAGTGCATGCCGGGGGAGCCTATCCCTTCAAGCCAGCCGAATGAGGGCAGCGTACAGGGCAGGAAGGAGAAGAAGCGGATCAAGCAGCGCAAGGACTTTATCATGGTCTGTATTTTGTTCAGTTCCCTGCAATGGTTTTGATTGTGTGATGGGGTTATGTAAGGTTATCAAAATCTATCTGTGTCTCTGGAGTAGAAAAAGTAACAGGCCGATGAAATTCTGAGAACATAGGTAGTTCTAACAGGGGAATGAAATCCTGAGAACAAAGGTAGTTTTTTTCATGTTACTGACTAGTGCTAAATATAATGTCAGAATGGAACTAGCTAATCATAGGAGTGAAATACGTCGTTAGTCCATAAACTGAAATTGAAAGCACACTTTAGGCCACAAACACAAAATCTGGACAGATTAGGCCATAAACCGAATTAAGAGCACACTTTAGGCCAGAAACCACTTCGGGGTGATTAAACCTGCACACGTGGCTGCCAACTTGGCTGTGGCTGGACCATACCTGAGTCATAGATTTCACAGGGGCCTATATGCAAATGGCCCCAACTGCAAAATTCCCTCTCGGAGATCCCCAATTCTTCTGGTCACAGTTCGGCGGCCGCGGCTCCAGAAAGAAAATAAATAAATTTCTGCACTTAAAGAAAGCAAACAAACCCAAAAAAATATCAGTTTTTGCAATGGTTTCTATACTAACTCAGTTTGTGCACTAAAATTCATTTTCTGCGCTAAAACAGAGTGTATCTAAAGATTTAGTATGTAAACTAAAGAAGGTTTGTGGAACAGCTGAACATTTAAACTTAAACATAGATCAACAGTAAATGTTCAGTCTTTTCAGTTCCTGTACTAATTCAGTCTGTGCACAAATATTCATTTTCTGCACTAAAACAGAGTATATGTAAAGGTGCAGTATCCGAACTACAGAAGGTCTGTTTAACAGCTGAATTTTTAAACACAAACAGAGATCAAAAGTAAAGGTTCAGTCTTTTCAGTTCCTGTACTAATTCAGTTTGTGCACTAAAATTCATTTTCTGCACTAAAACGGAGTATATCTAAAGATTCAGTTTCTGAACTATAGAAGGTTTGTGGAACAACTGAATTTTGAAACTTAAACAGATTAAGTCTTTTCAGTTAAACAGAGATCAAATATTCAATCCTTTCAGTTCAATAGAGATTAAATGTTCAGTTTTGGCTAACATACTGATCACATGTACTCAATTATTACCCTAAAGCATTTTCATATTCAGTTCTTCTACATGAACAAAGAACATGTTCAGATCAACACAAACAGGAACGAAACCCTAGGCATGCTTAAAAAATAAACCTCAATACCATAATTTCACATCATTCCATTGTCATATACATGAACGCCACCACAGAGATGACGCAATCAACCTTGATCATAGATGGGAAAAAACCCTACTGATTGGAAGAGGACAGGGGTGATAGAGAGGAGGAGAAGAAAAACATACCGTAACCGATGTTGAGTCGCTGTCTGTGATTATCGATTGCCTTCTTCTGGTCATGGTGGTATAGCCTCGAGGCAGAGAGAAGATGAGAAGAGGGAGACGAAAGGGGTTCGCTCCAGCCGGTGCGGTAGGCGCGACTCTTTACTTTCGACAATTTTGCACATAGCCCACTGTCAAAGCTATGTCTCGCTGATGCGGTCCAGTCTTAGCTGAGCTTGCAGCCATGTGTGCAGGAGGACCAGGCCCAGCGAATTGGTTTTTGGCCTGAAGCATGCTCTTAATTCAGTTCATGGCCTAATCTGTGCAGATTTTGAGTTTATGGACTAAATTGTGCTTTCAATTCGAGTTAATGGACCAACCATGCATTTCACCCTAATCATGGTTTAGACGAGTAGTCGAGTAGGTATTTTAAAAGCATTGTGTTAATGGACCAACCATGCATTTCTATTAACTTGCTGTTTATTATTTCTTGCTTTTTTCCTTTTCATGTTCTTCTCATGGGCTTGAAGCTACAAGTTTGAACTGCGTCAATACTTAGCAGTCTCATGAAGCTTACTTTGATGCTTGATAGATTCAAAAACTTGTCTTGTTACAATGTAGTTCTACACCAAACTATTGTTATGCTGTTCACTTATGCTCTGTCCATACGTCTAACTAATTACCCAGACCTGAATTCTATATTTATAATTATTGTTTTGCTTGGGCAGGCTGAGAAGAGGAAGCGCAAAGCACAGTATTCTGTTGCTGTGAAGAGGAAGGAGGCAGAACGGACAGAAAGAAAGATGGCTGCCGTGGCAAGAGACCGGGCATGGGTGGAAAGGCTGGCAGAGCTAAAACAGATGGAGGCAGAAAAGAAAGCTGCAATGGCTTGAGGAGCTCCTCTCTCTCTCTCTCTCTCTCTCTCTCTCTCTCTCTCTCTCTGGAAACGGCAATGGCGTCTAACTTGTTTCTGCTGCTGCTGTTTTTCGTCCCTGTTTTTCCCCCCATATAGCCTGAATTTGTCCTGTGCAACGGTTGTCAGCGATGTCACAACCCTTGTGGGTGGAACTCTGGCTGTACCCCTTCCCTCAACAGCAATAATTTTTTTGCTGATTTTGTCTTACTACGATGTTCTCAATTTGTCTTCATTGTAGTGAAATATCGGTTTTATGTTGTACTTAGAATAAACCAAATGATCTTAGTTGTGTGCTGGTAATCAGAAATGACCAGTTTGTGCAACCTTCTGTCACATTTGTGGAACAGAAGTTCATAAGGAGTCAGTATTGGAACTTCTAATTAATGATTGTTATTGACCTACTGATCATGTTCCTTGCCTCCCTTTGCATTCTACCCCATCGGTTCTGATGTCTTGGAATAGCAGTTTATGTTGTGTTCCAGAATACTGCGTAAATGCACAGTTTTAGATGCATATTGTTCTTCCATTGCTTCCTCTGCCATTTTATTTCAGACATCTACTCCAGTCCTCTTCCCTGTTGGCCAATTTGCCCTGTCATGAGCACCCTGGCCCCCTTTTCTCTAGATTTATCTGTCTGCCAATTGTGGTTCTGGGCGTAAAAGGCACCTAGGCGGTGAATCGGGTTGAAAGTGAAAGTCGCCAAGCTTGGAGATTGCAGACCGACCTCCCCTGCTGGAAGAGTGCCTTGTAAGAACAACTTTTCTCATACTTCGCATATAATGAGAGTCCATGAATCCTCAACTAAAATCACTGATTTTGAATGTTGTCGTTGTGGGCATGGGCTGAGATCAAGAGTTTGGTTAGTGGCAAGTCTCCTTCAGGCTCTTACTGCTTGAAATCACTCGGCTACATGAGTTGCAAGGTGAGTCCATTTCAAGCTGTTTTTGTTTTTGTTGCTGCTTGTGTTATGTTCCAGAATTTGCATTGAATCAGCATCTTGTTAAACTAGCTGACATGGAAAACAGAGTTTATTAATCCAGCTACCAGCCTACATGCTTGCTCCTTGTATATGTACGTGTGTATCTCGACGGCCGAAAGCACATGTAACCGGAATCACATCGTACAAAGTACGTCAAAAGTACTCGCCGTACGGGTCTGTGCCAACACGAGAAATTGAATCATAAGCCACACTTTACTTCTTCATTTGATTATTTGCACCCCTCCACCCCTGAGATTGATGGGTGAGGCCGGGGCCACTGGTCATTGAGACAATCCTGGGGCAAATCATCCAATCCCCCACCAACACTTGGTTAGAATTCTAACATTGGCAAGTTCGGTTAGTGTATCATTTTCGACAATCTTGTACCTTCAGCACAAGCTTGGCACAAAATCCCAGTGAGGCTAATATTACCCTCTTTTACCCTTCTCCTAGCTAGTGATTAGTGGAGAACAGCTCCAAAACTACAAACTTCACTCCTTGGGGGTAAGACGCCCCTCTTGTAGATATATATAGGATCAATGTAATCTATACTTCCTTTTACACTACTGGTGTATCGGGTGATGCCACTGAAAGAAGTCTTGACAGTCCAAAATCTGATACTTTGGTCGTAAGGTTGTCATCCAGAAGTATGTTGGCTGGCTTAATATCACCATGATATACTAGGCTGACACTTGATAAATGCATCGAATGCATGTAACTCAATGCTTCTGCTATCATCGGCTGTGGAAACAAATGCTTCAGAAATGGCTTAGATGAAAACAGAGAACACCCCATATTAGCTATTCTTTCTTCAGATACATAATTACACACATCCTCCGCAGTGCTGACATAACTACAGAACACATACGTTGGAGAGAAATTCATTCTACTCCATCCGTCTCGTAATATAAGAGCATTTTTTACACTACACTAGTATAAGAAACACTCTTATATTATGGGACGGAGGGAGTAACATTTTTCACAGAGTAGTTTTGAGTTTGGACATACAAGTTCTTAATCACAAACACACCTTCAGATGATACACACACAATAAAAATAGTAACTCATGCGTGCTAGCGTGTACAAGATTAAATAGCATTACACAAATAGAACGGACTTAGGTAGATCACATAGTTGACTGATTGATCATATCGCGTCTTATTTCACCACACCATAAGCACTAAGGAAAACAGCAGTGACCCACAACGAACACAAAATTTCTGCAACTGTTAGCAGAACAAAATCTCATCATATAATTGACAAGAAGGGAAACAAACAACAGGCCATACTAGTAGTTTTTGTAACAGTATGTAGCATCACACACAGTACGCAAAGGAACACTTAGACTAATTCTCCAATCTCTGAACAAAAGTGGTGCACCAAGTTTGGAGCTTTCCGCGGCATGCATATCAACTGATGTAGGCTTAGTATCAGCTATTTGTCGCTCCCTTGTTCGTGTATATCTTCCATAGCCATGTCAGCTTCCAAAGGCTCTCTGCCAATTTCTTCATAGTTGGTCTAGTCTTTTCATATAAAACAGTACACTTCAGTGCTAGTTTACTGATCTCTTCAAGGGGATTGATATCTTCTTTGTCTGTAATATCCTTATCAAAAAACAACTTTCCTGTTGGGATCAAAAGAAATCTCCTTCCACGGCGATCATTCCAAGTTGCGTTGAATTGGATGACAAGGCGGTCATGATCTACACTTATAGTTCTTCCTGCCAATAAGTGCCAAAAGAAGAATGCCAAACATGTAAATATCTCTTTCGACTGTTGGCAACTCCTGTTGATAAGGAATTGGATTGTTGGAGCGCAAATTTCGTAGAAAGCCGCTACTAATTAGACTGTAATCAGCAGCAATTTCACCATCCTTGACAAGCCTACTTGCCCCTGAAAGATCTTTGAGCTTCGGCATGAAATTATCATCTAGAAGTATATTGTATGGTTCAATAGAACCATGTGCAATGATACCAGTTGCTGATGAATGGAGGTATTCTAATGCTTCTGCGGTCTTTATTGCAATCTTCATACGTTGATCAAGTGGAAAATCTTCCTGGCCATCCAGAATGTCGTATAGACTACCATTAGTAGCATGCTCATATACGAACATTGGAGTGTCAGTCTCCAAGCAACAACCCAGAAGTTTGATGATGTTCTTGTGGCATATTTGAGACAGTATCATAACCAAATTAATTAACTCTGTTTTCCTGTTCTCATGTGACCCATTAAATCTCTTCACCACCACGACCGTATTGTCCTCAAGTGTCCCTTTAAAACCCTCACCCGACCCACCAAGAGCATATGCGTAGTTCTGAGTTATCTGATTTAGCTCCTCCTTTGTTAGAATTCTAACATTGGCAAGTTCGGTTAGTATATCATTTCGGGCAATCCTCTTGAAAATGCCAAAAACTCTTATAATGCCAGCCAATGCCTTGACCTCTTTGCAGACCTTTCCGAAACATTACAAGGCGTTTAGCCACATCATCCATTGTAGGACGTTTATCAATGTATAAACTGAGGCATTCAGCTGCCAACCTCGCTATTCCTTCAAGAATTTTCACATTGTTCTCATTTACAAGTTTTACATCAAATAATTCCCTCAATCCTTTACCTCCAGCACAAGCTTGGCACAAAATCCCAATGAGGCTAATATTACCCTCTTTTACCCTTCTCCTAGTGATTAGTTCCAGGAGAACAGCTCCAAAACCATAAACATCACTCCTTGGGGTAAGACGCCCCTCTCGTAGATATATAGAGTCCATGTAATCTATACTTCCTTTTACATTACTGGTGTATCGGGTGATGCCACCCGAAAGAAGCCTCGACAGTCCAAAATCTGATACTTTGGCTGTAAGGTTGTCATCTAAAAGTATGTTTGCTGGTTTAATATCACCATGATATACTAGGCTGGCACTTGATAAATGCATAGAATGCATGTAGCTCAATGCTTCTGCACACCCTATAGCAATACGCAATCTTGTATCCAATGAAATGTTAATATCACTTCTGTGAAGTGTATCATCAAGGTTTCCTTTGGGGACATATTCTGTTACCATAGTTAGAATGTCTTTCCCACTACAGTAGCCTATAAGCCTCACTACATTCCTGTGGTTGATTTGACTATGGATTACTTCTTCCATAAACTCTTCTCTCAAATCTGCACGGATGTACCTCTTTACTGCAACTAGATCATGATCATCACCCATGACTCCTCTAAAGACTTCTCCAAACCCTCCTTTCCCAATAGGAGTGCTATATTTGCTGGTAATTCTTGCAATATCAGCTTCTGTAAATTTCTTAATAGGAATATTGTTTTCCACTGCCCACTTTGCCTTCTCACGGCCTTGGATATCTCTAGCTACATGCCTATCTTCTAGAAGTTTCATTCTATTCCAACTATATAGACCTCACAATGTTGAGAACTCCGAACTGCCAAAACAAAAGTTAGTCAAATCTTTTTGTGTGTAAAAGACAACACTTCATTAAAAATTTAATGGATACACTCGTCAGATGTCCTCTAATTTCTAGAAATTTACAGAGCAAGGGAAAGTGCAATGCATACCAAGCAACTCAGTGGCAGATGTCCTCTAATTTCAGAACGAGACTTGCCATCAAATCACTAATGGCATCCAAAACCTTTCTGGACGAATGGCAAGCAGCTCTTCTCCTATCAAGCTTCAGCAGCAGTGTTCTGGTAATACTTCATAACCCCTGCAGAAGGCTAAAATATCATGTCTGCAAATTCAAGCAAGAGTTGGCCAGCAGTCGACTCTTTGCATAACTTAACATGGTCTCACAAAAAATCTGGTCAACTTTTCTTAGGATGTTGTACTGTTCACCAGTGCTATTAGATAAGAAATTTCAATTAGACTTAGACAGGCATTACATCTGACAGATACATGATTGAATGAAATTACTCTTAAGGGTGTATTTGTAGCCTAATCCTCCCATCTTTAAGGTGGTAAGACCCAATAGAATGATTCCAAAGAAATGGTTAAAAACAAAGGAATAGCCCATAGAAAGTTGCTCTGCTTTCCAAATGCATAATTACTCAGTCTCCCCTGTGTGTACTTAACTAGAGAATGTTGAGAAGAAATTTCTAGGTCCGTAAAGTTCAGGTGGGATATCCCCATGGACTCTTCCTCAAGAAGGAAGGATCAGAAAGAAAAGCAACTTGAGAACTAGAGAGCAAGGGGCATGCGAATGAAACACAACACCTGACACCTAAGTGGCAGATCACTAATTTCAGAACGAATTTTTCATCAACGCGGGCAATGGCCTCCAATACCTGTTTGGCCGGCTGACCAAAGGCAAGCAGATCACCCCCTCTCGAAGCTTCAACGAAATGCTCTGATGACTCTTCCTAACCCCTGCAGAAGTCTTAAATGCAAAAGAATATATATCAATCGCGCAGATTCAAACAAGTTAGTTGACTTTGCACATTAGTTAACTTATCTTGGTTTCAAAAGGAATCTGGTTAACTTATCTTAAAGGTTGTAAGATTGACTAAACTGTGGTTATTAGAGAACTGGAACATCATTGGAGATTTCTGGCCTAAGGCTCTCTGACATTTATTTAAGGCTGTAGGACCGCCCATGGGTTATGTAATTGGCTGTGGAAAGAAATGTTTCAGAAATGTCTTTAGATGAAAGCAGAGGAACAGCCCATATTAACTATTCTTTCTTCAGATACATAATTACACACATCCTCTCTAGCGCTGACCTTATAACTACAGAACACATACGTTGGAGAGAAATTCATTCTAATATTTTTCAGAGTAGTTTTGAGTTTTGACAACTTGAGTGTGGTAAAGTTCAGGTGGGATCCCCAAACAAAAAAGAAAAAGAACAGACACCTAGAGTGGAGAGACAGAGAGCAAGCCATGAAAGGGGAGGCACAATACATGTCGGACACCTCAGTGGCGGAGTCAGCCGATTTCAGAATGACATATGTCGCCGCTGATGGCCTCCAAAACCTGACAAGAAGCAGCTCTGCTCTCTCCTCGAGCTTCACCAAAGGTGTTCAGATGACGCTTCCTCCTAACCCTGCACAAGGCTAAAAAGGGAAAACATATAGCAAGCGCGCAAAATCAACGCAAGAGTTGCCAGTTAGTCAACTTTGCGTATTGGTTACCTCTCGAAAGGAATATAGCTTGATCCTCAAAAAAAAAAAAAAAGGAATATAGGTAAGCTAACTTATGCCAGAGCCCAGAGGTTGTATGATTGAATCAGCTATGGGAATTCATTCGTAAAATAAATAAAAGAATCAGCTATGGGTATTAGGGGAATGGATCAGCGCTGCATATGGAATCATCTAAAGAATTCGAGTAGATTTCTTTTCTTCGGTGAGGACTATATACGAATATCATCACCCATAAGCCATATTAAAAATAATCATCCCACTCCTCTACAAAGTCAGTGAAAACATTATCAGTTGAACTGATCAAGCGAGGGTGTACGAGCGGAAGCGAAGTGGGCGCCGGCAATGGGGGCGGAGGCCAGAGTGAGTGCTGGCCGAAGCGGTCATGGAGAGCCATGCATGGAGGCGGCGGTGCTCAGCACTTGTGCGGTCTCATTTTTTATTTGGGATGAGCACGGAGCCCTAAACATTTGTGTGTTGGTCAGCTAATTTAGATTCGCCAATTTTTTTTGGATAATTTTCTGTATTTTTTCTCATAAATACTGTATATTGTAGGTGGCTGGTGAATTGCGTGCGCCCATGAATTTCGCGCTTCCATTTTCCGTCCTCTAGGCCTCGCCATGGTGACCACAATGAGACGACGAGGGTGGCGTCAAGACCGTGGCGGCACATGCTGGTGGGTGGCAAGCTGGATGAAAGACTCCGGAGCGGCTGGGTAGTGGTGTTCTAGGGTTGGGAGAAATCCCTGTCGGCTCGTCTGGCACCGACGCGGTGACGCCTGCAGGTGCCGCCATTCCTTCCTAAAGAGCGTCGGATGTTCCCATTCCCCTCTTTGCTCTGTGTGCCGGGGGAAACCCAGGACATGTCCGGACAACAGCGTCGGCGTCACACTCCTCCTTGAATGTGTTGATTGGTACACAACATTTTAGAGTACTAGGAGTGCGGTGGGACGACTTCGGAGGGCGCCGTGGTGTCAGGTCATCTGCGTTTCGTCGAGCTGCCGTTGTTGGCATTTGTTTCTCTTTCTTTTTTCCTGTTGGGCTTGATGTATTGTTGGCCCCAACAATTGTTCCGTGTGGTTGGCTGGTTGCTATATATTAATATAATGGGACACAAGCCTATTTCGAGAGTGATTTTAACGAAGTAGGATGGTGCGTGTTGGTGCTACGAGTGACGATGATTGAAACGACGGTAGACACCACGTGATGTGACGGGCGCGACGTCCAATGCTAAAATGGCGATGCTACGACGGCAGTCACCACGTGCTGCGACCAGCAATAGGTAGAGCTACGAGAGGAGCTGTGAGCGGCGATCCTACAAACCGCCAGCGATCGGCCTTGCCTTGTACGCCACGAACAGAGGTTTTTTTGTCGCACATTAATAAACACCACACGGCTCCTTACAAGGAGTAGGAACGCTTCCAAAGTTTGTTGGATAACGTAGCAGAAATTCAAAATTTTCCTACGTGTCACCAAGATCTATTTATGGAGTAACCAGCAACGAGGTGAAGGAGAGTGCATCTACATACCCTTGTAGATCGCTAAGCGGAAGCGTTCAAGAGAACGGGGTTGAAGGAGTCGTACTTGTCGTGATCCAAATCACCGGAGATCCTAGTGCCGAACGGACGGCACCTCCGCGTTCAACACACGTACAACCCGGTGATGTCTCCCATGCCTTGATCCAGCAAGGAGAGAGGGAGAGGTTGAGGAAGACTCCATCCAGCAGCAGCACAACGGCGTGGTGATGGTGGAGGAGCGTGGCAATACTGCAGGGCTTCGCCAAGCACTGCGAGAGAGGAGAAGGGAGAGAGGTAGGGCTGCGCCAGGGAGAGGTCAAAACTCATGTGTTGGCAGCCCTCAAGACCTCAACTATATATAGGGGAGAGGGAAGGGGGTGCGCCCCCTCTAGGGTTTCCACCCCAAGGGGTGCGGCAGCCCCAATCCCATCTAAGGGTGGCGGCCAAGGGGGGGAAGAGGGGAAACTTGCCCCCCAAGTTAGGTGGAAGCACCCCCTCCCCAAACCCTAGGCGCCTTGGACCCTTGCGGGGGGCGCACCAGCCCACCTGGGGCTGGTCCCCTCCCACACTTGGCCCATGCAGCCCTCCGGGGTTGGTGGCCCCACTTGGTGGACCCCCGGGACCCTCCCGGTGGTCCCGGTACGTTACCGATAAAACCCGAAACTTTTCCGGTGACCAAAACAGGACTTCCCATATATAAATCTTTACCTCCGGACCATTTCGGAACTCCTCGTGACGTCTGGGATCTCATCCGGGACTCCGAACAACATTCGATAACCACATACAAACTTCCTTTATAACCCTAGCGTCATCGAACCTTAAGTGTGTAGACCCTACGGGTTCGGGAGACATGTAGACATGACCGAGACGTTCTCCGGTCAATAACCAACAGCGGGATCTGGATACCCATGTTGGCTCCCACATGTTCCACGATGATCTCATCGGATGAACCACGATGTCAAGGACTCAATCGATCCCGTATACAATTCCCTTTGTCTAACGGTATTGTACTTGCCCGAGATTCGATCGTCGGTATTCCGATACCTTGTTCAATCTCGTTACCGGCAAGTCTCTTTACTCGTTCCGTAACACATCATCCCGTGATCAACCCCTTGGTCACATTGTGCACATTATGATGATGTCCTACCGAGTGGGCCCAGAAATACCTCTCCGTTTACACGGAGTGACAAATCTCACTCTCGATTCGTGCCAACCCAACAGACACTTTCGGAGATACCTGTAGTGCACCTTTATAGCCACCCAGTTACGTTGTGACGTTTTGTACACCCAAAGCATTCCTACGGCATCCGGGAGTTGCACAATCTCATGGTCTAAGGAAATGATACTTGACATTAGAAAAGCTTTAGCATACGAACTACGATCTTTGTGCTAGGCTTAGGATTGGGTCTTGTCCATCACATCATTCTGCTAATGATGTGATCCCGTCATCAACGACATCTAATGTCCATGGTCAGGAAACCGTAACCATCTATTGATCAACGAGCTAGTCAACTAGAGGCTTACTAGGGACATGGTGTTGTCTATGTACCCACACATGTATCTGAGTTTCCTATCAATACAATTATAGCATGGATAATAAACGATTATCATGAACTAGGAAATATAATAATAACTAATTTATTATTGCCTCTAGAGCATATTTCCAACAGTCTCCCACTTGCACTAGAGTCAATAATCTAGTTCACATCACCATGTGATTAACACTCACAGGTCACATCGCCATGTGACCAACATCCAAAGAGTTTACTAGTGTCATTCAACTAGTTCACATCATCATGTGATTAAGACTCAATGAGTTCTGTGGTTTGATCATGTTTTGCTTGTGAGAGAGGTTTTAGTCAACGGGTCTGCAACATTCAGATCCGTATGTACTTCGCAAATCTCTAGGTCATATTGTAAATGCTGCTTCCACGCTTCACTTGGAGCTATTCCAAATGGTCGCTCCACTATACGTATCCGGTTTGCTACTCAGAGTCATTCGGATAGGTGTTAAAGCTTGCATCGATGTAACCCTTTACGCCGAACTCTTTATCACCTCCATAATCGAGAAATATGTCCTTATTACTCCAAGGACAATTTTGACCGCTGTCCGGTGATCCACTCCTTGATCACCTTTGTACCCTCTTTCCAGACATGTGGCAAGGCACACATCAGGTACGGTACTCAGCATGTCATACCGTATAGAGCCTATGACAAAAGCATAGGGGATGACCTTCGTCCTTCCTCTTTCTTCTGCCGTGGTCGAGCTTTAAGTTTTAACTTCATACCTTACAACTCAGGCAAGAACTCCTTCTTTGACTAATCCATCTTGAACACCTTCAAGATCATGTCAAGGTATGTGCTCATTTGAAAGTACCATTAAGCGTTTTTGATCTATCCTCATAGATCTTGATGCTCAATGTTCAAGTAGCTTAATCTAGGTTTTCCCTTGAAAACTCCTTTCAATCAACCCTTTATGCTTCCTAGAAATTCTACATCATTTCTGATCAACAATATGTCAACAACATATACTCACCAGAAATTCTATAGTGCTCCCACTCACTTCTTTGGAAATACAAGTTTCTCATAAACTTTGTATAAACCCAAAATCTTTGATCATCTCATCAAAGTGTACATTCCAACTCCGAGATGCTTACTCCAGTCCATGGAAGGATCGCTGGAGCTAGCATACCTTTTAGCATCCTTAGGATCGAAAAAACCTTTCTGATCGTATCACATACAACCTTTCCTTACGAAAACTGGTAAGGAAACTCGTTTTGACATCCATCTGCCAGATTTCATAAATGCAGCTAATGCTAACATGATTCCAACGAACTTTAAGCATCGCTACGGATGAGAAAATCTCATCGTAGTCAACTCCTTGAACTTGTGAAAAACTCTTCGCCACAAGTCGAGCTTCATAGATGGTGACATTACCATCCACGTCCGTCTTCTTCTTAGAGATCCATTTATCTCAATGGCTTGCCGATCATTGGGCAAGGCCACCAAAGTCCATGCTTTGTTCTGATACATGGATCCTATCTCGGATTTCATGGCTTCTAACCATTTGTCGGAATTTGGGCCCACCATCGCTTCTCCATAGTTCGTAGGTTCATTGTTGTCTAGCAACATGACCTCTAAGACAGGAGTGCGTACCACTCTGAAGTAGTACGGGTCCTTGTCGACCTACGAGGTCCGGTAGTGACTTGATCTGAAGCATCATGATCACTATCATCAGCTTCCACTTCAATTGGTGTAGGCGCCACATGAACAACTTCCTGTGCCCTGCTACACACTGGTTGAAGTGATGGTTCAATAACCTCATTAAGTCTCCACCATCCTCCCACTCAACTTTCCGAGACAAACCTTTCCTCGAGAAAGGACCCGATTCAAGAAACAATCCCTATTGCTTTCGGATCTGAATTAGGAGGTATACCCAACTGTTTTGGGTGTCCTATGAAGATGTATTTATCCGCTTTGGGTTCGAGCTTATCAACCTGAAACTTTTTCACATAAGCGTCGCAGCCCCAAACTTTTAAGGAACGACAACTTAGGTTTCTTCAAACCATAGTTCAAACGGTGTCGTCTCAACGGAATTACGTGGTGCCCTATTAAAGTGAGTGCGGTTGTCTCTAATGTCTAACCCATGAACGATAGTGGTAATTTGATAAGAGACATCATGGTACGCACCATATCCAATAGGGTGCAACTATGATGTTCGGACACACCATCACACTATGGTGTTCCAGGCGGTATTAATTGTGAAACAATTTCCACAATGTCTTAATTGCGTGCCAAAGCTCATAACTCAGATACTCATCTCTATGATCATATCATAGACATTTTATCCTCTTGTCACGACGATCTTCAACTTCACTCTGAAATTACTTGAACCATTCAATAATTCAGACTTGCGTTTCATCAAGTAAATATACTCAGTATCTACTCAAATCATCCGTGAAGTAAGAACATAACGATATCCACTGCGTGCCTCAGCACTCATTGGACTGCACACATCAAAATGTGTTACTTCCAACAAGTTGCTATTTTGTTCCATCTTACTGAAAACGAGGCTTTTCAGTCATCTTGCCCATGTGGTATGATTTGCATATCTCAAGTGATTCAAAATCAAGTGAGTCCAAACGATCCATCTGCATGGAGTTTTTTTATGCGTATATACCAATAGACATGGTTCACATGTCTCAATCCTTTCAAAAATGAGTGAGTCCAAAGATCCATCAACATGGAGCTTCTTCATGCGTTTTATACCAATATGACTTACATGGCAGTGCCACAAGTGAGTGGTACTATCATTACTATCTTATATCTTTTGGCATGAAAATGTGTATCACTACGATCGAGATTCAATAAACCATTCCTTTAGGTGCAAGACCATTGAACGTATCATTCAAATAAATAGAGTAACCATTATTCTCCTTAAATGAATAACCGTATTGCGATAGACATAATCCAATCATGTCTATGCTCAACGCAAACACCAAATGACAATTATTCAGGTTTAATACTAATCTTGATGGTAGAGGGAGAGTGTGATGTTTGATCACATCAAACTTGGAAACACTTCCAACACATATCGTCAGCTCACCTTTAGCTAGTCTCCGTTTTTTCCGTAGCCTTTTATTTCGAGTTACTAACACTTAGCAACCGAACCGGTATCTAATACACTGGTGCTACTAGGAGTACTAGTAAAGTACACATTAACATAATGTATATCCAATATACTTCTATCGACCTTGCCAGCCTTCTCATCTACCAAGTATCTAGGGTAATTCCGCTCTAGTGACCATTCCCCTTATCACAGAAGCACTTAGTCTCGGGTTTGGGTTCAACCTTGGGTTTCTTCACTGGAGCAACAGCTGATTTGCCGTTTCATGAAGTATCCCTTCTTGCCCTTGCCCTTCTTGAAACTAGTGGTTTCACCAACCATCAACAATTGATGCTCCTTCTTGATTTCTACTTTCGCGGTGTCAAACATCGTGAATACCTCAAGGATCATCATATCTATCCCTGATATGTTATAGTTCATCATGAAGCTCTAGCAGCTTGGTGGCAATGACTTTGGAGAAACATCACTATCTCATCTGGAAGATCAACTCCCACTCGATTCAAGTGATTGTTGCACTTAGACAATCTGAGCACAAGCTCAACGATTGAGCTTTTCTCCCTTAGTTTGCAGGCTAAGAAAATCGTCGGAGGTCTCATACCTCTTGACGTGGGCACGAGCCTGAAATCCCAATTTCAACCCTCGAAACATCTCATATGTTCCGTGACGTTTCGAAAACATCTTTGGTGCCTCAACTCTAAACCGTTTAACTGAACTATCACGTAGTTATCAAAACGTGTATGTCCGATGTTCACAACATCCACAAACGACGTTTGGGGTTCAACACACTGAGCGGTGCATTAAGGACATAAGCTTTCTATTGTCCGCATAATCGCTACTGTGAACTTTCAACTATATTTTCTCTAGGAACATATCTAAACAGTGGAACTAAAGCGCGAGCTTACGACATAATTTGCAAAGATCTTTTGACTATGTTCAGGATAATTAAGTTCATCTTATGAACTCCCACTCAGATAGACATCCCTCTAGTCATCTAAGTGATTACATGATCCGAGTCAACTAGGCCGTGTCCGATCATCACGTGAGACGGACTAGTCATCATCGGTGAACATCTTCATGTTGATCGTGTCTACTATACGACTCATGCTCGACCTTTCGGTCTCTTGTGTTCCGAGGCCATGTCTGTACATGCTAGGCTCGTCAAGTCAACCTAAGTGTTTCGCGTGTGTAAATCTGGCTTACACCCGTTGTATGTGAACGTAAGAATCTATCACACCCGATCATCACGTGGTGCTTCGAAACGACGAACTTTCGCAACGGTGCACAGTTAGGGGGAACACTTTCTTAAAATTTTAATGAGGGATCATCTTATTTACTACCGTCGTTCTAAGCAAATAAGATGCATAAACATGATAAACATCACATGCAATCAAAAAGTGACATGATATGGCCAATATCATTTTGCTCCTTTTGATCTCCATCTTCGGGGCTCCATGATCATCATCGTCACCGGCATGACACCATGATCTCCATCATCATGATCTCCATCATCGTGTCTCCATGAAGTTGTCTCGCCAACTTATTACTTCTACTACTATGGCTACCGGTTAGCAATAAAGTAAAGTAATTACGTGGCGTTGTTCAATGACACGCAGGTCATACAATAAATAAAGACAACTCCTATGGCTCCTGCCGGTTGTCATACTCATCGACATGCAAGTCGTGATTCCTATTACAAGAACATGATCAATCTCATACATCACATATCATTCATCACATTCTTCTTGGCCATATCACATCACATAGCATACCCTGCAAAAACAAGTTAGACGTCCTCTAATTGTTGTTTGCATGTTTTACGTGGCTGCTATGGGTTTCTAGCAAGAACGTTTCTTACCTACGCAAAACCACAACGTGATATGTCAATTGCTATTTACCCTTCATAAGGACCCTTTTCATCGAATCCGATCCAACTAAAGTGGGAGAGACTGGCACCCGCTAGCCACCTTATGCAATAAGTGCATGTCAGTCGGTGGAACCTGTCTCACGTAAGTGTACGTGTAAGGTCGGTCGGGGCCGCTTCATCCCACGATGCCGCCGAATCAAGATTGGACTAGTAACGGTAAGCATATTGAACAACATCAACGCCCACAACTACTTTGTGTTCTACTCGTGCAAAGAATCTACGCAATAGACCTAGCTCTGATACCACTGTTGGGTAACGTAGCAGAAATTCAAAATTTTCCTACGTGTCACCAAGATCTATCTATGGAGAAACCAGCAACGAGGGGAAGTAGAGTGCATCTACATACCCTTGTAGATCGCTAAGCGGAAGCGTTCAAGAGAACGGGGTTGAAGGAGTCGTACTCGTCGTGATCCAAATCACCGGAGATCCTAGTGCCGAACGGACGGCACCTCCGTGTTCAACACACGTACAGCCCGGTGACATCTCCCATGCCTTGATCCAGCAAGGAGAGAGGGAGAGGTTGAGGAAGACTCCATCCAGCAGTAGCACAACGGCGTGGTGGTGGTGGAGGAGCGTGGCAATCCTGTAGGGCTTTGCCAAGCACCACGAGAGAGGAGAAGGGAGAGAGGTAGGGCTGCGCCAGGGAGAGGTCAAAACTCATGTGTTGGCAGCCCTCAAGACCTCAACTATATATAGGGGAGAGGGAAGGGGGTGCGCCCCCTCTAGGGTTTCCACCCCAAGGGGTGCGGCAGCCCCAATCCCATCTAAGGGTGGCGGCCAAGGGAGGGAAGAGGGGAAACTTGCCCCCCAAGTTAGGTGGAACCGTGGAAGCACCCCCTCCCCAAACCCTAGGCGCCTTGGGCCCTTGTGGGGGGGGGGGGGGGGGCGCACCAGCCCACCTGGGGCTGGTCCCCTCCCACACTTGGCCCATGCAGCCCTCCGGGGTTGGTGGCCCCACTTGGTGGACCCCGGGACCCTCCCGGTGGTCCCAGTACGTTACCGATAAAACCCGAAACTTTTCCGGTGACCAAAACAGGACTTCCCATATATAAATCTTTACCTCCGGACCATTCCGGAACTCCTCGTGACGTCCGGGATCTCATCCGGGACTCCAAACAACATTCGGTAACCACATACAAACTTCCTTTATAACCCTAGCGTCATCGAACCTTAAGTGTGCAGACCCTACGGGTTCGGGAGACATGTAGACATGACCGAGACGTTCTCCGGTCAATAACCAACAGCGGGATCTGGATACCCATGTTGGCTCCCACATGTTCCACGATGATCTCATCGGATGAACCACGATGTCAAGGACTCAATCGACCCCGTATACAATTCCCTTTGTCTAACGCTATTGTACTTGCCCGAGATTCGATCGTCGGTATTCCGATACCTTGTTCAATCTCGTTACCGGCAAGTCTCTTTACTCGTTCCGTAACACATCATCCCGTGATCAACCCCTTGGTCACATTGTGCACATTATGATGATGTCCTACCGAGTGGGCCCAGAGATACCTCTCCGTTTACACGGAGTGACAAATCCCAGTCTCGATTCGTGCCAACCCAACAGACACTTTCGGAGATACTGTAGTGCACCTTTATAGCCACCCAGTTACGTTGTGACGTTTGGTACACCCAAAGCATTCCTACGGCATCCGGGAGTTGCACAATCTCATGGTCTAAGGAAATGATACTTGACATTAGAAAAGCTTTAGCATACGAACTACGATCTTTGTGCTAGGCTTAGGATTGGGTCTTGTCCATCACATCATTCTGCTAATGATGTGATCCCGTCATCAACAACATCTAATGTCTATGGTCAGGAAACCGTAACCATCTATTGATCAACGAGCTAGTCAACTAGAGGCTTACTAGGGACATGGTGTTGTCTATGTACCCACACATGTATCTGAGTTTCCTATCAATACAATTATAGCATGGATAATAAACGATTATCATGAACTAGGAAATATAATAATAACTAATTTATTATTGCCTCTAGGGCATATTTCCAACAAAGTTTACATGGTATACGGAGCCATCCTCTTCCCAATCTAGCTTCCAGAAAACTTCTCTCCATCGCCATGTCTTCCACCTCGACCACGGTCGTCCTCAACCTCGGTCCTCCTCCATCCGAGAAGTTATCAAAGGGGAATTACCTCTTGTGGAAAGCTTAGGTAATGCCCGACATGCGAGGAGCGCAGGTCACGGGGCTTCTAGATGGAACCGACGCGGCGCCCCCAACCACGGTGGAGCAGCAGCAGTCGGACAAGACCACGGTTACAGTACCAAATCGTCTGTACGTGCCGTGGCTGTCGAAGGATCAGCAGGTCCTAAGTTACCTGCTGAATTGACTCTCCAAGGAGATCCTTGCTCAAGTTCTTGGTAAGGAAAACACCTTCGATCTATGGACTGCAATCACCACAATTTTTGCATCGCAGTCCCAATCCAGAATCACGAACCTGCGGATCGCCATCACTACCACGAAGAAGGGCGGCATGTCCAGCAGTGCCTACATCGCCAAGATGAAGAACCTTGGGGACGAACTTGCAGCAGCAGGTCGCCCGGTTTCTGATCCCGAGATGGTAGATTATGTACTTGTAGGTCTAGACCGAGATTATGATCCGGTCATGGCGGCCATTGGCGCTATCAAATCTGTCATCACCGTGGATGACCTCTTCACTCAGATTTCTGCCTTTGACCAGCGGGTGGAGATGCTTGGCGATGGCACAGATGGGGGTTTCAACTCCTCAGCTAATGCGGTGTACAGGGGGCGCGGTCAGTTCAAGAATCGAGGCCGTGGGCGTGGCCACAGAGGGCGTGGCCGTGGAAGGCGTCCCCCTTCTTCCCCTATCGGCAATGGTGGCAGAAGCTACAGAGGCCGCCCACAACAACAGCAGCAGCAGCGCCAACAACCCCCTCGGGACTATCCCGAGTGTCAGATTTGTTACAAATTCCATGCAGGAGGTGCCCGTGCATGTTGGGATCGCTATGAGGAAGATGACTATGAGGAAAAAGAGGCTAATGCTGTCACCAACGGCTATGGCATCAACACCAACTGGTACGCGGACACCGGAGCTACAAATCACATCACCGGTGAGCTGGACAAGTTGACAATCAGAGACAAGTACCATGGACCGGATCAAATTCACACCGCAAGCAGTTCTGGTATGGAAATCACTCATATTGGTCATTCAATTGTTAAAACCCCCATGAAAAATTTGCATCTAAATCAAATTCTACATGTGCCTGAAACTTCAAAAAATCTTGTCTCAATTCATAGGTTTACTCGTGATAACCGTGTTCTCATTGAATTTTATCCTTACTTCTTTTTGGTTAAGGACTTGGACACGAGGAGAATAATTCTTAGGGGCAAGTGCGTGGGAGGTCTTTACCCACTCATATCATCGTCATCATCGCCGAATAAACAAGCTTTTGTCATCATCAAGGCATCTTCTTCAAAGTGGTATAGTAGATTAGGTCACCCTTCATCAGTTATTGTTAAACTTATTCTTAGTAGAAATAAGCTTCCTTATACTCGTGAGTCTAGCATTGAGTCAGTTTGTGATCCATGTCAGCAAGCAAAAAGTAATCAGTTACCATATCCTATTTCTACCAGTATATCTACTGCACCCTTACAACTTGTATTCTCAGATGTTTGGGGACCAGCTCCTGTTTCAGTTGGTAGACATTCGTATTATGTAAGCTTCATTGATGATTATAGTAAATTCACTTGGATCTATCTCCTTAAAAACGATCTGAAGTGTTTTAAGTTTTCAAGAATTTTCAAAATCTTGTTGAACGAAAACTAAACACTAAGATCATCGCCATGCAAACTGACTGTGGTGGTGAATACAAGAAACTCAATTCTTTCTTTCAACAACTTGGTATCTCACACCATGTTTCGTGTCCCCATGCTCATCAACAGAATGGTTCCACAGAAGAAAACATCGCCATGTTGTTGAGGTAGGGCTAGCCCTACTAGCAAATGCATCCATGCCACTAAAATTTTGGGATGAAGCCTTCTTGACTGCCACATACCTCATAAACTTGCTTCCTAGCAGAGTCATCAAGTTTGAAACTCCTACCACACGAGTTTTTGGCATTACTCCTGATTACAAATCACTTCGTGTATTTGGTTGTGCATGCTGGCCCAACCTTAGACCATACAATGCACACGAACTTGCTTTTCATTCAAAACAATGTGCCTTTCTTGGATATAGTCCAATTCACAAAGGGGTAAAATGTCTAGATATCTCCACTGGTAGGGTCTACATATTTCGCGATGTCGTATTTGACGAGTCTATTTTCCCCTTTGCATCGCTTCATCCTAATGCCGGAGCTCTCCTTAAAAAGGAAATCCTTCTTCTTCCGGTTCATCTTCGAGATTTCGATCATGGGGGCGACAATTGTGCTGACCAAAATGATGATTCTACTAGTACTTGTACTTTGCCTATACCTGTGCAGGCTCATGGAGGAAACACAGAAGAAAACGATGCAGAAAACGGTGAAGAAAATGATCAAAATTTCGCTGAAAATGATGTTATATTTCATGAAGCAGAAGGAGACGAGATGGGCGTTGGACACGAGGAGGATCTGCAGCCGCCAGGAACTCCTGTGCGCCAGGCCTCGGATCACGCGTTGCAGAGATCCGCTTTGGATCGTGCGCGTTGGACAAATCGGCTGGGCCAGCCGCTGCGCGACACGTCGGCGGACAGGACAAAACCCGCGTGGCCCACGTGCGGCCCCTCAACAGCGACACCAACCAGCTCAGCGACAGGGTTTGGCGCGGGATCCTCGAGTCCCACACGTGCGTAGGTGGCAGCGCCCAGTTCAGGATCTTCTGTGCTCCGGAATTTGAGGGCTAGTACTACTTCGGCCACACAGCAGACTACTCCATCTGGATCAG
Source organism: Triticum timopheevii (assembly GCA_963921465.1). NCBI lineage: Eukaryota > Viridiplantae > Streptophyta > Magnoliopsida > Poales > Poaceae > Triticum > Triticum timopheevii. The sequence continues at coordinate 455,343,618 of OY997262.1, read as the reverse complement.
GATCTGTTGTGCCAAACGAATCTGATCTCTCTCCGGGATTGTCTGTGGTATCATCTCCTGTACAACAGCCTACGCAACCAATCAGACCTCAACCGGATGTGGTCTCGCGTGTCGCGACTCGACTGCAGAAAGGTATAAGGAATCCAAAAATTCGTACTGATGGTACTATACCGTATGGCATATTGTGTATTACAGGAGAACCAACCAAACTAGATGATGCTCTTGGAGATTCAAGATGGAAAAAGGCAATGGATGAAGAGTATGATGCACTTATGGGAAACAAAACATGGCATCTTGTACCGAACCAACGAGGTAAAAATATTATTGACTGTAAGTGGGTCTATAGAATCAAAAAAAGAGCAGATGGTTCTATTGACAGATACAAAGCACGTCTAGTTGCAAAAGGTTTTAAACAACGTTATGGTTTAGATTATGAGGATACTTTCAGTCCCGTTGTTAAAGCTGCGACTATCAGACTTGTGCTAGCTATTGCTGTGTCCAAGGGATGGAGCTTGAGGCAGCTAGATGTTTAGAATGCGTTTTTGCATGGTGTTCTGAAAGAGGAGGTTTACATGAGACAACCACCTGGGTATGAGAATAAGAAAACACCTCATTATGTGTGCAAGCTTGACAAAGCTCTTTATGGTCTGAAGCAAGCGCCAAGAGCATGGTATTCAAGGTTGAGCTCTCAGTTGAGGCATCTTGGTTTTGTTGCATCCAAGGCTGATACATCACTTTTCATTTATAATAAGGCAACCACGACTATATTTGTATTAATATATGTTGATGATATCATAGTTGCAAGTTCTTCACAAAATGCCACTAATGCTCTTCTTCGTGATCTAAGCTCAGAATTTGCTCTTAATGACCTTGGTGATCTGCACTTCTTCCTAGGTATTGAAGTTAAGAAGATTCAAGATGGCATAGTACTGAATCAAGAAAAATATGCTACTGAACTCCTAACTCGTATGGGGATGAAGGACTGTAAGCCTTCACCTACACCATTATCTTCTTCAGAGAAACTTTCAGCATTTGAAGGAGAACCTCTTAAGGAAGAAGAGAGCACGAGATACAGAAGTGTTGTAGGAGCTTTGCAATACTTGACGTGGACAAGGCCAGATATATCCTATGCTGTTAACAAGGTTTGTCAGTATTTGCATGCACCTACCACTACACACTGGACAACTGTTAAAAGGATTGTAAGATACATAAAGCATAGTACAAGTTTGGGTCTCCAGTTTAGACGTTCTAATTCCACTCTTGTTAGTGCTTTTTTCGATGCTGACTGGGTAGGATGTAGTGATGACAGGAGGTCAATTGGAGGATTTGCAGTATTCTTTGGGTCTAATCTCATTTCTTGGAGTGCCAGAAAACAGGCTACAGTCTCAAGATCAAGTACAGAAGCTGAGTACAAATCTTTAGCAAATGATATTGCTGAAATTATTTGGTTGGAGTCATTACTTCATGAGTTAGGAATCAAGCAACATCGTACATCCTGTATTTGGTGTGACAACTTGGGAGCAACCTACCTTTTTGCTAATCCAGTTTTTCATGGTAGAACCAAACACATTGAAATTGATTTTCACTTTGTGCGAGAAAGAGTTGCGGAGAAGAAGTTGGATATACGATTTATTCCTTCCAAGGATCAAGTGGCAGATGGCTTCACTAAAGCTTTGCCTGTCAGCCCGTTTGAAGAATTCAAGAGAAATTTGAATGTAGGATAGTTGAGATTAAGGGAGGGTGTTAGATGATATTGTTTAAACCTGATGTAATCCCAACTATCTCTTATCTCTATTCCCTCTCGTAGCTACCTCGTTCTCTTTCTCCTGTAACGCTGTATCCTAGCGATCGGCCTTGCCTTGTACGCCACGAACAGAGGCTTTTCTGTCGCACATAAATAAACACCACGCGGCTCCTTACGAGGAGTAGGAACGCTTCCAAAGTTTACAGAACCAGATCGGAGGATGTCGTTTGTTCTCTCTCTCCGTTGGGCTGCTGCTTCGTGAGGAGGGGGAAAGGTGTTGCGTTAACTTGAGCTACACCGACGCAGAGCATCAACCATGAACAAAAGGTGTGGTTGCGAAGTGCGAAGCAGCAAGAGTGATTAGAGCATCTATAACCGGGCCCCAAACCGACCTCAAACGCTCGGGTACTGACCGGTCATTAAAATGTGATCCAGACGGATGTCTCAAACGGGCCTCAAACACCTGGACTGACCGACACCCCTCATGTCCAGTTCAAATGAGGCGCCCGGGCCACCTTCTAAGCTACAGTACATATAGTGACAGAAAGTAGGTACAGTGACAGAAAGTCGCTACAATGACAAAAAGTAGCTACAATACGAACATTAGCGAAGCTAGTACCAAGACACGCCCCAGGCCACTTTCTAAGCTACAGTAGCTACGATGACAAAAAGTAGCTACAATATGAACATTTGACAAAGGAATTAATAGACAAGCATCATGCCGACAGAGATAAGGTGACATGCACGTTTGCATGTCACCGTGTGCCTTGCGGCTGGAATTCAAATTTAAATATTGCGAAAAAATCTGAAAAAATTCATGCATGTTCACAACACATATTAAGATAATCCCTAAAAAATTTAGATCAAAATTCGAAACATACATCGAGAAACAAAAAAGAGAAACTCAGATGTGAATAGTCTACAGAGAACCATTCGCGAACTATTCATGACAGATTTCTCTTTTTTGTTTCTTGATGTATGTTTTGAATTTTGATTTGAATTTTTTAGGGGTTATCTTAATATGTGCTGTGAACATGCATGATTTTTCTTAGATTTTTTCGCAATGTTTAAATTTGAATTCCAGCCGCAAGGCACACGGTGACATGCAAACATGCATGTCACCTGATCTCATGTTGCCTGGGCCTGTCTCCGCCACTGTATGTATGCATAGCTATATACACAAATACACCGCGGAAAAGTTGCCCGCGCCACACATCCCCGCTCGAACATATTAGAACTCATATCCACCACTGACAATACAGCAGAACCCCGTGTCGCGGAAGGATCTGAAGCTTCTTCATTTGGCATTGCTATCACCCTCGTCGATGCCAAGATGTCGAGAGCAAAAACCTAAGCTGCCAAAGCCCTGAACCCAGGGCCGGCCCTGGGCCAGGGCACCAGGGGCGACGGCCCGGGGCCCAGCCAAACTAGGGGCCCCGACTTGTAGGGTACAGTGTATATATTTATGTAAGCCCTGATGAATTGGTGCAAATAAAAAAGTAAGAGGCTGTAGGCAGGGAGGCCCATCTCCAACAGAAGCCCAACTGCCAAGAGACCCGAAGTCACGCCGGTTCGTTTTCTCGCCTGTTCGTTTTCTCGCCAAAAGGGGCACAGAGGCGAGCGACTCTCCACCTCAGTCTGAACGCCGGTTTGGTTTCTCGCCTGTTCGCCTTCACAGATCGGCTGATTGGGCAACTGCGAGTCTTCGACAGCGGCTGCCACCAGATGCATTCGAAATGAATAGCAGGAGACAAGGGTAAATCTCAAGATTACTTTCTCTTATCCCTCAATCTTATATGATAATGATCTGATAAGATGTTGCACTAATTTTGCAAAGACTTTTTCTCATGACAACTCAGCAGATGTTGACTTGGATGATTTTCTTTCTGAACTGAAAGTGTTGCAAATGACATTGCCAAATACACTCATGCCAGCTGATCAGATATTTGAGTTTGTTACAGCTGCAGATTGCTATTCAAACATGTCAATTGCTTACTGAATTCTCTTAACTGTGCCCGTCACGGTAGCATCAACCGAACGAAGCTTTTCAAAATTGAAGTTGTTGAAAAATTACTTGAGTTCAACTATGTCGCAAGAAAGATTGAATGGATTGGCAATATGTTGTATTGAGAAGGATGTGTTGGATAACACTGATCTTGATGCTGTCATTAATGATTTTGCATCAAAAAATGCATGAAGGAACCGTTTCTCATGATTATTGGAGGCTTGGAGGTTCGTTAGCATATGATTTATTTTTTGTTATGCTCTGTAACTTCTATGATATTTGATTTAGACCTAAAGTATGACGTTGCTATTTATGACCCGGAGTATTATTTACCAAGGAAAATTACCACTGTTTATTATAGCTTTGCAAGATTTTTTTTTCTATCAATTTATGGGATCATTTTTTTCCTCCAATGTCGCCACTAGGCCCATTCATTTGAGTTCACCCTGGGGCCTCCGAAACTAGAGGATCGGAGTTGCCTGAACCTATAACCTCCGAAACGCTGGAGGTGACGGAGACGCAGATTTTCGGCAGGGATGTGGTGTGGCAGCTGGGGTGGTGGAGCGACGAAGAAGGCAAGAGAGAAAGAAGAAAGGAGGAAAAATGGGGAGGATGAAGGCGCGGGGCCTGGGAAAGGTTTTGGGTGTCGTAGTCCTACGTGTCTGGTGTCCGCCGTCAAAGCTTCCCACGTTTTCTCCGGTTTGCGGGAGAAAGTACGTCCGGACCGTGCGAACCGATACAGGCCTGCTTTGAATGGATTTCGTGGTCCGGACGGACACTTGATACTTGCGGTTTGCGAGTCCGCTTTAGAAATGCCCTAAGTTGACAACTCTAGGGAAAGAATAGTGGATAAACACTATTTGTTAGATACTCTCTTAGTCTCAAAATATAAGATCATTTTTTACACTATTTTGACATATTTTAGGACAGAGGGAGTATTTTCTAGCTCCTCACAACTCTCCAAGTTAACAACTCTAGAGAAAAACAGTGGCTATACACTGTTTGTTAGAGCATCTCCAACAGCCGCGCTAAACTAGCGCCGCACCGTAAATTAGTCTGTTTTAGCGCGCGCGCAACGTGGCGGGTCGCTCCAGCAGCGCGCAAAAACGGCGCGCGCGCTATAACCAGTTGGGTGCGCGGTCGAAAACCCTGTCCCGCGCGGTGTATTTCGGGCGCCCGCTACAGCGCGCGGCACACTCGAGCGCTCGCGCCGCACTCTCTCCTCTCCTCCTCCTACGCCCCGCGCGCGCCGGCGGCGGTGCCCTGCCACCCACTGATGGACGCACACACCGGCACCCGGCTCACCCCATTGTACAGCCGCGACCCTCCCGCCGTCGCCGCCGCCGCCGTCGGAAACCCTAGCTCAGGAAGCGTTGGCGTCGCCACCGCCGGAGCTCCGCCGAGCGTCGGCCTCGCGCGCAGCCTCTTCTTGCCACCGCGGATGACCACGGCGCCGGGTGGCATCGCGCCGGCGCCGTCCCGTGCCGCCGCCGCACCGTCGAAGGTCCACAATGCGTCGCGGCCGAAGAAGGGCAAAACATCCGCGAAGAAAAACAAGGCGGCGGACGGCTCCGGCAGCACGAAGGCGAGGGGAAAGAAGCTTGCAGGGCGTTCGACGGCCGCGGCGGCTACCGAAGTGCCGACGAGCTCACTCGTTGAGCCGGCCGCCGACGCGCACCACGTGTTCAACGAAATGCTCCCAAGGTGAAAAAATTTCCAACTTTTCTTTTCTTCTTATTTTTTCAATGCATCATCATATATAGATAGCTTATTTGCATTGTTCAAAAAACTTTGTAGTCTCAATGATGATGCATACATGTCCACTATGGGTGTTGGGTCCAACAATTCGCATTGGTCTCAAACCAATGACATCCATTTCGAAGACCATGAGTTTGAGGTGGACGAGGAGGGTGAGGGCATTGTCGAGGCGCCGAAAGGAAGAGTGGGCAATTACACCACCAACGATGACAAGTTACTATGCTATACTTATTTGCAAGTGTCGATGGATCCATCCATTGGAGGTGATCAAAGTAGAGACGCGTATTGGGGGCGAATGAAAGAACACTTTGATGCTCACAACGTTAGTGGAATTGACCGCTCCGAGAGATCACTTCGGTCCCGATGGTCGACAATCAACTCGGATTGTCAAAAGTGGGCGGCCGCACAAAAGGCAGTTGACAAGATTAACCCAAGTGGCACAAATGAGGATGATCGAGTAAGTGGCATCTCATATATGTTCATCGTACTTGTTTTTGGTGACCGAAGTGCTAACTTGTTTTGTTTTTCTTGTAGTACAACATTGCACAAAACTTGTTCAAAGAAGAGACAAGGACAACCAAGAAGGGAAAGATCAAGAAAGGCAGGATCTTTACCTTGCCTCATTGCTATGAAGTGTTAAAGGATGATGAGAAATGGAAGAAGCGTGATGGTTTGGATGATTTGCATTTGAGCAACAAACGCAAGCGAGCAATTGAGTTGAATGATGATGATGAGAAGGATGATGCATCAAGTGATGACGGCAAGAGAAGCCCCACACCCAACTCGGTTTCATACTCGAAGCCAAAACGACCGGATGGGTGCAAGAAAGACAAAACCGAAAAGAAGAATAGGAAAGAAGATGATGAGCTCAAAAATGCTATGGAAGCAATTGTCAATGCAAGAAGAGAAGCCAACAAGGCGAGGAAAATGGCAAGGAACCAAGATGCCGCGGCCGAGGAGAGAAGGGTGGCGGCCGAGGAGAGGAAGGTGGCTTTGGAGGAGAGGAAGGTGAGCAATGAGGAGCGAACTAGATTGTTGGAATGGGAGAAACACTTGTTCTTCTTGGACACATCCAACCTCAATGAAGCGCAAAAGGAATATGTCAATCTTGCCCGTGAAGAAGTGTTGATCCAAAAAAGAGCCATGATCCGCATGAGTGGCGGTGGCCTCAGCGGCATGGGTGGCGGTGGCCTCGGCGGCATGGATGGCGGTGGCCTTGGCGCCATGGGTGGCGGTGGCCTTGGCGCCATGGGAGGCATGGGTGCACCTCCGGCCGCCATGGGAGGCATGGGTGCATCTCCGGCCGCCATGGGAGGCATGGGTGGCTTTGAAGCACCCTCCGACGCTATGGCCGCCATGGGAGGCATGAGTTTCGCTTCTCTCATGGGAGGCATGGATGCACCACCGGCTGCCATGGGTGGAATGTCTTTCGATGTGCCTTCTCACACACATTCCCATGAAGATGCCGTTGAAGATCTTGCCAACACCGTCGGAGCTTCACGTGATGCGGTGCGTGATGAGGAGAGGAAGGAAGATTCATCTTCGGAGGCGGAAGAATCGTCTTCGGAAGATGATGACGAAGACGGGGAAGATGATTGATGTGTCTTTCATTTATGTCTTGAACTTAGTTTGCATTTGAACTTGGTTGGATGAACTTGTGAGCATGATTTTGAACTTGTGGGCATGAACTTTTATTCATCAACTTGTTTGTGTCAAATTTCACATGTTCATTGCATTTTGATGAATGTTTTAAACTTATTTTGTGTCCAAAATATCATATATGTTTAAATGTCCGGCGAGTCACGCGCGCTCTATTTTTGCGCGTTGCTGGAACGGCGCGCGCGCGGCATTATAGCGCGGCTGCTGGAGCCAGCGCTGGCGGCCGCGCTAAACATGCCTAAGCGCGCGCGGCAAACAGGTTTTTTGCGCGCGGCGCTTAGCGCGGCTGTTGGAGATGCTCTTAGATATTTTCCATCTCTTCCCAACTCTAAGTTAAACAGCTCTAGCTTAGGACGGCACATGTATGCAGATTGCAGAGACGTATAGTAGTCATACTCCCCTACCAATACCATGGCGGCTTTCAACGAACAAGACGAGCTCGCGATGAGCGTCGACGAGCTGCTCCAAGCCCAGGTCGAGCTCTACCACCACTCCTTCGCGTACGTCAAGTCCTTGGCGCTCAAGGCCACCACGGACCTACGCATTCCGGACGCCATACACCGGCTCGGTGGCGCTGCCACCTTGTCCGACCTCGCCGCGGAGACCGGGATCCACCCGACGAAGCTCTCCTGCCTCCGGCGCCTCATGCGGGTGCTGACCACCTCGGGCGTCTTCTCCGTTGCTGGCGACCCTGCCGCCGCCGTGTACAGGCTCACCCGCGTCTCTCGACTCCTTGTCGGAGCCGGCGGGCTCACCCACCTGTCCCCCGTGGCGACCGCGTTCGTGAGCCCGTGCCCCGTGACCACGCTCTTCAGCGTGCGTGAGTGGTTCACCGACGAGCGGGCGGCGGCCATGTCGCTCTACGAGGTGGCGCACGGCCACAAGCCGTGGGAGGCCACGGCCGCGACCGGCGGCGCTCTGTTCAACGCGGCCATGGCCGCCGACAGCCGCTTCACTATGGAGAGCCTCCTGAGGGAGGAGTGCGGCGGCGCCGTGTTCGGAGCCGTGAGGGGCTCACTCGTCGACGTCGGCGGCGGCCACGGTGCCGTCGCCGCGGCCATCGCGAGGGCGTTCCCGCACGTCAAGTGCACCGTGCTGGACCTTCCCCACGTCGTTGCAGGGGCTCCGACCGACGAAACTTTGATCTTCGTCGCAGGCGACATGTTTGACTACATCCCACCAGCGGACGTCGTTCTTCTCAAGGTACGTGCAACAACTAACAGCAAATCATATCGAAATTCGGCCATACTTTGTCAGCGGAGCCCCACATAGGTGGCTTCAAACAAATGAACTTTTATTCGAGAGTACAAAATACTTACGGGATGTTGGTTTCAGTGGATTTTGCATGATTGGCAGGATGAAAACTGCGTGAAGATACTACGACGGTGCAAGGAAGCCATCCCAGCGAAGGAGGCCGGGGGAAAGGTGATTATCATTGACATGGTGCTTGGAGCTGTGGGGTCGAACGGAGCCGCCGTCTTCAAAGAGACCGGCGTTTTGCTCGACGTCGTCATGATGCCGGTGGACGGGATCGAACGAGAGGAGCACGAGTGGAGAAAGATTTTCTTCGAAGCCGGGTTCACCGACTGCAAGATTACTCCAACGGCGGGACTTCGATCAATCATTGAACTGTATCCGTGATACGAATACCCATACCATCCATTACTCCCTCAGATCATCATATAAAGTTGTCTACGGTAGTGTGCCGTTTGATGGTGGCGGCGGCATCTACCCCATGCATGAATATTCTTTCTCAGGCCGAGAGCCTTCCATCTCGAGGTGTTGTTTGTGGCAGCGTTGAAGGGTTCGCGGGTGTAGATTCCTCTTCATAACGTCGTTGCGCCCTCCGGGGCCGCTGTGAGGTCGGGCTCTTGACCTACGACTTTATATTGTGACGACTTCTTCAGGGTGATGGAGTTGATTTTATATCAGAACTATCTCTACTCCTAATAGTACCATGGTTTATTTTCGTTTGGTTATATTTTGTATGGTTTATCTTCGTCTCACATCCCACCACCATATGTCCTCACGTTGATTTTTTTAACCTCACAATAAAAACTTTCCTAACTTTTTCAAAATTTCCTAACTAGACACGTTATAAACGGGCAGGAATCGATAGCACGTTACCAAAAAAGACTTTCCTACATTTCCTAACTAGCCACGTTACAAACCGGCAGGAACCAATAGCATGTTACCAAACAATAAAATCTAGTTTTCTGGTAATTAATTCCAAATCTCAACTTTCCTAACGCAACGATCCGTACTTTCCTAACAATTAAATAGAGTATGCGGTGACAATTTGTCTCGTTTGTTCCTATCCATCCCAAAAAATGGCCATTCAACCTACCGTGTTTCTGTACAAAAGATATCCTAGATAAATAGGACGTGATCATGGTCTGATTTGATTGCACATGACGCGACGCACTTCGTAAAAGGAGTGTCGCACACATTCCCCGCCAGACTTCACGGCGCCTCCCATCCTCCATGTCTACTGCCAGACCATGTAATACCTTCTCCCATTCTCCAGCGGTTCCGCATCCCTGCAACACCAACAGGATCGCAGCCTCCCGGCCGCTGATCCTCTGTCATAGTCTTCGGCCCCTCCCCGGACCCCGCCAGCGCGACACCCGCTGCCCCGCTCGCACATGTCGGCGTTGGTCACCGTCTATCTCGCTTATCCCGCGGCGGAGCTCGCCCCATCGTTGTCGGTGCCATGGCCATCTTGCACATGGAGCCACCTCCGCCGCCATCCGCCAGCGACGACGACGAGCACGACCCCGAGTACTGAGAGGCTATGCGAGGGCGATGAGGCCTAAGAGTCCAAGTTTGTCCCTTGGCTGCCACCCTTCCTCTCGCACGCGACCACTGCACCATCGCGCTCGCACGAGCACGACACCCCCGCTACCATCCCTCGAACGACGCCCTATCCTCGCCTCCGGCTGCCTCCTGAAACCCTCCACCATGCCGCCTCACCTCGCCGACTCACTTGCACAAGGCAACCGCCGACGCCGGATCCCGTCTCCATGGTCAGTGTCGTCGGTCGCCTCCCACTACCCGGCCACTTCCATCTTCTCAAAGAAGCTGCCAGTCCTCCATCTTCTCAAAGAAGCCAGTCCTCCACTGAGTGCGAATTTTCAGCGGACGAGCACCAGGCAGGCCGCTATCCTGGGCATCCTTTTGGGCCTGGGGATCTGGATTTTGTCAGTGGATGGCAGGCCTATGCAGGGGAATACGACCGGCGATACGCCTAGGATATGTGTAGGCGTATTGTGTGCGGCCCATCCCAGAGGCATCTGTGCCCGCGCGTCGTTCGCATGGACCGAAATCAGGGCCCATGACCACTCGTTCGAAACAGCACAGGCCAGAGAATCTTGTCACGATGGGGCTGCGTGGAATACACGAGAGCCACGCAGCTGGCCGTCTCCTCCCTCCCAATCTGCATCACTTTGGCGAACAACGGCGACTGTGCTGCTCCGGCAAGATGTCAATGGCGTTGAGATCAACGGGTATGTTTTCTTCCACCTCCGGCCAACCCTACTTGGTACGAAGTTCCCTTTTATCGCCATAGATTTTGGGGATTTCTCGGTTCCCTCTTCCCAATGGAGTCTCAGGATTCGATGAGCGTCCCAAACGCCGTGTTTGGCGCCGCCGGCTGTGCGCGTGCGACCGAAGCTTCGGTCGGAGCACTCGTCCTCTTCCACTCCGGCGGCCAGATCACCTCGAGCTTGCGCAACAACGGATCTGCAGAGGAAGCGGTCCTCGTCCATGGATCTTGCCGGGGAAATCATTTTCTCCATTGTTTCCGTTGTCAGGTTGGAACACATCCTGTACTTGTGCTTTTTGTTTTGTTCATCTATGGCGAGATGTGCTCAATTTGTGTTGAGTGCCATGGGTTCGTCTTCTTATTGACCGTCCGTCATGGCTTCGTTTAGATCCGCGTCCCATTCTATCAATTTGAATTTGTTTGCGTCACCACCCCCTTTTCTGCAGGATCCGTGTTGGGATGGCAAAGCTCATTCCTGATGTCCTCCCCGTGGAGTCGTGAGATTCCATCAATATCGTCGATTGTCAGTTGGGCCGCGGCTGCGAGGGCACACAGCTGTGCGGGGACGCCGGCTTTGACGTTTGCTCAGAAGCCACTAGTGGCGAGACCATAAGGTAATTATGAATCTAAAACTCTCCCATGTACCGTATGGTGCAGTTTGCTTTCCCAGATAATGCTATACGCCCATGTTTCTGAGACAAACGTTTCTTGGCCAAAACCAACAATTGTGGTTCTTTTTTGGTGGATTGATTCTTGCTTTACCATGCGATTCAGTTTTTGGCATGTCTGAAGAAAAAAAAATGCAGAATTCATAGCCTTGCCGTGTCTTGGTTAAAATCAGTATGCAATTTAGTCAGATTGATTGCCCTCATCATGTGCTGTGTTGTTTTACGAGATGCATCACATTCTAGATTTTGTTTTATTTTGTACGTGATGTATGTTGAAATGGTCATGGCGCACTGATTTTAGGTTGGTCAGGAATATCTGAAGTGGATCTCAAGCTAGTTGTGATTAGGCATGATGCACTGCGGTTGTGTTCGAAACACTTTCTTATGAATTGCTTTGGTCTAGTTGAATGCCGTGGTGAAAAACCAGACGGCTTTAGATCCAGCGATGTACTTGTCGGCGACGGACTTGGATTCACTGGTCATGTGCAGTATATCTAGAGAAGTTTGATCTATTGTTCCGTCCACCCTCTCATTGTTGAATTAATCATGGGTAGTTGGTTGTGAATTTGGAACTAAAAAATGTTAGATTTATCTTAAACAGAAAAGGCAGTGTTTAGGATGCGCCGCTAGCCTGGAAATTCAATGAAGTTTCTTTTTGTTCTGCACATTTTCAGAATACAAATATGAAGCTTTCTTTTAGTTGTAGTCTGCTCACTTGTAGTTATGTTTTTATGATTAGCCATATTTTTTTTTTCATTTTATCAGTAGGCGATGATGAATGGAACGCCCATGAACATACACTAGTAGGTGGAGGCGCGGCCGTTGTGAAGGATGTGTGTGTTGGCAACTAGTCCTGGTCCCACCTTTGATTCGCTTGCTTGTCTGTTTTGTTCAGAATATGATACAGGGTTAGGATTAAACTGCCTTATGAGCAGCATTTGAAGAGGTCGCGCTTTTGCAAGATTTGTAGAATGCTATGAAACAAAAGCACAACATCAACATGTCTTGATAGAGGAGATTTGCCGAAGGTGCCAAGGAAATTGCCGAAATGTTCGGATGTGGTGTTCTCGGACACCGCCGAATTGTGTGTTGTAAGGACACTGGACCATTTGAGCCTAACTTTTTTTAGATGGTTGCTGTTGTTGGTCAAAGAGTTTTCAACTCTCACGAATTCCTTTCTTATTTATGTGCCTTTTCATGTAATCGCGAACTGTGTGATCTGATTTTACATTGGACTTGGACCAGTTTGTTGAGCACTGCTAGTTGGGTGAAACATTGTCATTGTTGTGAGCCGATTGCTATGTTCCAATTGAATGTACCTTATGCGTTCTTTTTTTGTATTCTAGCGCTGCATTTTTTTCATGTACCGAATTGTGATGTTAAATACTGCCCTCCTTTGCTGGAGGGGTGCTCCTGTTGTGTCGTTGGTTTTTTGCTGAGTTGTCATGGTGCCAAGGTTTTGGCTTGGTCGTTTGATTAGGAAAGTGGTTTGTGGATCTGGAGAGAAGTGTGAGTGCCCATGCCTAGCAGTGCACGTTTGCACGTTGTAGCTGCGTGTAGGTGAGTTGACAACAACTGCGGCTAGCATGCTTGGGCAGGCGTTCGCAGGGTAGGTAGTTTGCCATGGACAAGGTCACCGTTGAATTTAATGCCAGGGGATGGGTAGCCATGTGGGGCTGGGAGAGTGTGCATTGCATTCGCTCTCGCTCTCCCTGGAGGAATCCATCAGAGAGGATGCGCAGTAAATTCGCAAACGTGACAAGACGCTGCACCTCGCACAACTGTTCCACCCAACTAGAAGTGTTCACCGTGAGCATGACCGTGCCGCTGTGGCGTGATAAGTCAAAACTAAATGCATGTTTAAGAATTGTCTGCTCTATCAGATGCTTTCATTAGTGAGCTCATGTTCCCAAGCTATGCCGATTTACTAACGTGTCAAACAGTTAAAATCGATTCCCACGTAATGGTGTTTAAACACAAAACAGTCTAACCTTGGCGCGTTTTGTTGGTGCAGCCGGAGTGATCGCATTAATATGAAACTGTCTTTTCTTTTTTTGCGGGTGAATATGAAACTGTATTACATTTGCTGGTCAAAATGGACATACGAATTAACATGAAATAGATTAAACTTGCTTAGTGAAATGATAGCTAATGTGAACGAACTTGGGTCTTCGCTGGCCGCCAATGCTCCACGTCCGCACTTGACAAACTGGTTCCGCTAGCCAACGTTGCTCCACGGCATGCATGCACATGGCGTACAGGTCCCCACGAACAAGGACGTACAGTTCTCCAGCGACGTACATGTCAGCTTGGCGTCAGAGGGCTAGGTCCTTTTGCATGTGCGTGGGGCCTGACTGCTTCAATACGGGCCAAAAATAAATCAAATACGCGAGATACACACTGGCAGCACGGATCCATATGGTGCTGTGACGGCCCTGATAGCGGCCTGCCTGCAGCGCGGCCGCTGTTCGCATTTTTCGGTCCTCCACTTCCATTTTATTTATTGAAATTTTCGAACGATTCAAAATGCCGCATATATTTTTTGACATTCCACGTATTGTTTATGAAAAAAATGTAAACAATTTTTGTAATCCAGATTTAGAAAAACCATGAACATTTTTCAAAATGCTGCATATATTTTTCAAAAATTGTTCGCATTTTTTTAAATTTCTGAACAAAATTTCAAATCGGGAGCAATTTCTAAAATCATGAACATATTTTGAATATTCTGACAAATTTGCGAAATGGGAGAACAATTGTGAAAATCCCAAACAAATTAGAAATGCGGACAATATTTTAATATGTGAACAAAAATTAGAAAAAGAGAACTTTTTTGAAATTTGTGATTTTTTGAAAACAGTAACATTTTTTGAAATCCTGGTTATTATTGAAAATTTCTAAAAATGAACAAAAACATTCTGAACAACTTTTGAAAAATGAATTTTTTTTAGATTCCCGAACAATTTTGTAAAAATGCGAACATTTTTTTAATATGAACAAATTTTTTAAAACACGAACTTTTTTAAAAAAATTGAACTTTTTTAAAAGCATGAGGTTTTTTAGGTTTCCAAACAATTTTTGAAACATGAACACTAAAAAAGAAACTAAAAAATTGAAATATAAAAATGAAATGGGAAAATAAAAGAGAAAAGAAAAGGTAAAGAAAATAAAAGAAAGAAAGAAGAAAAATAAATAGGAAAAAACAAAAAAACAAAATAGAAACCAGAAAACCGGTTCAGGGAACCTGCTAGAATGTTCCTAAAATCAGGAAAAACCCGCTGGGAAATTCTAGAAGTTTCCCAAAACCCGGAAACAATTTCCCTGAAAACCTGCTTCGCGCTATAAATGGGCCGGCCCGGTCGATCGCTCGCTCGGACCTGAACCTGTGCGAAGCGTCGACAGTTCAACGCAGTAAGCGGCATATAGGATTTTCCCTACATCCGGGGTGCTCTAACCCCTCCATAAACATCCTGGCGGCCCGTCCGATTACTCACCGGTCACGAAATTTCAACCATTCTATAACTAAACAAGTCTAGATACAACCATTTCTAGGACAAGTATTTCCGGACGGAGGAAGTAATGTGCTGATGAAACATATCATGTGTATACAAATGATACAATAGCTATCTTTGTTACTAGGATTGTGATGCAACACTACAGTACATGCATACAATGGTATTAAGACATCCAATTGTTAATGATGAACTAACTTTGAATTAAGTTTTACCTGATTAATGTTCATATGGGCAGTAGAATGCTAAAAAATAACTCGATATCATTTAATCAGAACAACAATACAGTCCAAGGGCATTACATACTTTTCACTAATTATACCACAGATAAGATGAAAAAACAGGCACTAAAAAGAACTGGCTGGCTTATTATCTGGGGCTTATTTTCACATGAGCTTAACTGGGGCTTATTTTCACATGATAGCTCAAAAGAACTGGCCTCGATGGCGCTCCTCCGAGCCCTCTGGCGAGCCCTCCCACCGCTCCACTCGCCGGCGGCGCCTCTTTCCCGGCGCACCCCAGGTCCTCCTTCGCTCCCTCCCCGTCCTATCCTGTTCCTGGATCCAATCAGGTTCCGACCGTTCTCCGCCGCCGCGGCAACCGCTATCGCGGTCGCACGGGCGCCGGAAATGGGCGCCAGCCTCTTCAGAGGACTCACGGAGTCGAGGTTCCCCAAGTGGCGGCCGGGATTCGTGTCCCGGCACAAGAGGGCCAGCCTGCGACCCAAAGGTGCGGTGATCCCTGCTATTCCGCGTTTCATAGTTGTCACAATTCAAAGATCTGCATGGTTAATTTGGATTATCACCACTTTAATTGTGCGTGCCTGCTGTGCCGATTTGTGCGATTCATTCGAACTGTGCACTGCTCTTGCAGTGTCAGTTGGGTTAATACTGCTGATGCTGCTGCTATTGGTTGGCAGGTCCGCACTACTGGGTGAAGTGCAAGCCGGGGGAGCCTATCCCTTCAAGCCAGCCGAATGAGGGCAGCGTCCAGGGGAGGAAGGAGAAGAAGCGGATCAAGCAGCGCAAGGACTTTATCACGGTGTGCATTTTGTTCAGTTCCCTGCAATGCTTGTTTTGATCGGCAATGCTAGACTTACGTAGACTAGTTACGAACGTTTACGTAAAAACCAAGGTGGAGAATTATGATTGGTGTTTAGGGAAGGGAGGGGCCCACCCCCCTGAAAATCAGGGGGGTGTTTAGATTAGTTTGGAAGGTTACGTAGCCTTGCGTATGGTGTTTGTAGGTGTAGGACTACTGTTTTTTGATTGTGTGATGGGTTTATGCAAGGTTATCAAACTCTATCTGTGTCTCTGGAGTAACAGGCCGATGAAATTTTGAGAACATAGGTAGTTTTAACAGGGGAATGAAATCCTGAGAACAAAAGTAGTTTTTTCATGCTACCGAGTAGTGCTAACTGCTAAATATCATGTTAGAATGGAATTAGCTAATCATAGGAGTGAAATGCATGGTTAGTCCATAAACTGAAATTGAAAGCACACTTTAGGCCACAAACTAAAAATCTGCACAGTATTGGGCTATAAACTAAATTAGAGCACACTTTAGGCCCGAAACCTCTTCGGGGTGATTAAACCTGCACACGTGGCTGCCAGCTCTATTCTGGCTGGACCGTGCCTGAGCCATAGATTTCATAGGGAGCTATTTGCAAAATGGCCACACCTGCAAAATTCCCTCTCGAGATCTCCAATTTTTCTGGTCACAGGGCGGCGCCGCGGCTCCAGAAAGAAAATAAATAAGTTTCTGCACTTAAAGAAAGCAAAGAAACCAAAAAAGTCAGTTTTTGCAATGGTTTCTATACTAATTCAGTTTGTGCACTTGATGACCCACATGTATAGGGGATCTATCGTAGTCCTTTCGATAAGTAAGAGTGTCAAACCCAGCGAGGAGCAAAAGGAAATGACAAGCGGTTTTCATTATGGTTTTCTCTGCAAGCACTGAAATTGTAGGTAACAGATAGTTTTGTGATAAGATAAATTGTAACGGGTAACAAGCAATGAAAGTAAATAAAGTGCAGCAAGGTGGCCCAATCCTTTTTGTAGCAAAGGACAAGCCTGGACAATTTCTTATAATAAGAAAAGAGCTCCCGAGGACACATGGGAGTTATCGTCAAGCTAGTTTTCATCACGCTCATACGATTCGCGTTCGGTACTTTGATAATTTGATATGTGGGTGGACCGGTGCTTGGGTACTGCCCTTACTTGGACAAGCATCCCACTTATGATTAACCCCTATTGCAAGCATCCGCAACTACAAAAGAAGTATTAAGGTAAACCTAACCACAACATTAGACATATGGATCCAAATCAGCCCCTTACGAAGCAACACATAAACTAGGGTTTAAGCTTCTATCACTCTAGCAACCCATCATCTACTTATTACTTCCCAATGCCTTCCTCTAGGCCCAAATAATGGTGAAGTGCCATGTAGTCGACGTTCACATAACACCACTAGAGGAAAGACAACATACATCTCATCAAAATATCGAACAAATACCAAATTCACATGACTACTAATAACAAGACTTCACCCATGTCCTCAGGAACAAACGTAACTACTCACAAAGCATATTCATGTTCATAATTAGAGGAGTAATAATATGCATTAAGGATCTAAACATATGATCTTCCACCAAGTAAACCAATTAGCATCAACTACAAGGAGTAATCAACACTACTAGCAACCCACAGGTACCAATTTGTGGTTTGGATACAAGATTGGATACAAGAGATGAACTAGGGTTTTGAGAGGAGATGGTGCTGGTGAAGATGTTGATGGAGATTGACCCCCTCCCGATGAGAGGATCGTTGGTGATGATGATGGTGATGATTTCCCCCTCCCGGAGGAAAGTTTCCCCGACAGAACAGCTCTGCTAGAGCCCTAGATTGGTTCCGCCAAGGTTCCGCCTCGTGGTGGCGGAGTTTCGTCCCGTAAGCTTGCTTCTGATTTTTTCCAGGGTAAAAGCCTTCATATAGCAGAAGATGGGCATCGGAGGGCCACCAGGGGGCCCAGGAGACAGGGGGCGCGCCCAGTAGGGGTGGGCGTGCCCCCACCCTCCTGGCCTGGGTGTGGGCCCCCTCTGGTAGTTTCTTTGCTCAATAATTCTTATTAATTCCAAAACTGACTTCCGTGGAGTTTCAGGATTTTGGAGCTGTGCATAATAGGTTTCCAATATTTGCTCCTTTTCCAGCTAGAATTCCAGCTGCCGGTATCCCCCCTCTTCATGGTAAACCTTGTAAAATAAGAGAGAATAGCCATAAGTATTGAGATATAATGTGTAATAACAGCCCATAATGCAATAAATATTGTTATAAAAGCATGATGCAAAATGGACGTATCAACTTCTCCAAGCTTAGACCTTGCTTGTCCTCAAGCGGAAGCCGATATCGAAAAATATGTCCACATGTTTAGAGATAGAGGTGTCGATAAAAATAAAATATGGACATGAGGGCATCATGATCATTCTTATAACAGCAACATAAATAGATTTTATCATATGATTTCTTATGCTCAAGTAACAATCAATTCACAATGTCAAGTATGGTTCAGAAACTTCATCGGGAACTAACAAACTATAATCTCAGTCATTGAAGCAATTGCAATTTATCATAACAATAGAAAGAGTCAAGAATAGAGCTTTTCAGCAAGCCCACATACTCAACTATCATGTAGTCTTCTACAATTGCTAACATTCACGCAGTACTTGTGGTTATGGAGTTTCAACCGGACACTAAGAAAGATACGGGCTTATTGTGTTGCCTCCCAACGTATTCACCTTTAGGTGATGTCAACAATAATAGTTCATGCTAACTTACATTCAATTGGATATATATATCAAGATCTTTCAAACACGAGGAGCTTGCCAAACGATAAAATGAAAAAGGGAAAGGTGAGGATCACCTTGACTCAAACATAAAGTAAAAACATAAAGTAAAAGATAGGCCCTTCGCAGAGGGAAGCAGAGGTTGTCATGTGCTTTTAGGGTTGGATGCACAAAATCTTAATGCAAAAGAACGTCATTTTATATTGCCACTTGTATATGGACCTTTATTATGCAGTCCGCCACTTTTATTGCTTCCATAACAAGATCGTATAAAGCTTATTTTATCTGCACTAATAAGTCATACATATTTAGAGAGCAATTTTTATTGCTTGCAACATGACAACTTACTTGAAGGATCTTACTCAATCTATAGGTAGGTATGGTGGAATCTCATGGCAAAAACTGGGTTTAAGGATATTTGGAAGCACAAGTAGTATCTCTACTTGGTGCAAGGAATTTGGCTAGCATGAGGGGGAAAGGCAAGCTCAACATGTTGGGAAGATCAATGACAATATACTTTAACTGAGATGTGAGAAAACATAAACCATTATGTTGTCTTCATTGTCCAACATCAACTCTTTTAGCATGTCATACTTAATGAGTGCTCACAATCATAAAAGATGTCCAAGATAGTATATTTGTATGTGAAAACCTCTCTTTCCTTATTACTTCCTATTAATTGCAACGATGACCAAAACTAAGTTTGTCAATTCTCAACAATTTTTATGCCTCATACTTTCTATGTGTGAAGTCATTACTATCCATAAGATCAATATGAACCCTTTTATTCTTTTTGTTCTTTCTACTTTCTCAAGATCATAGCAAGATAGCAAAGCCCTTGACTCAACACTAATCTTTATTATAGATAGCTCACGGACTCGATTACATAAAGAGATCACAAAGCAAAACTCAAAACTACTTGATACTAAAACTTTAATCTACTAGATCAAGATACTACTAAAAGCATCGAACTAAGTAAAATGGTAAAGATAGGAGTGTGATGGTGATACGATACCGGGGCACCTCCCCCAAGCTTGGCAGTTGCCAAGGGGAGTGGCCATACCCATGTGATTATGTCCTCGGAGGTGGTGAAGTAGGAGTTGTTGATGATGTAGGCTTGTCGTCCATCTTCCGAGGCATAGGCTCACCATCATAGAAGGATGATCGAGTCTCCGGGATCCTTAAATCTGCAGCCAAACTCATCCTCTTGAATCTGAAAGTGCTAGTTATCGACTAGAGGGGGGGGGGGTGAATAGGCGATTTTTATGAAAGTCTTCGAAACGTGGAAGTTTCGAAGACAAACAATAGAAATGACCTAATTGATATGCAGCGGAAGATAAACTACAACAAGCAAACCATAGTCAAGTATGAAATAATGTGAAAGTACAAAGACTAATAGCAGCTTAGTAGTAAGGATCAGGATGGAAGATGGTATGAAGCCAACCAACGATAGTAGTCAAGCAATGAAGTCAAACAGGTACGACAAATAGGCAATGACTTCACGAAGACAAACTCTAAGTAAAGGGAGGGAGAGGATAGAACCAGTCACTTGTTGAAGACACATGATTTGTTGGACCAGTTCCAGTTGCTGTGACAACTGCACGTCTGGTTAGGGAGGCTGAGATTCAACTCAGAAGACCGCGTCTTCACCTTATTCCCCTTGAGCTAAGGACTCACAGTCCTCGCCCAATCACTCTAGTAAGTCTTCAAGGTAGACTTCTGAACCTTCATAGACTTCGTTCACCGGTGATCCACAATGACTCTTGGATGCTCAGAACGCGACGCCTAACCGGCTGGAGGATTCACAGTCCTCAAGTGTAATAAGTCTTCAGGTCACGCAGACAGAAAGACTTCAGTGATGCCTAACACTCTTTGGCTCTGGGTGTTTGGGCTTTGTCCTCGCAAGGATTTCTCTCTCTCAAAGGCTTCAAGGTGGGTTGCTCTCAAACGACAAAAGCCGTGCATGAACTCTAAGCAGCCACCAATTTATGGTGTAGGGGGTGGGGTATTTATAGCCACTAGGCAACCCGAACTGATATGTCCGAAATGACCCTGGGTCACTAAGGAACTGACACGTGTTCCAACGGTTAGATTTCAAACACACACGGCAACGTTACTTGGGCTACAAGCAAAGCTGACTCATCCAGCTCTGGATAAGATTTGCTCTCATTGTCTTCGCTCGAAGACATAAGATTTGGGTTGAGCATCACTTTAGTCATTCTGACTTTGTTCACTTGGACCCCACTTAGCAGTACGGTGGTTCCTATGACTCAACAAGGAAGAAAAAGGAAACAACGAAACGACAAAGTCTTCGCGCTCCATAGTCTTCACTCAATGTCTTCTCATTTCATAGTCTTCAATATGAATATCTTCACATACCACCATTGTCGTCAATGTCTTCATACATTTTTAGGGGTCATCTCCGGTAGGTAAACCGAATCAATGAGGGACACTACCTGTGTTATCCTGCAATTCTCACAAACGCATTAGTCCCTCAACCAAATTTGTCGTCAATACTCCAAAACCAACTAGGGGTGGCACTAGATGCACTTACAATCTCCCCCTTTTTGGTGATTGATGACAAACTGGTTGAAGTTTTCAACGGGGATAAAGTATGTTAAATTGTAAAGGATAGGGTATTGTCTTCATAAGTGGCAAAGGCTCCCCGTGAAGATGTGCATATAAGTAATTTGCTTTTGGAATGCAAATGCACATGGCAGGTTGTATTGTGGAGATCCTCTTCAACTTATGAAGATAATTCATCATGCATGAAATGATATAACTAAGAGAATGATATGCATAATGAAAAATGTACGTCTGCAGAATGATCTAAGTGCGGAAGTTATCATCGCACATGCGGAATTTATCATCGCATCACAGAAAAGCAAATAAGTAGCAGACGACCATCGAGTTTAAGTGTTACAACTCAAAGAACCAAATGTATGAAAAGCGAGAGTTGTAAACACTAGGCAAAATATAAAGCAACCACCCATATGAACCCGCTTGAAGACTATCAAACTCATATGCTTCTCCCCCTTTTGTCAGTAAGGACCAAAAAGGTTTGAATACATAGAGCATCTACTCGTTCCCATGAGGAGTAGGTGAAGCAGCAGGGTTGTCGTTGTTGTTTGGCGGCGCAGACGAACTTGGTGCAGTGTTGATGCGTGCAGAAGTAGGGGGCGGTGAAGTAGCATCGTCTTCATCATCGATCACTTTGGCATTCACAGTTGCCGCGGAGGAAGAATAGTCAGAGTCTTCAAGGGATGGAGTTCGACGTACGACAGCATTCCGTGGAGGAGTGGAGTCAAACTTGAATCTTTCAGTGAAGCCATCGTCTTGAAGATCTGCTTCAGCACTGAGCAGTGTCAAACTCTTCCATGATCGCTGACAGGTCTCGTGAGTGACAAAAGCATTCTTGGTGGCAAGATTTCGAATGTGATTGACATCCACCAAGAGGCTTTGCATCTGTTGCTTGAGCCAGAAGTGATGCTTGTCTTGTTTCTGATGCAGTGCCACAAGAAGTTCTCGGTCATTTAGGACGCGAGAGCGCTTCTTAGGCCTTTGGGCAACTGTGCTCTCAGTAGCTTCAGTTTGCGCACGGTGAGGCAGACGAGTGTTCCCAGCCATTGGATAGACATGAGTTACTGCTTGGACTCCTTCCATGGGTTGAGTGAAGCTTTGGTGATCAGCATTTTGAAGACAAAGAGGCTGCTTGGCAGGCTCAGGGTATATGGCTTCACTGACATATCAACCTCTGGTAGAAAGATTAGATGATTGCAAGCAGAGGGCTGATAGTTGATAGTAGAGTGTAGCCTGATGAGGCGCATGACCCATGGAGCATAGAATTTCAGGCCAAAAAGGTCAGATCCAGACGCAACCAGTTGCCAGATGAAGAATTCTTGTGTATTGAAGCTGATGCCATTGAGGATGTAAAAGACCAATGTCTCCATGGCTCCTTTAAGTTTTGTAGCTGATGAATGCCCTTTGATAGGCCATAGAGTTCGCCTGATGATGTGATATATTGTGCGAGGCAGATACTCAAGGTCATCAACAAAGAACTCCTTTGGGTATTCAGCGTTAGGTGGCAGAGGCTTCATCATGCTCAACATCTGGCTCATGTTGGGCTCTGGCTTATGGAAGATGCTCTCTAGTGCATTGCGGTGGTGTTGACAATCAGGTTCGAACAGCTCTCCGGGAGTGGGTAGGCCTGTAAGCTCAATGACGTCAAGAGCTTTGGCTTTATGATGAACATTTCCTGTCATCCACTCGAGAACCCATGTCTTTGTATCCCTGTAGTAGCCGCGAATGTGGAGGGTAGCATAGAATTGAAGCAAAAGTTCCTCATTCCAATGTTCTTTGTCTGTCACAAAGCTGAGCAGACCTGCATCACAAAAGCGGTCAAGTGCTTCTTCTAAGCATGGCAGTCCAGCAATGGCTTCAGTGTTGAGGTGCATATGAGGGAAAATGTGCCCTTGATCATACATAACGCAGGAGTAATAGCTTCGCTGCTGATAGCTCCAGAAACGATCAGATGATATTCTTGGCCTTGAGTAGGGGTTCTTTGCTCTGTCAAATAAGGTGTTGTGGGCCTTGAAGCCATTTGCATTGAAGGACCCTGTAGAGGTGGCAATACCTGGGAACCTTGGCAGTCTTGGCTTTGGTTTCTGGACTAGAGGCCTATGCTCAACATGATAATCAAACTGAGGACCAGAGGCATTAGGCGGAGGGACCAGAACGGGCCATTTGACAGTGATCAGCTGACCATAGTTGTATGCTTGCTCAATTGTATGGGGCCTTGGTGGCGGAACAGGAGCAGTGGCAACAACAGAGGCGTCAGGCTGCACAACAGATGCTTCAGGAGCAGTTGCATCATTGGCTTCTGGCACATTGGTTGGTGCAGGCTCCACATTTGCTTCAGCCATGACTACGTCATTGGCTTCATTTGTGTTGGTGGTGGCAGCCTCAAGATTTTCAGCCTCCACTTGATGAGCTGAAGGGTCGGATACTGGCACGTTCACTTCAGGAACAACTTCTTCAGTAATGGGGGAGTAGGGACACGTTCTTCTTCTTGGTTGTCATCGGCTGATGCAGCCGTATTGTCTTCAGCAACTTTGGCTTCAGACACGGAGACATTCACAGTCGGAGTGGCTTCTGGAAACACTTGACGTGCAACAGATTGGTGGTGCACTTCTCCTTCTGGAACACTCGAAAGAGGGACTTGAGGCCTTGGTCCTTTGCGAAGCCTGCGTAATGCTGGCAAAGCCTTTGGAGATGGAGTTGGCTGAGCCTCAAAGTCATCCTCTTCTTCTTGCACAGGTGGTGTGACTTGTTGTTGTTGGGGAGTACTCGGGGAGTCTTGTTGTTGTGGGTGATGAGCCCATGATGCATCCTGAGCAATTGGCGTCAGAGAACGACCAATGCTGATGAGTTCGCTGTTCGTGAGAACAGGCGATGATACCAAGTTGTGTTCGATCTGAGGAAGAACTACATCATCTTCAACATTGTCATTGTGACCAATGTCTTCAGCAGCGGTGGGATCAACTGCTGGAATGTCTTCAGCTTCATGAGCCTCTGTGGAAGCAGGCTCATGAACTATCATCCGTCGTTCTTGGTGTTCAGATGCAGGGCGAACCATTGAGATAGGTTCAACAACTAAGGGCTCTGTGGGAGCAGCCCGATTCTTCTTGGTTTTGCGCTTCTTCTTGGAGGGAACAACATCAGAGGCTTCAGGATTTTTCCTTTTTCTGGCTTCAGCCTCGGCAGTCCTCGTCTTCTTCAGTTCTGAAGCAGTTGACCTGACCTTTGGCTTCGAGCCAGTCATGCTGCTTGGGAAGACTATGCGAGGTTCTTCCTGCCTTGAAGGTGCAGATTGGTCAGTTGATGGCTTCTTCTTCTTTGTAGCCATTCTGGGGTCAATGCCAGGACGACCAAGAGCCTTGCGCTTCTCAGCCTCATTGTAGGCTTGCACACACTTGTCAGCCAGACTCTTCATGCGCTCACGGGAGCCTTTAGCTTCGTCGCGCTTCTTGAGAAAGGCTTCTTTGAGCTCGTGCAGCATGATCTTGAAGTTTTTAACATCTTGCACGTTGAGCTCTGCCACATGCTTCTTGAACTGAGCTTTCTCATAGTCGATCTTGTGCTTCAGTTCAACGATGCGCTGAGCAAGAGCTAGCTCAGAAGCAATGGCGCCATTGAAGGAGACGCTGAGGCCAATGGGAAGTTGCAGATCTTCAAAGCTGAGATTTGGGGTGTCAAACCACTCATCAATGAAGTTATGGATTATTGCCACATCAAAGAGAGGCAAATCATTGAAGATCTCTGCTTCTTCCTTGCTCTGGATCAGTTGCTCAAGAGCATCATCTACAAGATCTTCATTGCTGGATAGATCAATGTGCTCTTCTCGCAGAATGGCAGCAGGAGTCAATGTCTGATCAGTATTTTTGACGATTTTATTTTTCTTCTCCGTCTTCTTGGAGATACGTGATAGATCTTCAGACTGCAAATTGTCTTCAGGAGGTGTAGTGGACAGTGGCTTCGCACGTGAAGCTTTTGGAGGAGCAGCTGATCTTGAAGCCTTAGCCTGTTGGAAATATGCCCTAGAGGCAATAATAAAAGGATTATTATTATATTTCCTTGTTCATGATAATTGTCTTTATTCATGCTATAATTGTATTATCCGGAAATCGTAATACACGTGTGAATACGTAGACTACAACATGTCCCTAGTAAGCCTCTAGTTGACTAGCTCGTTGATCAATAGATAGTCATGGTTTCCTGACTATGCACATTGGATTTCATTGATAATGGGATCACATCATTAGGAGAATGATGTGATGGACAAGACCCAATCCTAAGCATAGCACAAGATCGTGTAGTTCGTTTGCTAGAGCTTTTTCCAATGTCAAGTATCTTTTCCTTTGACCATGAGATCGTGTAACTCCCAGATATCGTAAGAGTGCTTTGGGTGTACCAAACGTCACAACGTAACTGGGTGACTATAAAGGTGCACTACAGGTATCTCCGAAAGTGTCTGTTGGGTTGACATGGATCGAGACTGGGATTTGTCACTCCGTATGACGGAGAGGTATCTCTGGGCCCACTCGGTAATGCATCATCATAATGAGCTCAAAGTGACCAAGTTTCTGGTCACGGGATCATGCATTGCGGTACGAGTAAAGTGACTTGCCGGTAACGAGACTGAACGAGGTATTGGGATACCGACGATCGAGTCTCGGGCAGTAACATACCGATTGACAAAGGGAATTGTATACGGGGTTGTTTGAATCCTCGACATCATGGTTCATCTGATGAGATCATCGAGGAGCATGTGGGAGCCAACATGGGTATCCAGATCCCGCTGTTGGTTATTGCCCGAGAGCCGTCTCGGTCATGTCTACGTGTCTCCCGAACCCGTAGGGTCTACACACTAAAGGTTCGGTGACGCTAGGGTTGTATGAATATGAGTATGCAGCAAACCGAATGTTGTTCGGAGTCCCGGATGAGATCCCGGACGTCACGAGGAGTTCCGGAATAGTCCGGAGGTAAAGATTTATATATGGGAAGTCGTCATACGGTCACCGGAAAGGTTCGGGGGCATATCGGTATTGTACCGGGGCCACCGGAGGGGTTCCGGGGGTCCATCGGGAGGGGCCACCTCTCCCAGAGGGCCATATGGGCTGTATGAGGAAGGGATCCAGCCCAAAGTGGGTTGGGGCGCCACTCCCCCTAGGGCCCATGCGCCTAGGGTTGGGGAAACCCTGAGGGGGGTGCCCCCCCCTTTGCTTGGGGGGCAAGCTCCCTCCCCTTGGCGGCCGCCCCCCTAGATACCATCTAGAGGGGCCGCCCCCCCCTTCTCCCTTCCCCTATAAATAGAGGGGCGAGGGGAGGGCTGCTGAACACATCCAAGGCGCAGCCCCTCCCCTCCCCAACACCTCTCCTCTTCCGTCACGAGCTTGGTGAAGCCCTGCCGGAGTACTGCTGCTCCACCACCACCACGCCGTCGTGCTGCTGCTGGAGCCATCTTGCTCAACCTCTCCTTCCCCCTTGCTGGATGAAGACGGAGGAGACGTCACGCTGACCGTACGTGTGTTGAACGCGGAGGTGCCGTCCGTTTGGCGCTAGGATCTCCGGTGATAGGATCACGACGAGAACGACTACCTCAACCCCGTTCTTTTGAACGCTTCCGCTCGCGGTCTACAAAGTGGTATGTAGATGCATCTCCCCTTTCACTCGTTGCTTAGATGAACTCATAGATGGATCTTGGTGAAACCGTAGGAAATTTTTTTAATTTTCTGCAACGTTCCCCATTAGTGGCATCATGAGCTAGGTCTATGCGTAGTTCTCTATTGCACGAGTAGAACACAATTTTGTTGTGGGCGTAGATCTTGTCAACTTGCTTGCCGCTACTAGTCTTATCTTGCTTCAGCGGTATTGTGGGATGAAGCGGCCCGGACCAACCTTACACGTACGCTTACGTGAGACCGGTTCCACCGACTGACATGCACTAGTTGCATAAGGTCGCTGGCGGGTGTCTGTCTCTCCCACTTTAGTTGGAGCGGATTCGATGAAAAGGGTCCTTATGAAGGGTTAATAGAAGTTGACAAATCACGTTGTGGCTTTAACGTAGGTAAGAAAACATTCTTGCTAGATCACCTATAGAAGCCACGTAAAAAACTTGCAACAACAATTAGAGGACGTCTAACTTGTTTTTGTAGCAAGTGTCTTGTGATGTGATATGGCCAAAGTTGTGATGAATGATGAATGATATATATGTGATGTATGAGATCATGTTCTTGTAATAGGAATCACGACTTGCATGTCGATGAGTATGACAACCGGCAGGAGCCATAGGAGTTGTCTTTATTTTTTGTATGACCTGCGTGTCATTGAAGAACGCCATGTAAATTACTTTACTTTATTGCTAAATGCGTTAGCCATAGAAGTAGAAGTAGTCATTGGCGTGACAACTTCATGAAGACACGATGATGGGGATCATGATGATGGAGATCATGGTGTCATGCCGGTGACGGAGATGATCATGGAGCCCCGAAGATGGAGATCAAAGGAGCTATACGAAGTTGGCCATATCATGTCACTACTATATAATTGCATGTGATGTTTATTATGTTTATGCATCTTGCTTACTTAGAACGACGATAGTAAATAAGATGATCCCTTATAACAATTTCAAGAAAGTGTTTCCCCCTAACTGTGAGCCGTTGCTAAAGTTCGTCGTTTCGAAGCACCACGTGATGATCGGGTGTGATAGATTCTTACGTTCACATAAAACGGGTGTAAGACAGTTTTACACATGCAAAAACACTTAGGGTTAACTTGACGAGCCTAGCATGTACAGACATGGCCTCGGAACACAGAGACCGAAAGGTCGAACATGAGTCGTATGGAAGATACGATCAACATGGAGATGTTCACCGTCGATGACTAGTCCGTCTCACGTGATGATCGGACACGGCCTAGTCGACTCAGATCATGTAACACTTAGATGACTAGAGGGATGTCAAATCTGAGTGGGAGTTCATTAAATAATTTGATTAGATGAACTTAATTATCATGAACATTAGTCTAAAATCTTTGCAAAATGTCTTGTAGATCAAATGGCCAACCCTCAAGTCAACATGAACTTCAACGCATTCCTAGACCAAGCTGAAAGATGATGGCAGCAACTATACAGACTGGGTCCGGAACCTGAGGATCATCCTCATAGCTGCCAGGAAACAATATGTCCTAGAAGGACCGCTAGGTGATGCACCCGTTCCAGAGAACCAAGACATTATGAATGCTTGGCAGTCTCGTGCTGATGATTACTCCCTCGTTCTGTGCGGCATGCTTTACAGCTTAGAACCGGGGCTCCAAAAGCGTTTTGAGCAGCATGGAGCATATGAGATGTTTGAGGAGCTGAAACTAGTTTTCCAAGCTCATGACCGGGTCGAGAGATATGAAGTCTCCGACAAGTTCTATAGTTGTAAGATGGAGGAAAATAGTTCTGTCAGTGAGCACATACTCAAAATGTCTGGGTTGCACAACTGCCTATCCCAGCTGGACATTAACCTCCCGGACGAGGCGGTCATTGACAGAATCCTTCAGTCGCTCCCACTGAGCTACAAGAGCTTTGTGATGAACTACAATATGCATGGGATGGTGAAAACTATTCCTGAAGTATTTTCAATGCTGAAGTCAGCAGAGGTATAAATCAAGAAGGAACATCAAGTGTTGATGGTCAATAAAACCACTAAGTTCAAGAAGGGCAAGGGCAAGCAGAACTTCAAGAAAGACGGCAAGGATGTTGCCGCGCCCGGTAAGCCAGTTACCGGGAAGAAGTCAAAGAATGGACCCAAGCCTGAGACTGAGTGCTTTTATTGCAAAGGGAAGGGTCACTTGAAGCGGAACTGCCCCAAATACTTAGCGGACAAGAAGGCCGGCAACACTAAAGGTATATTTGATATACATGTAATTGATGTGTACCTTACCAGTACTCGTAGTAACTCATGGGTATTTGATACCGGTGCCGTTGCTCATATTTGTAACTCACAGCAGGAGCTGCGGAATAAGCGGAGACTGGCGAAGGACGAGGTGACGATGCGCGTCGGGAATGGTTCCAAGGTCGATGTGATCGCCGTCGGCACGCTACCTCTACATTTACCTACGGGATTAGTTTTAAACCTCAATAATTGTTATCTAGTGCCAAGTTTGAGCATGAACATTGTATCTGGATCTCGTTTGATACGAGATGGCTACTCATTTAAATCTGAGAATAATGGTTGTTCTATTTATTTGAGAGATATGTTTTATGGTCATGCCCCGATGGTCAATGGTTTATTCTTAATGAATCTCGAACGTAATGTTACACATATTCATAGTGTGAATACCAAAAGATGTAAAGTTGATAACGATAGTCCCACATACTTGTGGCACTGCCGCCTTGGTCACATTGGTGTCAAGCGCATGAAGAAGCTCCATGCTGATGGACTTTTAGAGTCTCTCGATTATGAATCATTTGACACATGCGAACCATGCCTCATGGGCAAAATTACCAAGACTCCGTTCTCCGAAACAATGGAGCGAGCAACCAACTTATTGGAAATCATACATACCGATGTGTGCGGTCCAATGAGCGTTGAGGCTCGCGGAGGATATCGTTATGTTCTCACTCTCACTGATGACTTGAGTAGATATGGGTATGTCTACTTAATGAAACACAAGTCTGAGACCTTTGAAAAGTTCAAGGAATTTCAGAATGAGGTAGAGAATCAACATGACCGGAAGATAAAGTTCCTACGATCAGATCGTGGGGGAGAATATTTAAGTCACGAATTTGGTACACACTTAAGGAAATGTGGAACCGTTTCACAACTCATGCCGCCTGGAACACCTCAGCGTAACGGTGTGTCCGAACATCGTAATCGCACTCTATTGGATATGGTGCGGTCTATGATGTCTTTTACCGATTTACCGTTATCATTTTGGGGATACGCTCTAGAGACAGCTACATTCACTTTAAATAGGGCTCCGTCTAAATCCATTGAGACGACACCGTATGAATTATGGTTTGGGATGAAACCTAAGCTGTCGTTTTTAAAAGTTTGGGGATGCGATGCTTATGTCAAGAAACTTCAACCTGAGAAGCTCGAACCCAAGTCGGAAAAATGCGTCTTCATAGGATACCCTAAGGAAACCATTGGGTATACTTTCTACTTAAGATCCGAAGGCAAGATCTTTGTTGCCAAGAATGGGTCCTTTCTGGAGAAAGAGTTTCTCTCGAAGGAATTAAGTGGGAGGAAAGTAGAGCTTGATGAAGTACTACCTCTTGAAACAGTAAGTAGCGCAACTTAGGAAGATGTTCCTGTGGTGCCTGCACTGACAAGAGAGGAGGTTAATGATGATGATCAAGATACTTCAGATCAAGCTCCTACTGAACTTGATAGGTCCACAAGGACACGTTCCGCACCAGAGTGGTACGGCAACCCTGTCTTGGAAATCATGTTGTTAGACAACGGTGAACCTTCGAACTATGAAGAAGCAATAGCGGGCCCAGATTCCAACAAATGGCTTGAAGCCATGAAATCCAAGATAGGATCCATGTATGAAAACAAAGTGTGGACTTTGACAGACTTGCCCGATGATCGGCGAGCGATAGAAAATAAATGGATCTTTAAGAAGAAGACGGACGCAGATGGTAATGTTACCATCTATAAAGCTCGACTTGTCGCTAAGGGTTATCGGCAAGTTCAAGGGGTTGACTATGATGAGACTTTCTCTCCCGTAGCAAAGCTGAAGTCCGTCCGAATCATGCTAGCAATTGCCGCATACTATGATTATGAGATATGGCAAATGGACGTCAAAACGGCATTCCTTAACGGTTATCTTAAGGAAGAACTGTATATGATGCAGCCAGAAGGTTTTGTCGACCCTGAGAATGCTAACAAGGTATGCAAGCTCCAGCGATCCATTTATGGGCTGGTGCAAGCATCTCGGAGTTGGAACATTCGCTTTGATGAGATGATCAAAGCGTTTGGGTTTAGGCAGACTTATGGAGAAGCCTGCATTTACAAGAAAGTGAGTGGGAGCTCTGTAGCATTTCTCATATTATATGTAGATGACATACTTTTGATGGGAAATGATATAGAACTTTTGGACAGCATTAAGGCCTACTTGAATAAGAGTTTTTCAATGAAGGACCTTGGAGAAGCTGCTTATATATTTGGCATCAAGATCTATAGGGATAGATCGAGACGCCTCATAGGTCTTTCACAAAGCACATACCTTGATAAGATTTTGAAGAAGTTCAAAATGGATCAGTCCAAGAAAGGGTTCTTACCTGTATTGCAAGGTGTGAGATTGAGCTCGTCTCAATGCCTGGCCACAGCAAAAGATAAAGAAGAGATGAGTGTCATCCCCTATGCTTCAACCATAGGATCTATTATGTATGCCATGCTGTGTACCAGACCTGATGTAAACCTTGTCGTAAGTATGGTAGGAAGGTACCAAAGTAATCCCGGCAAGGAACACTGGACAGCGGTCAAAAATATCCTGAAGTACCTGAAAAGGACTAAGGACATGTTTCTCGTTTATGGAGGTGACTAAGAGCTCGTCGTAAAGGGTTACATCGACGCTAGCTTCGACACAGATCTGGATGACTCTAAGTCAAAAACCGGATACGTGTTTATGTTGAATGGTGGAGCAGTGAGCTGGTGCAGCTGCAAGCAGAGCGTCGTGGCGGGATCTACATGTGAAGCGGAGTACATGGCAGCCTTGGAGGTAGCGCATGAAGCAATTTGGGTGAAGGAGTTCATCACCGACCTAGGAGTCATATCCAATGCGTCGGGGCCGATCAAACTCTTCTGTGACAACACTGGAGCTATTGCACTTGCCAAGGAGCCCAGGTTTCACAAGAAGACCAGGCACATCAAGCGTCGCTTCAACTCCATTCGTGAAAATGTTCAAGATGGAGACATAGAAATTTGCAAAGTACATACAGATCTGAATGTCGCAGATCCGTTGACTAAACCTCTCTCGCGAGCAAATCATGATCAACATCAGAACTCTATGGGTGTTCGATTCATCACAATGTAACTAGATTATTGACTCTAGTGCAAGTGGGAGACTGTTGGAAATGTGCCCTAGAGGCAATGATAAAAGGATTATTATTATATTTCCTTGTTCATGATAATTGTCTTTATTCATGCTATAATTGTATTATCCGGAAATCGTAATACACATGTGAATACATAGACTACAACATGTCCCTAGTAAGCCTCTAGTTGACTAGCTCGTTGATCAATAGATGGTCATGGTTTCCTGACTATGGACATTGGATGTCATTGATAACGGGATCACATCATTAGGAGAATGATGTGATGGACAAGACCCAATCCTAAGCATAGCACAAGATCGTGTAGTTCGTTTGCTAGAGCTTTTTCCAATGTCAAGTATCTTTTCCTTTGACCATGAGATCGTGTACCTCCCGGATACCGTAAGAGTGCTTTGGGTGTACCAAACATCACAACGTAACTGGGTGACTATAAAGGTGCACTACAGGTATCTCCGAAAGTGTCTGTTGGGTTGACACGGATCGAGACTGGGATTTGTCACTCCATATGACGGAGAGGTATCTCTGGGCCCACTCGGTAATGCATCATCATAATGAGCTCAAAGTGACCAAGTGTCTGATCACGGGATCATGAATTGCGGTACGAGTAAAGTGACTTGCCGGTAACGAGACTGAACGAGGTATTGGGATACCGACGATTGAGTCTCGGGCAAGTAACGTACCGATTGACAAATGGAATTTTATACGGGGTTGTTTGAATCCTCGACATCGTGGTTCATCCAATGAGATCATCGAGGAGCATGTGGGAGCCAACATGGGTATCCAGATCCCGCTGTTGGTTATTGCCCGAGAGCCGTCTTGGTCATGTCTACGTGTCTCCCGAACCCGTAGGGTCTACACACTTAAGGTTCAGTGACGCTAGGGTTGTATGAATATGAGTATGCAGCAAACTGAATGTTTTTCGGAGTCCCGGATGAGATCCTGGACGTCACGAGGAGTTTCGGAATAGTCCGGAGGTAAAGATTTATATATGGGAAGTCGTCATACGGTCACCGGAAAGGTTCGGGGGCATATCGGTATTGTACCGGGGCCACCGGAGGGGTTCCGGGGGTCCACCGGGAGGGGCCACCTCTCCCAGAGGGCCATATGGGCTGTATGAGGAAGGGATCCAGCCCAAAGTGGGCTGGGGCTCCACTCCCCCCTAGGGCCCATGCGCCTAGGGTTGGGGAAACCCTGAGGGGGGGCGCCCCCCCCCCCCTTGCTTGGGGGGCAAGCTCCCTCCCCTTGGCCGCCGCCCCCCTAGATCCCATCTAGAGGGGCCGGCCCCCCCTTCTCCCTTCCCCTATAAATAGAGGGGCGAGGGGAGGGTTGCTAAACACATCCAAGGCGCAGCCCCTCCCCTCCCCAATACCTCTCCTCTTCCGTCACGAGCTTGGCGAAGCCCTGCCGGAGTACTGCTGCTCCACCACCACCACGCCATCG
Source organism: Triticum timopheevii (assembly GCA_963921465.1). Classification (NCBI taxonomy): domain Eukaryota; kingdom Viridiplantae; phylum Streptophyta; class Magnoliopsida; order Poales; family Poaceae; genus Triticum; species Triticum timopheevii. Next base: position 455,309,838 of record OY997262.1, on the reverse strand, counting down.
TGCTGCTACTGGAGCCATCTTCCTCAACCTCTCCTTCCCCCTTGCTGGATCAAGACGGAGGAGACGTCACGCTGACCGTACATGTGTTGAATGCGGAGGTGCCGTCCGTTCGGCGCTAGGATCTCCGGTGATAGGATCACGACGAGAACGACTACCTCAACCCCGTTCTTTTGAACGCTTCCGCTCACGATCTACAAAGTGGTATGTAGATGCATCTCCCCTTTCACTCGTTGCTTAGATGAACTCATAGATGGATCTTGGTGAAACCGTAGGAAATTTTTTAATTTTCTGCAACGTTCCCCATCATAGCCTTCTTTGGCTTCTGCGGCTTTGGAGTAGGAGCTGGGGCTTCATCAGTGTCAGCATCATCATCAGAATGATCCACTTTGGCACCTTGGACCGAGATGTGAGTGATGAGGCCATCAAGGTTGTAGAAAGGACCGATGACATTGGGTTCTGCATTACGTGAGCTGTCAGCACGGGGAGCAGAGGGACCAGGGTTGAAGTCTAATCCCAATGACTTCTTGTTTTCCTTGGCCGATGCCTTTGCGTGCTGGAAGTTGCGCTTGAAGACATTATCGTCACGACACCAGAGCAATGACGATGGGTCGGCATTTTCAGGCTGAGGTCCACAGACCATACAAGGATAGAAACCCTGTGAAATAGCTTCAGCTCTGTTCTTGGGTGGAAGGCCTCGAAAGAGAATATCACCCCAAGGACTTTTGATAGCATTCTTCTCAACGTATTCCTGGGTCACGAACTTGTATTTGAACCATTGTTCAGCCCAATATCGTCGAATCCATTGGATTCGTGTCTTGCGCTGATTATAATCCTCTTCAGGATCTGTCTTGTAAAGCTCTGAGAGGTCATCAGGAAAATCTCTTGATGTTCCCCCACGACGCTGTCTGCCGCCCTTCCTTACTAATTTCTCTGCAGCCATGAACTTCAAATTGAATGGCTTCAACACGTTCAAAGGCTTCAAAGGCTTTCGCTTGCTGGACATACAGGAACTGGCTTCGGGAGAGTTAATGTGATGCTGTAAGAATTCTGCAAACGAATGCAGACTATGAGAACCAAGGGATTCTCCCATGGACATGTACCTGTGACAGCATTAGAGATGCGAGGGAAGGGGAAGAGGTCATATGCATTCTCAGAAGATTTTGAAGATAAATCAGTTTGAAGACATTGACCTCATGATGTGAAGACATTCACTTATATGCTGAGAGTTGGTTCCAGATTTGTACGAATCCGTGAATAAGTACAAGTGAGGAATCTAACTAGATATGAAGCTTAAGTGAATATAGTAGGCAGTATGAGATGCGGATAGAATAGATCTAACATTGTATAGGCAGAAAACAATTTTGGTAAATAGGATGAATCTTTGAGGATCAAAAAGATGGTAAAAATTGAGTTGCATTTACCACACGAAGAACTGCTAGATGGGATGAGTAGGAGACCGAGCAGTTCAATCCACCGTGCCCTAACTTGGCGACGGAGGACACCTACGGCGGCGGCGGAGAGGATGATGTCCGCGGCCGGCGTGAGGACGGCGTCAGAGAAGTCGCGGTAGCTAAGCGCTTCGTCGCCGGCGTCGTCGAGAGCTAGCGGTGGCGCTAGGGTTTTGACGAGGTGGAGAGGTGGAAGAAGGTTTTCTTTACCGCAGGGGACATGTATTTGTAAGGAAGTGTGCAGCACATCGCAATTACGCAGGTGCCCCTGGCGGTTCACATCTGAGGGGCACGTGGCAAGCATGCAACATACTCAGAGTTGTCCCACGTTCCCACGCCCGCCAGGTTTGTCGGATGGTCGTTCTGGCTTCTTCGGATTTCAAACAATAAGGATGAATCATTTAAAACAGACTTAATGTTTGTCTCCGTGTCTTCTGCTGACAAGGACGCAGAGAAGACATTCGACAGTTTCAATAGAATGCATATGATTTGGACAGATAGAGTTTGAGATAGAAAGCATAGAGAGATTAGGGTCCGATCACATTCACTTAGTTCAAAAGATTCAACTAGGAAGACATAGCTATAAATGAATGCTGTAGAGGACAGAACACTAGTATATATATCAGAAAGCAATCAAATCAACATAGTGAAGAAAATCATGAAGATAAGTTGAAATTGAAGACAAACCAAATGCGAAGACATAGCAAAAATAACGCCATGAGTGAAACACTTCAAACAGAGAAATTTGGTGGTGGCGTTACCCACCGTATAGGAAGTATTAGACCCAGACACGGCGCACAATTATCGTGGCGCTCAGAAGTCAAATTCCACGTTAATGTATTCACACTCAGAATGTAAGTCTTCATTGATTGAAGATATACTTTACTTCGTGTGTTGCACATCTAAGTCATCAACATGCATAAGTGTTAGGATGTGTGCCTGATCATAGGACATTTGAGGATTCCAAGATATTTAGCTCACACCGTAATTTGCAAAACCTTTTCTCATCCAAGGGCTTTGTGAAGATATCTGCCAGTTGCTCTTCAGTGTTGATGTGAATGATGTCAATATCTTTCTTCATGACATGATCTCTGAGAAAGTGATGACAAATTTCAATGTGCTTTGTCTTCGAGTGCTGGACTGGATTGTTGGCAATCTTGATGGCGCTTTCGTTGTCGCAGAAGAGAGGTACTTGTTTCAGATTGATGCCATAGTCCTTGAGAGTTTGCTTCATCCATAGAAGCTGAGCGCAGCAAGATCTAGCAGCAATGTATTCAGATTCAGCAGTTGAGAGTGATACACAGTTCTGCTTCTTTGAAGACCAACAGACAAGTGATCGTCCCAAAAAGTGACATGTGCCTGATGTAGACTTGCGATCCACCTTGTCACCAGCGTAATCAGCATCCGAGAATTCAACCAAATCAAAATTTGAGCCCTTTGGATACCATAATCCGAGTGTTGGGGTGTGAGCCAAATATCAAAGAATTCGCTTCACAGCTTAAGTGATGCGATTCCTTTGGTGCCGCTTGGAATCGAGAACACATGCAAACACTAAGCATAATATCTAGCCTAGATGCACATAGGTAAAGTAAGGAACCAATCATGGAGTGGTATACCTTTTGATCAAATTCTTTACCATTGTCGTTGGGACCCAGATGGTGTTTGGCTGGCATTGGCGTCGTGTAACCTTTGCAATCTTGCATTCCAAACTTCTTCAGACAATCTTTGAGGTATTTTTCTTGAGATATGAAGATGCCATTCCTTTGCTGACGAATTTGAAGACCAAGGAAGAACTTCAGCTCACCCATCATGGACATCTGATATTGCTCTTGCATCATGTATCCAAACTCATCACTATACTTTTGGTTGGTGCAGCCGAAGATAATGTCATCCACATATATTTGGCACACAAACAGTTCACCATCATATGTCTTCGTGAAGAGTATGGGATCGAGGGATCCAGGTTTGAAGCCTTTGCTCTTCAGGAAATCTTTGATCGTATCATACCAAGTGTGGGGAGCTTGTTTGAGGCCATACAGTGCTTTGTTTAGCTTGTACACCATATCAGGATGTTTTGGATCTTCAAAGCCAGGTGGTTGAGCGCCGTATACTTCTTCTTCAATCTTGCCGTTGAGAAATGCACTCTTCACATCCATTTGATATAGCAAGATATTGTGGTGGTTAGCATAGGCTAGCAGTATGCGAATAGCTTCAAGCCTAGCCACAGGAGCAAATGTTTCATCGAAGTCAATTCCTTCAACTTGAGTATATCCTTGAGCCACAAGACGTGCTTTGTTTCTGACGACTTGACCATGCTCATCTTGCTTGTTTTGATATATCCATTTTGTGCCAATAATGTTATGCTTGCGAGGGTCAGGACGCTTGACAAGTTCCCAAACATTGTTCAGCTTGAACTGTTGAAGTTCTTCTTGCATAGCTTGTATCCATTCAGGTTCCATAAAGGCTTCAGCAACTTTCTTGGGTTTTGATATTGACACAAAAGAAAAGTGCCCACAGAAATTTGCTAACTGTGTTGCTCTTGAGAGAGCAAGTGGACCAGGTGCATTGATGCTATCAATTATCTTCTCAATTTGTACTTCATTTGCAACTCGAGGATGAACTGGACGAAGACCTTGCTCTTGCTGATCATTGTCATCATTGGGAGGATTGCCTTCAGTCTGAGCATTGTCTTTAGGTTGGTTAGGTGCAGAAATGATAAGTTCCTCTTCAGGCTGTGCTTCAGAAGGCATGATTTCACCAGTTCCCATCAGCTTGATAGATTCACTGGATGGAGCTTCGTCTAGTGTACTTGGCAGGAGCTCTCTTTGTGAACCATTGGTTTCATCAAATCGCACGTCCACAGTTTCGACGATTTTGTAGAGATAGAGGTTGAAGACTCTGTAAGAGTGCGAGTCCTTTCGGTAACCGAGCATGAAGCCTTCGTGAGCTTTAGGTGCAAATTTTGACTTGTGATGGGGATCCTTGATCCAACACCTAGCTCCAAATACTCTAAAGTAGTTGACATTTGGCTTCTTGCCAGTAAGGAGCTCACAGGATATTTTGTTCAGAAGCTTATGGATGTAAACACTGTTGATGACGTGACATGCTGTATCAATAGCTTCAGGCCAGAACTTTCTTGGTGTCTTGTACTCGTCGAGCATTGTTCGAGCCATCTCAATGAGGGTTCTGTTCTTGCGCTCTACGATGCCATTTTGCTGAGGTGTGTATGGAGCAGAGAACTCATGAGTGATTCCCATTGTATCCAGATAAAGATCAAGTCCGGTGTTCTTGAACTCAGTGCCGTTGTCACTTCTGATATGCTTGATCTTGACGCCATAATTGTTCATGGCTCGATTGGCGAAGCGTCTGAAGACATCTTGCACTTCAGTCTTGTAGAGAATTATGTGCACCCATGTATATCTTGAGTAGTCATCAACAATGACGAAGCCATAGAGACAAGCAGTTGTTGTGAGGGTAGAGTAGTGAGTAGGGCCAAATAAGTCCATGTGTAACAGCTCGAAGGGTTGAGATGTCGTCATGATTATCTTCGAGGGGTGCTTTGCCCTAGTCATCTTTCCAGCTTCGCAGGCACCACACAAATGATCCTTCTTGAACTTGACACCCTCGATGCCTATGACATGCTTCTTCTTGGCGAGTGTGTGTAAGTTCCTCATGCCAGCATGCCCCAGCCTCCGATGCCAGAGCCAGCATTCTGAAGCTTTTGCAAGAAGACATACGGCAAGTTGTGGACCTGCTGAGAAATCTACCATGTATAGATCATCTTTCTGATACCCTTCAAAGACTAGAGACTTGTCAGATTCCATCAGTACAAGGCAACGATATTTTCCGAATAGCACAATCATGTTCAAGTCACAAAGCATCAAGAAAGACATTAAGTTGAAACCAAGGGATTCAACAAGCATCACTTTATCCATGTGTTGATCCTTTGAGATTGCAACTCTACCTAGACCCAATACCTTGCTTTTACCAGTGTCAGCAAATGTGATGTGACTCTTGTCTGATGGACGTAAGGTTGAGTCCATGAGAAGACTTCGATCACCGGTCATATGATTAGTGCATCCGCTGTCCATAATCCATTCTGAAGCATGAGGTGTCATACCCTACAGTACAGTTAGGGGGATAGGATTCACCAAGAGTATTGTGAAGCATAAACATTTGACGGGCAAGAGGATTATTGAAGCTCAGATCAAGATTAAGACTGATAGGATGAATGGCAAACTATTCAGGAACAAAATACATAGTGAGACCATTTGGGCATTTGATCTTGCGCCCTACAAGATGTTTTAGGTCCCCAGCAATAGCATCAGACGCCTTTGATTTTCGGCTAGAGACCTTTCCCTGCAAAAGAAAGTTAATTCTTCTTAACCACCCACATCTTCAGGGGTGGCTTAGAAGCAATGAGTCTAAGTGAAGCATCTGAGAACTTCGGCTTTGGAGCCCTAGCAAATAGCCTTGCAGGAGATGAATGATACTCATATGAATAAGCAGAAAAGTTCTTAGTTCTATGAACATAGCGGTTTGAAGACACGCGCTCATATTCATAAGTTTGAGTACGGTTTCCCTGCAAAACATTGGCGTTAGGGTGACTCAGGTGAGTCCTCTGTCTGTATGAAGCCTTTGGACCATATGACGCCTTAGGTCTGGGGTTTGTCTTCTTCCCAGGTGGTGTCATGATCACATTCACTGGAAGATTCTCAAGACCGCTTTTGGGAACCCAGATCTTCTTCATAGGTGGTCCATTCCTGCAGTTAGTACCAATATACCTGGCAAACAGTTCACCGTTCTGATTCTTGAACAACTTATAGTTTGCATCAAGGGATTCATCAATGATAATAGGATTAGCATAGGTAAAGCCAGATAAGGTGGATGGATCCACTGAAGGTCCCTTTGCAGCAACCCATGTGGTTTTGGGATACTGCTCAGGCTTCCAGTAGGAACCATCAACATTCATTTTCCTCTCGAACCCAACACCCTCTTTCCTAGGGTTTCGATTCAGAATCTACTTTTTGAGGACATCGCAAAGTGTCTGATGTCCTTTCAGACTTTTATACATCCCTGTTTCAAGCAATGTCTTCAACCTAGCATTTTCATCAGCAATAGTAGTGGTATCCTCCGCAGAGGGGTTAGTTACCACATTAGTAGTTGAAGACAATGCAACAGTAGCAGCAGTGGAACATTCAGCAACAGAGGTAGCGTTATCACGCTCAAGGCATTTTAGACATGTTGGTTCAAATCCATCCTGAGCGGGACTGATCTGTTGAGCGCGAACTGACTCATTCTCTTTTTGAAGATCTTCATGAGCCGCTCTCAATTTCTCAACCTCTTGCTTCCTTTGAAGATAATCATAGGAGAGCTTTTCATGAGTGGTTGAGAGCGTTTCATGACGACTTTCAAGTTCTTGGTACTTAGCATGAAGATTTTTTATGTCTTCAACTAAGGACTGTGAACGTGTCATTTCCGCGTCCAACAGGTCATCGCTTTTGTCTAACAGTTTTTGAGTATGTCCCATAGCTTTTTGTTGTTCAGTTGCAATTTTAGCAAGTGTTTTGTAGCTGGGTTTGGATTCACAATCAGAGTCATCTTCACTTGATGTTTGAAAGTAAGCATCACGTTATTTTACCTTGGCACCACGTGCCATGAAGCAGTAGGTGGCAGCAGGGTCATCCTTGTCATCAGCTTCAATGTTGGTGTGGAAGTCATTGTCTTCAGTGTTGAAGATGGACTTGGCAACATAGGCTGTGGCTAGAGCCAGACTTGCAACGCCAGGGTCGGACTCCTCTTCAGACTCCACCTTCGCCTCCTCAGAAGCAGACTCCTCCTTTGAATCCATTTCCTTGCCAACAAAAGCACGAGCCTGGCCAGATGAGCTCTTCTTATGAGATGAAGACTTTGATGAGGACTTGGAAGAAAACTTTGAAGATTTCTTCTTCTTCTTGTCATCAGAATCATATTCCTTGCTCTTCTTCTTCTTCTTCTCATTGTCCCACTATGGACACTCAGAGATATAGTGTCCAGGTTTCTTGCACTTGTGACATGTTCTCTTCTTGTAGTCATGACTGGAAGCTTCATCATTTCTTGAGCTAGATCGTGAAGACTTTCTGAAGCCCTTCTTCTTGGTGAACTTCTGGAACTTCTTCACAAGCATAGCAAGTTCCTTTCCAATGCCTTCAGGATCATCAGAACTGCAGTCAGATTCTTCTTTAGATGAGGAAACAACTTTTGCCTTCAAAGAGCGAGTTCGGCCATAGTTGGGACCATAGATATCTCTTTTCTTAGAAAGCTGGAACTCATGTGTGTTGAGCCTCTCATGTATATCAGACGGATCGAGTGTCTTGAAGTCAGGGCATTCTTGTATCATGAGGGCAAGGGTGTCAAAGGAGCTGTCAAGTGATTTCAGTAGTGTCTGGATGGTTTCATGCTTGGTAATCTCAGTGGCGCCGAGAGCATGAAGCTCATTTGTGATGTCGGTGAGGCGATCAAACGTGAGCTGGACATTTTCATTGTCGTTTCTCTTGAAGCGGTTGAAGAGGTTGTGAAGAACACTGATCCTTTGATCTCTCTGGGTTGAGACGCCTTCGTTGACCTTGGATAGCCAGTCCCAGACTAGATTCGACGTTTCCAGAGCACTCACACGGCCATACTGCCCTTTGGTCAGATGACCACAGATGATGTTCTTGGCAGTAGAGTCCAGTTGAATGAACTTCTTGACATCAGCAGGGGTGACACCTTCACCAGTTTTGGGAACGCCGTTCTTGACGACATACCAAAGGTCGACATCAATGGCTTGAAGATGCATGCGCATCTTATTCTTCCAGTAGGGATATTCAGTTCCATCGAACATGGGGCAAGCATCGGGGACTTTGATTATCCCTGCAGTCGACATAGCTAAAACTCCAGGTGGTCAAACCGAATCACACAGAACAAGGGAGTACCTTGCTCTGATACCAATTGAAAGTGCTAGTTATCGACTAGAGCGGGGGGCTGAATAGGCGATTTTTATGAAAGTCTTCGAAACGTGGAAGTTTCGAAGACAAACAATAGAAATGATCTAATTGATATGCAGCGGAAGATAAACTACAACAAGCAAACCATAGTCAAGTATGCAATAATATGAAAGTACAAAGACTAATAGCAGCTTAGTAGTAAGGATCAGGATGGAAGATGGTACACTAGTAGAAAAGGGGGCAATGGTCCAGGCCCGGCCAGCCCATTAGTCCCGGTTCAATCCAGAACCGGGACCAATGGGGGCATTGGACCCGGTTCGTGAGCCCCGGGGGCCGGCCAGGCCACGTGGGCCATTGGTCCCGGTTCATCTGGACCTTTTGGTCCCGGTTGGTGGGACGAACCGGGACCAATGGGCGTCGCTCCTGTCCCACCACCATTGGTCCCGGTTGGTGGAACGAACCGGGACCAAAGGCAGCCCTTTAGTCCTGGTTCAAGTCACCAACCGGGACCAATTAGTTGCCTATATATACCCCTCGCCCACGAGCAGAGCACTCCTAGTGCTTTGTTTTTCGTGACCGGCGAGGGGAGATCTTTGTGGTGCTCTAGCTCACCTCCTATGCACACGAGGTGTTCGATGGAATGCCCGAGCCACACTACTTAAGCTTTCTCCACTCCAAGCTCGACCTCCAAGCTCCATTTTCCTTAATATTTGTCTAGGTTTAGCGGTCCATCACGTCCCGTCCCCGTCTTCACCGCTGTCGATCGCCCGTGCCGATCTCGTCGCCAGCACCACCGTGGTGAGCCTCTTGTTCTTATCTTCTTTCTGAAAGGAATTTTTTTTCTTACTTGTATGTTTATATAGATACTTGTATAATTTTCTTACTTTCATTATTGCATCTTATATAGTGCGATGGTTTTGGTATCCGCCCCCGTCGGCCCTCGTCCTGTCTATGATTCGGATGTGGTATATATTATCTTTTCATAACTATTGGTTCATTTATTGTTTATGACAATTATGCTGACCAACGTGACATAGATTTTATTTATCTAGGAGGTTGTTGAACCGGAAATTCCAACCGACCCTATTGTCGAGAGGTTAAATTTAGTTGAAGAAGAAAACAATTTGTTGAAGGAAAAAATTAGAAAAATTGAGGAGGAGAAGATGATATTGGAGTTGCATGTTTCGGATGTCGTCGATGATCACAAGATCAAGATGGATGCAATGCGCTTGAAGATTAGAAAGAATAGAAAATATGCCATTCATACCGAGGCTTGGTATCATTATGCCGTTGGATCAGTTGTTACATTGGTTGCGATTATGATCGCATTTGTTTTCACATTGAAATGTTTTACATAGTTTCAGTGTATGGTTTAATTAATTTAGATGCATGCTCTGCAGAGCTTTATGTTGTTAGATGAGAACTATGTATGTACTTTGGTTTTAATGTGATGATGAACTTCTATTAATTTGGTCACTTAATTATCTATTCATGATGTTCTGTAATGATTTTTGACACACTTAATTATATATAATGCTCGCAGATGAACCGGCAATGGATGTACGGTTCAAGACACACCTCCGAGTACATTAAGGGCGTGCATGATTTTCTCGAAGTGGCTAAGGCAAACAAGCAGAATGGTTTTATGTGTTGTCCATGCCCTATATGTGGGAATACGAAGTCTTACTCTAACCGGAAAATCCTCCACACCCACCTGCTTTACAAGGGTTTCATGCCACACTATAATGTTTGGACGAGGCATGGAGAAATAGGGGTTATGATGGAAGACGGCGAAGAAGAAGAGTACGATGACAACTATGTGCCCCATGAATACGGTGATGCTACTGAACATCAAGAGGAACCAGACGATGTTCACGATGATGCTGCAATGGGCGAAGCTGCTGAAGATCAAGAGGAACTAGACGATGTGCCCGATGATGATGATCTCCGCCGGGTCATTGTCGATGCAAGGACGCAATGCGAAAGTCAAAAGGAGAAGCTGAAGTACGATCGCATGTTAGAGGACCACAAAAAAGGGTTGTACCCCAATTGCGAAGATGGCAACACAAAGCTCGGTACCGTACTGGAATTGCTGCAGTGGAAGGCAGAGAATGCTGTGCCTGACAAAGGATTTGAGAAGCTACTGAAAATATTGAAGAAGAAGCTTCCAGAGGATAACGAATTTCCCGACAGTACATACGCAGCAAAAAAGGTCGTATGCCCTCTAGGATTGGAGGTGCAGAAGATACATGCATGCCCTAATGACTGCATCCTCTACCGCGGTGCGTACAAGGATCTGAACGCATGCCCGGTATGCGGTGCATTACGGTATAAGATCAGACGAGATGACCCTAGTGATGTTGACGGCGAGCCCCCCAGGAAGAGGGTTCCTGCGAAGGTGATGTGGTATGCTCCAATAATACCACGGTTGAAACGTCTGTTCAGAAATGGAGAGCATGCCAAGTTGATGCGATGGCACAGTGAGGACCGTAAGAAAGACGGGAAGTTGAGAGCACCCGCTGACGGGTCGCAGTGGAGAAAAATCGAGAGAAAGTACTGGGATGAGTTTGCAAGTGAGCCAAGGAACGTATGGTTTGCTTTAAGCGCGGATGGCATTAATCCTTTCGGGGAGCAGAGCAGCAATCACAGCACCTGGCCCATGACTCTATGTATGTATAACCTTCCTCCTTGGATGTGCATGAAGCGGAAGTTCATTATGATGCCAGTTCTCATCCAAGGCCCTAAGCAACCCGGCAACGACATTGATGTGTACCTAAGGCCATTAGTTGAAGAACTTTTACAGCTGTGGAATGGAAACGGTGTACGTACGTGGGATGAGCACAAACAGGAGGAATTTAACCTAAAGGCGTTGCTGTTCGTGACCATCAACGATTGGCCCGCTCTCAGTAACCTTTCAGGACAGACAAACAAGGGATACCACGCATGCACGCACTGTTTACTTGACACCGATAGTATATACCTTGCAAGCTGTAGGAAGAATGTGTACCTGGGCCATCATCGATTTCTTCCGACCAACCATCAATGTCGAAAGAAAGGCAAGCATTTCAAAGGCGAGGCAGATCACCGGAAGAAGCCCGCCATGCGTACCGGTGATCAGTACTTTCTATGGTCAATGATTTACACGTAATCTTTGGAAAGGGTCCCGGTGGACTAGCTGTTCCGAATGACGCTGAGAATCACGCACCCATGTGGAAGAAGAAATCTATATTTTGGGACCTACCCTACTGGAAAGACCTAGAGGTCCGCTCTTCAATCAACGTGATGCACGTGACGAAGAACCTTTGCGTGAACCTGTTAGGCTTCTTGGGCGTGTATGGGAAGACAAAAGATACAGCTGAGGCACGGGAGGACCTGCAACGTTTGCACGAAAAAGACGGCATGCCTCCAAAGCAGTATGAAGGTCCTGCCAGCTATGCTCTTACCAAAGAAGAGAAGGAAATCTTCTTTGAATGCCTGCTTAGTATGAAGGTCCCGACTGGCTTCTCGTCGAATATAAAAGGAATAATAAATATGGCAGAGAAAAAGTTTCAGAACCTAAAGTCTCATGACTGCCATGTGATTATGACGCAACTGCTTCCGGTTGCATGTAGGGGGCTTCTACCGAAAAACGTTCGATTAGCCATTGTGAAGCTATGTGCATTCCTTAATGCAATCTCTCAGAAGGTGATCGATCCAGAAATCATACCAAGGCTAAGGAGTGATGTGGTGCAATGTCTTGTCAGTTTCGAGCTGGTGTTCCCACCATCCTTCTTCAATATCATGACGCATGTCCTAGTTCATCTAGTTGACGAGATTGTCATTCTGGGCCCTGTATTTCTACACAATATGTACCCCTTTGAGAGGTTCATGGGAGTCCTAAAGAAATATGTCCATAACCGCGCTAGGCCAGAAGGAAGCATCTCCATGGGCCATCAAACAGAGGATGTCATCGGGTTTTGTGTTGACTTCATTCCTGACCTTAAGAAGTTAGGTCTCCCTAAATCGCGGTATGAGGGGAGACTGACTGGAAAAGGCACGCTTGGAGGGGACTCAATATTATGCAGGGACGGATATTCTTGGTCTCAAGCACACTACACAGTTCTACAGAACTCTACCTTGGTGACCCCGTATGTCGATGAACACAAGAACAGTCTGTGCTCCAAACACCCAGAGCAGTGCGACGACTGGATTACATGTGAACACATCAGGACTTTCAGCAGTTGGTTGGAAGCACGTATCAGAGGTGCCAACACTGTTTGTGATGAGCTATACTTGTTGTCCAGGGGACCATCTTTGACTGTATTGATTTGGAAAGGATACGAGATAAATGAGAATACATTTTACACGATTGACCAAGATCAAAAGAGCACCAACGAAAACAGCGGTGTCCGCTTTGATGCAACAACCGAGAGGGGAAAGGACACATATTATGGTTACATAGTGGACATATGGGAACTTGACTACGGACACGATTTTATGGTCCCTTTATTTAAGTGCAAATGGGTCAATCTATCAGGAGGCGGGGTACAGGTAGACCCACAGTACGAAATGACAACAGTGGATCTGAAAAATCTTGGGTACACTAACGAACCATTCGTCCTAGCCAATGATGTGGCACAGGTTATCTATGTGAAGGACATGGCTACCAGACCAAGAAACAGAAAAGATAAGGAAGCGAATACATCATACGATGAGCCAAAGCGCCACATAGTTCTTTCAGGAAAAAGGGACATCATGGGAGTTGAGGACAAGACAGACATGTCTGAAGATTATGAAAAGTTTCATGAAATTCCTCCCTTTAAAGTCAAGGCTGACCCCGGCATCCTGATAAACGATGAAGATTATCCATGGTTACGGCGCAATAAGCAAATGACACAAGCGAAGAAAAAGTGAAGACTTTCTCCCTTAACTATTATGATGATACCATGCCAAATTTGTAACTGACGAGTATGATACCATTGTCCGTTTTGTACATGCACATGCTATGTGGGTCAATTTATGATACCATGCCAACTTTCAACTTTTTCAGAGTTCATTTGAAATGCTTTAATGTCTTATGGTTCGGCCCTCGTAATAATTAAAAATAGCAACAATAAGTATTTTGTTGTAAGTAGAAACAAAATAAAATAAATAAAGCAAGAAAGAAAACAAAAAAACAAAAAAGTGTTTTCAAATTTGAAAACTAATGGCACTAACAGAAAGTTTATAATTTTCCTAAAACTAAAAGCAAAAAGAATTGAAAATAAAGCAAAAAACAAAAGAAAATAAATAATGCAGAAATCAAAACAAAAAAACAACAATAAGTATTTTGTTGTAAGTAGAAACAAAATAAAATAAATAAAGCAAGAAAGAAAACAAAAAAACAAAAAAAGTGTTTTCAAATTTGAAAACTAATGGCACTAACAGAAAGTTTATAATTTTCCTAAAACTAAAAGCAAAAAGAATTATAAAAATAAAGCAAAAAACAAAAGAAAATAAATAATACAGAAAACAAAACAAAAAAACTAGAAAAAAAATAAAATAGCAAAAATAAGTAAAAAAATAAAAAAACAAAAAAAAGCCTCCTACTGGGCCCCCACGGCCTGAATACGACTAGAAACCCTAGTATGGGCCAGGATTCAGGCCCGCAGTAGGCCTAGAAGACCCATCAGGGAAAGCAATAGCAAGTAGGCCCGAAAGCCAGCGGTGGAGAGGAGCTCGAGAGGGGTGCGGCAGTGGGGCTTATAAACCACTGCACGCCCCTCTCACCTAGCGAGGTGGGACTAAACTTTGGCCCCGACGCGGGCAGCACAGGGGCCTTTGGTCCCGGTTGGTGGCACCAACCGGGACTAAAGGGGGCATTGGTACCGGTTCGTGGCACCAACCGGTACCAAAGGCCGCCGCTTCCCGCCCTTTGGGCTGCCGAAAAAGAGGCCTTTGGTCCCGGTTGGTGGCACCAACTGGGACTAAAGGGTGCATTAGTCCCGGTTGGTTTCACGAACCGGGACCAATGGATTTGCTATATAAGCAAACACTTTGCAAAATTTCAGAATCTCATCGCCAGTTGCCCCCGACGACGCCGACCCTCCTCGACGCCGCCAGGCTGCTCCACCTCGCCGTCGCCGCCGCCGCCGCCAAGGCCGTCGCCTCTCCAAGCCCGCGCCGTCCTCGTCGCCGGCCTCCCCGAGCCCGCGCCCCGTCCCGCCCCCGCGCGTGCCCCGAGCCCCTGCCTCGTCCCGCCCCCGCGCGCCGGCGCCCTAGCCGCCCGCACCGTCGCCATCGTCATCTACCCGCCCCCGCTGTGAGCCGCCGCGCCGCACCGGCTATGTTTTTTTTCATTTTCATTAGTTTAGTTTTTTTGTTCGTATATATATATAATGTATATGTGTATGTATGTGGCTATGTGTATGTAGATGTTCAAAATGTATAAAAAAATTTTCAGAGCATGTTTTTGTTCATATATGTATTTTTTGTTCATATGTGTATTAATGTTTTCATATATGCAAAAGATAGATTTTTAGAAAAGTTAGTTTTTTTTCTGCTCATAGATTTTTTTGGTGATATTAATTATTGTAGAATATGCAAATGTTTGTATATTCATATGAACAATGCATTAGGCAAAACCTTTGTTTTTTTAAAAAAAAAATTCTATTTGAACATTTTTTTTAAAACAAGCAATACTAAAAGAATGAGAGGAAAAAGAAAAATAAGAAGAGGACGAAAGGAGAAGAAGAGGAGAGGAAGAAGAGGAGAAATAAATAAGAAGAGGAAAAAAGAAGAGGAGAAGAATAAAAATAGAAATTTTCTATTTTTCTTCTTCTCCTCTATTCCTTTCTTCTTCTCCTCTTTTTTTTCTTCTTTTTTTTCTTCTTCCTTCTTCCTCTTTTCTTCCTTTTCCTTATTTTCCTTTCTCGAGGGAGAAAAAGAAAAAGAAGAGTAGAAGAAGAAGAAGAATAGAGGAGAAAGAAGAAACTTCAACACGAGGGGGGGGGGGTACCGATACCCCCTCCCCGATAACATTATTTTCCCATGTATATGTATGTCGCGTCGTTGTCGATGTAACCCCCTTGAGATAACTTCGACATGAGGGGCGGTCGATATATATACCCCTCTCGACCGTGATAACTTGTACAACGGCAGCACCCCCCTCGGCCCTCTCGCTCGACCAAAACTCTCGAGGACACCCAAACCCTAGAGAGAAAACGATGTTGGTCTCCTACCCCCTCCCGCCGCGCCCCTACCCGAAAAATTAACTCTCTCGAGGCCACCCAAATTTACCAAGTTAAAAGAGCGTTGTCGTCGAGGCCACCCCAAACCCTTGAAGCGTTGTGTCGAGGCGACCCCAAACCCTAGAGAAGTAGCGTCGAGGCCACTAACATGATTCCTTATTGTGATTAGCTAGCTAGTTCTACGTTTGCCACTAATATATATATATATATATATATATATATATATATATATATATATATATATATATATATATCGATCCATCTGTACCATGTTTGAATAATAATTGACATGTTGTAAATATTTGCAGAAACTATGGAGCACTCCCGAGACGAAGAAACAGAAGCGATGTTGGGGACACAATCGCACAAGGAAGTGATGAAGTTGCGTCATTTCTCAACGACACCGATGGTCAGGAACGACTGGGTGAAGAAGAGGGCTATGTTCATGATGGCTTCGACCCATTAATGTCGGTACAAGAAGAGGACTATGTTCATGATGGCTCCAGTGACACAATGGAGGTACAAGAAGGAGACCATGCTGACTGCTCCGGTGACCGAACCGAGTCCGGCCAGGTATATATATATATATATATTAGTTAAGCCCGTGCTGACTAGTTAATTGATGCATCCATTGTTTTGGTATATGTACACATATTAATTACTCTCGTCTTTCTTCCTTATAATTTCTAGCCCTCCGGATCGATCACAACTTCGGTAAGGAGACGAGGCCCGAAGAAAAAGTTGAGCTCGGATGAAAAGTTTGAGATCATAGAAATCGCGCCCGACGGTGAACCGATTGAACCCATCCGGACAAGGAAGGCATTTTTTGCTCAGTGTGGGGTTCTTGTTAGGGACAAGATCCTGATCAGCATCCATCAATATAAGCCTAAGGAGGAAGACCCTGAGGTGTCTTATGTCAATGATATGCAGAAAGAAGATCTTTGGACTGAGCTGAAGGCAAATTTCACCCTACTGCCAGAGGAGGATCCGGAGAAGCTAGTTATAGAGCAATTAATCAAGTCTTGTGCTCTTAAGAAGATGGCAACCCTAATGAGGAGGTGGAGGAAAGAGCTGAACTAGTTTGTCGAGAAAGAAAAGACACCAGAATTCATCGGCAAATATGAGAAGATCAAAGATCACTGGCCCGCATTTGTGGCCCACAAGACATTGGAAAACAGTAAGAAGATGTCGGCGACAAACAAGCAAAATGCTGCGAAGAAGAAGCTTCACCATCGCACGGGGTCAGGTGGCTACCTCAAAGCCCGGCCTAAGTGGTCCAAGGCTGAGCATGATCTGCTTGAAAAAGGGATCGAACCAGAGACAATGTACTGGCCAGACCGTTACCGGACTTGGTTCTTCGGGGCTGGCGGAACCTTGGACCCTGTAATAGGGAAGTGCCAGTGGACGGACGAGCAACTGCAAATACCAGTCAAGAAACTTCGACACTATATGGATGCAGCGCAGCGAGGGACGTTCCTTCCAAACAGGGAGAAGGACGAGCTCACAATGGCCCTTGGGAATCCTGAGCACCCTGGACGGACACGAGGCACGCCAGGCTCCATTCCGTGGAAGGTTGGTTTTCCGCACGCAGGGGGTTACAAAACCCACGAGAGGAGGAAGAAACTGGAGCAGGACCAAATACAGGCGCTGCACGAAAGGGTAATGGGGCTAGAGGAACGAGAAGAGGAACGAGAAGCAGCAGATTGCAGCAAACGACATGCCGAAGCTTCCCCCGAAGCTACCCCGCCATCTCAGTGGAGAAGCAGCATGGCTTCCACCGAGCTGCTTCAGCCAGAGCATGTCTTGACGGCTCCTGCCAGCTATCCTGTGGATGGTATCACGGAGTCTCAAAATTGCCACATTATGGCGCGATGGATGAATTTGAAGGTCAAGGCGGCTGTTGGCCAAGTTTTTCCTAGTGGACCCGGCACAACTTATCACCGCCAGCTGATTCCAGAAGGATATGCTAAGGTGATGGTGGATGAAATAACGGAGGGATTTGAGGACCTCGTGCTTGACCACCCTACCGGTGAAGGGGAGACTTGGCTGGGTTCTGCTCTGAAGACTCCATGCCTATGGCGGAAGGTGCTCATCAACCTTCCGAACTGGACGCCTCCGCCTCCTCCTCCTCCTTCGGCGAGTCAGGGCACTCCGCCTCCTCCACCGCCTCCTCCTCCGGCGAGTGACGATCAGGGCACGCGTAGCGGCACTCCGCCTCCTTCTCCGGCGCGTGGCGGCACTCCGCCTCCTTCTCCGCCTGCGCCGGCGCGCCCGAGCAGCCAGCCTCCTCCTTCTCCGCCTCGTCAGCAAGGGCGGAAGAGAACCACCGCCGCTCCGGCTGCTCCGGCGTGTCGTAGTCCTTCTCCTCCGCCTCGCAAAAAGGAAGCAAAGAAGACATCCGCTCCGTCTGCTCTGACGGCGTCTAGCAGTTCAGCCAAAGCCGGGAAGAAATACAGATTCGGTCCTTGTCTGAAGACTCCAGAGAAGTTACCGTATGAGAGGACCGAGGAGGAAAACACGAAGATCGCGCAGACTGAAGTGGATGACTGGTTTGCAGGGTTGAAAGCAAAGAGACATCCACCTCCGGAGGAGAAGGTAGATCCGGTGAAAGCGAAGCGCACACTGGCTGCCCTGAGGAAACCGGCAAAGTCTCCGCCGAGAACCAACTATGAGCGCATTACTGAACAGACATATCTCCAAGCGGAGCGGTCGGGAAGTACTGTCGGACATCAAAGAGAAAAAGAACGAGCAGCTGCGAAAAAAATTGACCAGCTCGGCGAACAACCAAACCAATCGTGCCCCCCGCTCAATGTGTCTAGCGGCAACATCGTCGCTAATGTTCCGGGGATGGTGGCCGGTTATGGAAATCCACAAGATTACCTGCCCGACGATGCACTTCCTGAATTCATGAAGGTGGAAGAACACAGATACGAGTACGGGAAGCCTCTCGTCAAAGATGAAAAATCTGTAACAACGATGATGCGAAGATTCCATACTTGGTACATGAAAACCTGCAGAGAGTCTGGGAGGACGAATAGTTTGTATCTGCACATTAAAGAGGAGCACGACCTCGTTGGAACTGATCTGTTGTGTGTTCCATTTGAGGAGTTCTTCGCGTTCTTCAATCAAAAGGCCCTCATAAATTAACGGACTTTTGCTACTGCATGTAAGTACTATTTCTGTCATGAAGTCTCTATATATAGCTCGGCTCTTTCATTGCATGTATTTATAATTAATTTTCCTCAATATATTATGCAGATTGAAGATCGTCGAGTGCAAAAAAAAAATGAAATCTATGATATTGGGTTCATTAACACAAATATCATAGATGTATTTCTGGTTGAAAAGGACGTCAAAGAGGCCGAGGACAACTTGCTACAATCGTTGATCAAAAATCAAAACAAAGATACCATACTCTTTCCTTACAACACCAAGTGAGTGTTACTGATCGTTTGCATATTCGGTTTCCCTTATTACTCGAGTGAGGTTATAGTAATGTAATTGATGAGTTATGCATGCGTGCGCAGGTACCACTATATTCTTCTGGAGATTAAGCTTGAGCGTGGACTAGTAACCGTCTTAGACCCGAGACGGAAAGATCCCAACACCTATGCGGACATGACTGAAATGCTCAGCAAGTAAGTTCAATCGATCATTATCGGACCATAGTGGCAACTTTTTGTTCATTTCCTGATATCTCAAGTAATAATAATTATTTTCTTTGTCTTGCAGGGTTTGGAAATAGTTCACCGCAGTAGCTCCGGGACTGCCGAAGGAGCTGCGATATATATTCCCGAAAGTAAGTACTACTGGCTAGCTAGTTGTGTGCATCTCCCGTTGATTCTATAACTATACTTTCATCAATGCCATTTATAATGCTTCATTATCAGTTTGATTGACCTCTATTTCTTGTAAAGTGCTTGTGGCAGGAACAAGGGAATGATTTTTGTGGATACTACGTGTGCGAGTTCATCTACAACGCGACTTTGAAAAATAAGCGGGGCTACTCTCAAAGACAATATGAAGTGCGTAAGCAATTAATAATATTCACAATTTCATTTTATTACACCATTATTTCTGTTGAGTTTCATTCATATATATATATATATATATATATATATATATATATATATATATGTATGTATTAATTAACCCCCTTCTTGAAATTAGACGTGGCAGATGCGGAATGAACTCCTAGAACCAGATCGCACGAAAGAAATTCAAGAGGAATTGGCGGGATTCTTTCTTGGCCACGTCATCAATAAAGCCGAAGAATACCATGTGGAAGTTGATTTCAAATGCTAGGGGACTGTAATTGAGAGATCTTATATATTGTACATGCTGTATGTAGCCAGTAGCATTGGACGTACATGAGACGAAAACTTGTTGTTCGACCAATCTCTCGGAGAAGGAGAGGTCGATCGATCATTTCTCTCGGTATGCATGACGAACTTCTGTACTCGATGGTTCCCTTCATTTTCTTACTAGCTAGCATGTCGAAGGCTATATGTATATAGTACGTAGCGTCGACCAAGCACACGGACATAAGAGAGGACACTTCTCTCTATTAATTAGCTAGCTAACACAATATATGAAACACCTAAATTAACCCCCAAAAACCCCCAACCCCCCCCCCCTTTCAAAAAAAAAACAAAAACCCCAGCCACTGGAATGCTGACGCGTGGATGCCTTTTGGTCCCGGTTGGTGCTACCAACCGGGACCAAAGGCCCCCCTGCCTGGGCTCGGCGCACCGGCCACGTGGAGGACCATCTGTCCCGGTTCGTGTTAGAACCAGGACTAAAGGGGGAGGTATTAGTAACGACCCATTAGTCCCGGTTCATGAACCGAGACTAAAGGCCCTTACGAACCGGGACTAATAGGTGTTTTTCTACTAGTGGTATGAAGCCAACCAACGATAGTAGTCAAGCAATGAAGTCAAACATGTACGACAAATAGGCAATGACTTCACGAAGACAAACTCTAAGTAAAGGGAGGGAGAGGATAGAACCAGTCACTTGTTGAAGACACATGATTTGTTGGACCAGTTCCAGTTGCTGTGACAACTGTACGTCTGGTTAGGGAGGCTGAGATTCAACTCAGAAGACCGCGTCTTCACCTTATTCCCCTTGAGCTAAGGACACACAGTCCTCGCCCAATCACTCTGGTAAGTATTCAAGGTAGACTTCCGAACCTTCACAGACTTCGTTCACCGGCGATCCACAATGACTCTTGGATGCTCAGAACGCGATGCCTAACCGGCTGGAGGATTCACAGTCCTCAAGTGTAATAAGTCTTTAGGTCACGCAGACAGAAAGACTTCAGTGATGCCTAACACTCTTTGGCTCTGGGTGTTTGGGCTTTGTCCTCGCAAGGATTTCTCTCTCTCAAAGGCTTCGAGGTGGGTTGCTCTCAAACGACAAAAGCCGTGCACGAACTCTGAGCAGCCACCAATTTATGGTGTAGGGGGTGGGCTATTTATAGCCACTAGGCAACCCGACCTGATATGTCCGAAATGACTCTGGGTCACTAAGGAACTGACACGTGTTCCAATGGTCAGATTTCAAACACACACGGCAACGTTACTTGGGCTACAAGCAAAGCTGACTCATCCAGCTCTGGATAAGATTTGCTCTCATTGTCTTCGCTCGAAGACATAGGATTTGGGTTGAGCATCACTTCAGTCATTCTGACTTTGTTCACTTGGACCCCACTTAACAGTACGGTGGTTCCTATGACTCAACAAGGAAGAAAAAGGAAACAACAAAACGACACAGTCTTCGCGCTCCATAGTCTTCACTCAATGTCTTCTCATGTCATAGTCTTCAATATGAATATCTTCACATGCCACCATTGTCATCAGTGTCTTCATACATTTTTAGGGGTCATCTCTGGTAGGTAACCGAATCAATGAGGGACATTACCTGTGTTATCCTGCAATTCTCACAAACGCATTAGTCCCTCAACCAAATTTGTCGTCAATACTCCAAAACCAACTAAGGATGGCACTAGATGCACTTACAGAATCTATATTCATACTCACAGTTTTGGTTTTGCAGGTCATAGATCTGGGCTTGGAGGTGCTCGATCTTCTCTTGAAGCTTGAAGATGGTCTCCCCAATGACCTTGGCATCTAGCTTGTGGTTGTTGGTGAACTCCGTGATCATCATCTGGTTGGCGTTGAGTCCACGCTCCACCATCCCTTGGCACTTGAAAACTTGTTGTTCCATGGCTTCGAGCTTTGTCTCCACGCTTACGGTACGCCTTGGTCCCTCCACATCACGGATGTGCAGCACCCCCTCACGCATCTCAATGGTTTGAGGGTGTTGCAGCACCTCCGCGAGATAGGGGTTGATAACCCTCTCAAAAAACTTGTCCTTGGGAGCGCTTGGAGACGTCATGATGCTCTAGATCTGTCAGAAAAAAAACTTGAAACGAAAACAGAGGATATTTGCGTGATACGGTGGTCAAAGCCTTCGGGAGATTATATAATGAATTTTTACCAAGCAAAATACGTAACGTGCAAGAAAACGGAGTCCGGGAGGCACACGAGGTGGCCACGAGACAGGGGGCGCGCCCAGGAAGGGTGGGCGCGCCCTCCACCCTCGTGGAGGCCTCGTGTCCTTCCCGGACTACTTCTTTCTTTCCAAAATTCTTAAATATTCCAAAACGGATAAAAATTGCCATTAGAATTGTGTTGGAGTCAGTGTACTTACCGTACCACATACCTATTCCTTTTCGGAGTCTGGGATGTTCTGGAAAGTGTCCCTTATGTATTCCTCCGGGGTTACGGTCTCAACAATATTAGTTTCAACATTGATAGGATTACCTGAGATATAATGTTTGATTCTTTGACCGTTCACCACCCACGGACTTGTGCCTTCGAAGTTGTTGATTTTTATGGCACCGGAACGATAGACCTCCTCGATAACGTAAGGACCTTACCATTTAGAGAGAAGTTTTCCTGTAAAAACTCTTAAGCGAGAGTTGAATAATAACACATAATCACCTACGTTAAACTCACGCTTTTGTATCCTTTTCTCATGCCACCGTTTAACTTTTTCTTTGAATAGCTTGGCATTCTCATAGGATTGGGTTCTCCATTCATCAAGTGAGCTAATATCAAATAACCTCATCTCACCGCCAAGTTTGAAGTCATAGTTGAGCTCTTTAATAGCCCAATATGCTTTATGTTCAAGTTCTAGAGGTAAATGACATGCTTTTCCATAAACCATCTTATACGGAGACATACCCATAGGATTTTTGTATGCAGTTCTATATGCCCATAATGCATCATCAAGTTTTTTGGACTAATTCTTTCTAGGTCTATTCACAGTCTTTTGCAAAATTAATTTGAGCTCTCTGTTGCTCAACTCTACTTGACCACTAGACTGCGGGTGATAAGGAGATGTGATTCTATGATTAACATCATACTTAGCAAGCATCTTACGGAAATCACCATGAATAAAATGTGAACCACCATCAGTCATAAGATATCTAGGGACTCCAAACCTCAGAAAAATAACTTCTTTAAGCATGTCAATAGAAGTGTTATGATTGGCACTACTAGTTGGAATAGCTTCTACCCACTTAGTAACGTAATCAACAGCAACTAAAATATGTGTGTAACCATTAGAGGCAGGAAAATGTCCCATATAATCAAAGCCCCAAACATCAAATGATTCAATAACGAGAGAATAATTCATAGGCATTTCTTGACGTCTACTAATATTACCAATTCTTTGACATTCATCACAAGATAAGACAAACTTACGAGCATCTTTGAGGAGAGTAGGCCAATAAAAACCAGATTGCAATACCTTATGTGCAGTTCTATCTCCAGCGTGGTGTCCTCCATATGATTCAGAGTGACACTTGCGTAGGATCTGTTCCTGTTCATGCTCAGGTACACAACGTCTAATAACACCATCTACTCCTTCTTTATAAAGGTGTGGGTCATCCCAAAAGTAATGCCTTAAATCATAAAAGAAAATTTTCTTTTGCCGGTATGTGAAACTAGGTGGTATAAATTTGGCAACAATGTAATTAGCATAATCAGCATACCAAGGAGCAGTACGAGAAGCATTAACGACCGCTAATTGTTCATCAGGAAAGCTATCATCAATAGGTAGTGGGTCATCAAGAACATTCTCTAACCTAGACAAGTTATCTGCAACGGGGTTCTCAGCTCCCTTTCTATCAATAATATGCAAATCAAATTCTTGGAGCAAGAGAACCCATCTAATGAGTTTAGGCTTAGCATCTTTCTTTTCCATAAGATATTTAATAGCAGCATGATCAGTGTGAATATTAACTTTGGAATCAACAATGTAAGGTCTAAACTTATCACAAGCAAACACAACTGCTAAGAACTCTTTTTCAGTAGTAGCACATTTTCTTTGGGCTGTATCAAGGGTTTTACTAGCATACTGGATAACATTCAATTTCTTATCAACTCTTTGCCCTAGAACAACACCTACAGCATAATCACTAGCATCACACATAATTTCAAAGGGTAAATGCCAATCAGGTGGCAGAACAATAGGTGCAGTGATCAAAGCTTTCTTAAGTATTTCAAAGGCTTCGACACAATCATCATCAAAGACAAAAGGAATATCTTTTTGTAATAAATTAGTCAGAGGCCTAGAGATTTTAGAAAAGTCCTTAATGAACCTCTTATGAAAACTGACATGACCAAGGAAACTTCTTATACCTTTTATGTCCTTGGGACATGGCATCTTTTCAATAGCATCAACTTTAGCTTTATCAACTTCAATACCTCACTCAGAAATCTTATGCCCCAAGACAATGCCTTCATTAACCATAAAGTGGCACTTTTCCTAATTCAAGACGAGACTAGTGTCTTCGCATCTCTGCAAAACTCGATCAAGGTTGCTCAAGCAATCATCAAAAGAGGATCCATAAACGGAGAAATCATCCATGAATACCTCACAAATCTTTTCACAAAAGTCAGAGAATATAGCCATCATACATCTTTGAAAGGTAGCAGGTGCATTACATAAACCAAATGGCATACGTCTATAAGCAAAAGTACCGAAAGGGCAAGTAAATGTAGTTTTCTATTGATCCCCCGCTGATACAGGTATTTGAGAGAAACCAGAATAACCATCTAGAAAGCAGAAATGTGTGTGTTTGGATAGTCTTTCTAGCATTTGATCAATAAAAGGTAAAGGGTAATGATCTTTCTTAGTAGCTTTATTTAATTTACGGAAATCAATTACCATCCTATAACCTGTAATAATTCTTTGCGGGATCAATTCATCTTTATCATTAGGACGGATAGTAATACCTCCCTTTTTAGGAACACAATGGATAGGGCTTACCCAATCACTATCAGCAACAGGATAAATTATACCTGCCTCAAGGAGCTTTAGTATCTCCTTTCTTACCACTTCTTTCATCTTAGGATTCAATCGTCGTTGAGGATCTCTAACTGGTTTGGCACCTTCCTCCAATTTAATTTCGTGTTGGCATAACGTGGGTCTAATGCCCTTAAGATCATCCAGAGTATATCCGATAGAAGCACGGTGCTTCTTCAGAGTTTTCAATAATCTTTCTTCTTCTTGTTCTGAAAGGTTAGCACTAATAATAACAGCATATATTTTCTTTTCATCAAGATAAGCATACTTAAGATTATCAGGTAATGGTTTGAGTTCAAACACGGGATCACCCTTGGGTGGAGGGGGATCCCCTAGAATTTCAACGGGTAGGTTGTGTTTCGGAATAGGTTCCTGTTGAAGGAACACTTTATCTATTTCCCTACTTTCATTCATAAACATATCATTTTCATGGTCTAGCAAATATTGTTCTAACGGATCAGTAGGAGGCACGGCAATAGAAGCAAGACCAATAATCTCATCCTTACTAGGTGATTCTCTATCACGAGGTTGTCTACGAAACTTAGCAAAATTAAACTCATGAGACACATCCTCTAATCCAATCGTAACAGTATCCTTTTCACAATCAATCCTAGCATTAACAGTATTCAAGAAGGGTGTACCAAAAATAATGGGACAAAAGTCATCTTGTGGGGAACTAAGGACAAGAAAATCAGCAAGATATTTAACTTTCCCACACAAGACTTCAACATCTCTAACAATCCCAATTGGTGAAATAGTATCTCTATTGGCAAGCTTGATAGTAACGTCAATACCTTCCAATTCAGCGGGTGCAATATCATGCATAATTTCTTTATATAAATCATAGGGTATTGCACTAGCACTAGCACCCATATCACATAAGCCATGATAACAATGATCTCCTATTTTAACAGAAATAACAGGCATGCCTACAACAGGTCTATGTATCTTAGCATCTGGTCTAACAATATTAGCAGTCTCACCACAGAAATAAATAACATGCCCATCTAAATCATCATCCAAGAGATCTTTAACCATAGCAATACTAGGTTCAACTTTGATTTGCTCAGGAGGTGTATAAGTCCTAGTACTACTCTTACGAACAACAGTCAAAGTTTTAGCATGATCCTTTATCCTAACAGGAAAAGGAGGTTTCTCAACATAAGTAGTAGGAACAATAGGATCATTATAAGTGACAGTCTTTTCTTCAACTGTAATAGGTGCAACTACTTTTACTTCAATGGGAGGATTATATTTAAACCACTTCTCCTTAGGGAGATCAACGTGAGTAGCAAAAGATTCACAAAAGGCAGCTACTATCTCAGAGTCAAGTCCATACTTAGCGCTAAATCCATGAAAAGCATCGGTATCCATAAAAGATTTAACACAATCAAACTTAGGTGTCATACCTGACTCCTTACCATCGTCGGAACCCCAATCTTCAGAGTTGCATTTAATTCTTTCCAATAAATCCCATTTGAATTCAATAGTCTTCAGCATATAAGAACTAGCACAGGAAGTATTGAGCATGTTGCAATCATTGGGAGAAAGCCTAGCATAAATTTTTTGAATAATCATTTCTCTGGAGAGCCCATGATTGGGGCATGAATATAACATTGACTTAAGCCTCCCCCAAGCTTGAGCGATGCTTTCTCCTTCGCGAGGCCAGAAATTATATATGTAATTACGATCACGATGAACAAGATGCATAGGATAGAACTTCTGGTGAAATTCCAACTTCAATCGTTTATAATTCCAAGATCTCGTATCATCACATAGCCTATACCATGTCAATGCATCTCCCTTCAAAGATAAAGGGAAGACCTTCCTTTTGACAACATCATCGGGCATACCTGCAAGCTTAAATAATCCACAAACATCATCCACAAAGATAAGGTGTAAATCGGGATGCAATGTTCCATCTCCTGCAAAGGGATTAGCTAGCAATTCCTCTATCATACCCGAAGGAATCTCAAAGTAAATATTTTCAGTAGGTTCAGTAGATTGAGGAGCAACTCTTTGCTCTTCTGGTCGGGGTGAAGATACCCCGAACAAGCCCTTCAAAGGATTAGTTTCCATAGTAACAAGTGATAGAAAATTTCAGCACACTATATAAATGTTTCCTTACCAAGTTCCACTCACCAAAGGCGCTTCACTCCCCGGCAACGACGCCAGAAAATAGTCTTGATGACCCACAAGTATAGGGGATCTATTGTAGTCCTATCGATAAGTAAGAGTGTCGAACCCAACGAGGAGCGGAAGGAAATGACAAGCGGTTTTCAGTAAGGTTTTCTCTGCAAGCACTGAAATTGTAGGTAACAGATAGTTTTGTGATAAGATAAATTGTAACGGGTAACAAGCAATGAAAGTAAATAAAGTGCAGCAAGGTGGCCCAATCCTTTTTGTAGCAAAGGACAAGCCCGGACAATTTCTTATAATGAGAAAAGAGCTCCCGAGGACACATGGGAATTATCGTCAAGCTAGTTTTAATCACGCTCATATGATTCGCGTTCGGTACTTTGATAATTTGATATGTGGGTGGACCGGTGCTTGGGTACTGCCCTTACTTGGACAAGCATCCCACTTATGATTAACCCCTATTGCAAGCATCCGCAACTACAAAAGAAGTATTAAGGTAAACCTAACCACATCATTAGACATATGGATCCAAATCAGCCCCTTACGAAGCAACGCATAAACTAGGGTTTAAGCTTCTGTCACTCTAGCAACCCATCATCTACTTATTACTTCCCAATGCCTTCCTCTAGGCCCAAAAAATGGTGAAGTGTCATGTAGTCGACGTTCACATAACACCACTAGAGGAAGTCAACATACATCTCATCAAAATATCGAACGAATACCAAATTCACATGACTACTAATAGCAAGACTTCACCCATGTCCTCAGGAGCAAATGTAACTACTCACAAAGCATATTCATGTTCATAATCAGAGGAGTAATAATATGCATTAAGGATCTGAACATATGATCTTCCACCAAGTAAACCAATTAGCATCAACTACAAGGAGTAATTAACACTACTAGCAACCCACAGGTACCAATTTTGATTTGGATACAAGATTGGATACAAGAAATGAACTAGGGTTTTGAGAGGAGATGGTGCTGGTGAAGATGTTGATGGAGATTGACCCCTCCCGATGAGAGGATCGTTGGTGATGACGATGGTGATGATTTCCCCCTCCCGGAGGGAAGTTTCCTCGGCAGAACAGCTCTGCCAGAGCCCTAGATTGGTTCCGCCAAGTTTCCGCCTCGTGGCGGTGGAGTTTCATCCCGTAAGCTTGCTTCTGATTTTTTCCAGGGTAAAAGCCTTCATATAGCAGAAGATGGCACCATAGGGCCACCAGGGGGCTCAGGAGACAGGGGCGCGCCCAGTAGGGGTGGGCGCGCCCCCACCCTCCTGGCCTCAGTGTGGGCCCCCTCTGGTAGTTTCTTCGCTCAATAATTCCAAAACTGACTTCCGTGGAGTTTCAGGATTTTTGGAGCTGTGCAGAATAGATTTTCAATATTTGCTCCTTTTTCAGCCAGAATTCCAGCTGCCGGCATCCTCCTTCTTCATGGTAAACCTTGTAAAATAAGAGAGAATAGCCGTAAGTATTGAGATATAATGTGTAATAACAGCCCATAATGCAATAAATATTGGTATAAAAGCATGATGCAAAATGAACGTATCAGCACTAAAATTCATTTTCTGCCCTAAAACTGAGTGTATTTGAAGATCTAGTATCTAAACTAACGAAGGTTTGTGGAACAAGTGAACTATTAAACTTCAACGTAGATCAACAGTAAATGTTCAGTCTTTTCAGTTCTTGTACTAATTCAATTTGTGCACTAAAATTCATTTTCTGCACTAAAACAGAGTATATGTAAAGGTCCAGTATCTGAACTATCGAAGGTTTGTGGAACATTCGAATTTTTAAACTTAAACAAAGATCAAAAGTAAAGGTTCAGTCTTTTCAGTTCCTGTACTAAATTAGTTTGTGCACTAAAATTCATTTTCTGCACTAAAACAGAGTACATCTAAAGATTCAGTTTCTTAACTATAGAAGGTTTGTGGAACAACTGAATTTTTAAACTTAAACAGATATCAAAAGTAAAGGTTCGGTCTTTTCAGTTAAACAGAGATCAAATATACAATCCTTTCAGTTCAGTAGAGATCAAATGTTCAGTTTTGCCTAACATACTGATCACATGTACTCAATTATATATTGCCCTAAAACAAATTCATATTCAGTTCTTCTACATGAACAGAGAACATGTTTAGATCAAATCAGGGATAAAACCCTAGGCATGCTTCAAAAATAAACCTCAATACCATAATTTTGCATCATTCCATTGTCATATACATGAAAGCCACCACAGAGATGACGCAGTCGACCTTGATCATAGATGGGAAAAAACATACTGATTGAAGCATTGTGCTAATGCAAACACATTTCTATTAACTCGTTGTTCTTTATTCCTTCTTGGTTTTTCCCTTTTTATTATGTTCTTCTCATGGGCTTGAATCTACAAGTTTGAAATGCGTCAAATACATAGTAGTCTCATGAAGCTTACCTTCATGGATGCTTGATAGATTCAAAAACTTGTCTTGTTATAATGTAGTTGTGTACCAAACTAGTATTGTTATTCTGTTGACTTA
The DNA here is from genome assembly GCA_963921465.1 of Triticum timopheevii. Taxonomy (NCBI): domain Eukaryota; kingdom Viridiplantae; phylum Streptophyta; class Magnoliopsida; order Poales; family Poaceae; genus Triticum; species Triticum timopheevii. Next base: position 455,280,179 of record OY997262.1, on the reverse strand, counting down.
TGCTTTTTCCATATGTCTAATTAATTAATGGGATAATTAGATTTATGCCCCTAGTTGTGTCCCACTCGTCAGTTTTACCCCTAATTCCCAAAAGTCACCGGTTCTGTCCAAATCACTTTGCTCCTCTTATGCTTTTGCCCTTCGACCATTTGACCGTCAGTTTGAAAACTTCATAAGTAATTCATACTAAATCAGAAAATTGCAAATAAGATACCAAAATATTTAGAAAAACATCACCTATATGTCAGTGTCATTTGCATTCATGAAAAAAGTGTTGGAAAGTGCCCATCCGAGTTTTAGCTCTTATGCTACCACCATGAATAGTAAAATCTAAAAAAGTTCAAAAAATTCAAAAAACATTGGTGGCAAAGAATGACAAATGTTTTAAGTGCCTGCCAAGTTTCATCAGGGAATAACATTCGAGGGTGCCGCGGCAAAAAAACAATCAACACTCCAAAATAGATTATTTTTTTGCCATGACTTCCACGAATGGTGTTCCCTAATGAAACTTGGCAAGCACTTAGAACATTTGTCGTTCTTTGCCACCACATTTTTTTTGAATTTTTTTAGAGTTTACTACTCATGGTGGTATCAAAAGAGCTAAAACTCGGATGTGCACTTTCCAACACTTTTTTCATGAATGCAAATGACACTGACATATAGTGATGTTGTTCTGAACATTTTGGTATCTTATTTGCATTTTTCTGATTTAGTATGAATTAGTTATGAAGTTTTCAAACTGACGGTCAAACGGTCAAAGGGCAAAAGCATAAGAGGAGCAAAGTGACTTGGACAGAACCGGTGACTTTTGGGAATTAGGGGTAAAACAGACGAGTGGGACACAACTAGGGGCATAAATCTAATTATCCATTAATTAATTACCCAGGCCTGAATTCTATATTTATAATTATTGCTTACATTCATTCATTCATCTTGCTTGGGCAGGCTGAGAAGAGGAAGCGCAAAGCACATTATTCTGTTGCTGTGAAGAGGAAGGAGGCGGAACAGACGGAAAGAAAGATGGCTGCGGTGGCGAGAGACCGGGCATGGGTGGAAAGGCTGGCAGAGCTAAAACAGATGGAGATAGAAAAGAAAGCTGCAATGGCTTGAGGAGTTCCTCTCTCAGGAAACAGTAATGGCGTTTCGTCCCTACTTTCCCCCCCATATAGCCTGAACTTGTTCTGTGCAACAGTTGTTACAACTGTTGTGGGTGGAACTAGAGGCTGTACCCCTTCCCTCAACAGCAATCTAAAAATAAATTGCTGATTTTGTTTTAGTAGGATGTTGTCAATTTGACTTGATTGTGTAATGCAATATCGTTTTTATGTTGTAGTATTTAGAATAAACCAAACGATGTTCCTTGTGTGCTGGTAATCAGAAATGAATGACCAATGTGTGCAACCTTGTGACACATTTGGGGAACAGGGAATCGGTATTGGAGATAGAGTGGTAATTAATGTTTTTTGTTGACCTAGCGATCATGTTCCTTGCCTCCCTTTGCATTCTACCCCATCGGTTCTCATGTCTTGGGACTCTAATTAAGCTAGGCTAGGCCAGTCTCGCAACCAGAGCACCGACGAAGACCGGCAACTTGAAAGGGCTCGCCTGAATTAGTACACATGATCTTCAGTTTTCTTTTGCTGTAAAAGCATGATTCATTGAGATTTGAGGGGGGCACGAATCACACCCGACCGAACGGCGTCTATGAGATTCTGTTGCAAATGAACCCTTCTCATTTTTGTTTACTTGTTGCACATGGATGTTAGCACTTGATTTTGTATTTTCTGTTCCGCTGTCGTTGATACCGGAACCCGGTCCTTTTTGGCAGGGAAAAGAACATCCACACGATACATGTTCATATAACACAACTCATACAAATCAGCAAACACCCTCTTGCAGACTTTTGCAAGGGAAAACAACACATATCCCCCCGCCCCCAAAGAAAAACGTTTGCAAGGGAAAACAACACATATTCCCCCCCCCCCCCCCCAAAAAAAACAAAGCTTAGCTTAATTAGTACTCCCTCCGTATTGTCTTATATTTTGACACGGACTTACAACCATCGCTGGATAGCAACGGAAAGCTATAGCTAGTGTACCTTTCCCTTCATCATCCACATGCACATCAAAGAGGCAGCATGGTCGCTTCGTGCAAGATGAAGCCCTACGAGGTGAAAGAACTGCAAAAGAGCAAATATATACAAGCTACACTATTTTTTTAAAGATTTTGAAAAGTTGCAAAAGTTGAGCGTTTCTACCAGGTACACACACACATTACTCACAAGACCAAAAGATGTCAACACAACACGTCGGCAAAGTTGAGGGAGCACAAAAGACCAAAATTGAAGAACACTAGACCAAACCGCAGGAGCGGTTGCTCCAGGAGACCAGAAGAAAACAACACTTGATCTGTGTTGGGCGTGTCAGCCATAGCAGGCACGACAACACCTGGGATATAGTAACGAACCTTCATCTATTCCATGCATCGGCGGAGCTTAGTTGAGTATCAAGTTCTCTTTACTCTCATACCAACAATCCCTTACTCGTGTGTAAACTTCTGTCACTCTAGCCACCCACTATAAGTGAATCATGAACGTATTGTAAAACCCTACAATAGGAATCCCTCACGCTTGTGCGACGTGGAGGGCACCATAGGACTGCACCAAAGTAAAACATACAACTCAAACCAATCACGATCATCAATCAACCCATAGGTCAAAACAAATCTACTCAAACATCATAGGATTGCAACACATCATTGGATAATAATATGTAGCATTAAGCACCATGTTTAAGTAGAGATAACTGCGGGGAGAAGAGGTGTTACACCGTTGCATAGAGGGGGAGAGAGTTGGTGAGTACGGTGGTGAAGTTGTTGGTCTAGATCAACGTCACGATGATTCCCCGTCGGAATTTCAGCGCCACCGGGAAAGAGGGGGGGAGAGCCCCCTCCTTCTCCTTCTTGCATGCCCCCCCTCCTAGATGGGAGGAGAGTTTCCCCACTGGCCCATGGCCGCCATGACTCTCGCAGGGGAGAGGGCCCTCCAAGGTTGGATCTCTGTGTGTGTGTGTGTGTGTTTCACATCCCTATTTTCTGGCCCTTCACCTTTTCTTAAATTCCCGAAGATCCATAACTCTGATTGGCTGAAATTTTGAGGTGTTTTTTATCCGGATATTAGCTTCCTTGCTGCAGAAGGACACCCCAAACTGACCTACGAGGTGGCCACAAGCCTGCTGGGCTCGCCGGGGGGGGGGGGGGGGGGCACGCCCTCTGAGCTTGTGGTCCCCTCGGGCATCGTCTCGCATTGGTTATTTTTCCCCAAAAACACATATATTCCAAAAAAATCTCCATAAAATTTTATCACATTTGGACTTGTTTGATATGGATTTTCTATGAAACAAAAAACATACAACAAACATGAACTAGCACTGGGCACTGGATCAATATGTTAGTCCCAAAAAATAATATAAAATATTGCCGAAAGTATATGAAAGTTTTAGAATATTTGCATGAAACAAACAAACAATATAGATAAGACGGAGACGTATATGCAACAGATGAAGCAAACCCTGGTAACGTAGGAAGCCACGCACCCCTTGGTGTTCTGTATGCCTTCGCCTACTGTTCCACTTCGTGTATCCGAGTACTTCGTATGATTCTCGTCCGTCCGAGTAGCGATGGCTCAGATGTTGTCCGAATAACTTGCAAGGTGGTTTAAGACTTTAGATGGGCCTACCTGATGTGTGGGTCCCTACTACTTCTACTAGTGTTGGGATTCCCCGAAGAGGAAGGGTGGTGCAATATAGTAGCAGATAGGATTTCTCTCAGTTAAGAACTAAGGTTTATCGAACCAGGAGCCGACACACAGACAACGTCGACAGTACCTGCACACACACACACACACACACACACACACACAAAGCAAATACTTGCGCCCAACAAAGGCAAAGGGGCGTCACTCCCCTTGTTCTGGCCAATTGCAAGTATCAAATCTGGTAGTGGTAGATATAATAAATAAACATAAAAAGTGAAAGTAAAAGAAAACAGCGAGGAATTATAAGATTTGTTTTTATATAGAGGTGAATGGACTCGGGGGGCCACAACGTTCACCAGAGGCATCTCTCTCATAAATAGCATCAATAGGTTGAAAAATTACTATTGGACAATTAATAAAAAACACATAGTTATGATGATCATTCATGGCATAATTAATATATAGGCACCATGTCCATGACAAGTAGACCGTAATCCAATTACATCTACTACTATTACTCCACCCCAAGACCGCTATCCAGCATGCACCTCAAAGTATTAAGTTCATGACAAACGGAATAACACATTAAGCAAGATGATATAATGTAGACAAAATAAGATCGAGCAATATGCTCAAACCCCATCGTTTTATTCTTAGCAACAATACGATATGTGGCTTGCAACTTCTCCCGTCACAGAGTAAGGACACCACACAATTGAACCTACCACTATAAGATTAAACATAAGAGAAACTTCAAAGAGATTCAAATACTTTCAATGATCTGATCATAAACCCATGATTCGTTGGATCCCAACAAACGCATGACAAAAGTTTACATCGGACTGATCTGAGATGAGATCATTGTATAGAACATCAAAAGAGAGAAAGGGAGGAAGGGATGGAGAGCGGGGAGGAAAGAGACTGAGACAGAGACAGAGAGTCATCTAGCTACTGCTATGAACCCATAGGTCCTGTGGAAACTACTCACACATCATCATGGGAGGCAAGGTTGATAAAGATTGCCTCCTCAGATGACGATAAAAAAGGCCACTTGCGTGGCTAGCGGCCCAGAACAGAAAATTCATCCCGAGGGTGGACGCTAGAGACCTAGTACCATTGACAAAAACCAATTACATATGGTTTCATTCCACCAGTCCCCTAACATAAATAACACTAGGTCAAAGGGTTGAACTTTAGAACCTTTTCTTGAAAAAGAAGCTAATCTATACTATTATTAAACAAGCGAACATTTTCTTTCTTAACTCCACCTGCTAAATGTACCCAGGTTGATTAGTACCGTCAGATTATCCTACCTAATTAGATCCAATGGTTAGCATAGCAATAAAAGCCTTGCGAACGTCCTCTGCCAGAAAATCGTCCGCCGAGTACGTTTTCCCTCGAAGCGTAATCCGCTGACGTCCCGCATCCGCAACTTGTACCTACAATCACGGACACGAGGCACGAAAATCTATATCTATACTACTATTAAACAAGCGAACATTTTCTTTCTTAATTCCACCCGCTAAGTGTACCCAGGTTGATTAGTACCGTCAGATTATCCTACCTAATTAGATCCAATGGTTAGCATAGCAATAAAAGCCTTGCGAACGTCCTCTGCCAGAAAATCGTCCGCCGAGTACGTTTTCCCTCGAAGCGTAATCCGCTGACGTCCCGCATCCACAACTTGTACCTACAATCACGGACACGAGGCATGAAAAAGGAAAAAATTACCGGCCCTCCTCACCTCCCCCACGGCGCCCTCGTGGGCAGGGCACGCGCCCCCCTCCGCGCTCGGCAGCCGCCCCTCCGCACTCTACCGCCGCCGCCACGCGCCTCCCTCTGCGGTTGGCCGCCGCCCCTCCGCGCTCTCCCGCCGTCGCCATGCGCCCCCTCTGCGTTCGGCCGCCGCCACGCGCCTAGGGTGGCCACTGAGGCTCCCGGCGTCCTGGTCAACCAGCACGGAGCCGATGCATCGACACCAACGCGGGATCCGTCCGTCCTCCTCGCTCGCCGTTGAAGCTGCCATAGACGGAGGTACCGCTGCGGCATGCGATCCGATGCCGAGACCACGGGAGAACTGCTGCTGCTGATCCCCACCTCCACCCCAACCCACACCCGTCCAATGGTCGGCAAGGCCAGCCGCATCATAGGTATGCTTGCCACAACTTAGTAATTAGCAATCAGTCCGCTTTTCTTGGTTCGAGTGCCTTTTTTCTATGGAATTTATTTGCTGATGAATCGATCTGGCCATATCCTAACAAACCATACAAATTAGATGAATCTATCTGGCCACATCCTTTTACGTTTATTGGTTTATCTAAGTAATCATTTTGCAATTTGTTGTACAAATCAACCTAGCTGATTTTATAGTTGATCCCAAAAAGTGGGAAATTAATCTCTTAAGGTCTTTGACTTATTTTCGAGTTGATTTTTAGATCCCTAAAGGTTTACATCATCAACCGGAATTAGGTCCTGCAGTTATTTGTCAATGGCGTATGTCTGAAGTGCTTTTGGCCATAGCATCATGCAAGGACAACTGTTTGCAAGCACGCATATTGATTGATTTTGGGAGACTAGCATGCATGAACAAGCTAGCTAGATAACCTTTCGACCATAGAGAACCCACCCTTTCTTTCTTGCAGGATTGAGAAGATCGAGAACTTGGAACGTTTTTGATGTACAGAAAGAAAGCAGATTGTGCTTGGGAGATAATGATGGTGAGAAGATCAAATTTATTTTATGGGGTTTCACTTGCAAATCTTTTCAGGTTTATTTCACTCGATACAAGTTCCTGCTGCTTCAGTCATCACGTTATAGCAATCTAAACATTTTCTTTGAGTGTACAGTGTAGGAGCATGCTTCACTGGATAGTCCTTATATAATTATATGGCCAATTTTGCGCACAATAATCATGAACAATTCCTACTTAATAGAGGTAAATTACAAGATAGCAAGACATGAACTACTTGATGTAGGTATGGATAATATTACAGGATGGACAATAAAAAACTTGACTGGAATAAACTTTTGGCTCGCTCAACTTTTGAGACCTAACATACAAATTGTATAGTTTGGTAATATATAGAAGAGAAATGAACATTTAGCTTGCTGAACTTGGTGTCTCTTTTTCGGCGGCAGATCCGGTGTACCAACGGCTCTAAGTCCGTGACCGGCCTGGGTGCCACCGTCCGGGTGTTCAAGGCGGTCGTCGACAGCGAGATCTTGAAGAACAAGAAAATCCTAGCCCGGTACGGTGCGGGCTTTCCCTATTATGTCATGATTAGTTTGATCAGTCATGCGCATGAGCTTCTCTATTAGGCAACACTATTTGAATAGAGCACGTCTTATTTGTTATACTACTACATTTTTAGGCATCCGTACAACCTAGACGAGCTTTGTCTTTCAGAACCAGAACATCTATGGTGTGCTCTTGTCTAAATCCCGTAAACAAGTAGAGCAATGGCCGACCCTGCATTAGCATATGGAAGGAATTTTAGATAGTAGTACTTTTTCCATGCAAACAACCTGAAATTCAGTGACTAAAAATTGACTAATATCATGCGAGGTTCTAATATGTCAATGATTAATATACTCTAGATATTTTATTGTGGCCGTCCTAGACTAGAGAACTTCTGTCCATGAGTATCCATCAGTATTTCCAGTGTATTGTTGAATTTTCTCAGTGTGGACTTGCCACTTTTTTCCTTCAGGATTCCTGTAATTTTTCAAGATGACTTGGCACAGTTAACTGGAGATATTCCGTTATTCAAACATGCTGGTGGCAAAGCAAAATAGTCAGGTATACTGGGAACATCCGTAGCTATACGCCTATACCTTAGGTGCACACTTTACTGTAGTAAGATGTTTATATGCAAAAGTATTAAAAGCTGATATACGGTATACCCAGACTATCGTAATTCATGCATGTATGTGCCTTCCAGGTGATATGTCCAACATGCTTCTGCGCAAAAATGGCTATGGGAAGTAAGCATGACCCATATCTATACTGGTTACGCAAAAAAAAAAAAAATCTGTCGAGCAATTGTATTCTACTAATGTGGTAAAGCCTGAATCAGTCTTTGCTGTATATATACTCTAAAGAGTTACAACAAGATGAAGCTGGCACACTAGGTACTTGAACAAAATTCATAAGGATCATCTACTACTCATGCAAGAGCTTGTCATCATCCATCTCACTTGCATGCCTGCAGGCTGGAGACGAGTCACGTTTGGTCGCACATGGGAGTTGTTCTTGTGAACGTGGGTGATGAGATTGACGCCAAGCTGCCGAGGAAGGAGCGGGTGACATTTGTACCTAAAAGGGTATCGAGTTTTGTATGTTTTTATCTCTTATTTTATTCTGATTACGAGCCGCATTGCCAATCATTCGAAAATTAGAGTTTTGTTCTTTTAGGTCCATCTCAATCCTTAATTTCTGCCTGATCAGCCATGAATGTGCAACTACTTTCTGAAAGATTGTTTTAAAATTTTGTTTGAAATAGAGATCAGTGAAGCCTTTTCTTGGCCTCGATAGACCTGCACCCTACGCGTGCCCAACAGGAGCTATAACAATTCTACATATTTATGAGACATTTAATCTTGTGTGCTGTTTGTAGACTATTCATCTAGGACATGGTTTCCTCTCAAAAGGTGTATATTTTGACCAGATTTTTTTACACCGAGGGGCTTAAATTCTCAGGATATATCTCAATGTTGGGTTTGTATAGGTGTTATCCTTGACCATGATAATTGATGATATATTCTGTGGCATAGAGATTATGCCTCCTGTGAGTAGTGAATGGGCTAAATGTTTTTCATTTTACATTCATTGTTGTTTTGTTGAGGGATCCTATTTTCTCAATGTACTAGACATATATGAAAATGATCATGTACAATTTTCTTCATCATAATAGCTTGAGTTTGTTGCAAATTATAGACTATCAAAATTGCTAAGAAGCCATGTCATTATAATGCTACTTTCTTCATGTTACATGCTTACATGTTTGATGGGATTGGTTAAAAGATAGCAAGTACCATTTTCATTTTAGGTGGTACAATCTGTTTCTTTTTGCTGCAGAGAAATATTTTAATGTAATCTAATTTGAGATTTGCATATATCTGAATTGTACACAAGATGACCAAATACTGCAGAGGAACTTTTCAGTCGATGATGGGAATTCATGGTGATTTATGATCCTTGCAAATGTATAATAAAGGGCACCCCCTTTCTTGTTCAGTTGGGTCGTGTTCAGTCTGAATGTAACTTGCACGCTTGTATAATAAAGGGCACTCCCTCCGTTTCTAAATATAAGTCTTTTTAGAGATTTCAATACAAATTACATATGAATGTATACAATAAATATTTTAGGGTGTAGATTCACTCATTTTTCTTCGTATGTAGTCCTTGCAAATATCTAAAAAGACTTATATTCAGGAACGGAGGGAGTACATTTGTTGATTACCCAGCTTATAGAGATAACACAACATATGATAATGCATTGGGAATTTACACAACTTTGAGAGTTCACTCGGATGGAGAGAGCAATTTAATGTGAATACACACCCCATTTTTCAATGAAAACGGTACCAGTGAGCAGTGATATGTGCTATTGTTTTGTGCTTATGCATAAAGACGTGTGCTTAATCAAAGTACATCATTTATAACATGTTAGTTTTGAAATAGCCTTGTGAAGATGAAGTTGTATACATCCTTACCAAAGAATTCTAATATCAGTTGCGACGTGCGTTGCACGTGCATGTTTACTAGTGGAAGAAGGGAAGAAGAAGGAAAAGTGATAGTCAACACTAGTATGGTGTTCATCTCATCGATAGTTCTTTTCCTTTGCTTCTGCATTATTTTGAGTTTAGGGCTTAGATGTAGTGGCTTCTCAAGCATTACATTATGTTACCTCAGACAGTTTTTCTACAGTCAAGTGAGAACCATTTGATCTAGAAAACCGATGACCAAGTGTCAAATTCTAAACCAAGTGATGGCAATGGGACTATAGGAGCACGGTACTCTTTTGACCGGTGAGCCAGCAGATTAGGAAGGCGGTTTGCCAATTGCGCAAACAAAACAACTTCTTGTTGATGTAAGATATAGGTGTTGGCCCGAAACGTTTTTCTGTGAGCAACGCTTAGGATGGATTGCGGGTTTATTCCCACACATGTTAGGGGCTTTTCTGCAAAAATATCATAACAGACAAAGAATATCACCTTCCTTTATTAGTAGGTATACATATAGATATATAGTATTGTACCTTTGCACACAAAAAAATATGAACAGATTAGTTGCCATTTTTTAGATTGTGTGGACAAAAAATGCAAGTCAGGGCGAAGGGGTATGATTGAGGGAGAATAAGGCAGAAAATCTAGGGTTAGCCAATTGGCAAAAAAAAATAGCTAGGATGGATAGAAAGAGGACATTGGCGCTGGATCAGTAGTGTGAATTTTTCAATCGAGAGTTGGTTCTTTTCATTCAACTTCAATCATGAACCCTAATTCAACTGAAATGAGCAATTCACGTGGAAATTAACAGATTAGCCGCCCTAACGTGTAAACTTTTTTTTTATTGTGCATATATAGGGATAGCTCCAGCTCAGCTCACGAACTTCACAAGGAACTCACCCCACAAAATAAAAACTTCACAAGGAACTCAGGCTCAACGAGCTCGCGAAACTCGTCTTTCCAGGGCACTGGACAGACAGTAGCCTCCGATCCGTAGGGAAGACAAAGGCTTCAATAACTATTTTGGTTTTACATTTTCTTTAGAGGAGGATTTTTTAGAAAAGGAGGAATACCGATGGCCTCTGTATCTGGACGATGCATACGGCCTTTTATTAATTATTAACACAAGGTCTTACAAAGTCGTACAACAGTAAGACCAAAGCCACCATCTAAGCAACATCCATCGCTACTCCTATTCAGTTGATGAAGGGGCGCTGATAGTCTGGGCCTAATACCAAACAGACATTGCAGCCAAACTTAACGTCCAAGACCTGAGGTCCCAACCAGGACGCCTGCCGGGTATGGGCACCCACCAGTCTGGCGTGCTTCTCAACCGGGACGCCTGCCGGGTATGAGGCCGCCGCAGCCACCTGCCATCAATCCATCTTCAGAGTTGTACTGCTGCATCGACCTTGCCCGGTCTAGCTGCCGCCGACGCCACCACGACGCGAGACAGCGTCGACCTCCTGCGCATGTCCATCACCACACATCTGACGCCAAGCCTCTACTGCTCCATGCCGCCAAGAGCCGCCGCCATGAATATGTAGAAAGAAACACCGCTCCACCGAAGAAGCCATCCGCTGGTCCCTCGAGCCCGAGTGCATCTCCAAGAATGCCGCCCCTAAGGGGGTAACGACACATGAATGCCGCCGTCATCCGATCAACTGATCTAGGGTTTCCCTTGGAGGTATTGGGTGGGTTTGGGATTTGTACCTCGATGATGCCTTCGTGAAGGAAATGATGATAAGGGCATCGTCGTCACCGGCAACGGCCAACGACCGAAGATCAAGTTTTCACTCGGATTCGTCCCAAGAAATCCACCCGACAACCTGTGCACTGTCTCGACCGCCTTCAAAGCCCCAGATCTAGCCGCCTAGATCCGGCGACCAACCGCAACAGCAGTGCCACCGTAGGAGCCCTGGCACACCGGCCACTACCTGAATGCGCCACCACTGGAGCCTGGGAGTAGGACTCCCACCCCACCTCGCCAAACCGCGAGAGCCGCCGAGATCGATCCCGCACGCTCATCACCGTCTCTGATCAGAACCAATCCGTGGCAAAACCACGAGATCGCCGACGCAGATCCGCCTTGGATATGGACTGCACCACGCCATGCCGCTGAGGGAAGCCCGAGCTTCACCCGCCGCCGCCGTCTAGGGCCGCCGCTCCAGGATCCTGATCTGGCCAGTCCGGACCTCCACGGCGCCCTCTTGACGCCGCCGCCCAAGGCCTCCGCCCGGAGCATGCCGTCGCACCACCATGGATCAGATCGTCGCTGCACCGTCACGCGCATGGAGGTCCCGCCCCACCCCCTCCGACGCGATCCAGGAAGGAGAGCCTCCGCTACCGCCGTCGGCCCCCGGGCTTAGCCCAGCGGCGTCCTTCGACGGCGGCGGAGGGAAGGGAGGGAGGTGGTGGTGACCCTGGCGGCTAGGGTTTGAAGAGCCGCCCGAGTCGCCCGAGATGGGGGCAACACGGGGGCAGCCTGGCTCGCACTCTCTGCATCTAAGCGATGCATGCGGCCATTTTTATTAATTATTCATAAAAGACCTTACAAAGAAAAATAGCAGTAAGTCTGAAGCCACCGTCTAGGCGACAAATGTCGCTACTCCTATCCAACTGATGAAGGGATGCTGATAGTCCGGGCCTAATACCACAGACCTCGCAGCCAAGCCTGACATCGAAGACCTAAGGCCCCAACCAAGCCACTTGCCGGGTATGGGGCACACACCGGTCCGGTGCGCTCTCAGAAGCCGCCGCCGCTGCCAACTGCCACCACTCCATCTTCAGAGCTGTACTGATGCGTCATCATTGCCCGGTCTTGCTATCGTCGATGCCATCACGGCGCCCAACGGCACCACCTCCCTGCGCGCGAACTGCTGAGCACGTCACGGTCGCCACCGGTACACCTCAGCAAATGCCGCCAAGTACGACCAGCCGACACAACTTGAAGTCTCTGGAAGATCTATCGTGCGTAGCACCTGCCGCCCAGGCATGACAAAGCATAGCACCTGTCGGCCAGGCATGACTTGACATCTCCACCGAAGCTCCGTGCAGGATGAAGCCGTTCCACTTTCCTATGACTTTCTGCGCTGCTCCACAAACGATGCTCCCAAGAGAGAAACGACACCGTAGTGCCGCCATCGTCCGATCTGAAAGACCAGATCCTAGGGTTTCCCCCTGAGCAGTACGAGTGGGTCGACAATAGTCACACGACGGTATCAAGGTAACGACGCAAAATGCCGCCGTCGCTCGTCGTCGGCTCGGTTTTCACCGGCAACTATGTCTCCCCGACTCGCAGTCAATACTAGCTGACGGATCCGTAGATCCGAACACCTAGCCTCATGCTGACCACCTCTGACGAAAGAGATGACCACCACCACCGGCTGCACCGATCAGAACAGAGATCTGACCGGAGGTGCCGCCGACGAGATCACCAGGCCTTCCACGCTGCCGCCGCCGATCTGAAGGATACATACTAAGCGTTTAGTTCGGCTCCAGTAACGTATTGATTTTATCATATAAGGGAAGCTCCGCTCCTGATTAGTTTTATGGAAAACGCGCCTCATTTTGTTGGTGCAGATATGTTCCGGTTTTCTGATCAGCTTCGATCTGGGCGTTTCCAGTTTCGTGAAGTCCTGTGTCGGAAACCATGGTTACGAAAGACGTTGGGCGAACAAAACACGATGGTACGGTTTCAGGAAGCATTGGGATCAGAAGCCGCTATTTTTCTGCGAACCAAATGCGCCGACAGAGCTTTGCTGACAGTAGGAGGAAGAGCAATGCTTGAAAGCTCTTGCTAAAGCAAGGGAGTGAGCTACCAAGTTCCAGACTTTAGGAATGTGGGAGACTGTGTAGGATCTCAGAGAAGAAGCCGCAGGGAAGCAGTTTGCTAGAAGCCGCCTGATTCTCCAGTGGCCGGGCTTGGATAGTGGGTCACTAGCTTTTCAGCTGCTTATGCAAGTGCAATCTGTGAGAAGAGACTTCGATCCATACCTAAGCTTGGAGCCTACAAAACAGAACTCACGCTCCGAAAATACTTTTACACGGCCACGCGCTGGAGCGAGCGATCTATCTTTTTTTCATTTTAGAAACACCTGCAATTTTATTCATATTCGTAACAATTACAGGTACATTGATTCGGATCTAAAATCCCAAAAAATAACAAGTAACTCCTATGACTAAGAACTACAATAAAATCTTTTGGAAACACCTTCTTCGCTGCTAGAAGAAATACTCCGAAGACTTCGGTAAAAAGGCTGCAATTGTACTGGAGCAACGAGGTTGTCGTTCTTTCACCTGCACGAATATTACCAATAATGGTTTTTGAAAGCACCATGAGTCGCCCATCAAAAAGATGGGAAGCCTTGATCGGTGAACATACTTGGGCCGGAGATAATCCCCTAGAAGTGCAGCACGTCGGATCCAGGGACGAAGCCAGAAAATAGAGATAGGGGGGGGGGGGGGGGGGGCAAGAACTAGAAGTTTAAAAATCATAGGATAGATATAGATACATAATGTAGTACATATTGGAAAATCTAGGTTCGATTTCATATGTGTTGTATTCCCCCAACTAACCAACATCACTCAAAATTTTGGTGGAGGGAAAGACCACCAACGCCTCGAAAAAATTTGGTTCGTAAACGGGATGATGTAATGGGGCTGGGGAGACCCAAATAGTTGGACACAAAGTTCCTTTATAGCTCAGGCTACATGTAACCTCTTATCATCAACCTTCCAGCCTTGCTTTGAGATCCGTACTCTCCAGCTAACTTACAACAAGAAGATTTTTCTTTTTTGTTTCTCTAAAATGAAACAACATATGAACTTCAAACTTTGCAGACCGAACAAACATTAGAACATCAATGTGTGAAAAACTTTCAGATTTTTTGCTCTGAAATAAATAAACAAAATGAGATTTTGTTTGACTAAAAATATTATTTAAAGTATTTAAAGTGCATGAAAAAATCTGAAAAACCACACTATTGGACACAAAGTTCCATTGTAGCTCAGGCTACATGTAACATCTTATCATCAACCTTCCAGCCTTGCTTTGAGATCCGTACTCTCCAGTTAACTTACAACAAGAAGATTTCTCTTTTTTGTTTCTCTAAAATGAAACAACATATGAACTTCAAACTTTGCAGACCGGACAAACATTAGAACATCAATGTGTGGAAAAACTTTCAGATTTTTTGCTCTGAAATAAATATACAAAATGAGATTTTGTTTGACTAAAAATATTATTTAAAGTATTTAAAGTGCATGAAAAAATCTGAAAGTTTTTCCCCAGATTGTAGTTAGAATGTATTGTTGTTCTGCAAAATTTGAAGTTTATATGTTGTGTCGTTTGAGAGAAACAAAAAAGACAAATGCGTCTGCACGGATCACGATGCAGAAATGGATGGCAAAGGTAAAAGGTACCATGTAGTCTGAGCTACAGAAAACCACACTATAATTGGATCACTAACCAAACAGTGGCTATCACGCTCAACAATGCCAAATATTTGGTCGGGCACTTCGGGGCTCTGATCCAAACAGGCCCTATAGATAGTAAAAGTTTATATCGCTATTAATTCAAAATTTGATTTATGAGACAATATCAAAGATTGAAATTTCCTAGCTAGTTGTTAATGTCTGTAATTCTATGACTAAACTTCTACGATTTGAAAGACGCAAATGAATCTGATGCTAAAAATAGACTAACCGTTTTCATAGTTTGGTCGAGTTCATCCGTGCAGCCGGCCGGCCAGAATGCACCGTAGATCAACATGAGGCGCTTGCATGTCCCTTTCCCTTCTCGAGGGAGAGATTAGAGGATCAAGCAGGCGATCGGTGGCCGGCGGCAGCCTCGAACGCAGGAGCAGGTTGTATTAGATGAGATCTCTTTTAAGGGGTGATTAGAGAAGATCTCAACTGCGCATACGTGTTTTTAGTGGTTATAAACTGCGCTTGTGCGCGTATTGCTTCCGCTGTGGGCTGCTTCTTTTTTTTTCATTTTCTGGAATTTTGGCCTTTTGCGTGCAATCGCTTAGAAATGGTACACGGGCCCAAGCTAAGGGAGCCCATAGGGGGGCCGAAGCAAGCCATAGGCAGGTATAGCGAGAGAAATTAGCGAACAAACTGATCGCTATTAAGGGGGCGACGTGATCGTCAAGTTGGGTCTCACCCCCTCGTCCCCCCTTGAATCCGTCCCTGGTCGGATCACAAAATCTTCACCATGATGTCGATGAAACTCATCAGATCCGAATAATCGGATCTGCATGATAGAAAACTCTTTAATCTCATGGTATCATCAAAAGAACGAGAGTAAACTTATTCTCACAAGATACGATGATCAGTAGACGATGACGAAGACCGTTGTACTCTGAAGATGCGATCTATCTAAAGCGGAAAGGTCAGCCGACACCTTTATCCATCGGGGCCCACAACGTGGATGCGGTCGTGCCCGCAACTCACGGCTGGTTAAAAACATGCATGCATGCCGGCCCATCCAATTTAACCCACTTCTAATCTCTCGGCCCCCTGATATTCGGGGAATTTCCTATTTGACGCACTCTGCGTCAAATTACTAGCAAATCGCACATGCGCGAGCAGAGTGGGCCGGCCCATTAAACGTTAGTAGGCTTCCTGTTTAGCGATGTTCTGGAAGATTTTCTCCGTTTTCTTAACTGAGTTTTGCCTGTTCTGTTCCTTCACTGCTTGTTCCGGCTTTCTTACTGGTTTTTTTCATCTCCTTGTTTCGTTTTTTCTAATTATTTTCTCTTGTTCCTTTCTCGTTTTAAAAGAACATTTCACAGTTTTAATAATGTTCGTGATTACATAAAAAATGGTCATGTTTTCCAAAACATGAAAATTTTAAAATGATCTCATTTTAAAAATTTGTTCTAAGTTTGAAAAAATGTTCTTGTTTCAAAAATTGATCAAGGATTCACAAAAATTGTGAACAAATAAAGGAACAAAAAATCTTTTTTGTTTATTTTTATTTATTTGTTTCCTTTTTAATGTATTTTTTCAAGTTTTTTTGAAAATTTCAAATAACAATCAGAATTTCAAAAAATGTTCTTATTTTCAGAATTTTAAAACATTGTTCATAGTTTCAAAATTTGTTCACAATTTAGAATCTGTTCCTCTTAAAAAGTTCAAAATTTCAAAAAAAAACTCCTATTTTTAAAATTTGTTCACAATTTCTGAAATGTTCTGTATTTCGAAATTTGTTCATGTAAATGTTTGGAGTTCCAAAATTTTGTTCATGTTTTCTTAATTTTTGGAAATATAAAAAATGTTCTGAATTTCAAGAAAAATCATGTTTCTAACTTTTTTCAGTATTTGTAAATTTATTCATGTTTTCATAAAAAATGGAGTTTCAAAATTTATTCACAGTTTCAAACAAATGTTCAGAATTTCAAATTTTGATCATGTTTTCATGAAAGTTGAGAATTTGAAAAAAAAATCTTGTTTTGTAAAAAATTTCAGGTTTCCAAAATTTGTTTGCAATTTCTAATTAGGTTTGTGTTTTTGAAGAAGTTCAGAGTTTTAATTTTGTTCATGTTTGAAAACTATTTGGAATTTCAGTTTTTTTGTTCTCATGTTTCAATATATCTTCAGAATTCCAAAAGGTGTTCCAAGTTTTCAAAGATTGTTAGTGTTTTCAAAATATTGTTCACATTTTCAAGAAATTGGAATTTAATAAATTGTTTGCGTTTTGTTAACACATCAAGTAATGTTTAGTTACGCTGCTGCAGTGTGTTCTTTATACTGGGCGCTACACTTTTTCCAAATTCATATGTTAGTTTGACTGGTTAGGGAGTTGCCGACCTCAACAGAAGGTCTGTAGATCAATTCCCATTTGTGCACGCTCTGTGCGAAGAGACGTCTATTTCCGCAGAATGCGGTAAATAGGAGCTCCTGATATTCAGGGGGTGGGGTGGTGGGGCACTCTGGATTACAAAACCCTCTAAGTTAATGCTTTAAGTGCACTTTCCAATTCTGGCTGTCCGAAAGCAAGCGCTAGCATGGCCACGCGCGGATTAGCATCGCCTGCAGTAGAGTGCATTTCTTTCAGTTTTTTCTAACTAAGTAATTAATGTTGATTTATTAGGGCTAGCTCGTTTTGCCTTGCTGATCATTGGGAAGAAAGCAAGGTTTTTGTATAAGTTTGTACCTTGCCTTGTTAATATCAGGAAACTTCTGTTGGCGTTGGTAGCTAGGTCCCGGCCTTATCGATAGTTTTTTTTTTTTGAGAAGAGCCTTATCGATAGCTTTTGCTAAAGACGTATCTAAGCGATGTTAGTTTTTTTTTTTGAGACAATCTCGCGAAGCTTTATTTAGACCAAAACGATGTTCATAGGTACAAAAGAGAGATCACCGGGGTGCCCTAACCAAACATGGCGGCCCACCCCTAATTTTGAACAATGCTTCGCTAGATTGTGAGCCTCGAAATTCGAGCTCTTAAACTCATGCACAAAGCTACATCTACTTAAAGAAGAGCTCTGATCTATTATTTCATGTAGAATCGCCCCATAGCTTACCGGGTTCCTTTGCTTAATATCCTCTACCACCGTTCTGCAATCTGAAGCTACATGTGCACTCTGTATGTTAAGATCTGCAGCAAGCGCCAAAGCTTCCCGAATAGCAAGAGCCTCAACAGTCGGAGGATCAAAACCTCCTTTCGCCACTAAAGCTGATGCTCCCCGAAACAAACCATCCTGGTCACGGCAGATGGCTACTGCTATCCCACGACTCCGGCTCTGGGGTACTGCCGCATCGACATTGAATTTGAACACTCTGTCAGGGGGTTTTAGCCATTGGACCGGTCTGCTTTGTCTCCTCTCTGGAGGTTTGCTTCCTTTTTCCTCAAGCGTGTCAAGATCCCTCAGGTATGCTTTAATAAACTGATTTGTGGAGTCTGGACTCTCAAAAAGACCTTCATATATTGCCTTACATCTCGCCTTCCATACCGACCAGAGTGTTACGACTAGAAGCACGAATTCCCTCTGTGGCATATGATCGTGCATTGCAAAAAGCCAATTCCGAGCATTCGTATCAGTGTTCATGCTTACTCGTTCAACCAACGAAGCCTCAGACAAAGCCCAAATGCAACGTGACATTGTGCAGTCAAAAAGAGCATGCCTCCATGAGTCAGCACACCCGCACAGCGCACAGAGGTGCGTAGTCGCCATGTTACGATGATGCAGCACATCCATCGATGGCATGGAGTGTTGCGCCAGTCTCCATAAGAACACCCTCAGTTTAGATGGGACTTTAGTAAGCCAAAGATCAGTCCAAGCTTTGCCTCTAGCACTCATATCAGATGCTCCTGCTCCTTCCTCTATCCAATTCTCTCTATGGAATTTTTTGTTCATGACCATCCGGTAGCACGATCTTACTGTGAATCTTCCGCTCCTCTCGGCCTCCCAGGCCCAAAAATCATCCATGACCCTGGTGCACAACGGGATGGACATGATGGCGTCAACATCGAAAGGTATAAAGTTTGCTCTTATCAGCTCTTCTCTCCATGTTGCTGTCGTTGCATCAATCAACTCAGAGACAAACACTGGGGGATTATATGAGATGGCTACTATGGGGCGCAACGGTCCCGCCCTCGGAATCCAATTTGTCTCCCAGATCCTTATAGTGCTCCCATCTCCGACTCGCCGAATAAGTCCCTGCCTTAACACATCCCTTCCATCAATAACAGCTCGCCAAATTTGCAGGAAGCGTGGACAGCTCCAGGCCCATACGTTGGTTGTGTGGGGCCCTACTTGTAGAGACATACATGCTTCATGATTTACATACTATATCAGCCGAAGAATCTCTAATTAGGCCGTGGTACCGGTCTTTTCCCTCACGTTAGGGTTTTATCTTTCTCCCGGGGCGACTGCCGTCGTCGTCGAGTAGCTCTGCTTCCCTACCGCCGATCTCCACTCAGCTGCCTCGCCAGGAGCGAGGAGCGGTCTTTCGATCGTGCTTCGCACGGGTCGCTTTTTTTGGGGGGGGGGGGGTGGCAGAAATCTAGGGTTTCACCTGGAAACACCCGATCTGACTGAACTTCGGGTAAGAGATATAGATGGCGACTCAGGGGGCCTCGGGCTCATCAGAGGTCAATGATGTCGAACGGATGATGAAGGAGCTCGGACTGAAAGAGGATGACCTTGACGACGTGGTTTTTGATGAGAAAGACGTGCCGCCAGCAGAAGCAAGATGGATCGCGCTAGCAAAGGTCAATACCAATAAAACCTACAGCCAGACATGGTTCTACAGGAACATGCGATCGGCGTGGGATATAGCACAGCAGGTGAAGTTCAGACCCTTAGAGGATAATCTGTACTCTATTCAATTCTCATGCTTGGGGGACTAGGAGAGGGTCATGCATGAAGGCCCCTGGAATTTTCGAGGACATGCGGTGATTCTGGCACCGTATGATGGCATCTCAAAACCGTCTACAATCAAGCTTGAGACGATTGATGTTTGGATCCAGATCCATGATGTCCCTGATTTATATGCCCATCTTGTGAAACCTCTTGCTGCTAAGGTAGGTGAAGTGATCTATGCAGAAACAATGTCCCAGGATTTCACTAGGATTTCACTGGGAACTTCTACCTTGACTATCAATCACATACGAATTATCATACCCCAATGTACACGCGGCGGCAAGGGGCTCGGGCGGAGGCCATGCGCCAGACGAGGCGTGCGACCGCGGAGGTGCTGGAGGCCGCAGCGGCGAAGAAGGGCGCAACTGCTGCCTCTTCCTCGACCAAGCGTGGCGCCAGCTCCTTCCTCCTTGAGCAGATGTACAAGGACCGAAACCATCGAGGGGGATAACCTCATAAAAAAGGAAGAATTACTCAAAGTTGAGATAACTTAGCTTTTTGTTGCTGTGCAAATCCCCGTCGCGGCGGCGGACGCCGCCGCTCGCCTGGCCCTTCGCACTAGAATGGCACAGACGGCCTCGATTGGCCTGGCCGCTATGGCTATCTTCTTCTTTCAGAGCCATAGCGATGAAGGAGCTGCTGTACTAACTACAGACCAGATTCTCACAACTAATTCCCCCCTACCTGGCGCGCCAGATATGTCGGGGAAACCGATCACCTATGAGGTCACTAGGATCCCTTCTATCTTCGGCGGGTGCTTAGTTGCACGAAGAGCAGGTCGAGCCGTTAGCACACAGAGGGTTTTTATCCAGGTTCGGGCCGCGAAGATGCGCAATATCCTAGTCCTACTTTATCTGGTTATATGTGTGTTCTTGAGCTTTTGAACTAGCTACGGGCGTGCTATGTCCAAAAGTCTGAATCCTCTCTCTGTGCGGCTTGGGCCTCCTTTTATACACAAAGGGGTTGCCACAGTGGCACACAGGAGGTGGCAAGCTACAGTGATACGAGCTTATCACTCGATCAACGTAGGTCAAGCGCATTTAGTGCGTTTCCTACGTGTCCTCTTGCTTTATTGGGGACGGCAACAGAGGCCATCTTATCCTTCGCCGCACCTCCTCGCCTCGCCACGCGTCTGGGCCGACGAGGCATGCAACACCATGCTGGCCAACTACCTGCTGTGTTGGCGAGGTGGCTGGCTTCCACGAAGATCTGCATGCCGCCACGCAGGCGCCTGCTTAGCTGGCATTCTTATCGTTGCACTGGGGTGGTGGTGAAGTGGCGAAACCTTGTCGGGCGCGGGCCTGGCCGTGGCCCAGCGATCGTCCCCGACAAGGCTTGCCGGGGGCCTTCGAGTCGTCCCTGGCAAGGGTCTTGCCGGGGGTCTTCATCTTCTGATCCCACGTGGACTCGTGGATTGCCAATCCTTGTGAGGGGCTGCATGCTACCAGGCATGCGCTCTCCAAACCTTGGTCTTTAACATTGTCGATGGTGTCAGAGCTCTCAACCCCAAGGGTGGTGTCCCTGCTGGTCTCTTTGCAAGCTGCCCCGGCAAGGGGCTTGCCGAGGGCCTCGCAGGTCGCCTTGGCAAGGCTTGTTGCCGGGCGTGGCCCTGCTTGCCTCTTGATGTTTGCTTCTCTAAGCATCTGTCTTGATATTTTTTGTACCTGTCTTGCCTTCTGATGTCTTCCTCTGCTTCGCCAAGCCCTGCTGTAGGTGTGGCTGCAACTGTCCGTGCAAAAGTACGCGGTATAGAAGTACCCATACTTCTGTACACCGGCACTTGGATTCACATAGATCGATCGGTAATCCGGCGCTTTACAGGACAGGATGTGGAGTGAACCGGCAACTGATGGGAGGGGCTCGGCCATGTGGTCTGGCCGTGCATGCGTGTGTGCATCCGGCGCATGGAGACTTGAGTATGGCGAGCGGAGTTCTCGTCGGCGTCCGTGCGTGGGCATGTGATTTTTGCGATCGGAGTGATGGGTCTGGTGGACAATGGAATTAGGGATTGACGGATGGTGCAATATTTTTTCTGGATAGTAAAATCTTAATAGGAAAAAATGATTGTAGCGATCTTCTTAGAAAAAATCCTGAAAATCCAAAAGAAAACAAGGCAACACCGCGTCCTTAGGTTATGGGCTATCTACCTAAAAAAAGCAAGTCCCGTGACTCGAACTCATATCCTCATCTTAAGTTCGATAAGGTGTAATAACTAGAACGCCTCAACGAGTGTGACTACTGTCCCCTTTACTTCTCTTTTCTTTCTCACTATCCGTGGTTCATTAGTTGGTTTTTGAGAAGTTTCTATACGGATTTTCTTTTTCTTTATTATTTCTTTTTTTCTAAAATGCGTGATTTTTTTTTCCAAATTTGATAAAAAAATCAAAATCAATGTACGTTTTTCATTTTTGATGAACTTTTATCTAAATTCGATCAACTTTTTTACAAAATTGATCAATGTTTTTAAACAATTTAAACATTATTTCAAATTGGATGAAGTTTTTTAAAAATTCATGAACTTCTTTTAGGATTGTGAACTTTTTTCCAAAACGTGTGCACATTTTTCAATGCCAATGCCAATTCTAGTGCATTGGCATTTTTTGGAACAATACTAGTGATGTTCAAATTCTGGGTGACTCGGTTTACCACATAGATGCTAGAATTCAAGAAGCAGGTCAAGACCCATGGAGGATTACTTGTGTATACGGGGAGGCCCAAACTCATTTGAGGAGCCAGACCTGGGACTTGATGAAGGGGATTGCCACTTTGAATGACCTGCCATGGTTATGCTTAGGAGATTTTAATGAAGTGTTACAACCGGAAGAACATCAAGGTGTTGCCGACCGTAGCAATGCACAAATACAAGCATTCAGGGACACCGTTGATATTTGCATGTTAATGGACTTGGGCTATGAAGGCCGTTTTTGGACGTTTGAGAAGAAGGTTTCTGGAGGTTCGTATACGCGAGTGCGGCTGGACCGAGCACTAGCATCACCGAGTTGGACAGCCAGATTTCCATTATCACAGGTCAGGCATCTCACAGCCGCTTCATCTGATCATGGCCCCATTCTTGCGGTGATGGATCGATCCCAGCAGAATAAACTTCCAGAATATCAGTTTCGGTATGAGATCATGTGGGGATCACATGAAGAGTGGAAAGATACAATTCTATCAAGATGGAATGTTGTGTCACCAGGGTATGGTGCCGAGGATTTCCGAGACAAGCTGCTGGCTATCTCCAAGGACCTCTCAGTGTGGAGTAGGGACACCTTTGGAAGCGTTTGGAAACAGATTAAGGAGGCAAACCGTCAACTAGAGATGCTTCGGAATGATCCAGCACGCATGAGCCCAAGTCATGTAGAGTTGAAACTTAATGAGAAGCTGGTGGAGTTGTACCACCAAGAGGAAATTATGTGGCGACAAAGATTGTATACCACCGAGGGAGTGCTCATGGATGACCCGGCTGAGCTAAAATCTATGGTTACATATTTCTATAGAACCATGTATACCACCGAGGGGGTGAATGGGGTAGAGGATGTTTTGGTCCATGTTCCGCGCAAGGTCACGCCAGCTATGAACGAAGCATTGACTGCTCCATATACAACTGACGAGGTCAAACGAGCGCTCTTTCAGATGTTCCCAACAAAGGCACCAGGGCCTGACGGATTCCCGACGCATTTTTATCAATGACACTGGGATGTTTGTGGGGAGGAGATTACTGCAGTGGTTCTTCGCATCATCAGGGGGAGGAGAGTGCAGAGGTCATAAACGATACGATATTAGTGCTGATCCCAAAGGTAACAAGTCCAACTCACCTATCCCAGTATAGGCCTATCAGTCTTTGCAACGTTCTGTACAAGATTGCCTCGAAAGTGATTGCAAATAGGTTGAAGATGATCCTGCCAGAGATTATTTCTGAAGAACAATGAGCTTTCGTCCCTGGAAGGTTAATTACAGATAACATCATTTGTGCGTATGAGTGCTTACATTTTATGAAGAGAAATAGATCCAAAACCAGCAGTTGCTGTGCGTTGGAGCTTGAAATGATGAAAGCCTATGACAGGCTGGAATGGGAGTACCTCCAGGCCATTATGATAAAGTTGGGCTTCTCTTCGGCATGGGTTGACACTGTCACGGGGATGGTCAGATCAGTATCCTTCTCAGTCTTGTTTAATGGTGAAAAGCTTGAGCAATTCAAACCTACGCGTGGTATTCGACAGGGAGATCCTATCTCCCCTTACCTTTTCTTACTTGCAGCAGAGGGCCTCTCATGCCTTTTAAAATCCAGTTCTCAGTTGTTCGCGTTTGGCGGTATCAAGGTGGCTCCGACAGCTCCTGCTGTTAACCATCTACTGTTTGCAGATGACAGCCTGTTTCTATTTAAGTCAAATGTGGAGGGAGCAGAGTTGGTTGCTTGGTTTCAAACATGCTGAACACTTACTGTACAGCTTCGGGGCAGAAAATTAACCATGAAAAATCGTCTATAATCTTCAGTAAAGGGTGTCCAAATTCTCGGAAAGAGGAGACAAAGCAAGCTCTAAATGTTCAGAATGAATCCCTGAGTGAGAAGTATTTGGGCCTGCCGACGGAGGTTGGACAATCAAAAAATGGTACATTTAAGTATCTTCGTGACAGAGTTTGGGAGAAGGTCAGAGGTTGGATGCAAAAACTCTTGTCAGCTGGGGGTAAGGAGGTTCTTATAAAATCTGTGGCTCAAGCAATCCCAGTCTTCTCCATGTCCTGCTTCCGGCTGGCAAGGGGACTTTGTGAGAGTGTAACCTCCATAATCCGTCAATTCTGGTGGGGGAGTAAAAATGATAAAAAGAAACCATGTTGGGTGTCGTGGAATGTCATGACTAGGCCCAAGAACTTGGGAGGTTTAGGTTTTCGTGACCTCGAAATCTTTAACATTGCCTTACTCTCAAGACAGGCTTGGAGGCTGCTGCAAGAGCCTCAAGCTCTCAGTGCACGCATACTGAAAGTTGTTTATTTCCCAACTTCTTCCTTCATGGATGAAGATATTGGGTCACACCCTTCTCAGATTTGGCGCGCCATTATTGATGGAAGGAATGTCCTAAACCATGGAGTTATTAGGCGCATCGGTGATGGATTAACTACCAACATATGGCACCATAATTGGATCCCGAGGGTGGGCTTAATGAAGCCTTTGTCATCTCTGGTGGCGAATCCCCCACAACTGGTGCAGGAACTGATCGACACAACAAGAGCTGCATGGCGCGAGGAGTTAGTCAGACAAATTTTTCTGCCAATACATGCTGAGGCAATACTCAAAATACCTCTATGCACTATGCAAGTAGATGATTTCTGGGCTTGGGCGGGAGATCCCATGGGGCGTTTTTCTGCCAGCTTGGCTTACAAAACGATTCACAATATGAAGATGGGGAGCGAAGCTTGGTTAGAGGAGGCTGATGAGATGTCTAATGGAACAGTGGAACGCAAAGGGTGGTCATCGATCTGAAATTTGCAAGTGTCATCAAAATTGAAGATATTCACGTGGAGGCTGGCGCAACACTCGGTTCCCACCAGCGATGTTCTGCACCATCGACATATGTCTTCATCACATGTGTGTGCTTTATGTGGAGCTGAAGACAGTTGGCGCCACTCACTAATTGATTGCAACTACTCTCAGTGTGTGTGGGCTCTCTCCAAGGAGGATCTTGTTCAACATATGTGCATGCATAGAGAAGAACAAGCAAAGAAGTGGCTGTTTGCAATGAGCATTCTCTACCGCAAACTGAGTTTAACACCATGATTGTGACACTTTGGGCAATCTGGGAAGCAAGGAGGAAGATAATCCATGAAGGAATCTATAAAACACCATTGTCTACTCAAGCTTTCATCACGAGTTATATCTCAGATTTGCAGCACATTCAGAAACCTGTGGTGATGTTGGCAACAACAAGTATTCCACGCCCAACTACGTGGCTGCCTCCTCTGGACGACCATATGAAGATGAACGTCGATGCGGCAGTTTCACGCGCTGGCCGTTTTGGGGCAGTGGGAGCAATTTGCCGTGATAGCACACGGGAGTTCAAGGGTGCATCCGCAGTCATTTTCAGAAACATCGAAGACCGAGAGGTTCTGGAGGTCCTAGCCATCAGAGAAGCTCAGGCGCTAGCTGGTGACTTATATGAACAGAGAATCTTCGTTGCGTCCGATTGCAGGACTGCTGTTGAAGCAATCAAAGGGGGAACGGCGGCGTCTTATGGAGCAGTGGTACATGAAATAAGAGAGCAAGCTAGGTTTTTTTTACTTCTTGCATTTTCAGTCATGAATTCCGGACCTCGAATTTTGAGGCACACAACCTCGTGAAGCATGCATTAACGCTGGGGACCGGCCGCCATGCTTGGTTAGGCCACCCCGGTGATCTTTTGTTCGTCCCTGTAAACATTGTGACGGTCTAATAAAGCTTTCGCGAGTTTGTCTAAAAAAACACAATATATCAGCCAAAAAGTACGTCAAAAGGGTGCAACCGACCATTGCTGAGTTTATGGGCACAGAAGCTCTTAGTAAGACAGAAGATGCATGGTGTTCTTCATACTATCTTAGTTCCAAGTTGTTTCGAGAAGCGTCAGCATGCATGCACTTAACATCATCGCACATACTACCTCTGTCCCACTATATAAGATGTTTTTGCAAACTATTTTAGCTCGCAAAAAGTCCTATATTATGAAACGGAGGGAGTAGTTTTTATCACTCCTGCCCTTTATATCTTAGTTCCAATTTGCCTTAAAGCTAAGTACCGGCAATGGATCAGAAGATATTGTAGATGCCAAATCTTGATCAACCAATAAGACGGCAACCTAGATCTGCGAGTGATTACATAGATAACTACCGTACTTGACTAATAAGCAGGTCGAGGTTATTGCCATAAAGGAGTAAACAATTTTTACTCTGATAATAACGATAGCGTTACTAGTACCGAATGCACGATTACACGCGCTAGCTAGGTAAAGAGTCAATGACACAAACAAATAACATGGTCCGGTCATTACATAGTCTTAACACAAACTAGATCATGATCGGCGCGCGTTGCTCGTCTATTTTGGCAATAAAATGATAGGAATTTCGATAAATGCAAGGAGACGAAAGGTAAACATAATTGAATCACAAAATATGGAAAAGGATACAATAGTCTGACAAAAGTTGTTTCATAAAAGTTATGTATACAATCTACATGTCCAGTTGTAGCTTTGGCTACTTTCAAATGAAAATGTCAAAAAATAAATTGACATAATAGCTCTCCCTATAACTTAAACAACATCTACTCCCTCCGTTCCTAAATGTAAGTCTTTTTAGAGATTCCACTACAAACTACATACAGATGTATATAGACATATTTTAGAGTGTAGATTCACTCATTTTGCTCTGTATGTAGTTCATAGTGGAGTCTCTTAAAAGAATTATATTTAGAAACGGAGGGAGTAAAAGCTAACAGGGTTGATCAAGAAGCAACATTAGCCTTCAATCATCAGTGGACTAATTGCAGTAACCTGAACAATAATATGCAGGAAACCGTAGAAGTTATACTTCAGGATTCAGCTAAACATCCACGTACGGATTAACTCTGCCAAAGCCGCTCAATGGAGCCTACGCTTTTCGTGAGTGGCGTAGTACACACTACATGGCATGTCAAATAATTGCCGAATCTAAGTTCTAAATCTGAATTTCTGTAGAAGAAAATCATGCATGTGTGCACCTCTGATAAATAATATCATAATAATTTCCACATGGAAAGAAAACCATACATGGTTATTCTTATGGTTCAGGAAATCAACTGTATATATAAATGATTCATCTTATGCTTCAGGAAATCAAATGTATATATAAATGATTCATCTTATGCTTCAGGAAATCAAACATATATAACTGTCAATGGTGAAGATGTGTGCAGCGTATTAGCGAAAATCATTCGTACAATCCATAAGACAAATAAATTATTTAATAGAGAACAAAACTTGCAAGTAATTAAAAGTTACAAAAATAAAGTAGATAATATGTGCAAGAATCCATGCAATGTATTGGAGGTAAATCCGACCTGAAATGGAAATAGAGAAGCATTGCATGACCTCTCGGCAGAAGAAAACCTATATTATTTTTATTACACTTCAACACCTATAGAGTTACAAGCTACACTACTTTTGCGGATGATTTATAAGCATTTGAAAATTAAAGAAGAAAAACATGCATATAATGTGATCATATATATACATGTATTAGCTTTTGAAGGGCCTTCTTTTTTGGCAAGAAAGCTTCCGAAGAGCCTATGCTTTTCTAATTCTCTAATAATAGGTAAACATAAATTTAATTTTAAAAGGATAATTAAGAGACTATACTACTACTGCCCAGTAATAAATATGTGGTTTAGTACAGCCTCGTCAATTGATCTTTTATTCTAATTTGGATCAAGCAATGTCTACAAAACAAAAAAAAAAAATGAGTCTGTGTATCCTTGCTGAAGATTATTGGCTTTCCAAACTATGCATGTACCTTTCCCAACTAATTAGCTTTCCAAACCATGCATGTACCCGTTCAAGGCATTTTTTTCACCTGCAAAACAGAAACAGATAAACCGCAAAACTTACAAAATAGATCATATTACCACAAGAAAGTTTTAGTGCAATCAGAAAAGACGATATAGAAAATTGCACAAAAATTAGAATAAATAATGATCTGATAGGGTTAGTAAAAAACAAAAGTTCAGGCTGAAATTTAATATAAGGGAAGGAGGAAACAAAGACATGGCAAATATTGGGCCAAAGGGATTTCATAAAATCATACTGTGCCAACGAAGTGGTAACTATTTATATACCTGTCGTGGTTCTAAGTCTGACAGTAGAATGGGGAGTAGGTATGGAGAGGCAAGATCCTAACTATGGAGCAGTTGTGAAGACAAAGGATGTACGAGTTCAGGCCCTTCTCGGAGGAAGTAACAGCCCTACGTCTCGGAGCCCGGAGGCGGTCGACTGGATTATGTGTGTATGGATTACAGGGGTGCGAACCTTTACACTGAGGAGGGGGTGGCTTATATAGTGCCTGCCTGACCCCTCTGGCCCTCAGTTATGCAGGGTTTAAAGTACATTAAGACTAGGCGTTACTGGTAACGCCTTACATAAAGTGTCCTAAATGCCATAAAGACTACTTAATTACAGACCGTTTGGATACAGAGTGGTTCTTGATCTCTTGGTGGTCGAGTGAGTCTTCATGGTCGAGTCCTTCGAGTCTGTCGAGTGAAGTCTTTCTTGGTCGACTGGAAGGCAGTTTCTTCTGAGGGTGTCCTTGGGAAGGGTACTTAAGACAGGTCTATGACCCTACCCTAGGTACATGACTTCATCATTAGCCCCCGAATGGATCGAGGTTTGAGTGAGGAAGGAGTTTTTAATATTTACGACCTGTTTTTGTGTTCCGAACATGTCTCATCTTGGACCAATAATCTTTTTGTTGATGCAGCAACTTTTCTTTCAGTCGCCTTGATCCATTCCTTTCTTATGTCGAGTGAACTTTTGAACTTAGTAAACTTTCGAGCGACGGGTCGCAGGAAATCTTCCGTCTGACAGATCGATCGCTATTAGCGGATTTTGTGGGATCCGAGTTTTGGGAAGCGCGCGAAGCGGGGCGGACCGCAGCGCTCGGATGGGATAGGGCATAGACGCCTCGATTTCCGCGCCGCCTTTTTCGCCACGTATCGCGTGCGCGCGACTGTTTCGGGATATGATAGGATCGTCCGGGCCCACTCGTCAGCCACTCGGAAGTGCCCTTATAAAAGGTGCCAGGTGAGGGTTTTTGAACAGTATCTCGCCATTCCTCCTTCTGCCCTCTCCCTCTCCGCCCGCCGTGCCTGTTCTCGCCCCCGCCCATCCACTCCTCGTGCGCTTCATCGGCGACAATGGTGAAGGAGAAGACGGCGGCTTTGGAGCGCGCGAAGAAGGCGACGGCGACGGGGAAGGCGAAAAGGAGAGTGCCCAGTCGGGGTGGATCCTCGTCCAGGTCCCGCCTGCCGCAAGGCTGGGTACAAGGGGATTGGATCCGCTCGACCATCACCGAGACGGATCTCACTGAGATGGCCAACGAGGGCTTGAACCCTCACGGGGCAGCGAGGCTCCCGGGGAACGAGTGGCAACCGCAGCCGCAGGAGGGTGAGTGCGTCCTTCTAGCTACTCACGTCGACTGTGGGTTCTCCCTGCCTCCGAGTGTTTTCTTCCGTGGTTTCTTGAATTTCTTTGGGGCGCAACTCCACCATTTCAATCCAAATTCCATCGCCTACCTTGCTGCCTTCGTGTCCATGTGCGAGAACTTCCTGGGCTGTCGACCGCACTGGGGTCTCTTTAAGCACATATTCACTTGTCGCTCACAGACAGTGAAAAAGGCGAGTCCGGATGACGATAGGACTAAGGTTATTCAGATGTGCGGGGGTCTTGGGATTCAGATGAGGAGCAAGAGTACTTTTCCGGCCATGACTCTTCCTGAGTCGGTCAGAGGGTGGCAGTCGACTTGGTTCTACTACCAAGACGAGTCGACGCCGGGGCAGTCGACTGGTCTCCCTCCGTTTTCCATGGACCGAGTGAACAAGCCCTCTTCTCTGAAGGTGCTTCCCGAGGAGAAAGATCAAGTGAAGATGTTGATGGAGCGTGTAGTCCAGCTAGTTAGGGAAGGAGTGACGGGTATGGACCTTCTGGAGGTCTTCCTGAGGCGGCGCATCCAACCACTTCAGTACCGAGGCCATCCTATGTGGCTGTACTGTGGAACCAAGGATGAAACTCGGGTCCATCCAGAAGCAGTCAACGACGCCACACTGGAGAGGTGGATGGCCGCGATCACAGGGAATAAAGACAACCCTCGAGGAGCCAGGAGGATTCCGCCACTCGACCATTCCTACACTCCGGACACGGTATGCCCACTTTATCCTCAATTGTAATCTTGCTATACTTATCCTGCTTTTGCTGCAAATTGGTCGATTGATCTTTGTTTTGTTGTCTGTCAGGCCACCACCGAACTATACTCGATGCCCAATGGAGGACAGACACCGACTGAGGAGGAGGAAGGAAGTGGGGGCAAAAGCCAGGAGGATTGGGATTCGGATGCTGCTGATGATGATGAAGGTGATGACTCTGGTGAGGAGGAAGAAGAGGAGGAGGAGGAGGAGGAGGAAGTCGCACCGCCTCGCTCGGAAAGACGCTCGAAGCTCGTCCATGACCCTGCAACCGAGCGTGGTAAGGGGGTCGCAACTGTCATTCAGTCGACCAAGCGCCCTCGAACCACTTCTCCGGTGCCGACCGAGAAAGCTCCGAAGCAATCCAGGGTGGCGCCGTCGAAGCCGGCCAAGGTCTTGCCGAAGATGAAGGTGGTGATCCCCACTATCTCAGGGTAATGATGCCACTTGAGTTTTTCTGTTTCCCATGAACTTATTCTTGGTCAACTCATGAATCAACCGACTGACTTCTGGAACCGCAGCGCTGCTACTTCTGATACCTCAGCCAGGGCTGACGATCATGAGATGGAAGACGCTGCCACTTCAAAGCCTGGTATGATTTTCATTGTTCTGTCTTCAACCGATTGACTTTTTGTCTCTAATTTTGATTCTTTTCTGTAGCTCCGTCTAATGTCATTATTACCCTTCCTGACGACGACGATGAAGAACCACTAAGGCCAAGGAGGAAAGGAAAGCGTCTGCTGGCAAGGTGACTCAGGACGTGCCAGCCTCCGAGACACTGGTCGCGGAGGGAGAGAACATCACTCGGCCTACCGTATCTTTCACGGTACCGTTGACGAGTGCTCGCCCCTCATCGTCGAGTGCTGCACAGCCGTCACTTTTCTCGACCCATTTCGTCCCAGAGGACCAAGCCAGTGCTGCGAAAGAAGCAATACGCTAGGCGGGAGTCATGATGGAGCAAGTGAAGGCCATCCGAGAAGCAAGCCAGGCCGCCTATGACGCCAGCTCAGCTCTTCAAAGTAACGTTCAGGTCAGTCGGACACCGCCTGTTCTGTTAGGATATGATATCTGAAAATTCTTCTTGCTGAAATTTATAGTGATTGTCCTACACCCACTGGGTGTGTTGATTGGAATTCCGGTTTAGTGGGGGCACGCTGAGTGCACCCACTGGGTGTAGTCCCCAAGGCTATGGTGGACTGCTGGCAGTCGACCATAGTCTTTATAGTTTAAGTTTTTTCCTTCATTCAACTAGGTCGAATGGATTTCCCAAACCAGTGGGGGCACGCTGAGTGCACCCACTGGGTGTAGTCCCCGAGACTGTGGTCGACTGCTGGCAGTGGACTACAGTCTGAAGAACATTTTTTTTGTGTTGGTCGACTAGTCGACTCTGACTTGATAGAACTAGTGGGGGCACGCTGAGTGCACCCACTGGGTGTAGTCTCCGAGACTATGGTCGAATGTTTGCATTCGGCCATAGTCTTAGAAACGTATGGTTTTTCCTTAGTCACTCGGAAGTGAATTGTCTTTGACATCTGTCGATTGGTTTTTCGTAGAAATCCTGCGACCTTGCAGCTCGTTACACCGAGTTGGAGAACAAACACATCCAGCTCGAGCTTGATCTGAAGCTGGCCCAGGAGAATTTAACGAAGGCGGAGGAGGAAGCTAAAGGTATGTTTGGTGAGGCTTTCGACGACTGCCTTTGCTCCTCATTTGTTTCAAAGTCTGACCTTGCTGTAACTTTGCAGGCAAAGTGAAGGATGCCCAGAAGAAGAAAGACCTTGAGTTGGCTGAAATGCAGAAAACAGCTTTAGAGAAGACCAAGCTCGCAGACGAGAAGTTGGCTTCGATCACCAAGCTTGAGGAAGAAAACACCAATCTGCAAGCTGCTCTTGATGCTGCCAACAAAAAGGTCAGTCGACTTAAAAGTGATAAGATTGCCCTGAGTGACAAGGCCAGTGAGTTGGTGGGGAAGAAGAACGATCTGGAGGCTTATCTGGGCGGACTCGCCAAGAAGCTATTCCTCATGCTCGAAGGTGATCTTTTGCACCAAACAGACATTTTAACTGTGATCTTTTCATTCGACTGTTGTTTTGACTTGGTGGTTGTACTTGCAGAATTTTGCCAGAACTTTGAAGAGGAGACTGGTCGACTGGAGCCAAACCTGGACCCCATCAACTCTCCTGTGAAGGATGAAGTCGCCATGAACATGCTCCGTCTCGAATCTCGTGTCGCTGCCGTCGTCGATTACCTCGCCAGGCTGAAGGTTGCCACTTCTCGCATTGATGCCACGCTCTGGCCCAGAGAGACGCTCCAAAATGACCTCGAGTCCCTGATGACTCGACTGAACACAGTCCCAAGTCGAGTGCAGGAGTGGAAGAAGTCTTCTGCCAGGTGTGGTGCAGATGTTGCTCTATCTCTGGCCCGAGTCCATTGCAAGGACGCACGAGAGGACAAGCTGGCGGCTCTTCGGGTGGCTAACACCAAGAAGCACGATTTCCGGTCTTTCATGGAGACTTTCATCGCCGCTGCCACTCGGATTGCTGACGGAATCGACTTGGACGAGTTTGTTGCACCTTCCAGCCCTCCGCAGGAGGGGTAAAAAACTTCTGAGCTCCACACTTTAAATTTGCCTCGGTATGCCGAGTGATTTTTGTAACCGACAAACCTTAACAGGCCTAGCGCCTGAGCACTTTCGGTTCCGTTAGGCGTTTATCCGAACTTGGATTCGACGTTTAAATATGCTTGCATTTGGTTCGAGGTGTTTCTTGCAGGTTAAAGCGAGGTGCTTATTGCAATCGACTTGTTCCCCGATACACTTAGGCAGGCACTTGGACTGCAGCTAAGCTTCCGAGTGAGAGGTCCGTTCTCCACTTGGTAGGATTTCAAAACTTAGGCGAGCACTGGGCCGCGGCTAAGCCCCCGAGTGGGAGGTCTGCTCTCCACTCGGTAAGATTTTCAAAACTTCGGCGAGCACTGGACCGCAGCTAAGCCCCCGAGTGGGAGGTCTGCTCTCCACTCGGTAGGATTTTCAAAACTTAGGCGAGCACTGGGCTCCAGCTAAGCCCCCGAGTGCGAGGTCTGCTCTCCACTCGGTAGGATTTTCAAAACTTAGGCGAGCACTGGGCTGCAGCTAAGCCCCCGAGTGGGAGGCATGCTCTCCACTCGGTAGGATTTTCAAAACTTAGGCGAGCACTGGGCTGCAGCTAAGCCCCCGAATGGGAGGTATGCTCTCCACTCGGTAGGATTTTCAAAACTTAGGCGAGCACTGGGCTGCAGCTAAGCCCTCAAGTGGGTGGGAATTTTATTAAATAAATAAAAATGACATCAATCATTGGGGAAATTATAACACTATTATCTTGTGAAACATGAACTACAGGAGTACTTTTATTACAACCCATCCGAGTGAATACTTAGGTGTAAAAGGGGCGGAGTAACTCCGCGTTCCAAGCTCGGGGCTCGTCGATGTTGTGCTTGACGTTGTAGAGACGGTACGCTCCATTGTGGAGAACCTTGGTGACGATGAAGGGTCCTTCCCAAGAAGGAGCAAGCTTGTGTGGTTTCTGCTGGTCCACTCGAAGAACCAAATCCCCTTCCTGGAAGGCCCGACTCTTCACGTTTTTGGCGTGGAAGCGACGCAAGTCTTGTTGGTAGATGGTCGATCGGATCAGAGCCATCTCCCTTTCTTCCTCTAAAAGGTCGACTGCATCCTGCCGCGCTTGTTCTGCTTCAGCTTCGGTGTAGAGCTCGACTCGAGGAGCGTTGTGGAGCAGATCACTCGGCAAGACTGCTTCAGCTCCATAGACCAAGAAGAATGGAGTTCTTCCAGTCGACCGGTTAGGCGTGGTCCTTAAACCCCAAAGCACCGAAGGAAGTTCATCAACCCATGCTCCAGCCGCATGCTTGAGGTCACGCATCAGTCGGGGTTTCAACCCTTTGAGGATCAAGCCGTTGGCCCGCTCCGCTTGTCCATTCGACTGGGGATGGGCGACTGAAGCATAGTCGACTCGTGCGCCTTGAGATGTGCAGAACGCCCTAAATTCCTCCGAATCGAAGTTTGATCCATTGTCAGTGATGATGCTGTTCGGGACTCCATATCTGAATATCAGTTCTCTGATGAAGCTGACAGCTGTACCGGCGTCAAGGTTCTTGATGGGTTTAGCCTCAATCCACTTGGTGAACTTGTCGACTGCTACCAGTACATGCGTGAAACCGCTTCGTCCTGTTCTCAAGGGACCAACCATATCCAATCCCCATACTGCGAAGGGCCAGACGAGTGGTATGGTCTTCAGAGCTGATGCAGGCTTATGTGACATGTTGGAATAAAATTGACATCCCTCACACTTGTCGACTATCTCTTTTGCCATTTCATTCGCCCTTGGCCAGTAAAATCTGGCTCGGTATGCTTTGGCCACGATGGTCCGAGAGGATGCATGATGGCCACAGGTCCCCGAGTGGATATCATCAAGGATTATTCGTCCTTCTTCTGGCGTTATGCACTTCTGACAGCCTCCAGTCGCGCTCTCTCTGTATAGCTGCCCTTTGATCACAGTAAAGGCTTTGGATCGGCGAACGATCTGTCGAGCCTCTTCCTCATCATCCGGGAGCTCTTTTCTCAGGATATATGCGATATATGGAACTGTCCAATCGGGAGTGATCACTAAAGCCTCCATGACCAAGTCGACCATTGCTGGAACTTCAACCTCAGTCGGATCTGTGGCACTCTTGGGCTGTGGAGCTTCTTCGGTAAAAGGATCTTCTTTGACTGATGGAGTATGGATATGCTCCAAGAACACACCGCTGGGAATGGCTTCTCTCTTGGAACCTATCTTTGCCAAATCATCAGCCGCTTGGTTTTTCAGTCGGGGTATATGATGGAGCTCCAACCCCTCAAATTTCTTTTCAAGCTTCCTCACTACATTACAGTATCCAGTCATGGCTGGGCTTCTAACGTCCCACTCTTTCATCACTTGGTTGACCACCAAATCTGAGTCGCCATAAACCATAAGGCGACGGACGCCGAGTGAAATGGCCATGCGCAACCCATACAAAAGGGCCTCGTATTCTGCCTCATTGTTGGAGGAATCAAAGTGAATCTGGAGCACATATCTGAGCTTATCTCCTCTGGGGGGAAACCAAGACTACCCCAGCACCGGAACCATTTAACATCTTAGAGCCATCAAAGAACATGGTCCAATGCTCCGAGTGAACTTGAGTCGGTTGCTGATGTTCAATCCACTCGGCAAGGAAATCTGCTATTGCTTGGGACTTAATGGCTTTCTTTGCCTCAAACTTGATATCAAGGGGAAGGAGTTCAATCGCCCATTTTGCCACTCGACCAGTTGCATCTCTGTTGTGCAGAATCTCTGAAAGTGGAGCGTCGCTGACGACTGTAATAGAATGATCAGAGAAATAATGAGAAACCTTCTTTGTGGTCATGTAGATCTCATACACAAGCTTCTGATAATCAGGATATCTTTGCTTTGATTGAGTCAGAACTTCAGAGAGATAATACACTGGGCGCTGAACTTTGAAGGTTTTCCCTTCTTCTTCCCGCTCGACCGTAAGTACTGTACTGATGACTTGTCCTGTGGCTGCAATATAAAGCAACAGAGGCTCTTTGCTGATTGGAGCAGCAAGCACCGGCTGGGTGGAGAGCAGAGCTTTTAGCTCGGCAAACGCTGCATCAGCTTCTGGAGTCCACTCGAACTTGTCTGCCTTCTTCATCAGTCGGTAAAGAGGCAATGCCTTTTCACCGAGGCGAGGGATGAATCGACTTAACGCGGCCAAGCATCTAGTAAGTTTCTGGACGTCGTGCACTCGCACAGGGCGTTTCATTCGGAGTATAGTGCCAACTTTTTCTAGGTTGGCATCGATTCCTCGTTCGGAAACGAGAAAACCGAGTAACTTTCCACCTGGAACTCCGAATGTGCACTTTGACGGATTGAGCTTGATATCATACCTCCTGAGATTGGCAAATGTTTCAGCTAGGTCAGTCAACAGGTCGGAACCCTTTCGTTACTTGACCACAATATCATCCATGTACGCTTCAATATTCCAACTGATTTGAGTGAGTAAACACTTCTGAATCATCCTCATGAACGTGGCTCCGGCATTCTTGAGGCCGAATGGCATGGTGACATAGCAGAAGCACCCGAATGGAGTGATGAAAGCTGTTTTGATCTCATCCGGTCCGTATAGACGGATCTGATGGTATCCGGAATAGACGTCTAGAAAAGACAATCTCTCGCATCCCGCAGTCGAGTCAACAATCTGATCGATGCGAGGGAGAGGAAAATGATCTTTCGGGCAGGACCGATTGATGTGCTTGAAATCAATGCACATGCGGAGTGACTTGTCCTTCTTGGGAACCATGACAAAATTGGCGAGCCACTCGGAGTGGTATATCTCTCGGATAAACTGTGCTGCCAACAGTCGAGCCACCTCCTCGCCAATGGCCTTTCTCTTCTAGACGGCGGACCGTCGAAGATGTTCTTTGACAGGTTTTGCTATTGAATCGACTTTAAGCCGATGCTCAGCCAGCCCCCTGGGAACACCCGGCATGTCAGCATGCTTCCATGCAAAGATGTCCCAGTTCTCACGGAGGAACTGGATGAGCGCTTCTTCCTATTTAGCGTCCTGTGTTGTGGAGATATGGGTCGGAGCTGCATTGGGGTCGGTCGGGTGAATGTGAATGGGATTCGTCTCACCGAACGACTGAAATGCTGATTCTGTGGCAGGCTTCTTGGCCCGCAACAAATCACTCGGATCTACATTTTTCTTATATCCCTCCAGCTCGACCGTTGTTACCTAGGAATCGGCAATTTTCGAGCCTTTCTAGAAACACTCTTCTACTTATTTCCGATCACTAGTGATAGTGATCACGCCTTTGGGGCCGGGCATCTTCAGTTTGAGGTACACGTAACATGGTTGAGCCATGAACCGCGCATAAGCTGGTCTCCCCAAAATAGCCTGGTAAGCGCTCTGAAAATCCATGACTTCAAATGTCAGCTTTTCTTTGCGGAAATGCTTCGAGTCACCGAACACCACGTCCAGAGCTATTTGGCCGAGTGACTCAGCTTTCTTTCCAGGTATAACACCATGAAAACTCATGTTGCTGGTGCTCAGTCGGGACATCGGAATGCCCATTCCTTTTAGCGTCTCCGCATATAATAAGTTCAGTCCACTACCACCATCCATTAGCACCTTCGTCAGTCGAGTGCCTTCGACGATCGGGTCGGCCACCAAAGCTTGCCTCCCAGGGGTGGCTATATGAGTCGGGTGATCGGACTGGTCGAATGTAATGGGAGTTTGGGACCATCTCAGATAACTGGGCGTCGCCGGGGCGACCATATTCACCTCACGGTTGATAACCTTCAGTCGGCTTTTACATTCCACATCAGCAAAGATCATCAGAGTGGAGTTAACATGAGGATATCCTCCATCACTGTCTTCTTTGTCTTCAGCTTTGTCCGACTCCTTTTCCTTGTCCTTGGACTGTTTTCCTTAGAACTGCTGGATCAGGAGCCGGCACTGGCGAGTGGTATGCTTCGGGTAGATGAAATTACCCTCTTCGTCTTTCTTCGTGTGGATGTGACACGGCAGATCCATCACGTCATTTCCTTCTTTATCCTTCATCTTCTTGGGGTTCCAGGATCCTTTGGTTTTCCCTTGAACTTGCCCTGAGTCACGGCCAGAGCTTCTCCGAGAGCCGCTGGCTCGGCCTTTCGCTTCTGCTTCCGACTGGAGTTTCCTTTCTCCGACTGACTAGGTTTGTACTTGCCACTCCGGAGTCGGTCCTCCTCTTCGCCGTTGGCGTACTTTGTAGCAATTTCCATCATCCGACTCAGGGTCATATCTCCGGTCCGACCAAACTTCAAACTCAACTCTCTGTTCTTAACACCATCCTTGAAGGCACAGACTGCATGATGATCAGACACGTTCTCCACAGTATGATGCAAAGTGATCCATCTCTGAATATAATCTCTTAAGGTCTCATTCGACTTCTGCACACAAACTTGCAGCTCAGTCAATCCAGCTGGTCGCTTGCAAGTTCCCTCGAATGTCCTGACGAACACTCGGGAAAGATATTCCCAAGTGTAAATGCTGCTTGGAGCTAACTGATTCAACCACGCCCTGGCCGAACCTTCCAACATGAGTGGTAAATGCTTCATAGCCACCTCATCATTTCCGCCGCCAATCTGCACCGCCACTCGGTAGTCTTCAAGCCAAGTTTCAGGCTTAGACTCACCGGTGAACTTACTTACTCCAGTCGCCAACCTGAAGTTGGGGGGAATCACCGCGGCTCTGATAGCCCTGCTGAAACATTGTGAACCTGAAACATGTACTCGGCTGCTAGTGGGTGCATCTCTGTCGTGGCCACCTCGATGAGCTCTATTCCGATCGACCAGGCCTTGCACGATGATGGATCGCGCGTCAAAGCCTGGTTCCCTGGGGTCGACTGGAGCTCTTCTCCCCACACTGATCTGGCGCCTGTCATCTTGCTGCCGATGAGCGTAGGACCCACTTCTCGGGGGAGGAGTGGGCACTCGACGCCTATCATCACGATCGTATCGGTCACCATACTTGTCCCATCGATTCTCGCGTCCTTCACGCCGCGGAGGCAATCTAGGACTGTGAGCCGACTGAACCGTATTCGCAGCGACGGATCGACTGTGAATCCTGTTGCGTGACTGTGACACGGCTGAATTCTGATCTCTTGCTGCTCGGAGCAAATCCCTGATCTGCATCAAGCCTCTGCTAAATTTTGAATCGGGGTTCGATATACCTGAGTCGGCTGCGGGAAGAATTGACGTCGACTGGAGTCGGGTACTCGTTGCCGCGCGCACTCGTCGAGTGCTCGCTGGAGGTTCTCCAGACGAGTGCGTTCAGCCAAGTTGGCCAAACGTGCCTCCTCCAAGGCGCGAGCTTCGGGGGTTTCTCCCGCAATGGGAGTATGCAGGGCATCCATGTTCCTGCGGCGAAGTTCTTCCCTTTGCAGGGAATTAAGTGGCTCGGGTTGGTACTCCTCATGGACTTGAGCAGGGTCGCCTCCACCGTCCATCCCGTCGTTGTGGGGGAAGCCGGGAGGGCTACGAGGTCCGTTGACCATCAAGACCTCCGCCACTGGATCACTGCTGTCGCACTCGGATGCGGTCTCTACGGAGCCAGTCGATAGATCGAACAGGCCGTAGAGGGATTCGTCGGGCTCGATTGCCGCGACTTGGGCGATGGCCATCTGGCGAGCCACCGCGTGCCTCACCCACCGCTGGAGCCTCGACCGACCAGAGCGCTTGCGCTGGCGGGAGACAGTGAGGGAGGACGACAGGGGAGTCAACTGATATGGAGTCGACGGTTGCCGCAGCAGAACGCCGCGGACACACGCCCGAAAATGCATCGCACCGCGGACGGGGAGCGCGTCGATGTCGAGTGGAGCCTCCCAGAGCTAAGCGGAGTCGTCGGCGATGAAGGTGAGCGCGCCGAGACGGATCTCGCGGCCCTCGACCAAAACTCCTCCAGAAACCATGATGAAAGCAATCGGAACAATTGCAACTTCTCCAAAAATCGCTAAGACACCTGCCCCACGGTGGGCGCCAACTGTCGTGGTTCTAAGTCTGACAGTAGAATGGGGGGTAGGTATGGAGAGGCAAGATCCTAGCTATGGAGCAGTTGTGAAGACAAAGGATGTACGAGTTCAGGCCCTTCTCGGAGGAAGTAACAGCCCTACGTCTCGGAGCCCGGAGGCGGTCGACTGGATTATGTGTGTATGAATTACAGGGGTGCGAACCCTTTACACTGAGGAGGGGGTGGCTTATATAGTGCCTGCCTGACCCCTCCGGCCCTCAGTTATGCAGGGTTTAAAGTACATTAAGACTAGGCGTTACTGGTAACGCCTTACATAAAGTGTCCTAAATGCCATAAAGACTACTTAATTACAGACCGTTTGGATACAGAGTGGTTCTTGATCTCTTGGTGGTCGAGTGAGTCTTCATGGTCGAGTCCTTCGAGTCTGTCGAGTGAAGTCTCTCTTGGTCGACTGGAAGACAGTTTCTTCTGAGGGTGTCCTTGGGAAGGGTACTTAAGACAGGTCTATGACCCTACCCTAGGTACATGACTTCATCAATACCCACATAAGAAAGTCACCGATGCGAGGATCCATGTTTCAAAATTATGATTTGCTACTCTTCCCCGAAGCTTAATTCAAATGTACAAAAACTTATAACTAATTGACGGGCCTTAAATGGAACTAAATGTTCCAACACAAACAGGTGAATCTTATATATTTATATTTACTAATTGGAGGCATCATTTAAGATCTCTCATTAATCTACATCATCAAAATTAATTACACCATTGGATTGTAGAATTTACGATCAAGATAGATGGAAAATTTGCGTAACGCGGATGGTCCTGTACCACAAAAAGGGCACCTGACACGTCTAACATTAGTGGGATACAAACAAATAACGCCTCCATATGTTCCCTAATAAAACAAGGACAGCCTCATGTCAAAAAAAAAGGGCAAGCCTCCGTCTATAGAAAGTCCAACCTAAAAAAGAGAAACAAGTCCACGCGACCAGGTTGATTACCCACGCCTTGAAAGTTATCATCTATTAAAAAAGGACAGCCACATGTAAAAAAACGAAAGGCCTCCGTCCATAAAAACACCAACGTAAGATGGGAAAGAAAACCAAATGACCCTCCCTTTTTTAATGGTCAAGATCTATTAGGAATCCTGTAATATTTTTTAAGGAAAAATTGCACGTAGATAAAAATGTTGAACCAACACGTACATCAAAGTGTCCATGTCTCAACACCCACGTGCATGTTCCAACTCAATAAAAAAATATAACCTAACGTTCAAGTTCCTATAGCAATACTAAATACATGTGCGTTCCACCATCACAAATGAGATAAAAAGACACGCATACAAATAAAAAGACCTCAAGCCGCACGTTAGAAAAAAGAGTCCATGTCTCAATTGCCACCTTAGAAAAAGTGTCCACGTCCCAATCCCCCCAAAACAATCACGTACAGGTTCTCTTGGTAGAAATACAGACGCGTGCACTAAATACTACTCCAGTGCCACGTTACAAAAAAGAGAGTAATACTTCGGGGGCATCCGATCAGATAAAAAAAGAGTAAATAGTGCTCAAGAAATAAATTTAGTATTTGAAATCATGTTATGAAATAAAGTCCCAGTCTATAAATTTAATATGTGAAATCATCATTTTTTTTGCGGGTGAAGTCATCAAATTTTAACATGACCCAATCTGTTAGTTTAATATGTGAAAATCACGCAATTGCGGAAAAATCATACATGAAATCCCACGAAACAATCACATACATGTTCCCTTGAAAAATGGAAATAAAAATACAGGTCCAATAAATACTCCTCAAGTACCATATTACAAAAAAAGATAGCAATACCTTTGGGGACTTATTGATCATGAAAATGGGACCTGGCGGCGGGATCTGATCAACAATATCTTCATTCGACCAGACGCCGATGCTATTATGAATATCCCCTTACGGCGAGGTGGGGGTGATGATTTTAGAGCTTGGGCTTTTGAAAGAAGTGGCATCTACTCCGTAAAATCTGCGTACCGTGCTCTCGTGACTCGGAAAGAGCGTCTAGCTCAAGAGGAAGGGGCGGTTACAAACTCCTCACAGACCGACGAACGGATGTGGAAATCGCTTTGGAAGCTTAAGGTATTGCCGAAGGTACGTGTATTCTGGTGGCGGGTCATTCGTCGTATTCTGCCGGATGAGTGCACGCTTCGGTACTGTCATATTAAACCGATAAGCAGATGTAATGTCTGCCATGCAATGGATGAGGATCTCATGCACGCTTTAGTGCATTGCTCTCATGCCAAACTTTTCTGGGATCAGGCTCATGGCCTCTTTGGCATTCGACGGCCGCGGCTGAATCCGGATACTTGGTCTCGTGATATCATATGTGATGGTCAATTCACGGACATTGAAAGGGCCCAAATGATTTCTGTTATGTGGGCAATCTGGCACTCGCGGAATCGAGTGACTCATGATGATGACCAGCTTGATCCCTTCACTTCGGTGAGGCGGATTAGGGAGGACCTAGCTCTGCTAGACATCCCGCACTCTCATGCTGTTCTGCTACCAGGTCATGGTTGGAGACCGCCGGAAGCAGGGGTGGTCAAGATCAACACGGATGCAGCATTGAGTATGGACTCCGACAAGGTGGGCATGGGCGGCGTAGCACGCTCAAACACAACCTTGTTGGGAGCTTGGAGTAAACCTCATATTGGGGTCACGGATCCATTCATCGGTGAGACGCTTGCGCTCCGAGAAGGTGTTATCTTCGCAAATCTTCGGGGTTTCTCACATGTGATCATGGAGACGGATTGCCTGGAGATTGTTAATCTCTGGAACACTCGCCACACCAGCCTTTCTGTGGTGGCACCTTTACTTGTAGAAATTGGAGAGCTAGCTGCTACATTTTCTTCTTTTGTTATTCAACATGTAATGCGAGCAGCCAATGTCCCGGCCCACCTTTGTGCAAAACATGCATGTACACTGGTGGTTACCGAGTGTTGGACTGACTCGAGGCCATCTTTCCTGCTCACCAGCCTGTTGGCTGATGATGCCAGGACCTCGTTCGTTGAATAAAGGCTCTTAGGTTTGAACGCA
The DNA here is from genome assembly GCA_963921465.1 of Triticum timopheevii. Lineage (NCBI taxonomy): Eukaryota > Viridiplantae > Streptophyta > Magnoliopsida > Poales > Poaceae > Triticum > Triticum timopheevii. Next base: position 455,236,708 of record OY997262.1, on the reverse strand, counting down.
AAAAAAATACCTTTGGGGACATCCTATGCTCAGTAAAAACAGAGAGTAAATGCCTGCTCAAAAAACTTAACAGGGGAAACCGCCTTACGAAATAAAAACCCAGTCTATTAATTTAATATTTTATATCACGTAATATATGTGAAATCGCGTGGCCCAGACTGTTAGTTTAATATATTTGAAATCATGTAGTTGTAATATATGACTATCTGAAACTGACAATGGTTGTCTTTTCAAACTGGGAAGGGAGAATAAAAGACAAATCTTACTATATAGGAAAACACGACTACAGTTCAATGAAATTGTTTAGCTCATATCTATATAATTATTTTCCTAAACTATAACCAATTTTTTCCATTGGTCTAACCTTTATGTATGTAGTATTATATATCATTCTTATTGGAAATGAGAATGATACTGCAAATTTTCTGTCCTATAGTACTAGCCCGTGCAGTAGCACGGGTTGACGACTAGTGTCAAGAAATGGAAGTACCTAGTAGAAGCAAATGTAGTTGTTCACATTCTCTTCAGAAGCATGAATCTTATTGATAAAAGCACACGCCAGCAAGAAGTGTGTTGGCATAACAATATTCAGTTTCCAATCCCTTTTTCCACTTCATAGAAAAAAAATCGCTGTAGTGGCACCAAAATGAAGTCTAGCCTCTCAATGAAAACGAAGCAACATTAAGAATATATGCAAATAAGCAGAGGGAGAAGATAAGAAATCAGTTGGCACACATGAAGAACCAAAGGCACCATGTTGTTTAGCTTCAAGGTAAATAATAAATAATGTTGCTGACAGGCTATTTACAACCCATGTGGCATAAAAGTGATCTGCTTAAATGTAAACAATCCTTCCTTGAACAACATTTCAGAGTGTGTGCAGTTCAGAATTCTTATTGAATTTAAACTTAAATACTTTTGAATTAGAAAGTCTAAAGCGAATTCTAAACTTGTAATCTCAAGTCTATATTAATCGCTTCACCAAATACATAGTTTAGGATTGAACTGTTTTCTTTTTAGAAATTTGCCTGAACATTACGGGAGCAGTACATTGTTCTTTTTCAATTTGTTTCTATATATGTTTGGGATTATCATTGTATTGATCTTGTCATCAAATAAATGCATCTTTTATTTTCACGTCATTCTTCCTAGATGCACACTCCCTACATACTGCCATGTTCATCAGTACAATGAAACTAATGATACTAATCAAAAGTAACATCAGAGATTGCCAGATAGTAAGAGAAAATAACCTGGGAGCAGAGAGGAAGAACAAGATTATTGATCAGAGAGGACAGTACCTGCAAACTTGTGAGGTTTTGGGGGATACAGGGTGGAGAATCATACTAAGGAGGACAAGCTGCAGGTGGCGGTGGTGTCGCCTCGGATCTGGTACGCCGTGCGCCGCTTCTTGGATGCTAAATAATGTCCAATCAGTTTGTTTATTTGCATCAAATAAGAAATCAATGTATACAGTTTTCAATACTAAAATCTAATAAAAATCTTCACTTATATATAAATGAAGGATACAATGTAAACATTTTTTAACTGTCCTGCTATTATAAAAAGCAAAATTTCAGCCTCGACATGATCTCTATAGTATTGTGCCCATGATCTCCACTGTATTTGCCAATATCATGTACAGCCACAGGGCATGGAAAAAATCAAACAATACAGACATGTTGACTTGGACGGATAACTCACTGCTAGTTGGCCCAAAAACTCTTGCTGGAAATTGAATCAAAGGTAGTAAACAAGGAGATGGATTTGGGGATGCACACCTTGCAGATGATTTGGCCGGACTCTGACTTCATTTTATGGTTTGATGCCACGATGACGTGCTCAGTCTGCTGGCTTCTGCCAGTTCAACCTTTCCCAGTGGAATATGTGGTGCCAAGAGGATTGGTGAGGGACCGGCGAGGAGGATGGATGAGCCTGCAGCCCCAACACCACAAGTCCACAGCTGTGCCGAGCTGTGCGAAACACATGGTGCGGGTGATGAAGATGATAGATCTGCGTGCCGTGGGTCCTTGTCTCCAGCGCCTATGCTTGACCTCCAACCATCTCGTCACAACGGCCCATCCCTCCTCGATCTCCTCTGCTCTCCTTTGTTGCGCTATCGTTCATACTCATACCGCTGGAATTCGGCATGGATTGGGATGAGAGCTCCTGGATGGCGCCGAAGGACTCCAGGAGCCGCGGATTTGCACCTCGGTGGTGGCGGACCTCAGCAAGATCTGGTCCGTCAGGGTCGGGAGTGAGCTCGGGGAGAGGAGCGGGATCCGTGGCGGCGGCATGTCGAGGATCGCCATTGGCGAGTGAGAGAATGCGAAACAGACCACCAGGGTCACGACCGCCCTTGTTTTAGCCTTTTAGCGATCGACGGGAATCAGCGTAGGCCCAGTAGGCCCAATTGAATGTCGGGTGCCCAAAAAAGCCACCGGAGCAGCGGCCCGATAAGGCTAGCACGGCCTGTACGCACGATTTAGCCTGTAGGTGCGATATAGGTGGAATTAAGAGCGAATCGGACGGCTAGAAAAGCCTCAAAAGACGATCCAACGGATAGAAATACTGATGGTCTGAGAGGGCTGGAAAAGTGCTCAGTTATAATGTATCTAAATAGAGTGAGGAGTCCAGCAACATGCATGAGCAGCAACGCCTCTATCCCTCCTCCGCACACAGATAGAACCACAGCCTAGCAACTAGAAAATTCCCAAAACATATGGCATAATAAATCCCAAATTGTCCAAGACCTTGAATTTAAAGTAGAACCCCAAACCATTTATCACTTGACCCCCCCCCCCCCCCCCATAGACCATCTAAGAAACTAGTTCATCAGTACGATGCCAACTAAACTACTACTCAACCAGTTGGTGCGAAGCCAACATCAAACGAGGGAGAGCACGCAAATGGATGCAGTCAAACAAGTGTCGTGTAAAACCTCCTTCTTCCACAGCAAACGGATGCACCTGAGTGAGGGATATAGATCAGTCGTCTTAGTGGCGGAGCTTGACCAAGTTCTTTGGGGTGGGGCAAATAGAATATATGAACTAGTGAGGGGCCGAACACATAAAATTTCATCATCTAAGATCTCTATCTAGAAAAATTATGCCTGCATATGCAAATCCTTTGGGGGAGGGGGGGGGGGGGGCAACCATGCACTAAGCTCCACCATTGAGTCGTCTGACTGAGACTCGCCGCTGAAATTGGTTCCTGAGCCTCCTCCGTCGGAGACGCGTTGCAGCTCCAGCCCACCATGGATGGGAACATAGTGGAGGAACTCTTCTCTTCCCACCGCGTCTGTACCTCCACTGTCGACAACGAGCGTGTCCGCCGCCCTGCCTCCTCCTGCCCACATCTCAACATCCCTACCTCGCACGCCAACTCCCCACCTTCGCCATATCGTGCGTATGAGCTAGTGAGGGGTCCAAACACATAAATTTCATCATCTAAGCTCTCTATCTAGAAAGCCTGCATATGCAAATCCGGGGGGAGGGGGGATATGCCCCCACCCCCAGCCATGCACTAAGCTCCACCATTGAGTTGTCTGACTGAGACTCGTTGCTGAAATTGGTTCCTTTTTTTCACTTTTGTGTTAAACTTCACCATTGAGTCGCCTGACTGAGACTCGCCGCTGAAATTGGTTCCCAAGCCTCGTGACTCATCGCTGAACTCAGTTCCGGAGCCTCCTCCATCGGAGACGCGTTGCAGCTCCAGTCCACCATGGATGGGAACACAGTGGAGGAACTCTTCTCCTCCCACGGCGTCTCCATATCCGGCGTATGAGCTAGTGAGGGGGCCAAACACATAAAATTTCATCATCTAAGCTCTCTATCTAGAAAGCCTGCATATGCAAATCCTGGGGGGGGGGGGGGGGCTATGCCCCCACCCCCAGCCATGCACTAAGCTCCACCATTGAGTTGTCTGACTGAGACTCATTGCTGAAATTGGTTCCTTTTTTCAGTTTTGTGTTAAACTTCAAAAAAGAACAAGAGTGTCGTGACTCAAACCCAGGTCCTCATCTTCAGTTCAATACGGTGTTACCACTAGGACGCCTCAATGAGTGTGACTACTTACCCTTTACTCCTATATTTCTTTCTACTATCTTCGGTTCATTGGTTGGTTTTTGAGAAGTTTGTATACGGATTTTCTTTTTCTTTATTATTTCGCTTTTTCTAAAATGCGTGCACTTTTTCCAAATTTGATAAAAACAATCAAAATCCATGTACGTTTTTCATTTTTGATGTACTTTTTTCAAATGCAATGATTTTTTTCAAATTCGATGAACTTTTTTCTAAATTTGATGAACATTTTAAAGATGATGAAGTTTTTTCAAAAATTGATGAACTTTTTTTAAACATGATGAACTTTTTTCCAAGATTGATGAACTTTGTTCCAAAATTGATAAACTTTTTTCCAAAATTGATGAACATTTTTTTAAAAATTGAACTTTATCTAAAATTGGATGAACTTTTTAAAAAATTCATTAACTTCTTTTAAGTTTGTGAACTTTTTTCCAAAACCTGTGCACATTTTTCAAAATTTGACGAACTTTTTCGGAATTCCATGAACTTTTTCAAAATGTGAAATTTTTTCCTTCTGGTAAAATTTTTTATTGGAAATTTATGATTTTCTTCTTCCAATTTATGTTTTATTTTTAAATGATTTATTGAGGTACAGAAATTATTATTTTATTGTTGTACTAAAGGAATTAGCAAATAGCTTTGCTTGCGGTATGTAAACAACAAAGTGCTTCAAACGCTAACAAAAATCGGCGGCGCAATGACCACTAGACCTGAAGCACTTTGTTGTTTACATGCCGCAAACAAAAGCTATTTGATAATTCCTTTAGTAGAACATTAATTTCTGTTCCTCTATAAATCATTTAAAAATAAAACGTAAATTGGAAAGAAAAAACATAAATTTCCAATAAGAAAAGTTCACCAGCATGGAAAATAGTTACAATTTTGAAAAAGTTCATCAAACTTTGCAGGTTTTTGAAAAAAGTTCACAATCCTAAAAGAAGTTCATGAATTTTTAAAAAAGTTCATCCAATTTGAAATAATGTTTAAATTTTTTAAAAACATTCATCAATTTTGTAAAAAATTTGATCGAATTTAGATAAAAGTTCATCAAAAATGAAAAACGTACATTGATTTTGATTTTTTTTATCAAATTTGGAAAAAATTCACGCATTTTAGAAAAAAAGAAATAATAAAGAAAAAGAAAATCCATATAGAAACTTCTCAAAAACCAACTAATGAACCACGGATAGTGAGAAAGAAAAGAGAAGTAAAGGGGACAGTAGTCACACTCGTTGAGGCGTTCTAGTTATTACACCTTATCGAACTTAAGATGAGGATCTGAGTTCGAGTCATGGGACTTGCTTTTTTTTTAGGTAGATAGCCCATAACCTAAGGACGCGGTGTTGCCTTGTTTTATTTTGGATTTTCAGGATTTTTTGTAAGAAGATCGCTACAATCATTTTTTCCTATTAAGATTTTACTATCCAGAAAAAATATTGCACCATCCGTCAATCCCTAATTCCACTGTCCACCAGACCCATCACTCCGATCGCAAAAATCACATGCCCACGCACGGACGCCGACGAGAACTCCGCTCGCCATACTCAAGTCTCCATGCGCCGGATGCACAGGCATGCACGGCCAGACCACATGGCCGAGCCCCTCCCATCAGTTGCCGGTTCACTCCACATCCTGTCCTGTAAAGCGCCGGATTACCGATCAATCTATGTGAATCCAAGTGCCGGTGTACAAAAGTATGGGTACTTCTATACCCCGTACTTGTGCACGGACAGTTGCAGCCACGCCTACAGCAGGGCTTGGCGAAGCAGAGGAAGACATCAGAAGGCAAGACAGGCACAAAAAATATCAAGACAGAGCCTTAGAGAAGCAAACAGCAAGAGGCAAGCAGGGCCACGCCCGGCAACAAGCCTTGCCAAGGCGACCTGCGAGGCCCTCGGCAAGCCCCTTGCCGGGGCAGCTTGCGAAGAGACCAGCAGGGACACCACCCTTGGGGTTGAGAGCTCTGACACCATCGACAATGTTAAAGACCAAGGTTTGGAGAGCGCATGCCTGGTAGCATGCAGCCCCTCACAAGGATTGGCAATCCACGAGTCCACGTGGGATCAGAAGATGAAGACCCCCGGCAAGACCCTTGCCGGAGACGACTCGAAGGCCCCCGGCAAGCCTTGTCGGGGACAATCGCTGGGCCACGGCCAGGCCCGCGCCCGACAAGGTTTCGCCACTTCACCACCACCCCAGTGCAACAATAAGAATGCCAGCTAAGCAGGCGCCTGCGTGGCGGCATGCAGATCTTCGTGGAAGCCTGCCACCTCGCCAACACAGCAGGTAGTTGGCCAGCATGGTGCTGCATGCCTCGTCGGCCCGGACGCGTGGCGAGGCGAGGAGGTGCGGCGAAGGATAAGATGGCCTCTGTTGCCGTCCCCAATAAAGCAAGAGGACACGTAGGAAACCCACTAAATGCGCTTGACCTATGTTGATCGAGTGATAAGCTCGTATCACTGTAGCTTGCCACCTCCTGTGTGCCACTGTGGCAACCCCTTTGTGTATAAAAGGAGGCCCAAGCCGCACAGAGAGGGGATTCGGACTTTTGGACAAAGCACGCCCGTAGCTAGTTCAAAAGCTCAAGAACACACATATAACCACATAAAGTAGGACTAGGATATTATGCATCTTCGCGGCCCGAACCTGGATAAAAACCCTCCGTGTGCTAACGGCTCGACCTGCTCTTCGTGAAACTAAGCACCCGCCGAACATAGAAGGGATCCTAGTGACCTCATAGGTGATCGGTTTCCCCGACATATCTGGCGCGCCAGGTAGGGGGAATTAGTTGTGAGAATCTGGTCTGTAGTTAGTACAACAACTCCTTCATCGCTATGGCTCTGAAAGAAGAAGATAGCCGTAGCGGCCAGGCCAATCGAGGCCGTCTGTGCCATTCTAGTGCGAAGGGCCAGGCGAGCGGCGGCGTCCGCCGCTGCGACGGGGATTTGCACAGCAACAAAAAGCTAAGTTATCTCAACTTTGAGTAATTCTTCCTTTTTTATGAGGTTATCCCCCTCGATGGTTTCGGTCCTTGTACATCTGCTCAAGGAGGAAGGAGATGGCACCACGCTTGGTCGAGGAAGAGGCAGCAGCTGCGGCCTTCTTCGCCGCTGCGGCCTCCAGCACCTCCGCGGTCGCACGCCTTGTCTGGCGCATGGGCTCCGTCCGAGCCCCTTGCCGCTGCGTGGCCTTGCCGGGGCGAACTGGCTCATTGGAGCCGGCCCGTCGCAAGACGCACCTCTTCTTCGGGGCTGAGGGCTCGTCCGTCCCGGACGCCTCCCCTGCCGGCTCTTCGGCCTCCTCTGCAGCAGGGGGGCCCCGGCACCAACGCCACTGGTCTCTCCGGTGGGGACCACCCACTTGAGGAACCTTTTCTCCTCCTCAGCCTCTTCGGCCTCGTCCTCCACGGCGCCGCAGCTGCCAGCCTCCACGGCAAGGTCCGCCTCCTTCGCCCTGGCAGCAATTTATGCCATCTCTTCGTCGGTGGTGGCCCGGATGAGCTCTGGCTCGTCGCGGACGCGGACCTTCGACAAGTTGTCGAAGAACTGCTGCACTACCTCCACCTTTGGCTCGGCCCAGGTTGGATCCAGGCCATGAGCATTGAAGGCAGGCATCGTGGCAATAATCTCGGTCTGCCAAGTGTTATTGCTCATTGGATGCACCCCTGCTGGCAACCTGAACGGGTGGCCGGTCTTGCCGACCTTTGCGGCCTTGCCGACCCATTTAGCGTTGTCGTCCTCATCCATCTTGAGCAGAAAGAGCCTCTGGCAGACGGATGCATGCTGGATCACCGTAAAGTTGTGCTTCAAGCCAAGGCGGAGCCTCATGATGTCCGCGGCGTTCCTAAAATCCTAGGCCGGCCTCCCCTTCTGGTGCAAGGGGCAATGAGGCGACGGATGAAATCAGCCCCAATCATCTCCAGTGTGAGGCCGGCGGAGACGAGGCGGAGGATCCTAGTGCTGGCGACCGTGAGCTTCCCGTCGTTGGGGTCGGAGTCGCTCCAGTCGTCGCCACGGACTGGCGGACTCCGATGGACCTCGCAGAAATGTCGTGGCTCCTTCTCCACAATCCAGCACCACCGACCCCGCCACTCATCCCACCGCTCCTTCTGGATGTTGGGGAACGTTGCAGAAAATTAAAATTTTTCCTACGGTTTCACCAAGATCCATCTATGAGTTCATCTAAGCAACGAGTCAAGGGAGTGAGTTTGCATCTACATACCACTTGTAGATCGCGTGCGGAAGCTTGCAAGGGGATGGTGATGATGGAGTCATACTCGACGTGATTCAGATCACCAATGTCCAAGTGCTGAACGGACAGCACCTCCGCGTTCAACACACGTACGGGACGGGAGACGTCTCCTCCTTCTTGATCCAGCAAGGGGGGAGGAGAGGTTGAGGAAGATCGCTCCAACGGCAGCACGACGGCGTGGTGGTGTTTGTGCAACAGTACTCCGACAGGGCTTCGCAAGCGCGTAACGGAGGAGGAGAGGTGTTGGGGAGGGGAGGGGCTGCGCCTTGGAGTTGTGTACAGCAGCCCTCCCCTCACCCCTCTATTTATAGGGGAAGGGGCAAGGGGGGCCGACCCCTCTAGATGGGATCTAGGGGGGGCGGCGGCCAGGGAGGGGAGGCTTGCCCCCCAAGAAAGGGGGGCGCCCCCTTTAGGGTTTCCCCCCCAACCCTAGGCGCATGGGCCCAAGGTGGGGGGCGCGCCCAGCCCTCCAGGGGATGGCTCCCTCCCCTTTGCGGCCCATGTGGCCCTCCGGGAAGGGTGGCCCCTCCCGGTGGACCCCCGGAACCCCTCTGGTGGTCCCGGTACATTACCGATAAACCCCCGAAACTTTCCGGTGTCCGTTTGACAACTTCCCATATATAAAACTTCACCTCTGGACCATTCCGGAACTCCTCGTGACGTCCGGGATCTCATCCGGGACTCCGAACAACATTCAGTAGTCACATACTAGTCTTCTTGATAACCCTAGCGTCACCGAACCTTAAGTGTGTAGACCCTACGGGTTCGGGAGACATGCAGACATGACCGAGACCACTCTCTGGTCAATAACCAACAACGGGATCTGGATACCCATGTTGGCTCCCACATGCTCCTCGATGATTTCATCGGTTGAACCACGATGTCGAGGATTCGATCAAACCCTGTATACAATTCCCTTTGTCGATCGGTACGTTACTTGCCCGAGACTCGATCGTCGGTATCCCAATACCTTGTTCAGTCTCGTTACCGGCAAGTCACTTTACTCGTACCGTAATGCATGATCCCGTGGCCAACACCTTGGTCACCTCGAGCTCATTATGATGATGCATTACCGAGTGGGCCCAGAGATACCTCTCCGTCATATAGAGTGACAAATCCCAGTCTCGATCCGTGTCAACCCAACAGACACTTTCGGAGATACCTGTAGTGCACCTTTATAATCACCCAGTTACGTTGTGACATTTGATACACCCAAGGCACTCCTACAGTATCCGGGAGTTACACGATCTCATGGTCGAAGGAAGAGATACTTGACATTGGCAAAGCTCTAGCAAACGAACTACACGATCTTTGTGCTATGCTTAGGATTGGGTCTTGTCCATCACATCATTCTCCTAATGATGTGATCCCGTTATCAAAGACATCCAATGTCCATAGTCAGGAAACCATGACTATCTGTTGATCACAACGAGCTAGTCAACTAGAGGCTCACTAGGGACATATTGTGGTCTATGTGTTCACACGTGTATTACGATTTCCGGATAATACAGTTATAGCATGAACAAAAGACAATTATCATGAACAATGAAATATAATAATACTTTTATTATTGCCTCTAGGGCATATTTCCAACACTGGAAGCTTTCTGGGTATGCGCCCTTGCACAAATGCCTTGGGATCCAGGCGACGGAGCCAGTGATGGCGTCCCCTTGCTGAATCCGGGGGAAGAAATAGTGGCGGAAGAGTGTCTTGCTGGGGTTGAACCTGGCGAAGCCCTCGCAGAGATGGGCGAAGAGGGTCATGCATGTCACCACCTTCGGCATGAAGTCCAGAAGATGGAAGCCGTAGGTGTGCATGGTGTCATTGAAGAAATCTGAGAAAGGGGGCGGAGGCCGCAGGAGAAATAGTCGACGAAGAAAGGATAAATATTTGGGCCGGCATTGGCGAAGGGAGCGGGGATGACCTTGGTGGCGGGATGCCCCATCGCCTCCTTCCCCCACAAGCACATGAACTGGTCCTTGAGCGTGAGCACGTCAATCGCTGGAGGGAAGAGGGCGTGCTCCTTCCGCATCTTCACCAGCTCACTCTCCGGCAACTCCTTCCCCGCGACGGCCTTGGCCGCCTTCTTGCCCTTGCTAGCTTTGGGCGCCATGGCGGCTAAGGAGGAGCAGGGGATCGAGAGACAATGGAGGCACGGCAGAGACGAGCAGGGGCGTGGAGCTCTGGCTCGGATTTGGGGGAGAAGAGGGGAACGACGGTTCCGAGATTGGGAGAAGCAGAGAAGGTAAATGAGCAGTGCCCCTGCGGTCTTTCCTTTTTATGGGAAAGGCGCGGGACATCTCTTTACCATTTACTGCGAGATGACGCATGCGTGCCACGCCCATCCCGCGCACGACCACCACGTCATGCACTCGACGCGGGTTGTGGGGGAGTACAACTACTAGAAAGATCATGGCGGTTCGCCTCGGCCACGCCCTCCAGCGCACTGCTTTGGGCCTGGCCCAACTACTCCTTGCACTTATGTGTGGCCCAGGCCCGGGGGCTCCTGTCGGTGTACAAAAGTATGGGTACTTCTGTACCCCGTACTTGTGCGCAGACGGTTGCAGCCACGCCTATTGCAGGGCTTGGCGAAGCAGAGGAAGACAGCAGAAGGCGAGACAGGTACAAACAATATCAAGACAGATCCTTAGAGAAGCAAACAGCAAGAGGCAAGCAGGGCCACGCCCGGCAATAAGCCTTGCCAAGGTGACCTGCGAGGCGCCTCGGCAAGCCCCTTGTGGTGGCAGCTTGCGAAGAGACCAGCAGGGCCACCACCGTTGGGGTTGAGAGCTCTGGCACCATTGACAATGTTAAAGACCAAGGTTTGGAGAGCACATTCCTAGTAGCATGCAGCCCCTCACAAGGATTGGCAACCCACGGGTCCACGTGGGATCAGAATATGAAGACCCCTGGCAAGACCCTTAATGGGGATGACTCCAAGGCCCCCGGCAAGCCTTGCCGGGGACGATCGCTGGGCCGCAGCCAGGCCCGCGCCCGACAGTTTCGCCACTTCACCACCACCCCATTTTAACGATAAGCATGCCAGCTAAGCAGGCGCCTGCGTGGCAGCATGCAGATCTTCGTGGAATCCTGCCACCTCACCAACACAGCAGCTGGTTGGCCAGCGTGGCGTTGCATGCCTCGTCGGCCCGGACGCATGGCGAGGCGAGGAGGAGCGGCGAAGGATAAGATAGCCTATGTTGTCGTCCCCAATAAAGCAAGAGGACACGTAGGCAACGCATTAAATGCGCTTGACCTACGTTGATCGAGTGATAAGCTCATATCACTATAGCTTTCCACCTCCTATGTGCCACTGTGACAACCCCTTTGTGTATAAAAGGAGGCCCAAGGCGCACAGAGAGAGGATTTGGATTTTTGGACAAAGCACGCCCGTATCTAGTTCAAAAGCTCACGAACACACATATAACCAGATAAAGCAGGACTAGGGTATTACGCATCTTCGTGGCCCGAACCTGGATAAAACCCCTCTGTGTGCTAACGGCTCGACCTGCTCTTCGTGCAACTAACCCCCCGCCGAACATAGAAGGGATCCTAGTGACCCCATAGGTGATCGGTTTCCCCGACATCTCTGGCATGCCAGGTAGGGGGGAATTAGTTGTGAGAATTTGGTATGTAGTTAGTACAGCAGCTCCTTCATTGCTATGGCTCTGAAAGAAGAAGATAGTCATAGCGACCAGCTCGATCGAGGCCGTCTGCACCATTCTGGTGCGAAGGGCCAAGCGAGCGGCGGCGTCCACGACCACGACAGCGATTTGCACAGCAACAAAAAGCTAAGTTATCTCATGAGTAATTCTTCCCTTTCTATGAGGTTATCCCCCTCGGTGGTTTCGGTCCTTGTATGGAGAACCTGCACGCAAAAGGAACCCTGCCGCGATTGGCAATGCCCATGTTCTGTTTCGAGTCTGCTCAACAGTTCGGGGTGCTACGCTATGCTAAGGACGGTGGGGTGCCTTGCCGTAATCGACAACGCCCCTGTTCTGCCTCGAGTCCGCTCGACAGTCTAGGTGTTGCACCAAGAGCGGCAGGGTAGCCCACTGGCGTCGACGCCCTCTGCGGGTTGCTAAGGATCCGTCCTTCTAGTGCCTATGACAAGGGGTGCACGTGCCGGCGGGCCTGTCCAACTAAGCGTAGGGTGCCAAAAATACAAGGATTGACTAGAATGGGAAGATAACATGCAGCCAGTTCAAAGTACAACAAAAGTTATGTTACATCAAAAGTTGCTGCGATTCTAACTTAAGATAATTTGTCTTGGGTACGTACTCGCAGCAACTACAAGGGACGAAGCAGTTAATCCCGGTGCTGGCCCTCCAGCCTCGCGACTCCGCTGACACATCTGATGATGGGCTTGATGCGCTCCTCGAGCGCTTGACGGTCGACGTCCTCCGGCAAGCTGTCGAGCGCCTGAGCAAAATCGAAGCTAGGGTTCCAGTGCGCCACCTTGGTGAGCACCATGATCAAGGCGTCCCGGCAATGTTTCCGGTACTCCTCGGCCAGGTAGCCTCCCTAGTAGACTGGAGCAGCTTCAGGGCGGCGAGGACACGCTCGAAGAACTCGGACAGCCTGACGCTCTCAGCCACTCTCACCTCATGGGAGAACCTGAAGTTTGGCATGCCCATGGCAGTCAGTTGCGTGGTAATCTGCTCCGCGACATCCACAAGGTGGCTGGTCTAGAGCTTCATGCTCTCCACCAGTTTGTTGTGGGAAGTGGCGGCAGTCCGCAACAGCAGCTGCTTGGCCAGGGGTCTGCTCACTGATACGTCTCCAACGTATCTATAAATTTTTATTGTTCCATGCTATTATATTACCCATTTTGGATGTTTATGGGCTTTACTTCACACATTTATATCATTTTTGGGACTAACCTATTAACCGGAGGCCCAGCCCATATTGCTGTTTTCTTGCCTATTTAAGTGTTTCGAAGAAAAGGAATATCAAACGGAGTCCAAACGGAATGAAACCTCCGGAAAAGTTATTTTTGGAACAGAAGCAATCCTGGGAACTTGGAGTGCAAGCCAGGGAAGCGTCGAGGAAGCCACGAGATAGGGGGCGCCCACCCCCCTGGGCGCGCCCTCCACCCTCGTGGGCTCCTCGAGGCTCCCCCGACTGACTTCTTTTTCCTATATATTGCCATATACCATAAAAACATTGGAGCACACAATTGATAGGGAGTTCCGCCGCCGCAAGCCTCTGTAGCCACCAGAAACCTCTCGGGAGCCCGTTCCGACACCCTGCCGGAGGGGAAACCCATCACCGGTGGCCATCTTCATCATCCCGGCGCTCTCCATGATGAGGAGGGACTAGTTCACCCTCAGGGCTGAGGGTATGTACCAGTAGCTATGTGTTTGATCTCTCTCTCTCTCTCTCTCTCGTGTTCTTGACTTCGCACGATCTTGATGTATCGCGAGCTTTGCTACTATAGTTGGATCTTATGATGTTTCTCCCCCTCTACTCTCTTGTGATGAATTGAGTTTTCCCTTTGAAGTTATCTTGTTGGATTGAGTCTTTAAGGATTTGAGAACACTTGATGTATGTCTTGCCGTGCTTATTTTGTGGTGACAATGGGATATCATGTGATCCATTGATGTATGTTTTGGTGACCAACTTGCGGGTTCCGCCCATGAACCTATGCATAGGGGTTGGCACACGTTTTCGTCTTGACTCTCCCGTAGAAACTTTGGGGCACTCTTTGAAGTACTTTGTGTTGGTTAAATAGATGAATCTGAGATTGTGTGATGCATATCGTATAATCATGCCCACGGATACTTGAGGTGACAATGGAGTATCTAGGTGACATTAGGGTTTTGGTTGATTTGTGTCTTAAGGTGTTATTCTAGTATGGACTCTATGATAGATTGAACGGAAAGAATAGCTTCGTGTTATTTTACTACGGACACTTGAATAGATAGAACAGAAAGGATAACTTTGAGGTGGTTTCGTACCCTACCATAATCTCTTCGTTTGTTCTCCGCTATTAGTGGCTTTGGAGTGACTCTTTGTTGCATGTTGAGGGATAGTTATTATTGTTGAGAGAACATGCACTAGTGAAAGTATGAACCCTAGGCCTTGTTTCCTAGCATTGCAATACCGTTTACGCTCACTTTTATCATTAGTTACCTTGCTGTTTTTATAATTTCAGATTACAAAAACCTATATCTACCATCCATATTGCACTTGTATCACCATCTCTTCGCCGAACTAGTGCACCTATACAATTTACCATTGTACTGGGTGTGTTGGGGACACAAGAGATTCTTTGTTATGTGGTTGCAGGGTTGTTTGAGAGAGACCATCTTCATCCTACGCCTCCCACGGATTGATAAACCTTAGGTCATCCACTTGAGGGAAATTTGCTACTATCCTACAAACTCTGCACTTGGAGGCCCAACAATGTATACAAGAAGAAGGTTGTGTAGTAGACATCAAGCTCTTTTCTGGCGCCGTTGCCGGGGAGGTGAGTGCTTGAAGGTATATCTTTAGATCTTGCAATCGGATCTTTTTTGTTTCTTGTTTTATCACTAGTTTAGTTTATAAAAGAAAATTAAAAAAATGGATTTGAGCTCATACGCTTCATCTTTTTAATATCTTTCGTGAGTATGATGAAAAGGAAAATTGTGCTCAAGTGCAAGAAGAAGAATGCATTAAAATGCTTGGTACTAAATCTTTGAATGATGAGCATGATTGCAATGTTGTTAGTATGAACTCTTTGAATATCCATAGTACTAATGATGATTGCACTAGTTATGATGAAAATGTCTCTTATAAGCATGTCGATTTTTGTGGAGTGAATCGGGTTTGCAAGTACGCACCAAATAGGGAAGATAGATATTGCAAGAGGCATAAGCATTTAGAAACTAAATTGTTGCAAGAAAGTCTTGATGTTTGTGCTGAAAAATTCAATATTTTTCGCGCTCCTTGTGAACTTTGCAATGAACATGGTCATTTAAATCTCTAATGCAAACTGTTTCATGATCGAATCATGTAAAAAAATTGTGATAACTTGATTACCCTTGAGCATCATAAAAAGCTTAGTCTTCTTTTGGGGTATGAAGAAATGTAACGTATAACTGAGGGTATTCCAAAATTTAATCTTGATAGATTTCTTTATTTTGATCTAGAGGATATTTATATGTATTGTGCGGTGAATTGCATTGAAAATCCTTATATTGCCAATTACATAAAGAAAAGAAAGCAAATAGAAGATGAAGAGAATACTAATGAAAGGGAAGATACTTCCCAATATCCTCCTATTATTTCTTATGATGAATCAGGTAACGAGGAGGAGCTTTCTATTCAACCAACCTCATCAATAAGGAGCTCGGAAAAGAAGGTTGAATCCACACATAATGTGAAGAAGAAAAAGAAAAGAAGGAGCAACAAAGGTAAAAAGGTATCCCTCCCAAATGATGTTGCTCCTACTACTCATTGTGATGATGATAATTGCTATACTATTGGTGCTATCCATACTATTAATTAATGAGAGTGATTATGCTTATGATATGAAAAGGCCCAAGCTTGGGGAAGCTATGTTTGATGAGAATGACATATTTGAGAATATATTTGTTGAAATTAATGTTTGTCCCAAGCTTGGGGATGCTATGTTTAATGAAGATGATATTTTTAGCATCCCAAGTTTTGATATGCAAAGTTGTTATGATGATAGCATGCCTCTTACCTATGATGATTATATTGATGAAAGTGGGTTTGGAAGAGTGTCAACTTTATGAAGTAGTGATCCCACTGTTTTGGGGGATGTTGAATCTTATTTTGATGAATATGAAAGTGGATTTGGAAGAGTGTCAACTTTATTTAATGATGATTCCACTATCTTGGAAGAGGTTTCAATCGATTATGATGAGAACGAAGTTGCTACTTATGATGATTATTGTGATGAAACTTATGCTATAAAAAGTAGTGATGATTATATTTATAAAACTTATCATGATTATGATTACCCTTTTTCTGAACATTACTCTTTTTATGTGGAAACAATGTATAGTATTCAAGTCTCTTATGATACCCCCACCATTCCGAATACGAAAATTGTTGCTTATGTGGAGAGTAGTAAATCTTCTATGCTTGTAGATCATGAAAAGAATGCTTTAGGTGCTGGTTATATTGTTGAATTCATTCATGATGCTACTGAAAATTATTATGTGGGAGGAACATATGCTTGTAGGAATTGCAATAATGTCAAGTTTCCTCTCTATGTGTTGAAAATCTTGAAGCTATGCTTGTTTTACCTTCCTATGCTAGTTGATTATTGTTCTCATAAGTTGTTTGCTCACAAAATCCCTATGAATAGGAAGAGGGTTAGACTTAAATGTGCTAGTCATATGCTTCATGATGCTCCCGTTATGTTTTAATTCTTATCTTTTATGTGAGCATCATTGTCATCATCATGCCTAGCTAGAAAGGCATTAAAGAAAAGCGCTTGTTGGGAGACAACCCAATATTTGTCCTTACTGTTTTTGTGTTTTCACATGATTATGCTACTGTAGTAATCATGTTTTATAGCTTTCGTTTCAATAAAGTGCCAAGTAAGACCTTTAGGATAGCTTACGGTGATAGTTGTGTTGATCCTGCTGAAAAGCAGAAACTTTTGCACCCAGTAAATTAGTTTTGATAATTCACAGAAACGTGCTTCTGATCTGATTCTTTTTGCTATGGATTGGTAGACAAATTGCTTAGGACTTCCTAATTTGTTAGAATTTTTTGAGTTGCATAAGTATACGTTTGATACAGATTACTACAGACTGTTCTGTTTTTAACAGATTCTGTTTTCTATGTGTTGTTTGCTTATTTTGATGAATCTATGAGTAGTATCGGAGGGTATGAACCATAAGAAGTTGGAATACAGTAGATATTACACCAATATGAATTTAGAATGAGTTCATTACAGTACCTAAGTGGTGGTTTTATTTTCTTATACTAACGGAGCTTACGAGTTTTCTGTTGAGTTTTGTGTTGTGGAGTTTTCAAGTTTTGGGTAAAGATTTGATGGACTATGGAATAAGGAGTGGAAAGAGCCTAAGCTTGGGGATGCCTGATACGTCTCCAACGTATCTATAATTTTTTATCATTCCATGCTATTATATTACCCCTTTTGGATGTTTATGGGCTTTATTTTACACATTTATATCATTTTTTGGACTAACCTACTAACCGGAGGCCCAGCCCGTATTGCTGTCTTTTTTTGCCTATTTCAGTATTTCAAAGAAAAGGAATATCAAACGGAGTCCAAACAGAATGAAACCTTCAGGAGCATGATTTTTGGAACGAACGTGATCCAGAGGACTTGGGGTGCAAGTCAAGAAGCAATCGAGGCGGCCAGGAGATAGTAGGGCGCGCCCACCCCTCCTGGGCGCGCCCCTGTCTCCTGGGCCCCTCGAGCGGCCACCGATGTACTTCTTCCTCCTATATATACCTACGTACCCCAAAAACATCCAGGGAGCCAACAAAAAACAACATACACCATCGTAACCTTCTGTATCCGCGAGATCCCATCTTGGAGCCTTCACCGGCGCTCGGCCGGAGGGTGAAACGACCACGGAGGGCTTCTACATCAACACCATAGCCCTTCCGATGAGTTGTGAGTAGTTTATCACAGACCTTCGGGTCCATAGTTATTAGCTAGATGGCTTCTTCTCTCTTTTTGGATCTCAATACAATGTTCTCCCCCTCTCTTGTGGAGATCTATTCGATGTAACACTTTTTACGGTGTGTTTGTCGAGATCCGATGAATTGTGGGTTTATGATCAAGTTTATCTATGAGAAATATTTGAATCTTCTCTGAATTCTTTTATGTATGATTGAGTTATCTTTGCAAGTCTCTTCGAATTATCAGTTTGGTTTGGCCTACTAGATTGATCTTTCTTGCCATGGGAGAAGTGCTTAGCTTTGGGTTCAATCTTGCGGTGTCCTTACCCAGTGACAAAAAGGGTTGCAAGGCACGTGTTGTATTGTTGCCATCGAGGTTAAAAAGATGGGGTTTATATCATATTGCTAGAGTTTATCCCTCTACATCATGTCATCTTTCTTAATGTGTTACTCTGTTCTTATGAACTTAATACTCTAGATGCATGCTAGATAGCGGTCGATGTGTGGAGTAATAGTAGTAGATGCAGGCAGGAGTCGGTCTACTTGTTGCGGACGTGATGCCTATATACATGATCATGCCTAGATAATCTCATAATTATTCGCTTTTCTATCAATTGCTCGACAGTAATTTGTTCTCCCACCGTAATACTTATGCTGTCTTGAGAGAAGCCACTAGTGAAACCTATAGCCCCCGGGGTCTATCTTTTATCATATAAGATTTCAATCTACTTTTATTCGCATCTTTACTTTTTGCATCTATATTATAAAATAACAAAAATATATTTATCTTATCATACTATCTCTATCAGATCTCACTTTTGCAAGTGGCCGTGAAGGGATTGACAACCCCTTTATTGCGTTGGTTGCGAGTTCTTTGTTTGTTTGTGTAGGTGTGTGGGACTTTTGAGGAGCCTCCTACTGGATTGATACCTTGGTTCTCAAAAACTGAGGGAAATACTTACGCTACTATTGCTGCATCACCCTTTCCTCTTCAAGGAAAACAAACGCAAGCTCAAGACATAGCAAGAAGGATTTCTGGCGCCGTTGCCGGGGAGGTCTTCGCTCAAGTCCAGACATACCAAGTACCCATCACAAACGCTATGTGCTTCACTTATATCTTTTGAGCTAGATAGTTTTTGCTCTAGTGCTTCACTTATATATTTTAGAGCACGGCGGTGGCTTAATTTTGTAGAAATTACTAGTCTCTCATGCTTCACTTATATTATTTTGAGAGTCTCTTAGAACAACATGGTATTTGCTATGGTTATAAAATTGGTCCTAGAATGGTGGGCATCCAAGTTGGGTATAATAAAAACTATCATAGGAAGTGAATTGGATGCTATGATCAATTTGATACTTGATAATTGTTTGAGATATGGAGGTAGGGATATTAAAGTCATGCTAGTTGGGTGATTATGAATTTAAAGAATGCTTGTGTTGAAGTTAGCAAGTCCCGTAGCATGCACGTATGGTTAAAGTTGTGTAACAAATTTGAAACATGAAGTGTACCTGGCTTGTGCATCCTTATGAGTGGCGGTCGGGGACGAGCGATGGTCTTTTCCTACCAATCTATCCCTCTAGGAGCATGCGCGTAGTGCTCGATTTTTGATGACTTCTAAATTTTTGCAATAAGTATATGAGTTCTTTTGACTAATATTGAGTCCATGGATTTTACGCACTTTTACCTTTCCACCATTGCTAGCCTCTTCGGTACCGTGCATTGCCCTTTCTCACCTTGAGAGTTGGTGCAAACTTCGCCGGTGCATCCAAACCCCGTGATATGATACGCTCTACCACACATAAACCTCCCTATATCTTCCTCAAAACAGCCACCATACCTACCTATTATGGCATTTCCATAGCCATTCCGAGATATATTGCCATGCAACTTTCCACCGTTCCATTCATCATCATGACATACATTACTTTTGTCATATTGCCATTGCATGATCATGTAGTTGACATCGTATTTGTGGCAAAGCCACCATGCATAATTTTTCATACATGTCACTCTTGATTCATTGCACCATCCCGGTACACCACCGGAGGCATTCATATAGAGTCATATCTTGTTCTAGTTTCGAGTTGTAGTTCTTGTGTTGTAATTAATAAAAGTGTGATGATCATCATTATTAGAGCATTATCCCAAAGAAAAAAAGAAAAAGAAAAAAAGAAGAAAGGCCAAAAAAAGAGGCCCAAAAAAAGAAAAAGAAAAAAATAAAGAAAAAATAAATAAATAAAAGGGGCAATGTTACTATCTCTTTTTGCACACTTGTGCTTCAAAGTAGCACCTTGTTCTTCATGTAGCGAGTTTCATATGTTGTGCTTCGAAGTAGCACCATGTTTTTCATATAGTGAGTCTCATATGTCGTCACTTTCATACACTAGTGGGAATTTGTCATTATAGAACTTGGCTTGTATATTCCTACGATGGGCTTCCTCAAATGCCCTAGGTCTTCGTGAGCAAGCAAGTTGGATGCACACCCACTAATTTTCTTTTGTTGAGCATTCGTTTATAGCTCTAGTGCATCCGTTGCATGATAATCCCTACTCCTCATGTTTACATCAATTGATGGGCATCTTCATAGCCCGTTGATTATCCTCGTCAATGTGAGACTTTCTCCTTTTTTGTCTTCTCCACACAATCCCCATCGTCATATTCTACTCCACCCATAGTGCTATATCCATGGCTCATGCTCATGTATTGCGTGAAGGTTGAAAAAGTTTGAGATTATTTAAGTACGAAACAATTGCTTGGCTTGTCATCGGGGGTGTAGAATTTGGGAACATGTTTGTGTGACAAAAATGAAGCATAGCCTAACTATATGATTTTGTAGGGATGAACTTTCTTTAGCCATGTTATTTTGAGAAGACATGATTGCTTTGATTAGTATGCTTGAAGTGTTACTATTTCTTTTATCAATATGAACTTTTATTTTGAATCATTTGGATCTGAACATTCATGCCACAATAAAGAAAATTACATTGAGAATTATGCTAGGTAGCATTCCACATCAAAAATTCTGTTTTTATCATTTACCTACTCAAGGACGAGCAGGAATTAAGCTTGGGGATGCTTGATACGTCTCCAACGTATCTGTAATTTTTGATTGTTCCATGCTATTATATTACCCCTTTTGGATGTTTATGGGCTTTATTTTACACATTTATATCATTTTTGGGACTAACCTACTAACCGGAGGCCCATCCCGTATTGCTGTTTTTTTGCCTATTTCAGTATTTCGAAGAAAAGGAATATCAAACGGAGTCCAAACGGAATGAAACCTCCGGGAGCGTGATTTTTGGAACGAACGTGATCCAGAGGACTTAGAGTGCAAGTCAAGAAGCAATCGAGGCGGCCAGGAGATAGGAGGGCGTGCCCACCCCTCCTGGGCGCGCCCCCTGTCTCCTGGGCCCCTCGAGCGGCCACCGACGTACTTCTTCCTCCTATATATATACCTACGTACCCCGAAAACATCCAGGGAGCCAACAAAAAACAATTTCCACAGTCGTAACCTTCTGTATCCGCGAGATCCCATCTTGGAGCCTTCGTCGGCGCTCCACCGGAGGGGGGAATCGACCACGGAGGGCTTCTACATCAACACCATAGCCCTTCTGATGAGTTGTGAGTAGTTTACCACAGACCTTCGGGTCCATAGTTATTAGCTAGATGGCTTCTTCTCTCTTTTTGGATCTCAATACAATGTTCTCCACCTCTCTTGTGGAGATCTATTCGATGTAAACTCTTTTTGCAGTGTGTTTGTCGAGATCCGATGAATTGTGGGTTTATGATCAAGTTTATCTATGAGAAATATTTGAATCTTCTCTGAATTCTTTTATGTATGATTGAGTTATCTTTGCAAGTCTCTTCGAATTATCAGTTTGGTTTGGCCTACTAGATTGATCTTTCTTGCCATGGGAGAAGTGCTTAGCTTTGGGTTCAATCTTGCGGTGTCCTTACCCAGTGACAGAAAGGGTTTCAAGGCACGTATTGTATTGTTGCCATCGAGGATAAATTGAAGGGGTTTATATCATATTGCTTGAGTTTATCCCTCTTCATCATGTCATCTTTCTTAATGTGTTACTCTGTTCTTATGATCTTAATACTCTAGATGCATGCTGGATAACGGGCGATGTGTGGAGTAATAGTAGTAGATGCAGGCAGGAGTCGGTCTACTTGTTGCGGACGTGATGCCTATATACATGATCATGCCTAGATAATCTCATAATTATTCACTTTTCTAACAATTGCTCGACAGTAATTTGTTCACCCACTGTAATACTTATGCTATCTTGAGAGAAGCCACTAGTGAAACCTATGGCCCCCGGGTCTATCTTTTATCATATAAGCATTCAATCTACTTTTATTTGCATCTTTACTTTTTGCATCTATATTATAAAATACGAAAAATATATTTATCTTATCATACTATCCCTATCAGATCTCACATTCGCAAGTGGCCGTGAAGGGATTGACAACCCCTTTATTGTGTTGGTTGCAAGTTCTTTGTTTGTTTGTGTAGGTGCGTGGGACTTTTGAGGAGCCTCTTACTGGATTGATACCTTGGTTCTCAAAAACTGAGGGAAATACTTACGCTACTATTGCTGCATCACCCTTTCCTCTTCATGGAAAACCAAAGCAAGCTCAAGACGTAGCAAGAAGGATTTCTGGCGCCGTTGCCGGGGAGGTCTTTGCTCAAGTCAAGACATACCAAGTACCCATCACAAACTCTATGTGCTTCACTTATATCTTTTGAGCTAGATAGTTTTTGCTCTAGTGCTTCACTTATATCTTTTAGAGCATGGGGGTGGCTTAATTTTGTAGAAATTACTAGTCTCTCATGCTTCACTTATATTATTTTGAGAGTCTCTTAGAACAGCATGGTATTTGCTATGGTTATAAAATTGGTCCTAGAATGGTGGGCATCCAAGTTGGGTATAATAAAAACTACCATAGGAAGTGAATTGGATGCTATGATCAATTTAATACTTGATAATTGTTTCGAGATATGGAGGTAATGATATTAAAGTCATGCTAGTTGGGTTATTATGAATTTAAAGAATGCTTGTGTTGAATTTAGCAAGTCCCGTAGCATGCACGTATTGTTAAAGTTGTGTAACAAATTTGAAACATGAAGTGTACCTGGCTTGTGCATCCTTATGAGTGGCGGTCGGGGACGAGCGATGGTCTTTTCCTACCAATCTATCCCTCTAGGAGCATGCGCGTAGTGCTCGATTTTTGATGACTTCTAAATTTTTGCAATAAGTATATGAGTTCTTTTGACTAATATTGAGTCCATGGATTTTACGCACTTTTACCTTTCCACCATTGCTAGCCTCTTCGGTACCGTGCATTGCCCTTTCTCACCTTGAGAGTTGGTGCAAACTTCACCAGTGCATCCAAACCCCATGATATGATACGCTCTATCACACATGAACCTCCTTATATCTTCCTCAAAAGAGCCACCATACCTACCTATTATGGCATTTCCATAGCCATTCCGAGATATATTGCCATGCAACTTTCCACCGTTCCATTTGTCATCATGACATGCATTACTATTTGTCATATTGCCATTGCATGATCATGTAGTTGACATCGTATTTGTGGCAAGGCCACTTTGCATAATTTTTCATACATGTCACTCTTGATTCATTGCTCGTCCCGGTACACCGCCGGAGGCATTCACATAGAGTCATATCTTGTTCTAGTTTTGAGTTGTAATTCATGAGTTGTAAATCAATAAAAGTGTGATGATCATCAGTATTAGAGCATTGTTCCCAAAAAGAAAAAAAAGAAAAAAAAAGAAGAAAGGCCAAAAGAAAAAGAAAAAAGAAAGGCCCAAAAAAGATAAAAAGAAAAAAGAAAAAAGAGAAAATAAATAAAAAGGGGGCAATGTTACTATCTCTTTTCCACACTTGTGCTTCAAAGTAGCACCATGTTCTTCGTATAGAGAGTCTCATATGTTGTCACTTTCATATACTAGTGGGCATTTTTCATTATAGAACTTGGCTTGTGTATTCCTACGATGGGCTTCCTCAAAATGCCCTAGGTCTTCGTGAGCAAGCAAGTTGGATGCACACCCACTAGTTTTCTTTTGTTGATCTTTCATATATTTATAGCTCTAGTGCATCCGTTGCATGGAAATCCCTACTCCTGATGTTGACATCAATTGATGGGCATCTCCATAGCCCGTTGATTATCCTCGTCAATGTGATACTTTCTCCTTTTTTGTCCTCTCCACACAATCCCCATCATCATATTCTATTCCACCCATAGTGCTATATCCATGGCTCACGCTCATGTATTGCGTGAAAGTTGAAAAAGTTTGAGATTATTTAAGTACGAAACAATTGCTTGGCTTGTCATCGGGGGTGTATAATTTGGGAACATTTTTGTCTGACAAAAATGAAGCATAGCCTAACAATATGATTTTTGTAGGGATGAACTTTCTTTAGCCATGTTATTTTGAGAAGACATGATTGCTTTGATTAGTATGCTTGAAGTGTTACTATTTCTTTTATCAATATGAACTTTTATTTTGAATCATTTGGATCTGAACATTCATGCCACAATAAAGAAAATTACATTGAGAATTATGCTAGGTAGCATTCCACATCAAAAATTCTGTTTTTATCATTTACCTACTCGAGGACGAGCGGGAATTAAGCTTGGGGATGCTTGATACGTCTCCAACGTATCTATAATTTTTTATTGTTCCATGCTATTATATTACCCGTTTTGGATGTTTATGGGCTTTACTTTACACATTTATATCATTTTTGGGACTAACCTATTAACCGGAGGCCCAGCCCATATTGCTGTTTTCTTGCCTATTTCAGTGTTTCGAAAAGGAATATCAAACGGAGTCCAAACGGAATGAAACCTTCGGAAAAGTTATTTTTGGAATAGAAGCAATCCCGGGAACTTGGAGTGCAAGCCAGGGAAGCGTCAAGGAAGCCACGAGATAGGGGGCGCGTCCTCCACCCTCGTGGGCCCCTCGAGGCTCCCCCGACCGACTTCTTTCGCCTATATATTCCCATATACCCTAAAAACGTCGGAGCACACAATATATCAGGAGTTCCACCGTCAAGCCTCTGTAGCCACCAAAAACCTCTTGGGAGCCTGTTCCGGCACCCTGCCAGAGGGGGAACCCATCACCGGTGGCCATCTTCATCATCCTGGCACTCTCCATGACGAGGAGGGAGTAGTTCACCCTCGGGGCTGAGGGTATGTACCAGTAGCTATGTGTTTGATCTCTCTCTCTCTCTCTCTCTCTCTCTCGTGTTCTTGACTTCGCACGATCTTGATGTATCGCGAGCTTTGCTACTATAGTTGGATCTTATGATGTTTCTCCCCCTCTACTCTCTTGTGATGAATTGAGTTTTCCTTTGAAGTTATCTTGTCGGATTGAGTCTTTAAAGATTTGAGAACACTTGATGTATGTCTTGCCATGCTTATCTGTGGTGACAATGGGATATCACGTGATCCACTTGATGTATGTTTTGGTGACCAACTTGCGGGTTCCACCCATGAACCTATGCATAGGGGTTGGCACACGTTTTCGTCTTGACTCTCCGGTAGAAACCTGAGATTGTGTGATGCATATCGTATAATCATGCCCACGGATACTTGAGGTGACAATGGAGTATCTAGGTGACATTAGGGTTTTGGTTGATTTGTGTCTTAAGGTGTTATTCTAGTATGAACTCTATGATAGATTGAACGGAAAGAATAGCTTCGTGTTATTTTACTATGGACTCTTGAATAGATAGAACAGAAAGGATAACTTTGAGGTGGTTTCATACCCTACCATAATCTCTTCGTTTGTTCTCTGTTATTAGTGGCTTTTGAGTGACTCTTTGTTGCATGTTGAGGGATAGTTATATGATCCAATTATGTTATTATTGTTGAGAGAACTTGCACTAGTGAAAGTATGAACCCTAGGCCTTGTTTCCTAGCATTGCAATACCGTTTACGCTCACTTTTATCATTAGTTACCTTGCTGTTTTTATAATTTCAGATTATAAAAACCTATATCTACCATCCATATTGTACTTGTATCACCATCTCTTCGCCAAACTAGTGCACCTATACAATTTACCATTGTATTGGGTGTGTTGGGGACACAAGAGACTCTTTGTTATTTGGTTGTAGGATTGTTTGAGAGAGACCATCTTCATCCTACGCCTCCCACGGATTGATAAACCTTAGGTCATCCACTTGAGGGAAATTTGCTACTGTCCTACAAACCTCTGCACTTGGAGGCCCAACAGCGTCTACAAGAAGAAGGATGTGTAGTAGACATCGCTCACGAGCCTGGGATTCTGAGAGCATCTTCTCCTGGCTGTCCAGCTTCAACTTCAAATCATCTATGGACTCGTTGGCCTGGGAGAGCAGCTTGGTTTTCTCAGATATGGTGGTCTACATCCCCGCCAGGTCATAGAGAGTCTTCTATCTGTCATCCTTGAGCGTGGAGATCTCCTTGGTGAGCTCAGCCACGTTCGCCTCCAGCTTTTCCACCTTGCCGGCCAGCTCAGCCCTGGTAGCCTCTGCCGCTTCAGCGTGATCGATGGCCTCCTTCAGCTTGCCAGCGTGATTGAGGGCCAGAACATCGAGCGCATCCTGGTGCTTTTGCGACAGGTCTTGAGTCCGCTGTGCGACGAACCTCTCGATCTCTTCGTCCTTGGCGCGAAGCGTGGCGGCAAGCGCCGCTTCACGAGCGACCAAGTCCTCCTCCTGGACATCGAGCGAGATGCGGCGCTACGCCTGGTCGGACTCGTCCTTGGCAGCCTTGGCCTTTGCCACCTCCTGCGCCTTCTCGAAATCGGCCCAGTTGGTGCTTGCTCAGTTGGATTTGAGAGGCCCTTAGTTCTTCACGAGCCTCGTCAAACTAGGCTTTCGTCTGGGCGACGCGCTCCTAGAAGTCCACCTCGTCCTTGTCCATGGCTACCATTCTGGAGTCCACCTTCTCCTTACGAGCCCGGTGGAGAGCCTGGAGCTTGTGGAAGTTGGCGCCTATAGCTTGAAGGAGTTGTTCCTCCTTGGAGACGCTGCTGCTGACGCTTGGTTCGTCAACAACCTGGAGCCCGGTGGCGGTGAGGATCTCCTCATTAAAGACCTCCCCCTCGATTGGCGTCCTGGCGTCTGCCGCTCCTGGAATGTTGACGAAGAGGTCGTTGCCAACCTTCAAGTACCTGCTCGGGGTAGGGGCTGAGGAGGAGGAGGGTTGGTCTCCTCCCTGGCAGGATCCTTGGCGGCCTCACTAGTGGTAGCCTCGCCGGCCTCCCCGGCGGGCCCTGTAGTGGCCTCCTTGGCAGAAGCCTTGCCGGCATCTCCGACAGGCTCCTCAGCCACCTTCTCCCCGGCAGGATCCTTGCCAGCCTCCCCGGCAAGCCCCGTGGCGGCCTCTTCAGTGGGTCCCTTGGCAGCCTCCTCAGCAGCAATGGTGGTGGCCTCAGCCTCGGCGTCCCTGGCGGTCTCCATGATCACAACATCGACGTCCGCCCAATCTGCCAAGGGAGGATCTGAAGCCAAGGGAAGGACAAAAGGTGAAATCGAATTAGAAAACTTCAAAACAGAGAGAAGGGAAAAAGTCAAAATGACAGATAGAAAGGAGCAGAAGGTGTGTACTTACCCGCGGCGGGTGGGGAGGATGCTTCCCCCTCCTGTTGCCGGGACGGGGTCACCAGCGCCTATGCCCGCCTCCACCTCCTCCGAGCGCAAGGGCTCGTCAGTGGGTGCCCTTGCCGGGGATGCCCCTCTGGTCAGCGTAGTTGATGGGGGCGGCATGTCGGGGCGGCCCTTAGGGGCTCCTCTTGCTGTTGTTCCCTTCCTGCAGTCCCGGCAAGATCACCAATAAGAAGACATGCTCCAACGCCCGCCAGCAAGAGATAAGTGGCAAATTTACGTTGGAGGCCGAGATGGGGGCTGTTCCGTGGGCTGGACTCCGGACTGGTGAAGATCATCCCCGAAGCACGTGGGGTGCTTTCCGGGGGCTCAGCACTCGTCGAGGCCCTGGCCCTTTTCACCCTCTAGGCCAGCATCTCCGCGTCACTGCAAACAATGAAGTCAGGTCAAGATAAAGTGATTCAAGAAAGGAGTCAGAGAATAGATGGGGGAAACAGAGTGCATATTCGTCCTCCTCTTCTTCTGCGCTCCTCTTCTTCCTCAGGCTGAACGACCCAAGGTCATATTTGGCCGCTGGGATGGAGCCAGCCGGGGAAGGGGACAGAGTCCTTACGCGCCCGGCCGCAGGAGAAGTAGCGGCACATCTGCTCGAGGAGGAAGGAGCTGGCGCCACGCTTGGTCGAGGAAGAGGCAGCAGCTGCGGCCTCCAGCGCCTCCGCGGTCGCACGCCTCGTCTGGCGCATGGGCTCTGCCCGAGCCCCTTGCCGCTGCGTGGCCTTGCTGGGGCGAACTGGCTCATTGGAGCCGGCTAGTCGCAAGACGCGCCTCTTCTTCGGGGCCGAGGGCTCGTCCGTCCCGGACGCCTCCCCGGCCGGCTCTTCGGCCTCCTCCGCAACAGGGGGGCCCTGGCACCAGCGCCACTGGTCTCTCTGGCGGGGCCCACCCACTTGAGGAACCTTTGCTCCTCCTCAGCCTCTTCGGCCTCGTCCTCCATGGCGCCGCAGCTGCCAGCCTCTACGGCAAGGTCCGCCTCCTTCGCCCTGGCAGCAATATATGCCAGCTCTTCGTCGGTGGTGGCCCGGATGAGCTCTGGCTCATCGCGGAGGCGGCCCTCCAACAAGTTGTCGAAGAACTGCTGCACCACCTCCGCCTTTGGCTTGGCCCAGGTTGGATCCAGGCCATCAGCATTGAAGGCAGGCATCGTGGCAATAATCTCGGTCTGGCGAGAGTTATTGCTCATTGGATGCACCCCTGCCGGCAACCTGAACGGGTGGCCGGTCTTGCCGGCCTTTGCGGCCTTGCCGACCCACTCAGCGTTGCCATCCTCATCCATCTTGAGCAGAAAGAGCCTCTGGCAGACGGATGTGTGCTGCATCACTGTAAAGTTGTGCTTCAAGCCAGGGCGGAGCCTCATGATGTCCGTTGTGTTCCTAAAATCCTAGGCCGGCCTCCCCTTCTGGTGCAAGGGGGTAATGCGGCGACGAGGCGGAGGATCCTAGTGGTGCGACCGTGAGCTTCCCATCGTTGGGGACGGAGTCGCTCCAGTCATCACCGCGGACTGGCGGACTCCGACGGACCTTGCAAAAATGTCGTGGCTCCTTCTTCACAATCTAGCACCACCGGCCCCGCCACTCATCCCGCCGCTCCTTCTAGAAGCCTTCCGGGTATGCGCCCTTGCACAAAGGCCTCGGGATCCAGGAGACGGAGCCAGTCATGGCATCCCCTTGCTGAATCCGGGGGAAGAAATAGTGGCGGAAGAGCGTCGTGCTGGGGTAGAACCCGGCGAAGCCCTCGCAGAGATGGGCGAAGAGGGCCATGCATGTCACTACATTCGGCATGAAGTCTAGAAGATGCACTACTAGGGAAAAGCCTAGCAGTAGCGCGGGTTTTGGGCCTATCAGTAGCGCGGGCAGGAGCGCTACTGATAAGGCGCTACAGCTAATGCTTAGCAATAGCGCGTCTTGACCCACGCTACTGCTAAATTGACTTAGTAGCAGCGGTTCTTCAGAACATCGCTACTGGTAATTAGTAGTAGCGCTTCTCCTTACCCGCGCTACTACTATTATTTAGTATTTTATTTCTTTTCTTTTTCATGTTGTATTCATACACCTTTACACAAGTTTTCATACAACAGGAATTTAGAGATTGTTTTTTCATCATAATGAGTTATTACATCATGGGGTGAAAGAACCGTGGACTAGTTTCAAGTGGATGTCCATCCACTTGAAACTAATCCGCGGTTCTTTCACCCAATGATATAATAATATCATCATCATCATCATCATATCATTAACAACTTAGCATCATAATACATCATTGTCATATAACACCTCCTCAATATCATCGTTTTCATCATTGACATCACATAACACCTCCTCAAGATCATCATTATCAACTCTAACACATTACCACATAATAAACATATTGTACCTCATAGGACCTATTACATTCGATTAAGACCTACTACATTTTCTAAGGTAAAATAACAAAAAACAAGATAGCGCCTGACTCTCCATTATGGAGAATGGAGATTAGCCTGTCTCCCATTCTTGCCTTTCGCTGAATGTTACTTCCAAGAACCTCCTTGCGAATGTCCATACATTTCTTCCATTCTCTAATGATCATGTGTTCACGGGTTTTAGAAATCCGATATGCACAGGTGAGCTCCGTAGATTTACCTGGCAGTATGTTCAGAACTGAGAGGCGACCATGCAGAGACATCAGATGAGGCACAAAATCCATCGGGAGTTTCTGTTGAAAAACATAATAATAACTTCGTAGTTAGCAATGATGTACTAGTTTTAGAAGTATGCAAAAAATGCACGGATGTCGTAATAGTAAAAAAATCTTATCAGGGTATCTCCAGAGAAGTTGTCGTTGTTCAACACATGCACTAGTGGCACGTATTCACCATAATTTGGAGGAGTTCGATAATAGTCATTGTAATTCTCAAGAAGAGTACAAAATGCGATCAGATGATTTTTCTCCTTATACGTTAATTGGGTGCCTTCGGTGTAGTGGGTTTTATCTACCATCTTCCGCACAGTCTTTGAAGAATCAAAATAACCTGTCAATGGAAATAAGCTATCAACTATTTTGAAATAAACAATATAAATTAGTTAATAACTATGTTTGAGAAACTCACATAGCGGTACAATCGGAAGCGTATCAACAAGGACCCAAATGTCCATATTGTCTTCCTTGCTGTCAGGATCACCAAGATCCATGGTGACAATCATACCCTCATAAAAACCATACATTTTGCAAAGTGCTTCCCAATTTTGGCAACCAAAATGGGTTAGCTCTGAGCATTGCACAGATTTACTTCAAAATCCATATCATGATGGGTCCTTAGGTGTATTTTCTTTGTTTTAAAATTTTCATGGTCTTCAAAACCCATCCTCTCCAAGACATAGCGTCTTGCATGGCATGGGATAAGCTAGTCGAATTGTAAAATATGAAAATTAGACGTTGAAATAGTTGAAGTCATGCTTAATGGAGAAAAAAACACTTGTCGTTGTTGCGTACCGTTTCACAATCGAAGGTCTCCTCGAGCTTAATGCTGAAGCGCCGATCTTCGTCCAGCCGAACGAACCTGTCGCACATACCTCGATCGTCGTGGCACCAGCTACACTCTCCCGAGAGACCGTCGTCGTCCGAGTACGACATTTCCTACAATCATAATTCAAAGATTAAACTTGTACATATTCTAGCACAAGTCATGCCAGAATTCACGACAAAATCCGGCATGACCTTTGCTAAAAAAAAGGACATATCGAGCGCTTGAAATTTGCCGGAACGGAAATTAATCAACACTCCGGCAAAACATAGGCCACTCGGAGATGTAAACTAAACATGAACGGCCACTTGGGCAATGACATATCCAATTTGAGCAACAACACAAGATATACAAGGATTTTGGCTGGTCTCACCTCGATGTCGAAGGGGGTCGGTGACCGGGACGACGGCGGGGATGTCGGAGGGGGTCGGTGACGGGTACGACGGAGGTCACCTGAAACCATATAAGTTATCACTAACAACAAACATGACATGTTCAACTAGTTTTATTAATTCAACTAGTTCTTACTAAATATAAACTTACTATAAATAGAAAAAAACTAGTTCTTTCTAAAAATAAAGTAGTTCAACTAGTTATATTAATTATCTTACTAAAAATAGATTAGTTCTGTTAATTCAATTAGTTCAACTAGTTTGTAAATTTACTTACTAAACTAGTTCAACTACAACTAAAGTAGTTCAACTACCACTACTACTAAAAATCTAGTACTAACTAAGCAACATCTAGTACTAGCTAACCCTAAATTAACATCTACTACTACTAAATCTAGTACTAACTAGTGGCAGGGGGTGGGGGGCGACGGAGAGGTAGCTAGGGGCGGCGAGGTCGAGGGCGGTGGGAGGAGGGCTGCCGGCGGAGGAGGGAGGAGGGGCGGCCGCAGGCGGAGGGAGGAGGGCGGCGACGGAGGAGGGAGGGGCGGCCGCAGGCGGAGGGAGGATGTGCGAGGAGGATGGAGGAGGGAAGGAAGGAGGGGAGTACCTCGGCGGCGGACGGACGAAGGCGGCGGCGGCGGCGACGCATGACGACGGTTGACGCGGGCGAGAGTGAGAGTGTGAGTGAGAGGGCCGGTCGTGCGCGTGGGGATAAGGTAGGGATAGTTGTAGCGCATTTGCCAAAACGCGCTACAGCTAACCTGAGTAGCAGTAGCGCTCTACAGTTAAGTGCACTACTGCTATAGCTAGCGGGGGGGGGGGGGGGGGCAAGGTCATGGCAACTATAGCAGTAGCGCTGTATGCGATACACGCGCTACTGCTATTTCCAAGTCAGCAACGCGTTTTGTAGACACACGCTGCTGCTAAGTGGCAGTAGCGTGGTATTTTGAAGAGCGCTGCTGGTAAGATTCTGTGTATAGGCTTTTCCCTAGTAGTGATGGAAGCCGTAGGTGTGCATGATGTCATTGAAGAAATCTGAGAAAGGGGGCAGAGGCCGCAGGAGAAATAATCGACGAAGAAAGGGTAAATATTTGGGCCGGCCTTGGCGAAGGGAGCGGGGATGAGCTTGGTGGCAGGATGCCCCGTCGTCTCCTTCCCCCACAAGCACAGGAACTGGTCCTTGAGCATGAGCACGTCAATTGCCGGAGGGAAGAGGGCGTGCTCCTTCCGCATCTTCACCGGCTCACTCTCTGGCAACTCCTTCACCGCGACGGCCTTGGCCGCCTTCTTGCCCATGCTAGCTTTGGGCGCCATGGCAGCTAAGTAGGAGCAGGGGATCGAGAGACAATGGAGGCGCGGCAGAGACGAGCAGGGGCGCGGAGCTCTGGTTCGGATTCGAGGGAGAAGAGGGGAACGACGGTTCTGAGATTGGGAGAAGCAAAGAAGGTAAATGAGCAGTGCCCCTATGGTCTTTCCTTTTTCTGGGGAAGGCACAGGCCAACTCTTTACCATTTACTGTGAGATGACGCATGCGTGCCACGCCCATCCTGCGCACGACCCCCACGTCACGCACTCGACGCGAGTTGTGGGGGAGCACAACTACCAGAAAGATCATGGCGGTTTGCCTCTGCCACGCCCGCCCGCGCACTGCTTTGGGCCTGGCCCAACTACGCCTTGCGCTTATGTGTGGCCCAGGCCCGGGGGCTCCTGTCGGTGTATAAAAGTATGGGTACTTCTGTACCCCATACTTGTGCACGGATGGTTGCAGCCATGCCTACAGTAGGGTTTGGCGAAGCAGAGGAAGACAACAGAAGGCGAGACAGGTACAAGGAATATCAAGACAGATGCTTAGAGAAGCAAACAGCAACTGGCAAGCAGGGCCACGCCCGGCAACAAGCCTTGCCAAGGCGACCTGCGAGGCCCCCGGCAAGCCCCTTGTCAGGGCAGCTTGCAAAGAGACCAGCAGGGCCACCACCCTTGGGGTTGAGAGCTCTGACACCATCGACAATGTTAAAGACCAAGGTTTGGAGAGCGCATGCCTGGTAGCATGCAGCCCCTCACAAGGATTGGCAACCCACGAGTCCATGTGGGATCGGAAGATGAAGATCCCCGGCAAGACCCTTGCCAGGGACGACTCCAAGGCCCCCGGCAAGCCTTGGCGGGGACGATCGCTGGGCCACGGCCAGGCCCGCACCCGACAAGGTTTCGCCACTTCACCACCACCCCAGTGCAACGATAAGCATGCTGATACGTCCATTTTGCATCATGCTTTTATATCAATATTTATTGCATTATGGGCTATTATTACACGTTATGTCACAATACTTATGGCTATTCTCTCTTATTTTACAAGGTTTACCATGAAGAGGGGGAATGCCGGCAGTTGGAATTCTGGCTGGAAAAGGAGCAAATATTGGAAACCTATTTTGCACAGCGCCAAAAATCCTGAAACTCCACGGAAATTATTTTTGGAATTAATAAGAATTATTGAGCGAAGAAAATACCAGAGGGGGCCCACACACTGGCCAGGAGGGTGGGGGGCGCGCCCACCCCTACTGGGCGCGCCCCTGTCTCCTGGGCCCCCTGGTGGCCCTCCGGTGCCCATCTTCTGCTATAGAAGGCTTTTACCCTGGAAAAAAAATCATAAGCAAGCTTACAGGACGAAACTCCGCCGCCACGAGGCGGAACCTTGGCGGAACCAATCCAGGGCTCCGGCGGAGCTGTTCTGTGATACGTCTCCATCGTATCTATATTTTTTTATTGTTCCATGCCAATATTCTACAACTTTCATATACTTTTGGCAACTTTTTATACTATTTTTTGGGACTAACATATTGATCCAGCGCCCAGTGCCAGTTCATGTCTGTTGCGTGTTTTATGTTTCGCAGAGACCCCATATCAAACGGAGTCCAAACGGGTTAAAAACGGACAGAGAATTATTTTGGAATATTTGTGATTTTTGGGAGGAAGAATCAACGCGAGACGGTGCCCAAGGTAGCCACGAGACAGGGGCCCACGCCCACTCCAGGTGGGCGCGCCCCCCACCCTCCTGGGCCCCTCGTAAGGCGGTTGATGCCCTTCTTTGGCCGCAAGAAAGCTAATTTTTGGAAAAAGATCTGGGCGAAGGTTTCAATCCAATCGAAGTTACGGATCTCTGGATATAAAAGAAACGGTGCCAGGGCAGAATTCCAGAACGCAGAAACAAAGAGAGACAGAGAGATAGATCCAATCTTGGACGGGCTCTCGCCCCTCCCAAGCCATGGGAGCCAAGGACCAGAGGGGAAACCCTTCTCCCATCTAGGGAGAAGGTCAAGTAAGAAGAAGGGGGGCTCTCTCCCCTTGCTTCCGGTGGCGCCGGAGTGCTGCCGGGGGCCATCATCATCACCGCGATCTTCACCAACACCTCCGCCATCTTCACCAACATCTCCATCACCTTCCCCCATCTATATTCAGCGGTCCGCTCTCCCGCAACCCGCTGTAGCCTCTACTTGAACATGGTGCTTTATGCTTCATATTATTATCCAATGATGTGTTGCCATCCTATGATGTCTGAGTAGATTTTTGTTGTCCTACCGGTGATCGATGAATTGCTATGATTGGTTTGAATTGCATGTTTTATTATTGGTGTTGTCCTATTGTGCCCTCCGTATCGTGCAAGCATGAGGGATTCCCACTATAGGGTTTGCAATATGTTCATGATTTGCTTATGGTGGGTGGCGTGAGTGACAGAAGCACATACCCGAGTAAGTAGGTTGTTTGCGTATGGGATAAAGGGGACTTGATAATTTAATGCTATGGTTGGGTTTTACCTTAATGATCTTTAGTAGTTGCGGATGCTTGCTAGAGTTCCAATCGTAAGTGCATATGATCCAAGAAGAGAAAGTATGTTAGCTTATGCCTCTCCCTTAAATAGAATTGAAATAGTGATTATCGGTCTAGTAACGTAGTCAATTGCTTAGGGACAATTTCACAACTCCTACCACCACTTTTCCTCGCTATATTTACTTTATTGCTTCTTTATCTAAACAGCCCCTAGTTTATATTTACGGCTCATTATTATCTTGCAAACCTATCCAACAACACCTACAAAGTACTTCTAGTTTCATACTTGTTCTAGGTAAAGTGAACGTCAAGCGTGCGTAGAGTTGTATCGGTGATCGATAGAACTTGAGGGAATATTTGTTCTACCTTTAGCTCCTCGTTGGGTTCGACACTATTACTTATCGAAAAAGGCTACAACTGATCCCCTGCACATCCGGGCGTGTGGCGGATGAACGGGCTGCATATCCAGATTTGTCTCGTCGTTCTGTGCAACTTTCATGTACAAAGTCCTTCCATCCGAGTTACGGATTAAAAGATATGATTTTCAAAAGAATTTATTAATTTCTGGAATTTAATTACTTATTTAATTTAAATCGAAATTGGATTTATGACATCATCATGATGTCATGCTGACGTCAGCAGTCAATAGGGGTTGACTGGTCAACCTGACGCATGGGTCCTGCATGTCATAGGGTGAGACCACTAATCAGGTTTAATTAGTTAGATAAATGATTAGGTTAATTAAGTTTATTTAAACTAGATTAATTAAGTTATTAATTAACTAATTATTTAATTAATTTCATTTTTTAACAAACATTCTAGGGTGGGGCCCTTTCGTCATAAGCCCAGAGGCCTTAGCGGTTTGGGCGCGGGCGCACGGGCGTGGGCGCCCGAGCCTGGTCAGGCGCGCCCCAGGCGAGGCCAACGGCGCGGTCGCCGGCCAGGGGAGGCGGCGGAGACCAGCGGGCAGCGCGGTGAGGCCGCAGCGGCAGGCGGAGCAAAGGCGATGCAAGGCCTAACGGGGACGCGTGCGCACGAGCGCTGGCCGACGAAGGCGGCCACGGGCTGGAGCAGAGCGAGGCGCGCGGGACAAGGACGACGCTGGACGCGGCACGGGGCGCGCGGCAGGAGCGGGGCAGAGGAGAAGGAGGGGGCCTCACGAGGGGTTGCAGGGCATGGGGCAGTGGGGGTCGAGGAGGAAGTCGGAGACGACGGCGATGTGATGACGAGGTGCAGCGGCATGGCGGCGTGCGTCGGCGGCGTCGGTGACAGTAGGGGTCGAGGAGGAGCTCCGGTGGACGCGACGGGGAACCGGTCGATGTCGCCGACTTGGGGCCGCTCCAGTCGATCTCGGGCATGAGGAGGTCGTGGATGACATCGAGGAAGCCGTAGGGCTGCACGAGCAGCTCGGGAAGGCCGTTGGCCATGGCCACGGCGAGGTGGTGGCTGCGCTCGGCCAAATGAGGAGGAAGAGGGGCGAGGCGAGCTGTTGGGGAGGACGGAGGGAGGAGAGATGACCGAGCGACGGGGAAGGGCAGTGAGGCGGTCAGAGTCGCCGGCGTGGCATCGGACAGGAGGGAGCTCCTCTCCCGTGTGTGTGTTGTGTGGTAGCGGCGTGGTGGGAGGATGAGGGAACGGGGTGGGGATCGGGGGAAAGTGGGGAGGGGGTCGCTAGGGTTCGGTCGCCCTAGGGGGGCTATAGGCGCCGGCTGGGCCGGCCTGGTTGGCCCAGAGGCCAGCTGGGCTGTGGCCCAGCGGCCTAGTGGGGGGTTCTTTCTTTTTTTTCTGTTTTCTTTTCTTCTTTTGTTTTTATTCTATTTCTTTTCAGTTTTCTTTTATTTCAGTTTTATAAAGTTTAAAAGCGACAACTAATTTGGTGTTATTAAATAGGTCACAGCCCCAAATATTCTGGCACTTTAAATAAAGTGTTTTGCATGTGCTTATTATTTTAAAAGCATTTTAGATAATTGCTTTATCGCTGTTTATTTTATTTAGTGCATTTAAGTATTTTATTAGAAGATGATTTCTTCACCAACATTTATTACGGGTTATTTGACACGTTAGGAACAATTTAGTTTTGACTTCTGAAAACATTAATTGTTTTAACTTCAATTCAGATTTGAATTTGGATCGGTTCTGAACTGACGCGAGATTGTCAACAATAATCGAGGTGACGTGGCATCATTACTAGAGGGTTACTGTAGCTTGATTACCCGGGCATCACAATTCTCCTCCACTACAAGAAATCTCGTCCCGAGATTTAAGAGGGGGACTAAGGGGAAAATTCTAGTTACGAAATTCTAACGGGTCTTCTCGGTCTTGGTTGCTCTTCTCGAAGTGGCCGATCCATCACGTTGAAGTCTTCATTTCTCTGCTCCAGGTCATCATGATGGAGTCGTCATCCTTTATCTGAAGTCTTCATTGATTGTACGAAGGACAAGGAGTAACTCCGGAGGAATGGACCTCTGCAAGGTTGGCTATCTAGTAGATAACCCAAGGAAGGTGGCAGAAAGTAACTCTCGAGTAGGAACGTAAGAAAATATCGAGAGCATGGTAAGAAGGTACCATGATCTCAAGGAAGGTGGCTCGTGATCTACATACGAAGCCAAGTGCGAGGAACAATTTTGGAGAACAGGGATGTACAGGAGAGTCAGGTTTTGATCCAGTGGACCTATGGGTTATAGGCCCTGCATGTGGGTTAAAGTAGGAAGGGCGGTGACATCTTGCACGGTCATGATAGCAAGGCATGTCAGAGGGTAGCTTGTCAGTTATATGTCAGCAACAACGTCGGTACCAAGGGCGAGGGACGAAGAGAACCATTTTCCTGCTCGTTGAAACGAGGCGGACCAATAGGCAAAGTTCTCGTCCATCGGTGGCTACCAGAATGTTATCGACAAATGCAACAGGGTCTTGCTGACAGAATTGTACACTGGGGGTGTTTACATAAGCAAGAGAATATTACTGCTTAGATCATATAGATAAAAGCAACGTTAAACCGACCAATGGAAAGGGAAAAATGATTATCAGATTAAACAGAACGATGGATAGGAAAATGTGTTTAAACACATATTTCAAGGGTATGTCCTTCCCACGGACAAGCAGAGCATTATATCCATGACAGGATATAATGTAGAAACTCTTTGGGTAGGGGAGAGAAATTTCATGACATTACCCATACAACGGTGCTTGGATAATAGATAAAGAAAATTTAGCATTGTGCTTCCAATGTTCTTTATTGAAGCTTGGAGTACCACGAACATGCTTCGAGATAGCATTGACATGGTCCGCAAGCAAAGGTCAGACTTTGGATACACAAGAGATCCATCGGGAACATCTTATAGAATAAGCCTTACAATTTCCTCCAGGAAGAATGGCTATCCTTGCAAAAGAAATTATAATGATAGGTCCTCCAGCCAAGGGGGGTGCTAGGCATGACATCATATTACCGGGTCATCTAAGAACCAACATCATAACTCCTGGAAAGTTGCCCCAACCATCATATCTGACCGAGATTCAGATCTGATTGGTGTCATGATACCTCAGACTCAGGATGTCCGAGAAGAAAAGGTGCAACACAAATAGACGAAATGCCATTGCAAGATTCTCAGGAAATGAACTATGGGAGCGGGTTCCTGAAACAATAGTTCATCATTAAACCAGGGAGGGGATGAAAAGGTGGCTGATGGGCTCAACGACAATTCATCGAGAATTCCAAACGGATGGCTTTCCACGATTATGTGAACAAGGAGATAGCTTTTGTCAGTTCAAA
Organism: Triticum timopheevii; assembly: GCA_963921465.1. Lineage (NCBI taxonomy): Eukaryota > Viridiplantae > Streptophyta > Magnoliopsida > Poales > Poaceae > Triticum > Triticum timopheevii. Next base: position 455,197,581 of record OY997262.1, on the reverse strand, counting down.
TGATATAATGAGGTATGCTCGAGGATACATACACGATTAAACATTGGTTAACGGTGCACCCAAAATACGGACTTAGGTAGCACAAACAATGTTAGAATGGCGGTTTGATAACCAATGGTCTAAGAATGAAATGTTGACCATTAACTTCAAAGCAATAAGGTTGCCAGGAGTACAGAATCCAAGCAGCACCATTCACTTGTTAGTATTCCGGTTAGAATCAACATTGGGACCAAGAAAGAATGGTGATGGTGAGAAGTATCACTATACCAAGAAATTTGAAGAGGCGGAGCAATTCTCACAACCTTCTTGACATAAAAGATGGTAATACTCCAAGGTGAAGAAGAACAAATGTTGGATAGCAAGGAACTCAAGATTCAATCCAAAACATGAACACGTTTGTGTTGAGGGAAGACAAGGATGTGGTCGATGATAATACAATCATCGAGGGGCAAGGATGGTATTTCCCATCATGAATTTGATTGATATCCTGGAAGGAGTTAAAATGTTGATGATGATCATGACAAATTCTATCGAGAGGCTCCATGAAGATGCAATCGCTCGACGACGGCATCAAGCCAAGGGGATGGTGAAGCAAAAGGCTATTATAACCGTAGATAAGATGTCATCTCAGAATTTAGAGTTGTCTCTCAAGACAAACAATATGATGGTGAAATTTTGATGTAAGCTTAGAGCACTGTCGGGATTGTGTCCTGAGGATGAAGGACATAAGTAGAATGGTCAAGCAGTCAACCTGACGATAATGATGTAGTCAATCAGCTGGGAATGACACGATCGAGTACAAACTTGTAAGCAATGAAGATTACTAAAAGTTGTTGAATCGCACTGTGGACTCGATTTAGTTATCAGTGCCCTTGAGTGTTTAATGACTTAGAGCCCGTGAAAAAATTGGAATCAGTGAGAATGTAGTACTTGATGAAGAACTCATAAGAAGTTATGTTGTTCCATGATATTCTCGAGATACCAGGGTGTAATACTCGACGGTAGATCAAAGTAAAGGTTGGACTAGGGTATTGCTTATAGAAGACAAGTACTTCACCTTGTCCGGGAAATGGGATCAAAGAAGAACAATATGGTCAGAACCACAATTGCAAAGGACCAAATACCGGATGTAAGATGAACTTATACCAAGGGGACAATTTATTTTTAAGAGAAGCTTTCATGATAAGATCTACATCATGTCTATGGGCATGAACACAAAGTTCAAGGTCGACTCCCACTTCTCCAATGCATAACCTTTCACTAACTGCTCTGTTAAAATTAACTGAAGGTGAAGAACTACCCGGTGAATTACCAAAGGAGTATGACCCATGAAATCTTTTGGGTTCACACATATTAGGAAAGGAATAGGTTCAACCCATCGGGGCTGAACATATACCATGAACTTCAAGAGTAAATAACACAAGCTCGATACTAGAGCATGCTTGAGAAAGAAGAGGATATAATTTACCAAAGGCATTATTTATTCCAGGAAAGGCTCACAAGCTTATAGAATATGAAGTACGCTGTCGGATAAAATCCAACAAAGGATCTGGTGGTCCACAAGGGATCTGATGTGAGCATCGGTACTCAACCAGAGGAAGAAAGAATTCAAGGAGATCATATTATAGAAGGGAAACAACTGACTAACGCAAAGCTCAATGCAAAGGAATTATGATTTCCAAATCAAGGGATCAGAAGCAAACACTTTGATTAAGGATGGATATGTTGGATAGCCTTAGGGGTACAATTGATGGCAATTTGATTGGTCGAGATCCAGCACATGTTAAAATGATGTCTGAGCCGGAAGGATGAATTCTAAGATCTGATTGAGGATTGCGAGTTTTCGCAACATATTGTATTAACAGACTCAAAATGATAATGACAAAGGATGACAATAAGATTACTAGACTTATGGTATTAACCATAATGCAAGCAAGCAAGAGTTTCAAAAGCAATAGGCTGCTGAGGATTTTCGGAAGATCGAATTGTATTCCGAAGACTTTTGTGGAATACATGAATCAACTGGGGATGGACGAATCATCGATAAGTGTGAGGAATGACTTGCAAGTGTATTCACGCTGAAAAGAGCTAACAGTAGGCACAAAGGATTCTCGAGATATTGGAAAATATTCTGTGGTATCTAGTAATATCAAGAGCATCTTGGGATGAAGGTATGGCTAGCGAGTGTATGTATTCATCTATAGGGATATATCGGTGATAGGGAATTGCAAAAACGACGGGCACAAAGTATTGAGAGAACATCAGAGGGTAACTCCGGAATCTTCTAGTGCAGTAGGCGATCATCTGTGATAAGGGCTCTCCGGAAGGAAGTAGTTACGAGAACCTAGAGTCAGAGTTAGTAAATTCATTTTAACCCGAATAGAAGAGAGCTCAGAGTCCCAGAGTAAAGATCGAGGAGTAAAAGATCCTAAGACCACCCAATGACGATGTGGGCCCGTAAGCCGCACAACCATGTTAGTAAAAAGTTTTGCAATGTCTAGACTCGACTTCGACCAAGGAGTGTGGAAGGGGGATTCCTACAGGCAGTCGGCTCTGATACCAACTTGTGACGCCCCCGATTCAATCGTACACTAATCATACACGCAAACATGTACGATCAAGATCAGGGACTCACGAGAAGATATCACAACACAACTCTAAAAATAAAATAAGTCATACAAGCATCATAATACAAGCCAGGGGCCTCGAGGGCTCAAATACAAGTGCTCGATCATAGATGAGTCAGGGGAAGCAACAATATCTGAGTACAGACATAAGTTAAACAAGTTTGCCTTAAGAAGGCTAGCATAAACTAGGGTATAGATCGAAAGAGGCGCAGGCCTCCTGCCTGGGATCCTCCTAACTACTCTTGGTCGTCGTCAGCAGGCTGCACGTAGTAGTAGGCACCTCCGGTGTAGTAGGAGTCGTCGTCAACGGTGGCGTCTGGCTTCTGGGCTCCAGCATCTGGTTGCGACAACCAGGTAGAAGGGAAAGGGGAAAAGGCGGGAGAAAAGCAACCGTGAGTACTCATCCAAAGTACTCGCAAGTAAGGAGCTACACTACATATGCATGGGTATATGTGTAAAGGGCCATATTAGTGGACTGAACTACAGAATGCCAGAATAAGAGGGGGATAACTAATCCTGTCGAAGACTACGCTTCTGGCAGCCTCCATCTTGCAGCATGTAGAAGAGAGTAGACTGAAGTCCTCCAAGTAGCATCGCATAGCATAATCCTACCCGGCAATCCCCTCCTCGTCGCCCTGTTAGAGAGCGATCACCGGGTTATATCTGGCACTTGGAAGGGTGTGTTTTATTAAGTATCCGGTTCTAGTTGTCATAAGGTCAAGGTACAATTCCAAGTCGTCCTGTTACCGAAGATCACGGCTATTCGAATAGATAAACTTCCCTGCAGGGATGCACCACATAACCCAACACGCTTGATCCCATTTGGCCGGACACACTTTTCTGGGTCATGCCCGGCCTCGGAAGATCAACACGTCGCAGCCCCACCTAGGCCAACAAAGAGGTCAGCACGCCAGTCTAAACCTAAGCGCACAGGGGTCTGCGCCCATCGCCCTTAGCACACCTGCACATTGCGAACGCGGCCGGAAGCAAAACTAGCTCCCTTAATACAAGAGCAGGCTTAGGTTCCAATCCTCCGCGCGCCGCTCAGTCGCTGACGTCACGAAGGCTTCAGCTGATACCACGACGTCGAGTGCCCATAACTGTTCCCGCGTAGTTGGTTAGTGCGTATAGACCAAATGGCCAGACTCAGATCAAATACCAAGAACTCGTTAAGCGTGTTATTTTGAAGTAACAGCGGACGCCGACCAGGGCCAGGCCCACCTCTCTCCTAGGTGGTCTCAACCTGCCCTGTCGCTCTGCCTCAATGTAACAGTCAGGGGCCGTCGGGAACTCAGGCCCACCTCTACCGGGATGGAGCCACCTGTCCTTTCAGCCCCCTCATCAGAATCACTTGCGGGTACTCAACGAGCTGACCCGACTTTAGTCACCACATGTGTCATGTATATAAAGTATATAGTATATACCCGTGATCACCTCCCTAGTGATCACGGCCCGATAGTATAGCATGGCAGACGGACAAGAATGTAGGGCCACTGATGGAACACTAGCATCATATACTAAGCAGTAGGATAGCAGGTAAGGGTAACAACGGTAGCAACAATGACAGGCCATGCATCAGAATAGGATTAACCGAAAGCAGTAACATGCTACACTACTCTAATGCAAGCAGTATAGAGAAGATTAGGCGATATCTGGTGATCAAGGGGGGGCTTGCCTGATTGCTCCGGCAAGAAGGAGGGGTCGTCAACACCGTAGTCGATCGGGGTACCAGCAGCAGCGTCAGTCTCGTAGTCTACCGGAGAGAAGAGGGGGAAGAAACAATAAATACAATGCAAACAAATGCATGACGTTGCATGACATGACAAAGCGTGATGCTAGGTGTGCCCAATCGTGGTAGTAGGTGATACCGGTGAAGGGGGGAAACATCCGGAAAGTATCCCAGGTGTTTTGCGTTTTCGGACAGAGGAGCTGGAGGGGAAAGTTGCGAGTTCAATAAGCTAGGGGCATGTGGCAGACGAATGGGCTGCATATCCGGATTCATCTCATCGTTCTGAGCAACTTTCATGTACAAAGTCTTTCCATCCGAGTTACGGATTAAAAGATATGATTTTCAAAAGAATTTATTAATTTCTAGAATTTAATTTAATTCGAAATTGGATTTATGACATCAGCATGATGTCATGCTGATGTCAGTAGTCAACAAGGGTTGACTGGTCAACCTGACGCGTGGGTCCTGCATGTCATAGGTTGAGACCACTAATCAGGTTTAATTAGTTAGATAAATGATTAGGTTAATTAAGTTTAATTAAACTAGATTAATTAACTTAATTAAGTTTTAATTAACTAATTATTTAATTAATTTCATTTTTTTAACAAACGTTCTAGGGTGGGGCCCTTTCGTCATAGGCCCAGAGGCCTTAGCGGTTCGGGCGCGGGCGTACGGGCGTGGGCGCCCGAGCCTGGTTAGGCGCGCCGCAGGAGAGGCCAATGGCGCGGTCGCCGGCAAGGGGAGGCGGCGAAGACCAGCAGGCAACGCGGTGAGGCCGCAGCGGCAGGCGGAGCAAAGGCGGGGTAAGGCCTAACAGGGACGCGCGCGCACGAGCGCCGGCCGATGAAGGCAGCCACGGGCTGGAGCAGAGCGAGGCGCGCAGGACAAGGACAATGCTGGACGCGGCACGGGGCGCGCGACGGGAGCGGGGCAGAGGAGAAGGAGGGGGGCTCACGAGGGGTTGCAGGGCACGGGGCAGTGGGGGTCGAGGAGGAAGTCGGAGACGACGGCGATGTGGTGACGAGGTGCAGCGGCATGGCGGCGTGCGTCAGCGACGGAAGGGGTCGAGGAGGAGCTCCGATAGACGCAACGGGGAACCGGTCGATGTCGCCGACTTGGGGCCGCTCCAGTCGATCTCGGGCATAAGGAGGTCGTGGATGACATCGAGGAAACTGTAGGGCTGCACGAGCAGCTCGGGAAGGCCGTTGGCCATGTCCACGGCGAGGTGGTGGCTGCGCTCGGCCAAACAAGGAGGAAGAGGGGCGCAGCGAGCTGCTGAAAGTGCGTTATATCGACAAGAGGGGGGTGAATAGGCGATTTTTATGAATTCTTCACTGAGGAATTTGCCGGTGAGGAAATTCCTTAGTGAAGAACTACTTGCAGCGGAATAAGTACTCAGAAGTAAGCATAACAGAATACAGGCATGGTCATCATGATGAAATGAAGACAATCACAGAGTACAGACAGCGTAATCACAGGATAACACAAGATGAAGACAAACAGACTGAAGAAATTGAACTAAGGAAATTGAGAAAGTCTTCAGTCAAAGTCTTCAAACACAGATATGAACAAACACTCAACATAGTAATGAGGAAATGAATGAGTTGAGTAAATAGAACCAGTTAGGTTGGTGAAGACAATGATTTGGTTGACCATTTCCAACTGCTGTCTCAGTTGTACATCTAGTTGGAGCGGCTGAGTATTTAAACTCGAGGACACCCAGTCGCTGAGCACGCAGCTCAGGACACTAAGTCCTCACCGTATTCTCCTTGAACTAAGGTCACACGGACCTCGTCCAATCACTCGTGGTAAGTCTTCAGGCGACTTCCAAACCTTCGCAGACTCGGTCACTCGGCGATCCACAATTCCTCGTGGATGCTCTAGACCATGACGCCTAACCGTCTGGAAGAAGCACAGTCTTCAAAGGTAACAAGCATCGGATCCACGCAGGATCAATTTCTTCAGTGATGCTCAATCACTTTGGGTTTGTAGGGGTTTGGATTTGGGTTTTCCTGACTCGATGATTTTCGCTCAAAGTCTTTGGAGGATGGGATGCTCTCAATTGACAAGTGTCAATTTCTCGCGGAGCAGCCAACCACCTAGTGGTTGTAGGGGGCGGCTATTTATAGCCTAGGGAGCAGCCCGACATGATAAGACATAAATGCCCTTCAATGATATGACCATTAGGTGGATAAGATATTTTGGGACAGCTGGCGCGCAGCACAGCAACGGTCGGAAATTTGACTCTCAAATTCCTCAGGGTTATCATGTTCCTCACTGTGTAGGCAATCCGCACTGGCGAATTCCTAACTCCTCAGTCAGAAACAATTCCTCAGTGACCAGAAGAACTTCGTCTCTGTCACTGAAGAAATTTGACTGAACCGTATGAGATTTCCAAAGGCTTCACTCGAAGGGGTTGGTAGGTGTAGGATTTTGAGTTGAGCATCACGTGGAAATTTTTCCTTAGTATTTCCTTGACCCCCTTTAATAGTACGGTGTTTCGTATGACTCAAGAAAGAGAAAACGAAACAACGAAAACAAAAGTCTTCACGCTTCATGTTCCTCAAATGAATACCAAGTCTTCAAGGTCACACCAATTTCTTCACTTTCAAAGTCTTCAGAAAGTCTTTAGAATACCAAAGTCTTCAGTCGAAGAACTTCATTTTTAGGGGTCGACTTTCTCTGTAAATATCAAACTACTCATAGACTTATAGACCTGTGTACACTCATAAACTCATTAGTCCCTTAACCTATAAGTCTTCAATACACCAAAATCACTAAGGGGCACTAGATGCACTTACAATCGCCCCCTTTTTGGTGATTGATGACAATATAGGTTAAGTTTTCAATGGGGATAAATATATGAAGTGTAAATACTGATATTGAGGAATTTGATTGCAAGATATAGAAGAACTCCCCCTGAAGATGTGCATAGTGAGGAATTTGCTTTTGAGGCAATGCACATTTGAAGAGTTAAATCATGGAGATCTCCCCCTATATCTTGTAATTCATACACGCATTTGACATATAAGATGAAGAATTTGAAATGCATGATGAAATATGGTGACTGATGTAATTCAGCATGCGTGTATTAACATATAGCGAGGGATAAGCATGCAGAGGAACACATCAAAAGTATCAGAGCACCATCGGGTTTAAGATTACAACTCGATCCAATAAAAGTTTCAGAAGAACGAGAGTTGTAACTTAGCAAAAAAAATGCCCATATAATAGACCCGCTTGAAGACTAACTCAAATTTCTCCACCTTTGTCATCAAATGACCAAAAGGAGCGAAACTGAGGACTAACGCCCCTGAAGAATATCAAGTTGATGGAGGAGCGCCAGTGTTGTCGGGGTCGGTTGTTATTGTAGGGCCTGCCGCAGTGTCGTCCAAGTCTTCATTTTCATCAGTGTCGCGCGATGAAGAATAAGAGCTGGCCACCAATGGAGGAACCTTGACCCTCTTGAATTTCTTCGGCAGAGGTGTAGACCAGTCAAATTCTTCCTTGAGACCCATTGTCTCCAGTTCTTCTGTGCTATAGACATGAGTGAGAACAGCCCAGGTGCGGTTGAAGGTCTCATGAAGGTAGTATTGGTTTTTCTTCACTGCATTGTGTGTTGAGGTCATGTTGTGAAGAATTGAACCAAACTGACGCTTGACCCATTTATGATTGCGATCAACCTTCTGATGAAGACTGAGGAGTAACTCACGATCAGTCATCACCCTGGGTGCTGTAGCTTGAGGATTTTGCTTGGCAGAGGTATTGGCGGCAGAGTCATGTGTGGCAGAGTCGTCATTGGTGGAGTAGGATGCTGCATTGCGAAATTGACCATCCAATGGACGAATGCCTTCATCTATCACATCAGCGGCCTTGCCTTTGTCATCAGCTGAGGAAAATGTCCTCTTGAGGACTTCAATGGGAGGCAAGTAGCTATAGTGGTTCAGAGTACCAGCCTTGTAATTGAGTGAAGACCTTGCCCTGATGAATCTCATAATCCAAGGCGCATAAGGCTTCAGCTCAAATGGTAACATAGCAATGTTTGCCAGAGTCCTCATGAAGAAACCATGGAAGTTGACGGGAACGCCATGAATGATATTGAAAAGCATATTCTTCATGATGCCAACGACTTCTTCATCATTTGAGTCGTGGCCTTTGATAGGACTCATTGTCTTCGTCAGAATGCGATAGACAGTCCGAGGCACATACAATAATTCCTTGACGAGGAATTTGGTTCGTGGGGCCTGCCGTGGCTTCAAAGGCTTCATCAGCACTTGCATATAGTTATTTGTCAGTTCAGGTTCACTGTAGATGCAACGTGCACCGTCAAGGGGAGGACTGAGTGGGAGGGCACGAAGAAATTCAGTTGCTGGTGCCTTGTAGTGAGTATTTTCAGACATCCAGTCCAACACCTAGGAGTTCACACATCTTCAGAGTCTCCAGTGATATGCAGCATCGCATAGAATTGAAGAATAAGTTCTTCATTGCAATCACAGATGTCAGTGCAGAAATTTAGTAGTCCTGCATCATGAAGAACACTGAGGACTGGCTCAAAGCCTGGCAGGGATTCCATGTCCATGTGAGGAATATGTGCATGATCGAAGATTTTGTCTTTGTCAAATAGCACAGAGGAATAAAAATTTGCTTGACTGGCAGTCCAGAATCGCCTCTTCCTTATGCGAGCAGAGTCATAAGGGTTGTAATCCGCGAAGAACACATGCTCGCCAAAGAAGTCTTCAGCCTTGAACTTTTGTTTGCACGATAATGGATCCTTTGGTTTTGGCAGAGGAGTGTCAGTGAGTTGCATCACTACCTCAGGAATCACAATCTCAGGTTCTTCAGGCTAAGGATTTACTGGTTGCTCTTCATGTGCAGTCTGAGGATCAGCAGCAGCAGGTTCTTCAGCACTAGTGGCTGGAATTTCTTCATGCACAGATGAAGTGGGATGAGTTTCTTCAGAGCCTAGTTGAACTGTTGGTGCAGGGGACTGAGGAATTTGTTGGATTGGGGTGAAGAGTGGTGAATTTGGATGCTGACTATCCCAAAAGTCATCATTCATCACAGGCGTGGTGCATCCAATGTCCACGTCTTCGTCTTCAATTTCCTCAACACCAGCCTCTTCAGCTGTGAACTGAGGCATAGGCGAGGAAATGATTTGGGTTGAAGGGATTGCATCTACTTCAATTTCTTCATCAATCTGCTCTGACGAAGCAGCAGAATGATTTTCTTCATCAGATCCGCTTGGGATCTCATATTCTTCACCAAAAGGAACAAGGTCCTTTGATGGCATGGAGGAAATCGGAACAGCATCAATAGGATTTTCAAATGAGCTGGTCATTGGCTTCATTTTCTTCGGAGCAGAAGAACTTGACGCAGCAGATGCTTTCCTTTTCTTCACTGCAGCTTGCTCTGCAGCCTTGGTCTTCTTCACATCTGATGTAGATGGAAGAATAGGAGTTGGTGTAGGTGCGGGAGGAGCTGAGGAATCTTGTTGAATTTCCTCAGGCGCAACTGACGCAGTTGCCCTGATCTCTTCAGTTTCTTCAGGCGCACCATTAGTGGATGCCCTGGCAATTTCTTCAGCAGCTGGAATGGAGTCATCAGCCCTGGAACTAGCATTGTCTTCAGCAGGCTGAAAATCATCAGCGGTGCTGGCATGTTCTTCAGTAGGCTGAGCAAAGGCTCCATCCTGAGGAATTTTTTTGTTGCGTTGGGGCTACAACATTTGTGACCTTCTTCGTCAGATTGACAAATCTGATTTCGGCTCCTTGCCAATCAGCATAATAAGTATCAAAGTTTTTGCTGAGGGCTTGGATTTCGGTATGGACCTTGAGGAGTTCCTCAGGTGTCATTCTGACAACATTTTTCCTCAGGAACTTCTCTTTCCTCAATTGAGCTTTCTTGATCTGCCTGGCCTTTTCAAATTTCCATTTCTCTTCACTGATGAAATGGGTCAGCATATGACTTTATCCAGGAGTCAGATGAAAGTCAGGCATAGGCGTGTCCGGATCCTTGTGCCAGAGGTCAATATAATCGAGGATCGCCTTTGGATCCAAAAGCAGTGGCACAAGTGTGCCTTTGGCTCTAGCGGCCCTGACTTGTCAGTCTTTGATGATTTCTGCAAGTTCATCATCATTAGCTTCATCATCCGATGGCACATGGAAGGCAACCTGTTTCTTCTTCGGACTTGGCCAAGGACCTCGTCCAGCTATTGCCTTAGTCTTCAGCAGTGTGGGGCCTGATAAAGAATTTGGTGCAGCTGAGGAACTTGCTGAGGCACCAGAGGCAATGGAGATGCCAGCAGTCCTTTGGCACGTGGCCAGATGCACATGTGCTAAGGACTTTGAAGGAGGAGCTAAGGATTTTGAAGGAGCAGGAGCAGCATGAGGAATTGGCCGTGAGGGCATTGCTGAGGAAATTGGCCGTGAGGGCACAGCTGGTGAAGCACTTGGCTTGTGTGCGGGCTTCTTTGCCATAGATTTTCTTGGCTTGACAGCGGCCTCAGTGGCAGCAGCAGTAGCAGAGTCCTCATTAAATTTTCTCACTGCCTCCTTGGCTTGTCTCGCCAATTTGGCTTGGCGCTTGGCCCATTCTTCAGGAAAATCCTCACCACGCTTGATGCTGGTGGGGTCAGCTTCTTGGCCAGGTGCCGATGGAGCTCTTGGGCATGGAGGATTGAGTGCGAATTTCTCCATGTACTTTGTAGTAACATACATGTACTCCCTCCATTCCCTTGTCCATCTCCTTTCAATCCTTTGAATGTGCACCTTGCGCTGATTTTTGTTTTCCTTGCCAAACTTGGCTTCATCAGGTGTGCAATAATCAGCATAGATGTCCTCAGGAATCTCAAACGCAGTCATGACCTCAGGCCTCTTTCCTCCTTTCTGTGGCTTCTTTCCTTCTGCCATATTCTTCAGCTGAGGAATTTGAACAATCGAATTCTCTGAAGAAGTATGCAACTTTTCTTCGAGGAACGTTGCAAATGAGTTAAGTTGATGAGAACCTAGTGATTCAGCAGCGGACATGAGTACCTGTGAACAGAGTATAGTTGCGAGGAATTTGGAGAGGTCATATGCGTTCTCAGAATGTTTTTAAAAAAGAATAAGTTTGAGGAATTTGACCAGATGAGCCTTGAAGAATTTCACTAAGCGTTCTTTGTCTTAGGTTCCAGAGTTGTATAGATCGAATATCCACACAAATGAGGAATCTTGAAGAAAATGATGCTTACAGAAACGAATCAAGAACAAATGACTAGTGAGGTGTTTTGTGTGTGAGGATTTGAAGAATAAAACACCTTTGAAGATTTTGTAGAGAAATTTTGGATCTACGAGGGCAGTAAAAGTAACTTTTAATTACCCTGGATGAAGAGCACGACGAACTGGGAGGTGTAGATTTGAAGCTCGTCTGTTCAGATCTTCCACGCCCTAACTCGGCGGAGGAAGACAGCTACGACGGCGGCGGAGTGAAGATTTCCGCGGCCGGCGTGAGTACGACGGCGACGAGGTCGAGGCAGTGAAGCTCTTCCTCACCGGCGATGATGGAGTAGCGGCGGCGCTAGGGTTTGAGAAGCTCGAGTGGGAGAGAGAGCGGTCGAGCGGAGTAAAGGAAGTGAGGAAGGGGAGAGGGGGTATTTATAGCCACGGTGAAAAATTGTTCGCCCGAAGATTTGGGACGAACGTGCCCCTGACCCTTCTCATTCGCTTGACATGTGTCACCCACGTACTGAAAAGTGGAGGTTGTGTTAGATTGTGGGTGAATAGATAAGTCTATCGTGGAATGCGGAACGGTTTGAGCGGCAAAATCGGAAATTTTGGATAAGATTTTTTTTAAAGTTCTGTTCGCAATTTCTTCAGCTGACAAGGACACAGTGAAGATTTTGAACGAGTTTCAAATAGAACGCACATGAAGAATTTGTGAATAGATTGGTTGAGTTTAGCATAGAGGGGGAAGGGTCCGATCACATTCACTTAGCAGAAAATGCAACATGAAGAAATAGCCATAAGTGAATGCTGTAGAGGACATAAACCCATATATATTTATATAGCCAATGAAGAAAAATGACGAAAACAGTGAAGATTTTGCAAAGTTGAGGAATTTGAAAAACTGAAGAATTTCAAAACTGAGAAAAAAACTCAAATTGAAGATTTTCAACTTTGGTGGTGGCGTGGCCCACCGTATAAGAATGATGATTTCAGACACCGCATACAATTGTCGTAGGGTTCTGAGAATCAAATTCTTCATTAATTTCTTCACACTTAGAGTGTTATTCTTCATTGATTGAAGAAAAACGTTTCTTCATGTGTTGCACATCTAAGTCATCAATTTTGCATAAGTGTCAAGATGTGTGTCCTTTTCAAAGAACATTCGAAGACTCTAAGATATTTAGCTCACACCACAACTTGCTAAATCTCTTATCATCCAAGGGCTTAGTGAAGATATCGGCTAGCTGTTCTTCAGTCTTCACGTGCTCGATGGAGATGTCGCCCTTCAACACATGATCATGAAGAAAAATGATGACGAATCTGAATGTGCTTTGTCTTCGAGTGCTGAACTGGGTTGTGAGCAATCTTGATGGCACTCTCATTGTCACAGTAGAGAGGCACATTCTTCACGTTAATGTCGTAGTCCTTGAGAGTTTGCTTCATCCATAGCAATTGAGCACAGCAAGAACCAGCAGCAATGTACTCAGCTTCCGCAGTAGATAGTGATACGCAGTTCTGTTTCTTCGAGGACCAACAGACCAAAGATCGTCCGAGGAAATGACAAGTGCCAGATGTTGACTTGCGGTCCACACGATCACCAGCATAGTCAGAGTCAGAATATCCAATGAGATCAAAAGTAGAGCCCTTGGGGTACCATAATCCTAGTGTTGGTGTGTGACCTAGATATCGAAGAATATGCTTCACAGCCTTATGGTGTGATTCCTTCGGTACAGCTTGAAATCGGGCACACATGCAAACACTAAGCATTATATCTGGCCTAGATGCACATAAGTACAATAAAGAACCAATCATGGAGCGGTATACCTTGTGATCGAAGTCAATACCATTTTCATCAGTGCATAGATGGCCATTTGTGGGCATAGGAATTTTGACGCCTTTGCAATCTTGCATGCCGAATTTCCTCAGTACATCTTTGAGGTATTTCTCCTGGCATATGAATATGCCATTGCACTATTGACGAATTTGAAGACCTAGGAAGAATTTCAACTCTCCCATCATAGACATTTGATATTCTTCACTCATCATATAGGCAAATTCATCACTATAACGTTGGTCAGTACAGCCAAAGATAATATCATCAACGTATATTTGGCACACAAACAGTTCACCATCATAAGATTTAGTAAAGAGAGTAGGGTCAAGTGAACCGGGTGTGAAGCCATTCTTCACGAAGAATTCCTTCAATGTATCGTACCACGCCCGAGGGGCCTGCTTGAGGCCATAGAGGGCCTTGTTGAGTCTGAAGACTTTGTCGGGATTCTTTGGATCTTCAAAACCTGGGGGTTGAGCAACATATACTTCTTCCTCAAGCTTACCATTGAGGAATGCACTTTTCACATCCATTTGATATAAACTGATATCATGATGGTTAGCATAAGCAAGTAATATGTGAATAGCCTCAAGTCTAGCAACAGGAGCAAAAGTTTCATCGAAGTCAATTCCTTCAACCTGTGTGTAGCCTTGAGCTACAAGTCGTGCCTTATTCCTCACCACAAGGCCATTTTCATCTTGCTTGTTGCGATAGATCCACTTTGTGCCAATTATATTATGCTTGTGAGGATCTGGACATTTGACCAGTTCCCAGACATTGTTGAGCTCAAACTGATGTAATTCTTCTTGCATGGCCTGAATCCACTCCGGCTCCAGAAATGCTTCATCTACCTTAGTGGGCTCTGTGATAGAGACAAAAGCATAGTGCCCACAAAAGTTAGATAAATGTGAAGCTTTTGAGCGTGTGAGAGGACTGGTGCTTCAATGTCATTGATGATCTTTTCAACTTGCACTTCTTTTGCAACGCGAGGATGAGCTGGTTGTCGTCAAGGAATTTGATCAGCATTTTCTTCAGCACCATTTTCTTCAGTATTATCTTCAGGTGCATCAGCTCGACATTCTTCATGTACTGGAATGAATTCTTCGGCAGATTCTTCAGTAGGCATGACATCCTCAGTTGCCTTGAGCTTGATAGAATCCTCAGGTGCTGGTTCATCTATCACAGAAGGTAGGTGCTCTCTTTGCGAGCCATTAGTTTCATCGAACCGCACATCTACAGTTTCAACAACCTTGTGAAGAGTGTTGTTGAAGACTCTGTAGGTGCGCGAGTCCTTTCCGTAACCAAGCATAAAACCTTCATGTGCTTTCGGTGCAAATTTAGCATTGTGATGAGGATCTCTAATCCAACATTTAGCACCGAAGACTTTGAAATAACTCACATTGGGTTTCTTGTCAGTGAGGAGTTCATAGGCAGTCTTCTTGAAGAATTTGTGAAGATATACTCTGTTGATGATGTGGCACGCAGTATCAATTGCATCAATCCAAAAACGACGAGGCGTTTTGTACTGATCAAGCATAGTGCGAGCCATCTCAACCAGAGTTCTGTTCTTGTGCTCCACGACGCCATTTTGTTGAGGAGTGTAAGGAGCAGATAACTCATGAGTAATACCAAGCTCATCAAGATAGTCATCAAGACCGGAATTCTTGAACTCAGTTCCATTGTCACTCCTGATGTGCTTGATCTTCACACCAAAGTTGGTTGAAGCCCTCGAGGAAAATCGTTTGAAGACTTCCTGCACTTCATGTTTGTAAGTGACAATGTGTACCCATGTGTAACGAGAGTAATCATCAACAATAACAAAGCCATATAGAAATGCATCATTATTGACTGCTGAGTAATGATTAGGACCAAAGAGGTCCATGTGAAGCAATTCAAATGGTCGAGTAGTGGTCATGATAGTCTTCGCTGGATGCTTGACCTTGGTCATTTTTCCAGCTTCACGGGCTCCACACAAGTGATCCTTGAGGAATTTGACATTCTCAATGACAATGACATGCTTCTTCTTCGCAAGCGTGTGCAAATTCCTCATGCCTGCGTGACCAAGTCGTCGATGCCATAGCCAGCCTTCTGAAGCTTTTGCAAGTAGGCACACGGCTGGTTGTGGTCCTGTAGAGAAATCAAAAATATACAAGTCTCCTCTCCTAAAGCCTTCAAAGACTTTGGAATTGTCAGCTTCCATAATCCCAACACAGCGATACTTGCCAAAGACAACAACCATATCAAGATCACAAAGCATTGAGACTGACATGAGGTTGTATCCTAAGGACTCAACAAGCATGACTTTGTCCATGTGGATGTCCTTAGAGATCGCAACCTTACCAAGACCCAATACCTGACTTTTGCCTTTGTCAGCAAAGATGATATGCTTCAGATGTGACGGTGATAAGGGAGCATCCATCAATAGATTCTTGTCACCAGTCATGTGATTTGTACATCCACTATCAAGGACCCACTCATTGGCTTTGGGTTGATCATCTTGTAGATGAATTAGTGCAACTTACGATCTCATATACTTCATCAGTGAAGAATATGATATCAAGTTCATTAGATGAATTTCATCAAGCAGTAAAGCAGATATAGCAGTAGGAGGACGTGTGAAATGAAAGTTCATTTCTTCATGATTCGCCTGCGTCCTTTCAGGCAATTTTGTCAGGCCCCCAGCAAATTCTTCAGACGTTAAAGCACATCTGGAGACCTGACCCTGCAGAAGAGATTAGTTCTTTTTCTTCACCACCCACATCTGAAGGGGTGGCAAAGAGTTCATCATTCTGCGAGCACCATAAGAGAATGGTGGCATAGAGGCCAAACCATTTCGTTTCACATAAGAGGGGTTAGGGTATGCATATGAATAAGCAGAGAAATTCCTCGAGGACTTATGAACATAATGATTTGAAGAATAATGCACATATTCATAGCCCTTAGCTCCACCCTGCGAAACAGAGTTGTTAGCACGATGATAATCATATTAGTACTTTGATCCTTTTGAGGAATTTGATCCATGTGAGGAATTTGGTCCGTATGAAGAGTTTGATCTGGGGTTCCTGTTCTTCACAGGTGGTGTCATGAGGTCATTCACCTGAAGACTTTCAAGGTATTTCTTGGGAACCCAGATTTTCTTCATAGGAGAACCGTTCCTGCAGTTAGTGCCAACATATCTAGCAAATACATCACCATTCTGATTTTTGAACAGTTTATAGTTGGAGTCAAATGACTCATCAGAAGAATGAGGAGATTCACATGTAAAGCCAGATAAATTAGATGGATCAACTAGAGGTCCCTTTGCAGCAACCCATGAGGTTTTGGGGTACTGCTCAGGCTTCCAATATGTTCCATCAGCATTGAGTTTCCTCTCAAAGGCAATACCCTCTTTCCTAGGGTTTCTGTTGAGGATCTGCTTTTTAAGCACATCACAGAGAGTCTGATGCCCTTTGAGGCTTTTGTACATGCCTGTCATGTACAATTCCTTCAGCCCTGCATTGTCAGTGATACTAGCAATGTCCTCAGATGAGGAATTAGTGATAGCAGAGGCAGGTGAAGAATTTGTAACAGTTGAAGCATTTGAACATTCAGGTGAAGAATTAGCAGATTCACGTTCAATGCACTTTAAGCATGGAGGAACAAATTCTTCCTGAGAAGCGCTGATTTGTTGAGCAAGTAATGAATCGCGCTCCTTCTGAAGATCTTCATAACTCACTCTTAGCTTCTCAAGATCTTGCTTTCTTTGAAGAAATTCATAAGAAAGTTTCTCATGATCAGATAAGAGAGTGCTATGATGACCTTGAAGGCTATCAAACCTAGACTGAAGTCTCTGAAGATTTTCTGTCAGGGCTTTAGTGCGATCCATTTCTTCACCCAACATATCATCACTTTTGTCTAGCATGTTTTGAACCTTTTCCAAAGCCGTTTGTTGTTTAGTGGAAATGCAAACAAGTTTGGTATAACTGGGTTCAATATTATCATCAGATCCATCATCATCAGATTCATCATCACTAAACTCGGATGAGGAACATTCGGTTACCTTGTCACCCTTTGCCATGAGGCACGATGCTGAAGATGATGATTCTGGTTCGAAAGTCATTGTTTTGAGAGATTCCTTGAAGTCCTCAAACCAGGGATCACGACGGGTGCGATGACCTTCATAGACATCAGATATTCGGTCCCAGATAAGCTTCGCATTGCAAAGATGCATAATGCGCTTGAATTCATCTCTGGATAGGAAGGAACAGATGATGTCCTTCTCCATGATGTCAAGTCGAGTGTACTTGCGAATGTCATCAACGCCTGCCTTCTTGCATAGATCGGTAAGACCAATCTCAGTGACGGTCCACAGCTCGTTGTCCATTGCCATGAGGCGCTTCCTCATCATGGCCTTCCACTTGGGATAATCATGACCGTCAAAGATAGGGCATGTCACTTTCTTCATACCTGCGGTCGACATAACCAAAACTCCAGGTGGTTAAATGAAAATCACACAGAACAAGGGAGTACCTTGCTCTGATACCAATTGGAAGTGCATTATATCGACTAGAGGGGGTGAATAGGCGATTTTTATGAATTCTTCACTGAGGAATTTGCCGGTGAGGAGATTCCTTAGTGAAGAACTACTTGCAGCGGAATAAGTACTCAGAAGTAAGCATAACAGAATACAGGCATGGTCATCATGATGAAATGAAGACAATCACAGAGTACAGAAAGCGTAATCACAGGATAACACAAGATGAAGACAAACAGACTGAAGAAATTGAACTGAGGAAATTGAGAAAGTCTTCAGTCAAAGTCTTCAAACACAGATATGAACAAACACTCAACACAGTAATGAGGAAATGAATGAGTTGATGAAATAGAACCAGTTAGGTTGGTGAAAACAATGATTTGGTAGACCAGTTCCAACTGCTGTCTCAGTTGTACATCTGGTTGGAGCGGCTGAGTATTTAAACTTGAGGACACACAGTCCCGGACACCCAGTCGCTGAGCACGCAGCTCATGACACCAAGTCCTCACCGTATTCTCCTTGAACTAAGGTCACACAGACCTCGTCCAATAACTCGTGGTAAGTCTTCAGGCGACTTCCAAACCTTCACAGACTTGGTCACTCGGCGATCCACAATTCCTCTTGATGCTCTAGACCATGACGCCTAACCGTCTGGAAGAAGCACAGTCTTCAAAGGTAACAAGCGTCGAATCCACGCAGGATCAATTTCTTCAGTGATGCTCAATCACTTTGGGTTTGTAGGGGTTTGGTTTTGGGTTTTCCTCACTCAATGATTTTCGCTCAAAGTCTTTGGAGGATGGGATGCTCCCAATTGACAAGTGTCAGTTTCTCGCGGAGCAGCCAACCAGCTAGTGGTTGTAGGGGGCGGCTATTTATAGACTAGGGAGCAGCCCGGCATGATAAGACATAAATGCCCTCAATGATATGACCGTTAGGTGGATAAGATATTTTGGGACAGCTGGCGCGCAGCACAGCAACGGTCGGAAATTTGACTCACAAATTCCTCAGGGCTATCATATTCCTCACTGTGTAGGTAATCCGCACTGGCGAATTCCTAACTCCTCAGTCAGAACAAATTCCTTAGGGACTAGAAGAACTTCGTCTCTGTCACTGAAGAAATTTGACTGAACTGTATGAGATTTCCAAATGCTTCACTCGAAGGGGTTGGTAGGTGTAGGATTTTGAGTTGAGCATCACGTGGAAATTTTTCCTTAGTATTTCCTCGACCCCCTTTAACAGTACGGTGTTTCCTATGACTCAAGAAAGAGAAAATGAAACAATGAAAACAAAATTCTTCACGCTTCATGTTCCTAAAATGAATACCAAGTCTTCAAGGTCACACCAATTTCTTCACTTTCAAAGTCTTCAGAAAGTCTTCAGTCAAAGAACTTCATTTTTAGGGGTCGACTTTCTCTGTAAATATCAAACTCCTCATAGACTTATAGACTTGTGTACACTCATAAACTCATTAGTCCCTTAACCTATAAGTCTTCAATACACCAAAATCACTAAGGGGCACTAGATGCACTTACAGCTGCTGGGGAGGACGGAGGAAGGAGAGATGATCGAGCGACAGGGAAGGGCAGTGAGGCAGTCAGAATCGCCGGCGCGGCATCTGACAGGAGGGAGCTCCTCTCCCGTGTGTGTGCTGTGTGGTGGCGGCGGGGTGGGAGGATGAGGGAACGGGGTGGGGATCGGGGGAAAGTGGGGAGGGGGTTGCTAGGGTTCGGTCGCCCTAGGGGGGCTATAGGCGCCGGCTGGGCCGGCCTGGTTGGTCCAGAGGCCAGCTGGGCTGTGGCCCAGTGGGGGGTTCTTTCTTTTTTTCTGTTTTCTTTTCTTCTTTTGTTTTTATTCTATTTCTTTTCAGTTTTCTTTTATTTCGGTTTTATAAAGTTTAAAAGCGACAACTAATTTGGTGTTATTAAAAAGGTCGCAGCCCCAAATATTCTGGCACTTTAAATAAAGTGTTTTACATGTGCTTATTATTTTAAAAGCATTTTAGATAATTGCTTTATCGCTGTTTAATTTATTTAGTGCATTTAAGTATTTTATTAGAAGATGATTTCTTCACCAACATTTATTACGGGTTATTTGACACATTAGGAACAATTTAGTTTTGACTTTTGAAAACATTAATTGTTTTAACTTTAATTCAGATTAGAATTTGGATCGGTTCTGAACTAACGCGAGATTATCAACAATAATCAAGGTGATGTGGCATCATTACCAAAGGGTTACTGTAGCTTGATTACCCGGGCGTCACAGTTGCTAGTAGTGTTGATTACTCCTTGTAGTTGATGCTAATTGGTTTACTTGGTGGAAGATCATATGTTCAGATCCTTAATGCATATTAATACTCCTCTGATTATGAACATGAATATGCTTTGTGAGTAGTTACTTTTGTTCCTGAGGACATGGGTGAAGTCTTGCTATTAGTAGTCATGTGAATTTGGTATTCGTTCGATATTTTGATGAGATGTATGTTGTCTCTCCTCTAGTGGTATTATGTGAACATCGACTACATGACACTTCACCATTATTTCGGCCTATAGGAAGGCATTGGGAAGTAATGAGTAGATGATGGGTTGCTAGAGTGACAGAAGATTAAACCCTAGTTTATGTGTTGCTTCGTAAGGGGCTGATTTGGATCCATATGTCTAATGCTGTGGTTAGGTTTACCTTAATACTTCTTTTGTAGTTGTGGATGCTTGCAATAGGGGTTAATCATAAGTGGGATGCTTGTCCAAGTAAGGGCAGTACCCAAGCACCGGTCCACCCACATATCAAATTATCAGAGTACCGAACGAGAATCATATGAGCGTGATGAAAACTAGCTTGACGATAATTCCCATGTGTCCTCGGGAGCGCTTTTCTCATTATAAGAAATTGTCCAGGCTTGTCCTTTGCTAAAAAAAGGATTGGGCCACCTTGCGGCACCTTATTTACTTTAATTGCTTGTTACCCGTTACAAATTATCTTATCACAAAACTATCTGTTACCTACAATTTCAGTGCTTGCAGAAAATACCTTACTGAAAACCGCTTGTCATTTCCTTCTGCTCCTCATTGGGTTCGACACTCTTACTTATCGAAAGGACTACGATAGATCCCCTATACTTGTGGGTCATCAAGACTCTTTTCTGGCGCCGTTGCCGGGGAGTGAAGCGCCTTTGGTGAGTGAAACTTGGTAAGGAAACATTTATATAGTGTGCTGAAATTTTTTGTCACTTGTTACTATGGAAACTAATCCTTTGAGGGTCTTGTTCGGGGTATCTTCACCCCGACCAGTAGAGCAAAGAGTTGCTTCTCAACCTACTCAACCTACTAAAAATATTTACTTTGAGATTCCTTCGGGTATGATAGAGAAACTGCTAGCTAATCCCTTTGCAGGAGATGGAACATTGCATCCCGATTTACACCTTATCTTTGTGGATGGAGTTTGTGGATTATTTAAGCTTGCAGGTATTACCGATGATGTTGTCAAAAGGAAGGTCTTACCTTTATCTTTGAAGGGAGATGCATTGACATGGTATAGGCTATGTGATGATACGGGATCTTGGAACTATAAACAATTGAAGTTGGAATTTCACCAGAAGTTCTATCCTATGCATCTTGTTCATCATGATCGTAATTACATATATAATTTTTGGCCTCACAAAGGAGAAAGCATCGCTCAAGCTTGGGAGAGGCTTAAGTCAATGTTATATTCATGCCCCAATCATGAGCTCTCAAGAGAAATGATTATTCAAAACTTTTATGCTCGGCTTTCTCTCAATGATCGCACCATGCTTGATACTTCCTGTGCTGGTTCTTATATGCTGAAGACTACTGAATTCAAGTGGGATTTATTGGAAAGAATTAAACGCAACTCTGAAGATTGGGTTTCCGACGATGGTAAGGAGTCAAGTATAACACCTAAGTTTGATTGTGTTAAATCTTTTATGGATACCGATGCTTTTCGGGGATTTAGCACTAAGTATGGACTTGACTCTGAGATAGTAGCTGCTTTTTGTGAATCTTTTGCTACTCACGTTGATCTCCCTAAGGAGAAGTGTTTAAATATAATCCTCCCATTGAAGTAAAAGTAGTTGCACCTATTACAGGGTAAGAAAAGACTATCACTTATAATGATCCAATTGTTCCTACTACTTATGTTGAGAAACCACCTTTTCCTGTTAGGATGAAGGATCATGCTAAAACTTCAACTATTGTTCGTAAGAGT
Organism: Triticum timopheevii; assembly: GCA_963921465.1. Lineage (NCBI taxonomy): Eukaryota > Viridiplantae > Streptophyta > Magnoliopsida > Poales > Poaceae > Triticum > Triticum timopheevii. The sequence goes on along the minus strand of OY997262.1, from coordinate 455,175,458 downwards.
AATACTAGAACTTATACACCCCCTGAGCAAATTAAAGTTGAACCTAGTATTGCTATGGTTAAAGATCTCTTGGATGATAATTTAGATGGGCATCTTATTTATTTCTATGGTGAAACTACTAATATTGCTAGACCCGATGCTAAGATACATAGACCTGTTGTTGGCATGCCTGTTATTTCTGTTAAAATAGGAGGTCATTGTTATCATGGCTTATGTGATATGGGTGCTAGTGCTAGTGCAATATTATATAAAGAAATTATGCATGATATTGCACCTACTGAAATAGAAGGTATTGATGTTACTATTAAGCTTTCCAATAGGGACACCATTAAGCCAGTTGGGATTGTTAGAGATGTTGAAGTTTTGTGTGGGAAGGTTAAATATCCTGCTGATTTTCTTGTTCTTGGTTCCCCACAAGATGACTTTTGTCCCATTATTTTTGGTAGACCCTTCTTGAATACTGTTAAAGCTAGGATTGATTGCAAAAAGGATGTTGTTACAATTGGCTCAGGGGATATGTCTCATGAGTTTAATTTTGCTAAGTTTCGTAGACAACCCCATGATAAAGAATCACCTAGTAAGGATGAGATTATTGGTCTTGCTTCTATAGTCGTGCCTCCTACTGATCCATTAAAACAATATTTGTTAGACCATGAAAATGATATGTTCATGAATGAAAGAAGGGAAATAGATGAAGTGTTCCTTCAACAGGGTCCTATTCTGAAACACAACTTGCCTGTTGAAATTCTAGGGGATCCCCCTCCACCCAAGGGTGATCCCGTGTTTGAGCTCAAACCATTACCTGATAATCTTAAGTATGCTTATCTTGATGAAATGAGAATATATCTTGTTATTAGCAGCGCTAACCTTTCAGAGAAAGAAGAAGAAATATTATTAAAAACTCTGAAGAAGCACCGTGCTGCTATTGGATATACTCTGGATGATCTTAAGGGCATTAGTCCCACTCTATGTCAACACAAAATAAAGGTGGAGAAAGATGCCAAACCAGTTAGAGATCCTCAACGATGGTTAAATCCTAAGATGAAAGAAGTGGTAAGAAAGGAGATACTAAAGCTCCTTGAGGCAGCTACAATTTATCTCGTTGCTGATAGTGAATGAGTAAGTCCTGTCCATTGTGTTCCTAAAAAGGGAGGTATTACTATCGTTCCTAATGATAAAGATGAATTGATCCGGCAAAGAATTATTACATGTTATAGGATGGTAATTGATTTCCGTAAATTAAATAAAGCTACTAAGAAAGATCATTACCCTTTACCTTTTATTGATCAAATGTTAGAAAGACTATCCAAACATACACATTTCTGCTTTCTAGATGGTTATTCTGGTTTCTCTCAAATACCTGTGTCAGCGGAGGATCAATCAAAAACTACTTTTACTTGCCCTTTCGGCACTTTTGCTTATAGACGTATGCCTTTTGGTTTATGTAATGCACCTGCTACCTTTCAAAGATTCATGATGGCTATATTCTCTGACTTTTGTGAAAAGATTTGTGAGGTATTCATGGATGATTTATCCATTTATGTATGCTCTTTTGATGAATGCTTGAGCAACCTTGATCGATTTTTGCAGAGGTGCGAACACACTAGTCTCGTCTTGAATTGGGAAAAGTGCCACTTTATGGTTAATGAAGGCATTGTCTTGGGGCATAAGATTTACGAGAAAGGTATTGAAGTTGATAAAGCTAAAGTTGATGCTATTGAAAAGATGCCATGTCCTAAGGACATTAAAGGTATAAGAAGTTTCCTTGGTCATGCCGGTTTTTATAGGAGGTTCATTAAGGACTTTTCTAAAAGCTCTAGGCCTCTGACTAATTTATTGCAAAAAGATATTCCTTTTGTCTTTGATGACGATTGTGTAGAAGCATTTGAAATATTTAAGAAAGCTTTGATCACTGCACCTATTGTTCAGCCACCTGATTGGAATTTACCCTTTGAAATTATGTGTGATGCTAGTGATTATGTTGTTGGTGTTGTTCTAGGGAAAAGAGTTGATAAGAAATTGAATGTTATCCAGTATGCTAGTAGAACTCTTGATACTACCCAGAGAAATTATGCTACTACTGAAAAAGAGTTCTTAGCAATTGTATTTGCTTGTGATAAGTTCAGACCTTACATTGTTGATTCCAAAGTTACTATTCACACTGATCATGCTGCTATTAAATATCTTATGGAAAAGAAAGATGCTAAGCCTAGACTTATTAGATGGGTTCTCCTACTCCAAGAATTTGATTTGCATATTATTGATAGAAAGGGAGCTGAGAACCCCGTTGTAGACAACTTGTCTAGGTTAGAGAATGTTCTTGATGACCCACTACCTATTGATGATAGCTTTCCTGATGAACAATTAGCAGTCATTAATGCTTATCATACTGCTCCTTGGTATGCTGATTATGCTAATTACATTGTTGCTAAATTTATACCACCTAGTTTCACATACCAACAAAAGAAAAAGTTCTTTTAGGATTTAAGACATTACTTTTGGGATGACCCACACCTTTATAAAGAAGGAGTAGATGGTGTTATTAGACGTTGTGTACCTGAGCATGAACAGGAACAGATCCTACGCAAGTGTCACTCCGAATCATATGGAGTACACCACGCTGGAGATAGAACTGCACATAAGGTATTGCAATCCGGTTTTTATTGGCCTACTCTCTTCAAAGATGCTCGTAAGTTTTTCTTGTCTTGTGATGAATGTCAAAGAATAGGTAATATTAGTAAACGTCAAGAAATGCCTATGAATTATTCTCTTGTTATTGAACCATTTGATGTTTGGGGCTTTGATTATATGGCACCTTTTCCTACCTCTAATGGTTACACACATATTTTAGTTGCTGTTGATTACATTACTAAGTGGGTAGAAGCTATTCCAACTAGTAGTGCTGATCATAACACCTCTATTAAGATGCTTAAAGAAGTTATTTTTCCGAGGTTTGGAGTCCCTAGATATCTTATGACTGATGGTGGTTCACATTTTATTCATGGTGCTTTCCGTAAGATGCTTGCTAAGTATGATGTTAATCATAGAATCGCATCTCCTTATCACCCGCAGTCTAGTGGTCAAGTAGAGTTGAGCAATAGAGAGCTCAAATTAATTTTGCAAAAGACTGTGAATAGATCTAGAAAGAATTGGTCCAAGAAACTTGATGATGTATTATGGGCCTATAGAACTACATATACAAATCCTATGGGTATGTCTCCGTATAAGATGGTTTATGGAAAAGCATGTCACTTACCTCTTGAACTTGAACATAAGGCATATTAGGCTATTAAAGAGCTCAATTATGACTTTAAACTTGCCGGTGAGAAGAGGTTGTTTGACATTAGCTCACTTGATGAATGGAGAACCCAAGCCTATGAGAATGCCAAGCTGTTCAAAGAAAAAGTTAAAAGATGACATGACAAAAGAATACAAAAGCGAGAATTTAACGTAGGTGATTATGTGTTGTTATTCAACTCTCGTTTAAGATTTTTTGCAGGAAAACTTCTCTCTAAATGGGAAGGTCCTTACGTTATCGAGGCGGTCTATCGTTCCGGTGCCATAAAAATCAACAACTTCGAAGGCACAAGTCCGAAGGTGGTGAACGGTCAAAGAATCAAACATTATATCTCAGGTAATCCTATCAATGTTGAAACTAATATTATTGAGACCGTAACCCCGGAGGAATACATAAGGGACACTTTCCAGAACATTTCAGACTCCGAAAAGGAATAGGTATGTGGTACGGTAAGTAAACCGACTCCAAAACAATTCTAATGGCAATTTTCCTTCGTTTTGGAATATTTAAGAATTTTGGAAAGCAAGAAGTAATCCACGAAGGACACGAGGCCTCCACGAGGGTGGAGGGCGAGCCCCCCTGTCTCGTGGCCACCTCGTGTGCCTCCCGGACTCCGTTTTCCTGCACGCTATGTATTTTGGTCGGTAAAAATTCATTATATAATCTCCCGAAGGTTTTGACCACTTTATCACGCAAAACTCCACTGTTTTCGTTTCGAGTTGTTTCTGTTACAGATTTAGAGCAATATGTCATCTCAAAATTCAGAAGGGGAAAGCTATGTGGCTGATTACCTTGCAGATCCTAAGGTCTATGGGGACTTGGAGCATGGTGGCTGGACCACTGAAGAAGAGGAAGACTATGAGCCTAAGGGAAAGAAGGAGACGAGTTCAGACGAAGGTGAAACCCCATTACCTCAACCTGGGGACATGCATGTGGAGTTTAAAAAGTCAAGCCTCCCTGATAGAGCAAAGAAGCCAAAGATCGAGTTTATCCCTTTTCGTCTCTTGCAGGAAAATAAACAGGAACTATGCAAAAGGATATTAAGTCTTGAGCAGGAAATCAATGATCTAAAGGAGCAAAATACTATCCTCAAGCGTAAGTTCAGGAAGAAGCCTACATCATCAACAACTCCTACTTCACCACCTCCAAGGACATAATTACATGGGTATGCGCACTCCCCTTGGCAATTGCCAAGCTTGGGGGAGGTGCCCCGGTATCGTATCACCATCACACTCCCATCTTTACCGTTTTACTTAGTTCGATCCTTTTATATCTTGATCTAGTAGATTGAAGTTTTGGTATCAAGTAGTTTTTGAGTTTTGCTTTGTGATCTCTTTTTGTAATCGAGTCCATGAGCTATCTATAATAAAGATTAGTGTTGAGTCAAGGGCTTTGCTATCTTGCTATGATCTTGAGAAAGTAGAAAGAACAAAAAAGAAAAAAGATTTCATATTGATCTTGTGGATAGTAATGACTTCACATATAAAAAGTATGAGGCATAAAAGTTGTTGAGAGTTGATAAACATAGTTTTGGTCATCGTTGCAATTAATAGGAAGTAATAAGGAAAGAGAGGTTTTCACATATAAATATACTATCTTGGACATCTTTTATGATTGTGAGCACTCATTAAGTATGACCTGAGTTGATGTTGGACAAGGAAGACAACGTAATGGTTTATGTTTTCTCACATCTCAGTTAAAGTATATTGTCATTGATCTTCCAAACATGTTGAGCTTGCCTTTCCCCCTCATGCTAGCAAAAATTCCTTGCACCAAGTAGAGATACTACTTGCGCTTCCAAATATCCTTAAACCCAGTTTTTGCCATGAGAGTCCACCATACCTACCTCTGGATTGAGTAAGATCCTTCAAGTAAGTTGTCATGTTGCAAGCAATAAAAATTGCTCTCTAAATATGTATGGCTTATTAGTGCGGAGAAAATAAGCTTTATACGATCGTGTGATATGGAAGTAATAAAAGCGACAGACTGCATAATAAAGGTTCATATCACAAGTGGCAATATAAAGTGATGTTCTTTTGCATTAAGATTTTGTGCATCCAACCCTAAAAGCACATGACAACCTCTGCTTCCCTCTACGAAGGGCCTATCTTTTACTTTATGTTTTACTTTATGCTTGAGTCAAGGTGATCTTTAACTTTCCCTTTTTCATCTTATCCTTTGGCAAGCTCCTCGTGTTAGAAAGATCTTGATATATATATATATATATCCAATTGGATGTAAGTTAGCATGAATTATTATTGTTGACATCACCCAAAGGTGAATACATTGGGAGGCAACACAATAAGCCCCTATCTTTCTCAGTGTCCAGTTGAAACTCCATAACCACAAGTATTGCGTGAGTGTTAGCAATTGTAGAAGACTATATGATAGTTGAGTATGTGGACTTGCTGAAAAGCTCTATTCTTGACTCTTTCTGATGTTATGATAAATTGCAATTGCTTCAATGACTGATGATTGGAGGAACTCTTCCTCGGTCTCCGTATCCAAAGATACTGGTAATTATTATAGTTTGTTAGTTCCCTATGAAGTTTCTGAACCATACTTGACATTGTGAATTGATTATTACTTGAGCATAAGAAACCATATGACAAAAATCTATATATGTTGCTGTTATAAGAATGATCATGATGCCCTCATGTTCGTATTTTATTTTTATCGATACCTCTATCTCTAAACATGTGCACATGTTTTTCGATTTCGGCTTTCGCTTAAGGACAAGCGAGGTCTAAGCTTGGGGGAGTTGATACGTCCATTTTGCATCATGCTTTTATATCAATATTCATTGCATTATGGGCTGTTATTACACGTTATGTCACAATACTTATGGCTATTCTCTCTTATTTTACAAGGTTTACACTGAAGGGGGCGAATGCCGGCAGTTGGAATTCTGGCTGGAAAAGGAGCAAATATTGCAAACCTATTCTGCACAGCTCCAAAAATCCTGAAACTCCACAGAAGTTATTTTTGTAATTAATAAGAATTATTGAGCAAAGAAAATACCAGAGGGGGCCAACACCCTGGCCAGGAGGGTGGGGGCGCGCCCGCCCCTACTAGGCGCGCCCCCTGTCTCCTGGGCCCCCTGGTGGCCCTCCCATGCCCATCTTCTGCTATATGAAGGCTTTTACCCTAGAAAAAATCATAAGCAAGCTTACGGGATGAAACTCCGTCGCTATGAGGCGGAACCTTGGCGGAACCAATCTAGGGCTCCGGCAGAGCTGTTCTGCCGAGGAAACTTCCCTCCGGGAGGGGGAAATCATCACCATCGTCATCACCAACGATTCGCTCATCGGGAGAGGGTCAATCTCCATCAACATCTTCACCAGCACCATCTCCTCTCGAAACTCTTGTTCATCTCTTGTATCCAATCTTGTATCAAAACCACAAATTGGTACCTGTGGGTTGCTAGTAGTGTTGCTTACTCCTTGTAGTTGATGCTAATTGGTTTACTTGGTGGAAGATCGTACGTTCAGAACCTTAATGCATATTAATACTCCTCTGATTACGAACATGAATATGCTTTGTGAGTAGTTACTTTTGTTCCTGAGGACATGGGTGAAGTCTTGCTATTAGTAGTCATGTGAATTTGGTATTCGTTCAATATTTTTATGAGATGTATGTTGTCTCTCCTCTAGTGGTGTTATGTGAACGTCAACTACATGACACTTCACCATTATTTGGTCCTAGAGGAAGGCATTGGGAAGTAATAAGTAGATGATGGGTTGCTAGAGTGACAGAAGCTTAAACCCTAGTTTATGCGTTGCTTCGTAAGGGGCTGATTTGGATCCATATGTCTAATGATGTGGTTAGGTTTACCTTAATACTTCTTTTGTAGTTGCGGATGCTTGCAATAGGCGTTAATCATAAGTGGGATGCTTGTCCAAGTAAGGGCATTACCTAAGCACCGGTCCACCCACATATCAAATTATCAAAGTACCGAACGTGAATCATATGAGCGTGATGAAAACTAGCTTGACGATTATTCACATGTGTCCTCGGGAGCGCTTTTCTCATTATAAGAAATTTTCCAGGCTTGTCCTTTGCTACAAAAAGGATTGAGCCACCTTGCTGCACTTTATTTACTTTCATTGCTTGTTACCCGTTACAAATTATCTTATCACAAAACTATCTGCTACCTACAATTTCAGTGCTTGCAGAGAATACCTTACTGCAAACCGCTTGTCATTTCCTTCTGCTCCTCGTTGGGTTCGACACTCTTACTTATCGAAAGGACTACGATAGATCCCCTATACTTGTGGGTCATCACATGCCAGCTAAGCAGGCGCCTGCGTGGCGGCATGCAGATCTTCGTGGAAGCCTACCACCTCGCCAACATAGCAGCTAGTTGGCCAGCGTGGCGCTGCATGCCTCGTCGGCCCGGACGCGTGGTGAGGCGAGGAGGAGCGTCGAAGGATAAGATGGCCTCTGTTGCCGTCCCCAATAAAGCAAGAGGACACGTAGGCAACGCATTAAATGCGCTTGACCTATGTTGATCGAGTGATAAGCTCGTATCACAGTAGCTTGCCACCTCCTATGTGCCACTGTGACAACCCCTTTGTGTATAAAAGGAGGCCCAAGGCGCACAGAGAGAGGATTCAGACATTTGGACAAAGCACGCCCGTAGCTAGTTCAAAAGCTCAAGAACACACATATAACCAAATAAAGCAGGACTAGGATATTATGCATCTTCGCGGCCCGAACCTGGATTAAACCCCTCTGTGTGCTAACGGCTCGACCTGCTCTTCGTTCAACTAACCCCCCGCCGAACATAGAAGGGATCCTAGTGATCCCCATAGGTGATCGGTTTCCTCGACACCAAGGTGTATCATATTACCATTCTGAAATTCAGCCATTGTGAGGTAAACATGCTTGTTATTATAGTCACAATTATATCACTTATGTTAAAAATAATTAATTGGATCAATGATGAATCTACTTATATGTTTTAGTAAAAGGTAGAATTTGTGTGCTGAAGGCTTCTTAGATTTCGCAAAAAAAGGAAGGCTTATTAGATTGGAATGAGATATTTTCATAGGGATTTTGTTGTGCTTTTGCTACATTTACTTTCATTACATTTGAGTTTAGAGATCTTGCAAATTACCTTATGTAATTGCATGTATATTCACTCACATCATTGCAAATTCAAGAGCTTTAAACTATTGTGAAACTAAAAAAGTCATGGTATCCATATTATTGTACTCCCTATTTTCGTTTTCATGCGTTTTAGAATCCAACGTTCCAAAAAATATTTCACAAATTTACTCATGAATCAAGTGTGGGGACATGATCGTATAGTCATATGCAAGCCACATACGATCACTAGTATTTTTTTAGAAACATCACTAGTATTAATAGGCCCAAAAAATTTGTTTCGCACCGGGCCCCCAAAATCTCAGGACTAGCCGGGGCTAGTTCTTTTCAGCTCATGATTCTTCAAAATCTGATTCTGGAATGCCCACAGAATCAGCTGCCAGCAGAATCAGCCGTACAGTTATTTTCGCAGATTATGATCTATGATTGTTGTATGAGTTGTGTGCTGAAATGTCTGTAATACCCCTAGACTGAAATTGTGTGCACATATTTCACACGAGATAAAAGAAGTAAAATCATTCACCTAATCTTTACACTTTACATACAACATATCTTGCATAGTCTCTCGTCTTGGAGAGAGAGGGAGTTTTCGTGTAGTGTGTGTGGGTGGAGATGGCATGGGCGTGGATTCAAGCGGAGCCAATATTTGAGGTGGGGGCAGGGGACAATTGGGCAAGACACGAGATGCAAAAAGAAAATCTAGCATTGCAAAGATGATAGTAATTTTCATGGTTCAGTACATACCATATGGTCAATCAAACAATGCAAAAAGTTACATTTCTATTAGCTCAAACTTGGCTATGCGAGAACCAAGAAGATCAAACATGTCTATAATTTCATCAGAACTAAACTTTGATGCTAGATCCTTCTCGATGTAGATTATCATACAATGTTAAAGAAAGTCATCACCCATGTTACTTCGAAGACGAGTTTTGACAATTTTCATAGCTGAAAATGCTCTCTCTGTTGTTGCAGTCGACACCGGGAGAGTTATTACTAATCGAATAACTTGTCAACCATTTGATACATAGATGATTTACCTATTTTGACCAGTCCATGTGCCAAAGCTGCAAGTGATGGTAACATTTTCAGTTCTCATGGTTGCATGTGTCAAGTTGAAAATGTGGTAGCTGACACTCTAATTGAGCTCTTTCTTGAGAACAAAAATCTGCAGGATATAATGTTCCAACTAGCGTGCATATTTTTGATCTGTCAAATGTGTCACGTCTTGGATCCAATGATGCACAAAGGCTTAAAAGCTCTGTCGCTTGAAGACTGAACTGGTCACCTAACTCTGCCAATTGTTGGACTACGGAAACATTAAGTACATCCATTTTTGTAGTGACGGAGTGTTGTGGTGTTTTCATGCTTGATCCTGGATTTGGTCACATCAGCGTACCTAATAAAATATACATAAGAATTAGTTTCACTACTTGGTAATAAATATGCAACATAATCTTAAGTACAGAGTTGGGAAAAGGTACATACTTGTGATTCAAATTCGGAATATCAATCTCATGCTTTAGGCAAAAAGAATTGACCTCTTCAAGAAGAGATTCCCAACCATTTTCTCTTAAGTCAGCAAGTAGCACCCTTTGTGTTGGACACACACCCAAAGCATTCAAGATATCCAAAGATTTAGTTTGCAGTCTTACAACACAACACATCAATGACTTCATGATTTTTTTCATTAGGTGTGGAATAAACACAAAATCAAATGAGATGAGAATCCTAAGAGCACAAACAACATCATTTCTCTTAAGTCAGCAAGTAGCACCTTTGTGTTGGACACACACCCAAAGCATTCAAGATATCCAAAGATTTAGTTTCCAGTCTTACAACGCAACACATCAATGACTTCATGATTTTTTTCATTAGGTGCGGAATAAACACAAAATCAAATGAGATGAGAATCCTAAGAGCACAAACAGCATCTCCACGAGAATATTGTGAGACCAAGCGATCACTTGTTATACTTCTTAAAACAGAAACAGAAGCATCAAACATCTTTCTTAAGCTTTGGATTGATTTATAGGGGGAGCTCCATCTAGTGTCTCCTGCTCTTTATAAAGAACCTAACTGATTCACCCCTCGCCTAAGTTCTCCTAGTTTGATCTCACGTTCAGTTTCAGCTACCTGGTTTGCTAGTAATTCATCGTTGCGTTTGGAAGAAGCACTAATAATGTTCACTATAAAGTTTGCATGCTGAAAGAAGTTATGCACCTCATGTACCTCTCTGGACGTTCCAAAAAATGGGTATTCATCTGGTTGTAGGATTGGTTGATATGCGCCCTCGGATATATAGTAATGGCAAGCTTCGTCTTGCTTGGTAGGAGGGAGTTGCCAAATTTGAAGACGTTTGCCGAGGTCTCTAATATAACTTATTGTTACAACTCTCTCTTGCTCTTTATCTTCCTGTTGGGGTATTGGGCTGAACTTATTGCTATTGGTCTTGACATCACTTTGGGGGGGGGGGGGGGCTAATTAGTTCTAGTTAGTCCCGATCGTACAAAATTTGTGCTACGACACATTGGTTCGATGCGCATGTTGGGGGGGCATGGCCCCCCGTAGCTCCGCCCCTGTCACAAGACGGTGCACAAGGAAGGAGAAGGAGGCAGAGTGGGAGAGTGGTGACTTTTTGTTGCCTAACAGGAGCTCTACTGGCGACTATATATACTAGATGATAACTTACTTGTGTTGGGTGAATTGGTACACGGCTCGGCCCGTTAGCTTGTAAAATCTTTCTTTCCTCCTATGCAAGATGTTGATGCATTTCTCTCTTTTGAGATGGAAGTTGATACATTTCTAAAGACGAATCTTTAACCATTATTTTCATTTTTCAAGTATTTGTAGAATAAATACCAATGCATTGTGATACTTATCTTTTTAAAATAAATTCTAGTGTTGCTGACATTTTTGGATTGTCTATTATTCAGTCAGACGTCATGCCGTGAGGATGTCAACCAAACTAACCCCCATCTACTTCCCAGCTAGATAAGTTTGTAACAGCCTGGATTTATGCCCTTTTCTTTTTCCCTTGATTTTCTAGGATTTCCTGAATTATTTTGCTTTTCCATGGCTATGTGGTTCTGAAACTTGGGAAGATCATGTCTTCCTAGGTTTAAAGTGGCTTGTCGTCCTCATCATCATCCTGAAACCCTGTCATTTTCATCCTTGACCTAACCCAATATTCTTTTTATTAGGAATATTCCTTTTCTGATAAAGGAATAACCCTTTAAAACCCTAGGTTGTGAAGCAACCTATATTTCTATCACTCCAAAAATCCCCAAATAATTCTAATAATTCCTTTGGGTCATATATAGATCAAATATGCCCAAACATTTCCTGGTCTAGTTCAAAAATAATTCCCCGATATTCCTTTTTCTATTCTACCCTAAATGTCACTTTGTGAAGTGTCATTTATATTTTTCCTAGTGGCTCCCAACATTTTTGTGCATGATTATGTCCAAATAATTGCCTCATGCACAAGTTCAACTTTACTTGCCTAGCCAATCATCCTTAGTGATTTTTCAAAGTTTCTGTCAAACAGAAAGCTTTGTGAAGGAAGTACTAGCTAGGAATACCAAAATGAGTTGAACTTTTGCACAGTCCTTAATGTGATCATATTAACCCCCTCCTCCCATTTGCAGACCCATCCAATCATCTATGTGAGCATAGGAGCAAATCTTTATTTTTGTCAATATTTTCAGGTTGTGAAGCAAGTATATTTTATATTGCTTCAAAAATCCTGATAAATTACCAGATCATTATTCTACCCATAAAACATCTCTCCACCCAATTTGGCATCATTTAATTGAGCCACTTAATCACCATAATTATTCCTAGTTTCTGGTCAGCAGAGATGTTTGTGAAGCAAGTGCCATTTTGGCTTGTCCATTTGGCATGAGCTTTTTACATCATCTTCATTTGACCAAATGATCAAGACTTGCCCAATTTGAGCTCAAGATGACACTCCATATGAGTGAACCAGCATAATCAAGTTTCTGGACCATTTTGGTCAGTTGTGAAGCAACTGCAGTAAATCTTGATCCATTTACCCTCAAAACCTCCAGCATGATAGTCCTTCAATAGGTAAACCTCCCAGACAAGCTATTTACTGAGTTACCTAGATGGTAACCCCACTGCACAGCACAAACAATTGGCTGCTAATTTACTTTGGAGCTTAGTGCAAATCACTTCTTTGCCCCTGGAACGATTTGTTTCCTTATTTATACTTAGATAAGTAGGGTCATTCCACTGGACATTGTTGACCCGGCCAGAACACGCCGTTTGCACCAGAGCCCGTGGTGATCATGCTGGCGTCACGCACAGTGCAAGCTCTGGATCGGTCCGGCCACTGTGCTCGTCTCCTCCCTCCTCTTCTTGACCTCAAACTTTGTCCATGAGCTTCCCCGTGACGCCCTGCGTCTCCCTGCGTTGATGGTTCATCGTCGTTCGCCTTAAATGCGCTGCTAGCGCCATGCCCGTGCCACGTCCAGCCTCTGCCCGCCATTAAAGCTCGGTCGGGAGCTCGCTCGTGAGCTCTAGAGCTCTCCCCCGCGCCTATATAAGGGCCCCCGAACCCCTCCGCACCTCACAAGCCTCTCCCCAAGCCTCCTCGACCACCGGCGTCGCCCAATCTCGCCATTTTCTTCTTCGGCCACCGCGGCCACCACCGGAGTTCATCTCCGTTCCGGCCACCGCAGGCCCCTTCTCCACCTCCTGACCCCTCCCACGGGTTTCCCACGTCCCGTAGAGCCTCCCCACCTCATCAGCATCGCCGGAGACGGCCACACCACCGTGAACCACCGCCGGCGCCCGCCTTCTGTCCTCCTCATGTCGCCGCCCTGCACCGCCGTTCCAGGCCTCCCCGGCGACCCCTTCCCCTCTGAACGGGTGCGAAGCAGCCCCTCGGTCCCGCTGGTGCCCTCGGCCGGGCCGGGGATCGCCGGAGCTGGCCGGCCCCTTGGTCGCTTCCCTCCTCTGCTTCCGTTCTGTTCCGCTCGGGAACGAACAGGAGAGAGGGGAGGAGGAAGACGACGCCTTGCCAGCTGGCTAGGCGGGCCCCATCCCCTGCGCGTGGACCCCTCCCGTCAGCCTCCCAGCCGCCGGCCCTGCGTTGACCCAGGTACGCTGACGTGGATAAATGGAGACGTAATCCACTGATTACGTCTTCGCTTTCCGAAAGCGTATTTCTGAAAAACCCGTTTCTGCCTTATCCACTCATGGACTTGGTTGTGATGTTATTTTTGCAGAAAAGTCCCTGAACTTCAACCCCTCATAACTTTTCAACCGTAACTCCGTTTAAGGTGAAACCAACACTCACTTCTTCGTCTCGTCGAGATCTTTCTGTTAGTATCATTTTCATTATGGTTTGACATACTGGAAATGACCATTTTGCCCTTGCCCAAATCAGCCCCTTCGGGAGAGAACGTTTTCCGGCGATTCTTTCTGCGAGCTTCTTGCACGTCTTCTCGGAGTCTCCGTCACCCTCAGGCAAGCCACAATACCCACTTGCATGATAGTCATGCAGTAGCCATGGTTTTCAACTTGAATCTTTATTAAATGTTTGCTTGTTAAAAATATGGTTATCGTTGTTCCGGTGATGTTTAGATTTGCATGTTTACTTTTGTGCTATGTTGTCTTGTACTCTGTTATCATGTTCTACCTACTGGTATTTCCTTTCATATGATTATACTTGCTAGTAGTACATGTTGATGTTGGTGATGGTCATACTAGTCAGTATGCCATGCTCTGTGGATATGATTTATTGTTGATATGGTAGATAGTTATGTGATACCCTCATGATTATGTTGATATCATGTTCATTCATTATATCATGGCTCAGTATATTTGCATTCAAGTTAACCGGATTAAATTGAACTTGAACAACTGTTGGCTGAGTCATGGTGCCGATGAAACAATGCTGACCAGTGCAACCACGCTTACCAGTATGGGACGGTCCTAACTGGGTCTATTGTCGTGCCTCTCGCTGGTGCCTCCAACGAGGGAAGGTTATGCGCGGGCGCTACCCGAATCAGGTAGGACGGCATAAGCCTTGTGTGCCTGTAGTTGGTTTTGAGCTCATGTCCCCGTGTGGGATCGTTTATGTTTGGCCATGACGGTGGTTTGAGGTGTCTTGAGGTAGACACGGGGCCACCCATGACTTAGCCCAGAGGGGAGTTGGTCGGAGTGGCCGGGAGAGTGTCATGACAGTAGGACAGTTTTTTGAAAGGCCGTTGGTCCACCCGAATGGGAGTGCGAGGCCATGGGTTCCTTAGTGTGGGTACAGTGTACTAACCTCTGCAGAGTGTATATTAAATCTATCGATAGCCGCGCCCGTGGATAAGGGCCCAGGTCGAAAGTAGGGTACACCATGAGTCAACAGTAATAAGAATAACTTGATTAATGACAACTCGTGGTTGTGATCGCCATAAGGATCACGGTTTGGGACCAAGAGTTCGTCGTGGTTGTGATCGCCGTAAGGATCACGGGGGTATCGAGGATACCGAGTTGTTGGATATTCGTGATGTTGTGTGAGAGTCGTGGGTAAAGATCAAGCTCCTTGTGGTCATTTAATGATTACTACGGTATTGTTTATACCAAGCTTGATTTGATCCTGAGATGATCGTGTGATGTCCGAGGTTGGTAAGTGATGCATGCGTTGGTTACGAGGTAGCCCGAGCAGAATAAGTGGTGCATGTAGTGTCATCATGTTGCATGCTAGTAGAGTCAGATTCATATGTTCATGCCATGCTCATATTGATCTAGCTGTATCATGTTTATGTTGGTCATGACATGTTATTCTGATGATCTCATGATAATTCCTGCTTAACCTGTTATTGCCATGCTGTTGTCTATCTTGAATGCTTCTGGTTACTGTGAGCTTGCAAGTACATTCAATGTACTGACCTGGCGCGTCATGCCAGTTTGCAGGTCATGCCAGATTTGATTGCTTGCTTGTCGTGGTTTCCGTTCGTGCGAGCTAGGATAAGCGCTCCAGCCAGAGTCCCTGCGGAGTGGAGTTCACCACCGTCGTCGTTGTTCTGCTGC
Organism: Triticum timopheevii; assembly: GCA_963921465.1. Lineage (NCBI taxonomy): Eukaryota > Viridiplantae > Streptophyta > Magnoliopsida > Poales > Poaceae > Triticum > Triticum timopheevii. Next base: position 455,159,998 of record OY997262.1, on the reverse strand, counting down.
TAGAGTTATTCCACTGTTTCGAGTTGTTCTGCTACTTGCATAGAGCAACGGAGGATGGCTTAGTGTCACCGTGCCGATGTTATTCATTGTAATATCGGAGACCTTGTATTCATATTCATGTAATAATAGAAAGCTGGTTTGTTCTATGCTAAGCAGTGCCGTATTCCAGAAGACTTCTCCTCGATCTCTAGGCTGGAATACGTGGCATTCCGGTTTCTCTGAGCTGGGGTGCCACATAAGTTGTTGTATGCTCTCCGGTACGGTTGCGTATAGAATTGGATAAAAACTAACAACGAAATGATTAGCACACCATCAATACTTTGGTTTTCAGTAATGAATGCTTGTTTACGCCTGCATTGATGCTCATACTAGTGGCTGGGGCGCGCCCTGGGCGCGCCTCCTGAGGCGGTCAGGTTCGCACCCAAGTAGGATGTCGTCCATTCAACTTTCTTTATTCACACATGCAGATGTTAGTGATGAGGTCGCTGATAAACTTATTATATTGCGATGCATATCATAAAGACAAATGAGATGGTTAGAAGTAGAGACATGAAAGATGCTTCAGGTTTACATGAACACATAGGCATCAAGTTTAAACTACAGATACTTCAGTTGATTCAGAAGCAATGACACTGTCCAACTTTAGAGGCCATCATCCAGAAGAGCGCTTTCTACTTCTCAGAAACTTCAGAGCAACAAGGAATCATTGCGCTCTTATATTATGGGACGGAGGGCGTAAGATAAAAAGCCTAAATTGAGAACCTGATAACAATGTGTGGACAAAAAATCATGGTGCTCCGCTATGGCGAGCATCTCATCAGGATAATGTGGGAAAGCATGCACCTTCTTATAGTCTCTTTTCCAGTGATCAAGGACATATTTTCACGGGATCTCCGAAAACATCAACTTTTACCTAGATTCTCTGAAGAAACTCCTTCAAAATCTTCAGCAAAGGGTCCAAAGAAAACGACTGCATCTCCGTCCCCACCTCATCAACAGTTCTAATTATAGAGAGGTAATTACGTGTAAACATAAATGAATTCCTAAACATTATGGATGTATTTTTTAGATAAAGAACAGGGACACAAACCAAATAAATAGTATACAAGTCAAAAAAATATCAGAGAAACGGAGGTGCATCTATATCTATACCAATACAAAAAGACCCAAAGGGGCAGATCCAATTAATCTCGGCCATCAAATCATGTCAATCCAATGACCTAGACTGCTTCAATGTCGAGCACTCAACACGTTTAGCGTGCTATTAATTTCATGCCAAATATAGTGTTAATCACATAATAACACGCAAATAATATCCTACTTAATATCTGCATGCACTTAATATACTTCCAGATTAACATGCATTACACGTACACATTGACTAGTTGTTACAAGGTCGCTAACATGTGTGTGGCTAGATGGTGATCCTGACTTTGTGCTCAGTTTGGTAGCTGGAGACGATATTGCTGGTCGTAGTGGTTAATGGAATAGAATGTACTCTATCTAAAAACGCACATTTATACCCTGCAGGAGCATTGCTCATTGATGTTCATATTTCAGATTTACATGTTAATATTTTTGATCTTATATAACCTTCACATATTTTTTTAGCTACTTTTCTTAATGGAAACAAGCAAACGGATACTTAGCTTGTAATTAAGTAGCAGTACAGTGATACAAAGTCAAAAGGGCATAATCTGTTGCACATGAATATATAACTAGCAACCACTACAAGTTACCTGCTTAACACAAACAAAAAAGAATATCATAAACAACCCCTTTAGGATGATTAACTATTCTAATTCCTAATTAATTAAAGGGGGATCGAACGTCGTGATGGTTCGACCTCCTTCGATCCCCCCTTCTCGTACGTGAAAAAAAGACCTACTCTCATGAAAGAAAAAAATAGTCCACGTTCTCGATCACCTCCCCACCTCCCTTCGTACGACTTCAAAGAAAAAAGCACAGGAGGAAAACCCCACGTTGCACGCCAGCAAAAAAACAAAAGTACCTGCACATTCTCCGCCTCCTCCCCTGACCTGTCAGTTTCCATCGCCAAATCTCTCTCTCGCTCTTCCTAACCTGAACCACCCAGGCGACCCTCTCCTCGGACCTCTAACTCCACTACTCCGGGTTGCGGCAGCTAGGCCTCCGCCATCTCACATCTTTTCGAGCGTAGATACCGCAATGCCCTGGATCACGTCCAAGTGAAGCATCGCTTCACCTTCGCTGCCCAGCCCAAGATGGAGTAGGCGCTGCTTCATAGGCCGACAATCTGCTGGCGGGCACTACTAGGGAAAAGCCTAGCAGTAGCACTGGTTTTTGGCCTATCAGTAGCGCGGGGAAGCGCGCTACTGATAAGGCGCTACAGCTAAAGCTTATCAGTAGCGCCTGCTGGCACGCGCTACTGCTATATCTACTTAGTAGTAGCGCTTTCCCGAGCGAGCACTACTGCTAATTACTAGTAGCGCTTTCGAGAACAATCGCTACTACTATTATTCCTAGTTCCATTTTTTTAGGTCGTATTCATACACCTGTATACAATTTTTCATACAGTAGCAATTTATAGATTGTTTTAACATCATAAAGAGTTATTAAATCACTAGGTGAAAGAACTTTGGATTAGTTTCAAGTGCATGGATCCAAAGTAACCAATGGTCACTTTGGATCCATCCATTTGAAACTAATCCGCGGTTCTTTCACCTAGTGACATAATAACTTATCATCATCATCATAATATCATTAACAACTTATCATCATAATATATCATTGTCATATAACTCCTCATAATCATCATTTCCGTCCATGATGAGACATCATATAACAACTTTGTCACTAGTTATAATAACAACTCCTTATCATCATCATCATAGTACTCATAATCACTACTCCTACTCAGCATCACCATCAAGTCTAAGACACTGTAGTCATATATAATGAACACTAACTAATTGTTCTTAATACTTAGGACCTACTCCTCTCTCCTAGCTAAAATACCATAAAACAGATAAACCGGTCCTTCACCATAATGGAGAATGGACATAAACCTATCTCCAACTTGTGGCTTGCGCACATTCATTTTGTCTCCAATTATTTGCGTGTACGCATTCATCACTTTGCTCCATTCTTTGATTTTGAGCCTTCCATCATTTGAAAAAATCGAGTATGCAGTATGGTAAGCCTCTGAAGGAGTTGATCGTAAGCTAACCATATGCATATTACCTTCGGTACATAGCATGTCAGGCACAACCTGCTTCGGGAGCCTCTGTTCAAAACCAAAATAGTAACATATATAGTTAGCAATGTAGTTTACTTAAGAATAATGTATGCAATGAAGTTACCATCATTAACAAAATCTTACCAAGTTTTTGGCAGTGAAGTTACCATCAAGCAATTTATGGACTAGTGGCACGTATCTAGTATAATTTGAGCTGATAGAGTGACTGGTTTTGAAGGCATCAACATCTTCTATGAATGAGACAAGATAACATTTCTCCTCACAATTAAGCTTGGAATCATAGCTGTAGTATGTGTTGTCTACTACCTTCTGAGTATTTCTTGAAGATAAGAAATAAGCTGACAATTATAAATAAATAAGTTTAGTATGGACGAACACCAAATATTTTTAAATTAACAACATAAATTATTGAACTTAACAAATTAGTTTGATAAACTCACATCTAGGTAAAACCGGAGGCATATCCACATCCACCTAGATGTAGATATTATCATCATCATCATCATCATCTTCGGGACGAATATCAAATCTTATTCGCATTCCCTCCTCAAATCCATATGCCTTGCAGAGAGCTTCCCAATTAGAGCAACCGAAATGGGAGCGATCGACCGCATTGTAGAACTTAACCAGAAACTCATAACCATGTTTAGTTCTTAAGTGAGCCCTCCTCGTCTCCACATTCTCAAAGTCATCTAAACCAAAACCAAGCTTCTCCAATACATATGGTCTAGCATGGCACGGGATGTACTAGTCGAATTGAAAAAAAATCATAAATTATACGTTGAACAAAAGAAGCACAAGTGATGATATTTATTACGATGAAATGCTTGTCGTTGTGTACCGTACAAAGATCGAAGGTCTCTTCCAGCTTCACGGTGAAAAACCTATCATTTTGCAGGTGAGGAAACCTGTTGCACACACCACGATCATCGTAGCAGTACCCGCACTCCGGGATCCAATCGTCATCAGACATCTCCTATGTTCAAAATTCAAAGATTATAACTCGACGGCAAAACCCAAAAAATCCGGCATGACCTTTGCTAACAAAGACATATCGAGCGCCTGGAATTTGCCGGAACGGAAATTAATCAACACTCCGGCAAAACATAGGCCATTTATCGTTGGTCATTGCATTTCAATGGTTCAAAATATGAAAAAAAAACATTTGAAAATATCTTATATATAATCCTAACACTAAATAAACTAGTTTTTTTAACTACTTACTAAATAAACTAGTTCTATTAAGCACTTACTATAAATAAACTAGTTCTATTAAGCACTTACCAAATAAACTAGTTCTATTAAGTACCTAATATAAATAAACTAGTTATATTAATCACTTACTAAATAAACTATTTTCTATTAAGCACTTGCTAAAAATTCTACTACCCTAGTTCTACCCTAATTTTTCTTACTTCTATTTTATTCAAAACACCTACGATTTGCAAGAACAGAGACAAGGGAGGGAGGGAGGAGAGAGGAGGGGCAGGGGGCGGCCGGAGGAGGAGGGGGAGGGGTCGGCCGGAGGAGGAGGAGGGAGGGGCGGTGCGAGGAGGAGGAGGAGGGAAGGGCGGTGGAAGGAGGGCTGCCGGCGAAGGAGGGAGGAGGGGGCGGCCGCAGGCGAATGGAGGAGGGCGCGATGGGAGGAGGAGAGAGGAGGGCACGGTGGGAGGAGGAGGGACGGAAGGAGGGAGTACCTCGGTGGCGGCTGCGACGGACGACGGTGGTTATCGGCGCGGGTGAGAGTGAGTGAGCGAGAGGGGTCGGCCGCGCGCGTGGGGATAAGGTAGGGTTAGTAGTAGCGCGGGTAGCAAAACGCGTTGTAGCTAAGGAGAATAGCAGTAGCGATGCGCTGAGATGAACGCTACTGCTAAGTTGGACTAGCAGCAGCGCTTTGCTACTAAACGCACTACTGCTAAGTTGTCCATCAATGCAAAAATACATTGGCCATCAATGATCTTTTTGTGTACAATCTGAGTTGTCAATATGAGTCCTCTCCGGTAGGAACCGGAGAAGACTCATATTGCGGCCACAAATTCTACACATAGAGTTCAGTGAAGACCAAGTGGTTGTGATAGCTTGAGGAGTAACATATTTAGGGTGGTAAACACCCTGTTCGCGGAGCAAGGTGGGACTAAACTTGTGGGCTGAACTTAGCAGTAGCGAGTTTCAAAGAAGTGCACTGCTGCTAACATCGGTAGTAGTAGCGCGGTCCATTATAGGGCACTACTGCTATAACTAGCTGGATGGTCAGGTCATAGCAATTAGAGCAGTAGCGCGGTTTTGTGAGAACGAGCTACTGCTACTTTAATATCAGCAGCTGTAAGTGCATCTAGTGCCCCTTAGTGATTTTGGTGTATTGAAGACTTATAGGTTAAGGGACTAATGTGTTTATGAGTGTACACAGGTCTATAAGTCTATCAGGAGTTTGATATTTACAGAGAAAGTCGACCCCTAAAAATGAAGTTCTTCGACTGAAGACTTTGGTATTCTGAAGACTTTCTGAAGACTTTGAAAGTGAAGAAATTGGTGTGACCTTGAAGACTTGGTATTCATTTGAGGAACATGAAGCGTGAAGACTTTTGTTTTCGTAGTTTCGTTTTCTCTTTCTTGAGTCATAGGAAACACCGTACTGTTAAAGGGGGTCGAGGAAATACTAAGGAAAAATTTCCATGTGATGCTCAACTCAAAGTCCTACACCTACCAATCCCTTCGAGTGAAGCCTTTGGAAATCTCATACAGTTCAGTCAATTTCTTCAGTGACAGAGACGAAGTTCTTCTGGTCCCTGAGGAATTTGTTCTGACTGAGGAGTTAGGAATTTGCCAGTGCGAATTGCCTACACAGTGAGGAACATGATAGCCCCGAGGAATTTGAGAGTCAAATTTCTGACCGTTGCTGTGCTGCGCGCCAGCTGCCCCAAAATATCTTATCCACCTAACGGTCATATCATTGAGGGCATTTATGTCTTATCATGCCGGGCTGCTCCCTAGGCTATAAATAGCCGCCCCCTATAACCACTAGCTGGTTGGCTGCTCTGAGAGAAACTGACAGTTGTCAATTGAGAGCATCCCATCCTCCGAGGACTTTGAGCAAAAATCATCGAGTGAGGAAAACCCAAAACCAAACCCCTGCAAACCCAAAGTGATTGAGCATCACTGAAGAGATTGATCCTGCGTGGATCCGACACTTGTTATCTTTGAAGACTGTGCTTCTTCCAGACGGTTAGGCGTCATGGTCTAGAGCATTCAAGAAGAATTGTGGATCGCCGAGTGACCGAGTCTGTGAAGGTTTGGAAGTCGCCTGAAGACTTACCATGAGTGATTGGACGAGGTCTGTGTGATCTTAGTTGAAGGAGAATACGGTGAGGACTTGGTGTCCTGAGCTGCGTGCTCAGCGACTGGGTGTCCGGGACTGTGTGTCCTCGAGTTTAAATACTCAGCCACTCAAACCAGATGTACAACTGAGACAGCAGTTGGAACTGATCTACCAAATCATTGTCTTCACCAACCTAACTGGTTCTATTTCCTCAACTCATTCATTTCCTCATTACTGTGTTGAGTGTTTGTTCATATCTGTGTTTGAAGACTTTGACTGAAGACTTTCTCAATTTCCTCAGTTCAATTTCTTCAGTCTGTTTGTCTTCATCCTGTGTTATCCTGTGATTACGCTTCCTGTCCTCTGTGATTGTCTTCATTTCATCATGATGACCATGTCTGTATTATGTTATGCTTACTTCTGAGTACTTATTCCGCTGCAAGTAGTTCTTCGCTAAGCAATTTCCTCACCGGCAAATTCCTCAGTGAAGAATTCGTAAAAATCGCCTATTCACCCCCCCCCCCCTCTTGTCGATATAACGCACTTTCAATTGGTATCAGAGCAAGGTACTCCCTTGTTCTGTGTGATTTTGGTTTAACCACCTGGAGTTTTAGTTATGTCGACCGCAGGTATGATCAAGGTCTCGGCTGGGTGTCCTACCTTTGATGGAACAGACTACCCCTACTGGAAGAACAAGATGCGGATGCATCTTGAGGCAATTGACAACGATCTCTGGTATGTTGTGGAAAATGGTGTTCCCTCTGTCTCACCCTCACTGAACGCTACCGATGTGAAGAGATTCAAGCAACTCGATTCTCAAGCGAAGAATATCATATGTGGCCATCTGAGCAAAGGACAGTATGGAAGAGTGAGTGCTTTGGAAACTGCTAAGCTTATCTGGGATAGGCTATCCAAAGTAAATGAAGGAGTCTCAACTCAGCGTGACTCTCGAGTTGATGTTCTTCGAAATCTCTTCAACTGCTTCAAAAGACTCGACAATGAAAATGTTCAACAAACCTTCGATCGCCTCACTGACATCTCAAATGAGTTTCAAGCACTTGGTGCCACTGACATCACCGACCATGAGGTGGTGAAGAAATTGTTGAGATCGCTTGATTCCTCATTTGATACTCTGGCACTGATGATACAAGAACGTGCTAACTACAAGTCACTTGATCCCGCTGATACCCTCAAGAGGCTAAACACTCATGAGTTCCAGCTTGCTGAAAAGAGAGATCTCTATGGTTCGAGCTATGGTAAATCACGTGCCCTGAAGGCCAAGGCAGTGTCTGAATCTGAATGTGTAGATTCTGGTAGCAGCCTTGGTGATCCTGAAGAATTGAGCCAGGAGCTAGCACTGCTCGTGAAGAAGTTCCAGAAGTTCTCAAGACGTGGTCGCTTTGGAAAATACTCAAGAAGCAGTGATTCCTCATCCAATGACTATAAGAGAAGGCTATGCCACAAATGCAAGAAACCTGGTCACTATATTCAAGATTGTCCTCAGTGGGAAAAGGAATTAAAGAAGAAGAAATACAAGGATTACAGTTCTGATGACGCTAAGAAGAAGAAGAAATCGTCAAAATCTTCATCGTCAAAATCCTCGAAGTCTTCATCTCACAAGAAGAGCTGCTCCAAGAAGGCTCGGGCATTCATTGGCAAGGAAAAGGACTCTGAAGCTGAATCTGAGGAACATGAGGAAGAGGAGGCATCTAAGGAGTCCGAGTCTGGTGTGGCGAGTCTGGCTCTCGCTACTGCATTCGTCAGCAAGTCCATCTTCAACTCTGAAGAAACTGTCCTCACCAACAAGGCTGACGAAGATAATGATGACTACGCTCATACCTATTGCTTCATGGCAAAAGGTGCAAAGGTACTCAAATATACCTCCTCTGAATCTAGTGAGAATGAATCTGATGAAGATCTCAAGCCCAGCTACTCTAAACTTGCTAAGATTGCTGTAAAACAACAAAGGGCTTTTGAAAAGGTTCAAAACATGCTAGACAAAAGTGATGATATGTTGGGTGAAGAAATGGATCGCACTAAAGCCCTGACTGAAAATCTTCAGAGACTTCAGTCTAGGTTTGACAGCCTTCAAGGTCATCATAACACTCTCTTGTCTGATCACGAGAAGCTTTCTTATGAATTTCTTCAAAGAAAGCAAGATCTTGAGAAGCTAAGAGTGACTTATGAAGATCTTCAGAAGGAGCAAGATTCATTGCTAGCTCAACAAATCAGCGCTTCTCAGGAAGAATTTGTTCCTCCTTGCTTAAAGTGATTGAATGTGAATCTGCTAATTCTTCACCTGAATGTTCAAATGCTTTAACTATTACAAATTCTTCACCTGCCTCTGCTATCACTAATTCCTCATCTGAGGACATTGCTAGTATCACTGACAATGCAGGGCTGAAGGAATTGTACATGACAGGCATATACAAAAGCCTCAAAGGGCATCAGACTCTTTGTGATGTGCTTAAAAAGTAGATCCTCAACAGAAACCCTAGGAAAGAGGGTATTGCCTTTGAGAGGAAACTCAATGCTGATGGAACATATTGGAAGCCTGAGCAGTACCCCAAAACCTCACGGGTTGCTGCAAAGAGAACTCCAGTTGATCCATCTAACTTATCTGGCTTTACATGTGAATCTCCTCATTCTTCTAATGAGTCATTTGACTCCAACTATAAACTGTTCAAAAATCAGAATGGTGAAGTATTTGCTAGATATGTTGGCACTAACTGCGGGAATGGTTCTCCTATGAAGAAAATATGGGTTCCCAAGAAGTGCCTTGAAAGTCTTCAGGTGAATGTCCTCATGACACCACCTGTGAAGAATAGGAACCCCAGATCGAACTCTTCATATGAATCCAAGTCCTCATACGGACCAAATTCCTCAAAAGGATCAAAGTCCTCATATGATTATCATCGTGCTAACAACTCTGTTTCGCAGGGTAGAGCTAAGGGCTATGAATATGTGCATTATTCTTCAAACCATTATGTTCATAAGTCCTCGAAGAATTTCTCTGCCTATTCATATGCTTACCCTAACCCCTCTTATGTGAAACGGATTGGTTTGGCCTCTATGCCACCATTCTCATATGGAGCTCGCAGAGTGATGAACTCTTTGCCAACCCTTCAGATATGGGTGGTGAAGAAAATGAACTAATCTCTTCTGCAGGGTCAGGTCTCCAGACGTGCTTTAACGTCTGAAGAATTTGCTAGGGGCCTGACAAAATTGCCTGAAAGGACGCAGGCTAATCATGAAGAAATGAACTTTCATTTCACACGTCCTCCTACTGCTATATCTATTTTACTGCTTGATGAAATTCATCTGATGAACTTGATATCATATTCTTCACTGATGAAGTATATGAGATCGTAAGTTGCACTAATTCATCTGCAGGATAATCAACCCAAAGCCAATGAGTGGGTCCTCGATAGTGGATGTACAAATCACATGACTGGTGACAAGAATCTACTGATGGATGCTCCCTTATCACCGTCACATCTGAAGCATATCATCTTTGCTGACAAAGGCAAAAGTCAGGTATTGGGTCTAGGTAAGGTTGCGATCTCTAAGGACATACACATGGACAAAGTCATGCTTGTTGAGTCCTTAGGATACAACCTCATGTCAGTCTCAATGCTTTGTGATCTTGATATGGTTGTTGTCTTTGGCAAGTATCGTTGTGTTGTGATTATGGAAGCTGACAATTCCAAAGTCTTCGAAGGCTTTAGGAGAGGAGACTTGTATATTGTTGATTTCTCTACAGGACCACAACCAGCCGTGTGCCCACTTGCAAAAGCTTCAGAAGGCTGGCTATGGCATCGACGACTTGGTCATGCAGGCATGAGGAATTTGCACACGCTTGCAAAGAAGAAGCATGTCATTGGCATTGAGAATGTCAAATTCCTCAAGGATCACCTATGCGAAGCCTGTGAAGCTGGAAAAATGACCAAGGCCAAGCATCCAGCAAAGACTATCATAACCACTACTAGTTCATTCGAATTGCTTCACATGGACCTCTTTGGTCCTAACCATTACTCAGCAGTCAATAATGATGCATCTCTATATGGCTTTGTTATTGTTGATGATTACTCTCGTTACACATGGGTACACATTGTTACTTACAAACATGAAGTGCAGGAAGTCTTCAAACGATTTTCCTCGAGGGCTTCAACCAACTTTGGTGTGAAGATCAAGCACATCAGGAGTGACAATGGAACTGAGTTCAAGAATTCCGGTCTTGATGACTACCTTGATGAACTTGGTATTGCTCATGAGTTATCTGCTCCCTATACTCCTCAGCAAAATGGCGTCGTGGAGCGCAAGAACAGAACTCTTGTTGAGATGGCTCGCACTATGCTTGATGAATACAAAACGCCTCGTCGTTTTTGGATTGATGCAATTGATACTGCGTGCCACATCATCAACAGAGTATATCTTCACAAATTCTTCAAGAAGACTGCCTACGAACTCCTCACTGACAAGAAACCCAATGTGAGTTATTTCAAAGTCTTCGGTGCTAAATGTTGGATTAGAGATCCTCATCACAATGCTAAATTTGCACCGAAAGCACATGAAGGTTTTATGCTCGGTTACAGAAAGGACTCGCACACCTACAGAGTCTTCAACACCGCTCTTCACAAGGTTGTTGAAACTGTAGATGTGCGGTTCGATGAGACTAATGGCTCGCAAAGAGAGACCTACCTTCTGTGATAGATGAACCAGCACCTGAGGACTCTATCAAGTTCAAGGCGACTGAGGATGTCATTCCTACTGAAGAATCTGCTGAAGAATTCATTCCAGAACGTGAAGAATGTCGAGCTGATGCACCTTAAGACAATACTGAAGAAAATGGTGCTGAAGAAAATGCTGATCAAATTCCTCGACGACAACCAGCTCATCCTCGCGTTGCAAAAGAAGTGCAAGTTGATAAGATCATCGATGACATGGAAGCACCAGGTCCTCTCACACGCTCAAAAGCTTCACATTTATCTAACTTTTATGGGCACTATGCTTTTGTCTCTATCACAGATCCCACTAAGGTAGATGAAGCATTTCTGGAGCCGGAGTGGATTCAGGCCATGCAAGAAGAATTACATCAGTTCAAGCTCAACAATGTTTGGGAACTGGTCAAACGTCCAGATCCTCGCAAGCATAATATCATTGGCACAAAGTGGATCTACCGCAACAAGCAAGATGAAAATGGCCTTGTGGTGAGGAATAAGGCACGACTTGTAGCTCAAGGCTACACACAGGTTGAAGGAATTGATTTTGATGAAACTTTTGCACCTGTTGCTAGACTTGAGGCTATTCGCATATTACTTGCTTATGCTAACCATCATGATATCACTTTATATCAAATGGATGTGAAAAGTGCATTCCTCAATGGTAAGCTTGAGGAAGAAGTATATGTTGCTCAACCCCCAGGTTTTGAAGATCCAAAGAATCCTGACAAAGTCTTCAGACTCAACAAGGCCCTCTATGGCCTCAAGCAGGCCCCTCGGGCGTGGTATGATACTTTGAAGGAATTCTTCGTGAAGAATGGCTTCACACCCGGTTCACTCGATCCTACTCTCTTTACTAAATCATATGATGGTGAACTGTTTGTGTGCCAAATATATGTTGATGATATTATCTTTGGCTGTACTGACCAATCTTATAGTGATGAATTTGCCTATATGACGAGTGAAGAATATCAAATGTCTATGATGGGAGAGTTGAAATTCTTCTTAGGTCTTCAAATTCGTCAACAGCGCAATGGCATATCCATATCTCAGGAGAAATACCTCAAGGATGTTCTGAGGAAATTCGGCATGCAAGATTGCAAAGGCATCAAAATTCCAATGCCCAGAAATGGCCATCTATGCACTGATGAAAATGGTATTGACTTCGATCACAAGATATACCGCTCCATGATTGGTTCTTTATTGTACTTATGTGCATCTAGGCCAGATATAATGCTTAGTGTTTGCATGTGTGCCCGATTTCAAGCTGCACCGAAGGAATCACACCATAAGGCTGTGAAAGTGCGTTATATCGACTAGACGGGGGGTGAATAGGCGATATTTATGAATTCTTCACTGAGGAATTTGCCGGTGAGGAAATTCCTTAGCGAAGAACTACTTGCAGCGGAATAAGTACTCAGAAGTAAGCATAATAGAATACAGGCATGGTCATCATGATGAAATGAAGACAAGCACAGAGTACAGAAAGCATAATCACAGGATAACACAAGATGAACACAAACAGACTGAAGAAATTGAACTGAGGAAATTGAGAAAGTCTTCAGTCAAAGTCTTCAAACACAGATATGAACAAACACTCAACACAGTAATGAGGAAATGAATGGGTTGAGGAAATAGAACCAGTAAGGTTGGTGAAGACAATGATTTGGTAGACCAGTTCCAACTGCTGTCTCAGTTGTACGTCTGGTTGGAGCGGCTGAGTATTTAAACTCGAGGACACACAGTCCCGGACACCCAGTTGCTGAGCATGTAGCTCAGGACACCAAGTCCTCACCGTATTCTCCTTGAACTAAGGACACACAGACCTCTTCCAATCACTCGTGGTAAGTCTTCAGGCAACTTCCAAACCTTCACAGACTCGGTCACTCGGTGATCCACAATTCCTCTTGGATGCTCTAGACCATGACGCCTAACCGTCTGGAAGAAGCACAGTCTTCAAAGGTAACAAGCGTCGGATCCACGCAGGATCAATCTCTTCAGTGATGCTCAATCACTTTGGGTTTGTAGGGGTTTGGTTTTGGGTTTTTCCTCACTCGATGTTTTTTGCTCAAAATCCTCGGAGGATGGGATGCTCTCAAATGACAAGTGTCAGTTTCTCTCGGAGCAGCCAGCCAGCTAGTGGTTGTAGGGGGCGGCTATTTGTAGCCTAGGGAGCAGCCTGACATGATAAGACATAAATGCCCTTCAATGATATGACCGTTAGGTGGATAAGATATTTTGGGACAGCTGGCGCGCAGCACAGCAATGGTCGGAAATTTGACTCTCAAATTCCTCAGGGCTATCATGTTCCTCACTGTGTAGGCAATTCGCACTGGCGAATTCCTAACTCCTCAGTCAGAACAAATTCCTCAGCGACCAGAATAACTTTGTCTCTGTCACTGAAGAAATTGACTGAACTGTATAAGATTTCCAAAGGCTTCACTCGAAGGGATTGGTAGGTGTAGGATTTTGAGTTGAGCATCACCTGGAAATTTTTCCTTAGTATTTCCTCGACCCCCTTTAACAGTACGGTGTTTCCTATGACTCAAGAAATAGAAAATGAAACTACAAAAACAAAAGTCTTCACGCTTCATGTTCCTCAAATGAATACCAAGTCTTCAAGGTCACACCAATTTCTTCACTTTCAAAGTCTTCAGAATATCAAAGTCTTCAATCGAAGAACTTCATTTTTAGGGGTCGACTTTCTCTGTAAATATCAAACTCCTCATAGACTTATAGACTTGTGTACACTCACAAACGCATTAGTCCCTTAACCTATAAGTCTTCAATACACCAAAATCACTAAGGGGCACTAGATGCACTTACAATCTCCCCCTTTTTGGTGATTGATGACAATATAGGTTAAGTTTTCAACGGGGATAAACATATGAAGTGTAAATACTGATATTGAGGAATTTGATTGCAAGATATAGAAGAACTCCCCCTGAAGATGTGCATAGTGAGGAATTTGCTTTTGAGGCAATGCACATTTGAAGATTTGAATCATGGAGATCTCCCCCTATATCTTGTAATGCATACACGCATTTGACATATAATATGAAGAATTTGAAATGCATGATGAAATATGGTGACTGATGTAATTCAGCATGCGTGTATTAACATATAGCGAGGAATAAGCATGCAGAGGAACACATCAAAAGTATTAGAGCACCATCGGGTTTAGGATTACAACTCGATCCAAATAAAAGCTTTAGAAGAACAAGAGTTGTAACTTAGCAAAAAAACGCCCATATAATAGACCCGCTTGAAGACTAACTCAAATTTCTCCCCCTTTGTCATCGAATGACCAAAAGGATCGAAACTGAGGACTAACGCCCCTGAAGAATATCAAGATGATGGAGGAGCGCCAGCGTTGTCGGGGTCGGTTGTTATAGTAGGGCCTGCCGCAGTGTCGTCCGAGTCTTCATTCTCATCAGTGTCGCGTGATGAAGAATAAGAGCTGGCCACCAATGGAGGAACCTTGACCCTCTTGAATTTCTTCGGAGGAGGTGCAGACCAGTCAAATTCTTCCTTGAGACCCATTGTCTCTAGTTCTTCAGCGCTATAGACATGAGTTAGGACAGCCCAGGTGCGGTTGAAGGTTTCATGAAGGTAGTATTGGTTTTTCTTCACTGCATTGTGTGTTGAGGTCATGTTGTGAAGAATTGAACCAAGCTGATGCTTGACCCATTTATGATTGCGATCAACCTTCTGATGAAGACTGAGGAGTAACTCACGATCAGTCATCACCCTGGGTGCTGTAGCTTGAGGATTTTGCTTGGCTGAGGTATTGGCGGCAGAGTCATGTGTGGCAGAGTCGTCATTGGTAGAGTAAGATGCTGCCTTGCGAAAATGACCATCCAATGGACGAATGCCTTCATGTATCACGGCAGCGGCCTTGCCTTTGTCATCAGCTGAGGAAAATGTCTGTTTGAGGACTTCAATGGGAGGCAAGTAGCTGTAGTGGTTTAGAGTATCAGCTTTGTAATTGAGTGAAGACCTTGCCCTGATGAACCTCATAATCCAAGGCGCATAAGGCTTCAGCTCAAATGGTGACATAGCAATGTTCGCCAGAGTCCTCATGAAGAAATCATAGAAGTTGACGGGTACGCCATGAATGATGTTGAAAAGCATATTCTTCATGATGCCAACGCCTTCTTCATCATTTGAGTCGTGGCCTTTGATAGGACTCATTGTCTTCGTCAGAATCCGATAAACAGTACGAGGCACATACAGTAATTCCTTGACGAGGAATTTGGTTCGAGGGGCATGCCCAGGCTTCAAAGGCTTCATCAGCACTTGCATATAGTGATTTGTCAGTTCAGGTTCACTGTAAATGCAACATGCACCGTCAAGGGGAGGACTGAGAGGAAGGACACGAAGCAATTCATTTGCCGGTGCCTTGTAGTGAGTGTTTTCAGACATCCAGTCCAACACCCATGAGTTCACATCTTCAGCGTCTCCAGTGATATGTAGCGTTGCATAGAATTGAAGAATGAGTTCTTCATTCCAGTCACAGATGTCAGTGCAAAAATTTAGGAGTCCTGCATTGTGAAGAACACTGAGGACTGGCTCGAAGCCTGGCAGAGATTCCATGTCCACGTGAGGAATATGTGCATGATCGAAGATTTTGTCTTTGTCAAATAGCACTGAGGAATAGAAATTGGCTTGACTAGCAGTCCAGAAATGCCTCTTCCTTATGCGAGTAGAGTCATACGGATTGTAATCAGTGAAGAAAACATGCTCGCCAAAGAAGTCTTCAGCCTTGAACTTTTGCTTTCGTGAGAACGGATCCTTTGGCTTTGGCAGAGGGGTGTCAGTGAGTTGCACTACCACCTCAGGGATCGCGATCTCAGGTTCTTCAGGCTGAGGAATTTCTGGTTCCTCTTCATGTGCAGTCTAAGGATCAGCAGCAGCAGGTTCTTCAGCACTAGCGGCTGGAATTTCTTCATGCACAGAGGGAGTGGGATGAGTTTCTTCAGAGCCCAGTTGAACAGTTGGTGCAGGGGACTGAGGAATTTGCTGGATTGGGGTCAATAGTGGTGAATTTGGATGTTGACTATCCCAAAAGTCATCATTCATCACTGGCGTGGTGCATCCAATGTCCACGTCTTCATCTTCAATTTCCTCAACACCAGCCTCTTCAGCTGTGAACTGAGGCATAGGCGAGGAAATGATTGGCGTTGAAGGGATTGCATCCACCTCAATTTCTTCATCAATCTGCTCTGACGAAGCAGCAGAATGATTTTCTTCATCAGATCCGCTTGGGATCTCATAGTCTTCACCAAAAGGAACAAGGTCCTTTGATGGCATGGAGGAAATCGGGACAGCATCAATTGGATTTTCAAATGAGCTGGTCATTGGCTTCATTTTCTTCGCAGCCGAAGAGTTTGACGCAGCTGATGCCTTCCTTTTCTTCACTGCAGCTCGCTCTGTAGTCTTGGTATTCTTCACATCTAATGCAGATGGAAGAATTGGAGTTGGTGTAGGCGCGGGAGGAGCTGAGGAATCAGGTTGAATTTCCTCAAGCGCAACTGATGCAGTTGCCCTGATCTCTTCAGTTTCTTCAAGCGCACCACTAGCGGATGCCCTAGCAATTTCTTCAGCGGCTGGAATGGAGTCATCAGCCCTGGAACTAGCATTGTCATCAGCAGGCTGAAACTCATCAGCAGTGCTGGCATGTTCTTCAGCAGGCTGAGCAGAGGCTGCAGCCTGAGGGATTTCTTGTTGCGTTGGGGCTGCAACATTTGTGAACTTCTTCGTCAGGTTGACGAATCTGACTTTGGCTCCTTGCCAATCAGCATAATAAGCATCAAAGTTTTTGCTGAGGGCTTGGATTTCAGTCTGGACCTTGAGAAGTTCCTCAGGTGTCATTCTGACAACATTTTTCTTCAGGAACTTCTCTTTCCTGAATTGAGCTTTCTTGATTTGCCGTGCCTTTTCAAACTTCCATTTCTCTTCAGTGATGAAATGGGTTAGCATATGACTTTGTCCAGGAGTCAGATGAAAGTCGGGCATAGGGGTGTCTGGATCCTTGTGCCAGAGGTCAATGTAATCGAGGATTTTCTTCGGATCCAAAAGCAGTGGCACAGATGTGCCTTTGGCTCTAGCAGCCTTTACTTGTCGGTCTCTGATGATTTCTGCAAGTTCATCATCAGAAGCTTCATCATCAGATGGCACATGGAAAGCAACCTGTTTCTTCTTCGGACTTGGCCGAGGACCTCGTCCAGCTGTTGCTTTGGTCTTCAGCAGTGTGGGGCCTAATGAAGAATTTGGTGCAGCTGAGGAACTTGCTGAGGCACCAGAGGCAATAGAGAAGCCTGCAGTCCTTTGACACGTGGCCAGATGCACAGGTGCTGAGGACTTTGAAGGAGCTGCTGAGGACTTTGGTGGAGCAGGAGCAGCATGAGGAATTTGCCGTGAGGGCATTTCTGAGGAAATTGGCAGTGAGGGCGCAGCTAGTGAAGCACTTGGCTTGTGTGCGGGCTTCTTTGCCATATATTTTCTTGGCTTAACAGCGGCCTCGGTGGCTGTCGCAGTGGCAGAATCCTCATTGAATTTCCTCACAGCCTCCTTGGCTTGTCTTGCCAATTTGGCTTGGCGCTTGGCCCATTCTTCAGGAAAATCCTCACCACGCTTGATGCTGGTGGGGTCAGCTACTTGGCCAAGTGCCAATGGAGCTCTTGGGCATGGAGGATTGAGGGCGAATTTCCTCATGTACTTTGGAGTAACATACCTGTACTCCCTCCATTCCCTTGCCCATCTCCGTTCAATCCTCTGAATGCGCACCTTGTGCTGATTTTTGTTTTCCCTGCCAAGCTTGGCTTCATCAGGTGTGCAGTAATCAGCATAAATGTCCTCAGGTATCTCGAAAGCAGTCATGACCTCAGGCTTCTTTCCTCCTTTCTGTGGCTTCTTTCCTTCTGCCATATTCTTCAGCTGAGGAATTTGAACAATCGAATTCTTTGAAGAAGTATGCAACTTTTCTTCGAGGAACGCTGCAAATGAGTTAAGTTGATGAGAACCTAGTGATTCAGCAGCGGACATGAGTACCTGTGAACAGAGTATAGTTGCGAGGAATTTGGAGAGGTCATATGCGTTCTCAGAAGGTTTTTCAAAAAGAACAAGTTTTGAGGAATTTGACCAGATGAGCCTTGAAGAATTTCACTAAGCGTTCTTTGTCTTAGGTTCTAGAGTTGTATAGATCGAAGATCCACACAATTGAGGAATCTTGAAGAAAAATGATGCTTAGAGAAACGAATCAAGAGCATATAACTAGTGAGGTGTTTTGTGTGTGAGGATTTGAAGAATAAAACACCTTTGAAGATTTTGTAGTGAAAATTTGGATCAACGATGGCAGTAAAAGTAACTTTTAATTACCCTAAATGAAGAACACGACGAACTGGGTGGTGTAGATGTGAAGCTCGTCTGTTCAGATCTTCCACGCCCTAACTCGGCGGAGGAAGATAGCTACGGCGGCCGCGGAGTGAGGATTTCCGCAACCGGTGCGAGTACGACGGCGACGAGGTCGAGGCAGCGAAGCTCTTCCTCACCGGCGACGATGGGGTAGCGGCGGTGCTAGGGTTTGAGAAGCTCGAGCGGGGGAGAGAACGGTCGAGCAGAGTAAAAGAAGTGAGGAAGGGGAGAGGGGGTATTTATAGCCACGGTGAAAAACTGTTCGCCCGAAGATTTGGGACAAACGTGCCCCTGACCCTTCTCATTCGCTTGACATGTGTCACCCACGTACTGAAAAGTGGAGATTGCGTTAGATCGTGGGTGAATAGATAAATCTATCATGGGATGCGGAATGGTTTGAGCGGCAAAAACGAAAGTTTGGATAAGATCAGTTTTAGAGTTCCGTTCGCAATTTCTTCAGCTGACAAGGACACAGTGAAGATTTTGAATGAGTTTCAAATAGAACGCACATGAAGAATTTGTGAATATATTGGGTTGAGTATAGCATAGAGGGGGAAGGGTCCGATCACATTCACTTAGCAGAAAACGCAACATGAGGAATTAGCCATAAGTGAATACTGTAGAGGACATAAACCCATATATATTTATATAGAAAATGAAGAAAAACGACGGAAACAGTGAAGACTTTGCAAAGTTGAAGAATTTGAAAAACTGAAGAATTTCAAAAACTGAGGAAAAACTCAAATTGAAGATTTTCAACTTTGGTGGTGGCGTGACCCACCGTATAAGAATGATGATTTCAGACACCGCGTACAATTGTCGTAGGGTTCTGAGAATCAAATTCTTCATTCATTTCTTCACACTTAGAGTGTTATTCTTCATTGATTGAAGAAAAACGTTTCTTCATGTGTTGCACATCTAAGTCATCAATTTTGCATAAGTGTCAGGATGTGTGTCCTTTTCAAAGAACATTCGAAGATTCTAAGATATTTAGCTCACACCGCAATTTGCTAAATCTCTTCTCATCCAAGGGCTTAGTGAAGATATCAGCTAGCTGTTCTTCAGTCTTCACGTGCTCGATGGAGATGTCGCCCTTCAACACATGATCACGAAGAAAATGATGACGAATCTGAATGTGCTTTGTCTTCGAGTGCTGAACTGGGTTGTGAGCAATCTTGATGGCACTCTCATTGTCACAGTAGAGAGGCACATTCTTCACGTTGACGCCGTAGTCCTTGAGAGTTTGCTTCATCCATAGTAGTTGAGCACAGCAAGAGCCAGCAGCAATGTATTCAGATTCCGCAGTAGACAGTGATATGCAGTTCTGTTTCTTCGAGGACCAACAGACCAAAGATCGTCCGAGGAAATGACAAGTGCCAGATGTTGACTTGCGGTCCACACGATCATCAGCATAGTCAGAGTCAGAATATCCAATGAGATCAAAAGTAGAGCCCTTGGGGTACCATAATCCTAGTGTTGGTGTGTGAGCTAGATATCGAAGAATATGCTTCACAGCCTTATGGTGTGATTCCTTCGATGCAGCTTGAAATCGGGCACACATGCAAACACTAAGCATTATATCTGGCCTAGATGCACATAAGTACAATAAAGAACCAATCATGGAGCGGTATACCTTGTGATCGAAGTCAATACCATTTTCATCAGTGCATAGATGGCCATTTGTGGGCATAGGAATTTTGACGCCTTTGCAATCTTGCATGCCGAATTTCCCCAGTGCATCTTTGAGGTATTTCTCCTGAGATATGAATATGTCATTGCGCTGTTGACGAATTTGAAGACCTAAGAAGAATTTCAACTCTCCCATCATAGACATTTGATATTCTTCACTCATCATATAGGCAAATTCATCACTATAACGTTGGTCAGTACAGCCAAACATAATATCATCAACGTATATTTGGCACACAAACAGTTCACCATCATAAGATTTAGTAAAGAGAGTAGGGTCGAGTGAACCGGGTGTGAAGCCATTCTTCACGAAGAATTCCTTCAATGTATCATACCACGCCCGAGGGGCTTGCTTGAGGCCATAGAGGGCCTTGTTGAGTCTGAAGACTTTGTCAGGATTCTTTGGATCTTCAAAACCTGGGGGTTGAGCAACATATACTTCTTCCTCAAGCTTACCATTGAGGAATGCACTTTTCACATCCATTTGATATAAAATGATATCATGATGGTTAGCATAAGCAAGTAATATGCGAATAGCCTCAAGTCTAGCAACAGGTGCAAAAGTTTCATCAAAATCAATTCCTTCAACCTGTGTGTAGCCTTGAGCTACAAGTCGTGACTTACTCCTCACCACAAGGCCATTTTCATCTTGCTTGTTGCGATAGATCCACTTTGTGCCAATGATATTATGCTTGCGAGGATCTGGACGTTTGACCAGTTCCCAGACATTGTTGAGCTCTAACTGATGTAATTCTTCTTGCATGGCCTGAATCCACTCCGGCTCCAGAAATGCTTCATCTACCTTAGTGGGCTCTGTGATAGAGACAAAAGCATAGTGCCCACAAAAGTTAGATAAATGTGAAGCTTTTGAGCATGTGAGAGGACCTGGTGCTTCAATGTCATTGATGATCTTTTCCACTTGCACTTCTTTTGCAACGCGAGGATGAGCTGGTTGTCGTCGAGGAATTTGATCAGCATTTTCTTCAGCACCATTTTCTTCAGCATTATTTTCAGGTGCATCAGCTCGATGTTCTTCATGAACTGGAATGAATTCTTTAGCAGATTCTTCAGTAGGAATGACATCCTCAATCGCCTTGAACTTGATAGAATCCTCAGGTGCTGGTTCATCTATAACAGAAGGTAGGTGCTCTCTTTGCGAGCCATTAGTTTCATCGAACCGCACATCTACAGTTTCAACAACCTTGTGAAGGGCGATGTTGAAGATTCTGTAGGTGTGCGAGTCCTTTCCGTAACCAAGCATAAAACCTTCATGTGCTTTCGGTGCAAATTTAGCATTGTGATGAGGATCTCTAATCCAACATTTAGCACCGAAGACTTTGAAATAACTCACATTGGGTTTCTTGTCAGTGAGGAGTTCATAGGCAGTCTTCTTGAAGAATTTGTGAAGATATACTCTATTGATGATGTGGCACACAGTGTCAATTGCATCAATCCAAAAACGACGAGGCGTTTTGTATTCATCAAGCATAGTGCGAGCCATCTCAACAAGAGTTCTGTTCTTGCGCTCCACGACGCCATTTTGCTGAGGAGTATAGGGAGCAGATAACTCATGAGTAATACCAAGTTCATCAAGATAGTCATCAAGACCGGAATTCTTGAACTCAGTTCCATTGTCACTCCTGATGTGCTTGATCTTCACACCAAAGTTGGTTGAAGCCCTCGAGGAAAATCGTTTGAAGACTTCCTGCACTTCATGTTTGTAAGTAACAATGTGTACCCATGTGTAACGAGAGTAATCATCAACAGTAACAAAGCCATATAGAGATGCATCATTGGTGACTGCTGAGTAATGATTAGGTCCAAAGAGGTCCATGTGAAGCAATTCGAATGGACGAGTAGTGGTCATGATAGTCTTCGCTGGATGCTTGGCCTTGGTCATTTTTCCAGCTTCACAGGCTCCACACAAGTGATCCTTGAGGAATTTGACATTCTCAATGCCAATGACATGCTTCTTCTTTGCAAGCGTGTGCAAATTCCTCATGCCTGCGTGACCAAGTCATCGATGCCATAGCCAGCCTTCTGAAGCTTTTGCAAGTAGACACACGGTTGGTTGTGGTCCTGTAGAGAAATCAACAATATACAAGTCTCCTCTCCTAAAGCCTTCAAAGACTTTGGAATTGTCAGCTTCCATAATCACAACACAGCGATACTTGCCAAAGACAACAACCATATCAAGATCACAAAGCATTGAGACTGACATGAGGTTGTATCCTAAGGACTCAACAAGCATGACTTTGTCCATGTGTATGTCCTTAGAGATCACAACCTTACCAAGACCCAATACCTGAATTTTGCCTTTGTCAGCAAAGATGATATGCTTCAGATGCGACGGTGATAAGGGAGCATCCATCAATAGATTCTTGTCACCAGTCATGTGATTTGTACATCCACTATCGAGGACCCACTCAGTGTCTTTGGGTTGATCATCCTGCAGATGAATTAGTGCAACTTACGATCTCATATACTTCATCAGTGAAGAATATGATATCAAGATCATCAGATGAATTTCATCAAGCAGTAAATAGATATAGCAGTAGGAGGACGTGTGAAATGAAAGTTCATTTCTTCATGATTCGCCTGCGTCCTTTCAGGAAATTTTGTCAGGTCCCCAGCAAATTCTTCAGACGTTAAAGCACGTCTGGAGACCTGACCCTGCAGAAGAGATTAGTTCTTTTTCTTCACCACCCACATCTGAAGGGGTGGCAAAGAGTTCATCACTCTGCGAGCAGCATAAGGGAATGGTGGCATAGAGGCCAAACCATTTCGTTTCACATAAGAGGGGTTAGGGTAAGCATATGAATAAGCAGAGAAATTCTTCGAGGACTTATGAACAGAATGGTTTGAAGAATAATGTACATATTCATAGCCCTTAGCTCTACCCTGTGAAACAGAGTTGTTAGCACGACGATAATCATATGAGGACTTTGATCCTTTTGAGGAATTTGATCCACGTGAGGAATTTGGTCCGTATGAGGACCTGGATCCATATGAAGAATTTGGTCCATATGAAGAGTTTGATCTAGGGTTCCTATTCTTCACAGGTGGTGTCATGAGGACATTCACCTGAAGACTTTCAAGGCATTTCTTGGGAACCCAGATTTTCTTCATAGGAGAACCGTTCCTGCAGTTAGTGCCAACATATCTAGCAAATACTTCACCATTCTGATTTTTGAACAGTTTATAGTTGGAGTCAAATGACTCATCAGAAGAATGAGGAGATTCACATGTAAAGCCAGATAAGTTAGATGGATCAACTGGAGGTCCCTTTGTAGCAACCCATGAGGTTTTGGGGTACTGCTCAGGCTTCCAATATGTTCCATCAGCATTGAGTTTCCTCTCCAAGGCAATACCCTCTTTACTAGGGTTTCTGTTGAGGATCTGCTTTTTAAGCACATCACAAAGAGTCTGATGCCCTTTGAGGCTTTTGTACATGCCTTTCATGTACAATTCCTTCAGCCCTGCATCGTCAGTGATACTAGAAATGTCCTCAGATGAGGAATTAGTGATAGCAGAGGCAGGTGAAGAATTTGTAACAGTTGAAGCATTTGAACATTCAGGTGAAGAATTAGCAGATTCACGTTTGATGCACTTTAAGCATGGAGGAACAAATTCTTCCTGAGAAGCGCTGATTTGTTGAGCTAGCAATGAATCGCGCTCCTTCTGAAGATCTTTATAACTCACTCTTAGCTTCTCAAGATCTTGCTTTCTTTGAAGAAATTCATAAGAAAGTTTCTCATGATCAGATAAGAGAGTGTTATGATGACCTTGAAGGCTATCAAACCTAGACTGAAGTTTCTGAAGATTTTCAGTCAGGGCTTTAGTGCGATCCATTTCTTCACCCAACATATCATCACTTTTGTCTATCATGTTTTGAACCTTTTCAAAAGCCCTTTGTTGTTTTACAGCAATCTTAGCAAGTTTAGAGTAGCTGGGCTTGAGATCCTCATCAGATTCATTTTCACTAGATTCAGAGGAGGTGTATTTGAGTACCTTTGCACCTTTTGCCATGAAGCAATAGGTGGGAGCGTAGTCATCATTATCTTCGTCGGGCTTATTGGTGAGGTCAGTTTCTTCAGTGTTGAAGATGGACTTCCTGACGAATGCAGTAGCGAAAGCCAGACTCGCCACACCAGATTCG
This sequence comes from Triticum timopheevii, assembly GCA_963921465.1. Taxonomy (NCBI): domain Eukaryota; kingdom Viridiplantae; phylum Streptophyta; class Magnoliopsida; order Poales; family Poaceae; genus Triticum; species Triticum timopheevii. The sequence goes on along the minus strand of OY997262.1, from coordinate 455,135,459 downwards.
GACTCCTCAGATGCCTCCTCTTCCTCATGTTCCTCAGATTCAGCTTCAGAGTCCATTTCCTTGCCAATGAATGCCCGAGCCTTCTTGGAGCTGCTCTTCTTGTGAGATGAAGACTTTGAGGATTTTGATGATGAATATTTTGACGATTTCTTCTTCTTCTTAGCGTCATCAGAACTGTAATCCTTGTATTTCTTCTTCTTTAATTCCTTTTCCCACTGAGGACAATCTTGAATATAGTGACCAGGTTTCTTGCATTTGTGGCACAGCCTTCTCTTATAGTCACTGGATGAGGAATCACCGCTTCTTGAGGATTTTCCAAAGCGACCACGTCTTGAGAACTTCTGGAATTTCTTCATGAGCAGTGCAAGCTCCTAGCTCAATTCTTCAGGATCACCAAGGCTACTACCAGAATCCTCACATTCAGATTCAGACATAGCCTTGGCCTTCAGGGCACGTGGTTTGCCATAGCTCGAACCATAGAGATCTCTCTTTTCAGCAAGCTGGAACTCGTGGGTGTTTAGCCTTTCGAGGATATCGGCGGGATCAAGAGACTTGTAGTCAGCACGTTCTTGTATCATCAGTGCCAGAGTATCAAATGAGGAATCAAGCGATCTCAACAGTTTCTTCACCACCTCATGGTCGGTGATGTCAGTGGCACCAAGGGCTTGAAGCTCATTTGAGATGTCAGTGAGGCGATCGAAGGTTTGTTGGACATTTTCATTGTCGAGTCTTTTGAAGCGGTTGAAGAGATTTCGAAGAACATCAACTCGAGAGTCACACTGAGTTGAGACTCCTTCATTTACTTTGGACAGCCTATCCTAGATAAGCTTAGCAGTTTCCAAAGCACTCACTCTTCCATACTGTCCTTTACTCAGATGGCCACATATGATATTCTTCGCTTGAGAATCGAGTTGCTTGAATCTCTTCACATCGGTAGCATTCAGTGAGGGTGAGACAGAGGGAACACCATTTTCCACAACATACCAGAGATCGTTGTCAATTGCCTCAAGATGCATCCGCATCTTGTTTTTCCAGTAGGGGTAGTCCGTACCATCAAAGGTAGGACACCCAGCCAAGACCTTGATCATACCTGCGGTTGACATAACTAAAACTCCAGGTGGTTAAACCAAAATCACACAGAACAAGGGAGTACCTTGCTCTGATACCAATTGAAAGTGCGTTATATCGACTAGAGGGGGGTGAATAGGCGATTTTTATGAATTCTTCACTGAGGAATTTGCCGGTGAGGAAATTCCTTAGCGAAGAACTACTTGCAGCGGAATAAGTACTCAGAAGTAAGCATAACAGAATACAGGCATGGTCATCATGATGAAATGAAGACAAGCACAGAGTACAGAAAGCGTAATCACAGGATAACACAAGATGAAGACAAACAGACTGAAGAAATTGAACTGAGGAAATTGAGAAAGTCTTCAGTCAAAGTCTTCAAACACAGATACGAACAAACACTCAACACAGTAATGAGGAAATGAATGGGTTGAGGAAATAGAACCAGTAAGGTTGGTGAAGACAATGATTTGGTAGACCAGTTCCAACTGTTGTCTCAGTTGTACGTCTGGTTGGAGCGGCTGAGTATTTAAACTCGAGGACACACAGTCCCGAACACCCAGTCGCTGAGCACGCAGCTCAGGACACCAAGTCCTCATCGTATTCTCCTTGAACTAAGGTCACACAGACCTCGTCCAATCACTCGTGGTAAGTCTTCAGGCGACTTCCAAACCTTCACAGACTCGGTCACTCGGCGATCCACAATTCCTCTTGGATGCTCTAGACCATGACGCCTAACCATCTGGAAGCACAGTCTTCAAAGGTAACAAGCGTCGGATCCACGCAGGATCAATCTCTTCAGTGATGCTCAATCACTTTGGGTTTGTAGGGGTTTGGTTTTGGGTTTTTCCTCACTCGATGATTTTCGCTCAAAGTCCTCGGAGGATGGGATGCTCTCAAATGACAAGTGTCAGTTTCTCTCGCAGCAGCCAACCAGCTAGTGGTTGTAGGGGGCGGCTATTTATAGCCTAGGGAGCAGCCCGACATGATAATACATAAATGCCCTTCAATGATATGACCGTTAGGTGGATAAGATATTTTGGGACAGCTGGCGCGCAGCACAGCAACGGTCGGAAATTTGACTCTCAAATTCCTCAGGGCTATCATGTTCCTCACTGTGTAGGTAATTCGCACTGGCGAATTCCTAACTCCTCAGTCAGAACAAATTCCTCAACGACCAGAAGAACTTCGTCTCTGTCACTGAAGAAATTGACTGAACTGTATGAATTTCCAAAGGCTTCACTCGAAGGGATTGGTAGGTGTAGGATTTTGAGTTGAGCATCACATGGAAATTTTTCCTTAGTATTTCCTCGACCCCCTTTAACAGTACGGTGTTTCCTATGACTCAAGAAAGAGAAAATGAAACTACAAAAACAAAAGTCTTCACGCTTCATGTTCCTCAAATGAATACCAAGTCTTCAAGGTCACACCAATTTCTTCACTTTCAAAGTCTTCAGAAAGTCTTCAGAATATCAAAGTCTTCAGTCGAATAACTTCGTTTTTAGGGGTTGACTTTCTCTGTAAATATCAAACTCCTCATAGACTTATAGACCTGCGTACACTCACAAACGCATTAGTCCCTTAACCTATAAGTCTTCAATACACAAAAATCACTAAGGGGCACTAGATGCACTTACAGGCTGTGAAGCATATTCTTTGATATCTAGCTCACACACTAACACTAGGATTATGGTACCCCAAGGGCTCTACTTTTGATCTCATCGGATATTCTGACTCTGACTATGCTGGTGATCGTGTGGACCGCAAGTCAACATCTGGTACTTGTCATTTCCTCGGACGATCTTTGGTCTGTTGGTCCCCGAAGAAACAGAACTATGTATCACTGTCTATTGCGGAAGCTGAGTACATTGCTGCTGGATCTTGCTGTGCTCAATTACTGTGGATGAAGCAAACTCTCAAGGACTACGACATCAACGTGAAGAATGTGCCTCTCTACTGTGACAATGAGAGTGCCATCAAGATTGCACACAACCCAGTTCAGCACTCGAAGACAAAGTACATTCAGATTCGTCATCATTTTCTTCGCGATCATGTGTTGAAGGGCGACATCTTTATTGATCATGTGAAGACTGAAGAACAACTAGCCGATATCTTCACAAATCCCTTGGATGAGAAGAGATTTAGCAAGTTGCAGTGTGAGCTAAATATCTTAGAATCTTCAAATGTTCTTTGAAAAGGACACACATCCTGACACTTATGCAAAATTAATGACTTAGATGTACAACACACAAAGAAACGTTTTTATTCAATCAATGAAGAATAACACTCTAAGTGTGAAGAAATTAATGAAGAATTTGATTCTCAGAACCCTACGACAATTATACGCGGTGTCTGAAATCATCATTCTTATACGGTGAGTCACGCCACCACCAAAGTTGAAAATCTTCAATTTGAGTTTTTCCTCAGTTTTTCAAATTCTTCAACTTTGCAAAATCTTCACTGTTTCCGTCGTTTTTCTTCGTTGGCTATTTCTTCACTTATGGCTATTTCTTCAAGTTGCATTTTCTGCTAAGTGAATGTGATCGGACCCTTCCCCCTCTATGCTATACTCAACCCAATCTATTCACAAATTCTTCATGTGCGTTCTATTTGAAACTCGTTCAAAGTCTTCACTGTGTCCTTGTCAGCTGAAGAAATTGCGAACAGAACTTTAAAACTAATCTTATCCAAATTTTCGGTTTTGCCGCTCAAACCGTTCCGCATCCCACGATAGACTTATCTATTCACCCATGATCTAACACGATCTCCACTTTTTAGTACGTGGGTGACACATGTCAAGCGAATGAGAAGGGTCAGGGGCACGTTCATCCTAAATCTTCGGGCGAACAGTTTTCACCGTGGCTATAAATACCCCTCTCCCCTTCCTCACTTCCTTTACTCCGCTCGACCGCTCTCTCTCTCGCTCGAGCTTCTCAAACCCTAGCGCCGCCGCTACTCCATCGTAGCCGGTGAGGAAGAGCTTCACTGCCTCGACCTCGTCGCCGTCGTACTCGTGCCGACCGCGGAAATCTTCACTCCGCCGCCGCTTTAGCTGTCTTCCTCCGCCGAGTTAGGGCGTGGAAGATCTGAACTGACGAGCTTCAAATCTACACTTCTCAGTTCGTCGTGTTCTTTGTCCAGGGTAATTAAAAGTTACTTTCACTGCCCTCTTTGATCCAGATTTTCTCCACAAAATCTTCAAAGGTGTTTTATTCTTCAAATCCTCACACACAAAACACCTCACTAATCATCTGTTCTTGATTTGTTTCTCTAAGCATCATTTTTCTTCAAGATTCCTAAATTGTGTGGATCTTTGATCTATACAACTCTGGAATCTAAGACAAAGAACGCTTAGCGAAATTCCTCAAGGCTCATCTGGTCAAATTCCTCAAACTTGTTCTTTTTGAAAAACCTTCTGAGAACACATATGACCTCTCCAAATTCCTCGCAACTATACTCTATTCACAGGTACTCATGTCCGCTGCTGAATCACTAGGTTCTCATCAACTTAACTCATTTGCAGCATTCCTCGAAGAAAAGTTGCATACTTCTTCAGAGAATTTGATTGTTCAAATTCCTCAACTAAAGAACATGGCAGACAGAAAGAAGCCACAGAAAGGAGGAAAGAGGCCTGAGGTCATGACTGCTTTTGAGATACCTGAGGACATCTATGCTGACTATTGCACACCTGACAGAGCTAAGTTCGGAAAGGAGAACAAAAATCAGCGCAAGGTGCGCATACAGAGGATTGAAAGGAGATGGGCAAGAGAATGGAGGGAGTATAGGTATGTTACTCCAAAGTACATGAAGAAATTCACACTTAATCCTCCGTGCCCAAGAGCTCCATTGGCACCTGGCCAAGTAGCTAACCCCACCAGCATCAAGCGTGGTGAGGATTTTCCTGAAGAATGGGCCAAGCGCCAAGCCAAGTTGGCGAGACAAGCCAAGGAGGCAGTGAGGAAATTCAATGAGGACTCTGCTACTGCTGCTGCCACTGAGGCCGCTGTCAAACCAAGAAAATCTATGGCTAAGAAGCCCGCACACAAGCCAAGTGCTTCAACAGCAATGCCCTCACGGCCAGAACCTTCAAAGCCCTCACGGCCAGTTCCTCATGCTGCTTCTGCTCCTCTCAAATCTTTAGCTCCTCCTCAAAAGTCCTCAGCAGCTCCTCCAAAGTACTCAGCACCTGTGCATCTGGCCACGTGCCAAAGGACTGCAGGCACCTCTATTGCCTCTGGTGTCTCAGCGAGTTCCTCAGCTGCACCAAATTCCTCATCAGGCCCCACTCTGCTGAAGACCAAGGCAACTGCTGGACGAGGTCCTCGGCCTAGTCCGAAGAAGAAACAGGTTGCCTTCCAAGTGCCATTTGACGATGAAGCTGATGATGACGAACTTGCAGAAATCATCAGAGACATGCAAGTTAGGGCCGCTAGAGCCAAAGGCACACCTGTGCCACTGCTTTTGGATCCAAGGGCGATCCTCGAGTACATTGATCTCTGGCACAAGGATCCAGACACCCCTATGCCTAATTTTCATTTGACTCCTGGACAAAGTCACATGCTGACCCATTTCATCACTGAAGAGAAATGGAAATTTGAGAAGGCTAGACAGAACAAGAAGGCTCTGATCAGGAAAGAGAAGTTTCTGAGGAAAAACATTGTCAAAATGACAACTGAGGAACTCCTCAAGATCCAGTCTGAAATCAAAGCCCTCAGCGATGACTTTGATGCTTATTATGTTGATTGGCAAGGAGCCAAAGTCAGATTTGTCAATCTGACTAAGCAGTTCACCAATGTTGCAGCTCCAACGCAACAAGAAGTTCCTCTGGCTAGAGACTCTGCTCAGCCTACTGAAGAACATGCCAGCACCGCTGATGATTTTCAGCATGCTGAAGAAAATGCTAGTTCCAGGGCTGTTGACTCCATTCCAGACGCTGAAGAAATTTCCAGGGCATCCACTAGTGGTGCGCCTGAAGAAACTGAAGAAGTCAGGGCAACTGCATCAGTTGCGCCTGAGGAAATTCAAACAAGTTCCTCAGCTCCTCCCGCGCCTACACCAACTCCTATCCTTCCATCTGCATCAGATGTGAAGAAGACCAAGGCTGCAGAGCGAGCTGCAGTGAAGAAAAGGAAAGCATCAGCTGTGTCAAATTCTTCAGCCCCGAAGAAAATGAAGCCTATGACCAGCTCGTTTGAAAATCCAATTGATGCTGTTCCAATCTCAACTATGCCATCAAAGGATCTTGTTCCTTTTGGTGAAGAATATGTGATCCCAAGCGGATCTGATGAAGAAAATCATTCTGCTGCTTCGTCAGAGCAGATTGATGAAGAAATTGAAGTGGATGTGATCCCTTCAACACCAATCATTTCCTCATCTATGCCTCAGTTCACAGCTGAAGAGGCTGGTGTTGAAGAAATTGAAGACGAAGACGTGGATATTGGATGCACTACGCCTGTGATGAATGATGACTTTTGGGAAAGTCAGCATCCCAATTTTCCACTCTTCACCCCAATCCAACAAATTCCTCAGTCCCCTGCACCAACTGTTCAACTGGGCTCTGAAGAAACTCATCCCACCTCGTCTGTGCATGAAGAAATTCCAGCCACTAGTGCTGAAGAACCTGCTGCTGCTGATCCTCTGAACACGCAGACTGCAAATGAAGAGGAACCAGAAAATCCTCAGCCTGAAGAACCTGAGATTGCGATTCCTGAGGTAGTGATGCAACTCACTGACACTCCTCTGCCAAAACCAAAGGATCCATTCTCGCGCAAGCAAAAGTTCAAGGCTGAAGACTTCTTTGGCGAGCATGTTTTCTTCACTGATTACAATCCTTATGATTCTGCTCGCATAAGGAAGAGGCGTTTCTGGACTGCTAGTCAAGCCAACTTTTATTCCTCTATGCTATTCGACAAAGACAAAGTCTTCGAGCAAACTAAGGCATAGCCTAGTGGTGGGAAGGGGCTGATGCCTTCCCACCCACCCAGGTTCAAGGCATGGTACTTGCAATTTGGGGTTGTTGCACCAATTATACTGTAGGGGGTTCCCTTACAGTCTTTCTGTCAAAAAAAAGAAAAAAAAGACAAATTCTTCGATCATGCACACATTCCTCACGTGGACATGGAATCTCTGCCTGGCTTCGAGCCCGTCCTCAGTGTTCTCCACGATGCTGGATTGCTGAATTTCTGCACTGACATCTGTGATTGGAATGAAGAACTCATTCTTCAATTCTATGCGACGCTGCACATCACAGGAAATTCTGAAGATGTGAACTCATGGGTGTTGGACTAGATGTCTGAAAATAATCACTACGAGGCACAAGCAACTGAATTGCTTCGTGCCCTCCCACTCAGTCCTCCCCTCGATGGTGCTCGTTGCATCTACAATGAACCTAAGCTGACAAATCATTACATGCAAGTGTTGATGAAGCCTTTGAAGCCAGGGCATGCCCCACGAACCAAATTCCTCGTCAAGGAATTATTGTATGTGCCTCGGACTGTCTATCGCATTCTGACGAAGACAATGAGTCCTATCAAAGGCCACGACTCAAATGATGAAGAAGTCGTTGGCATCATGAAGAATATGCTTTTCAACATCATTCATGGCGTTCCCGTCAACTTCCATGATTTCTTCATGAGGACTCTGGCGAACATTGCTATGTCACCATTTGAGCTGAAGCCTTATGCACCTTGGATTATGAGGTTCATCAGGGCAAGGTCTTCACTCAATTACAAGGCTGATACTCTGAACCACTGCAGCTACTTGCCTCCAATTGAAGTCCTCAAACGGACATTTTCCTCAGCTGATGACAAAGGCAAGGCAACTGCTGTGATAGATGAAGGCATTCGTCCATTGGATGGTCAATTTCGCAAGGCTGCATCCTACTCCACCAATGATGACTCTGCCACACATGAATCTGCCGCCAACAACTCTGCCAAGCAAAATCCTCAAGCCACAGCACCTAGGGTGATGACTGATCGTGAGTTACTCCTCAGTCTTCATCAAAAAGTTGATCGCAATCATAAATGGGTCAAGCGTCAGTTTGGTTCAATTCTTCACAACATGACCTCAACACACAATGCTGCGAAGAAAAACCAATACTACCTCCATGAAACCTTCAACCGTACCTGGGCTGTTCTGTCTCATGTCTACAGCGAAGAAGATCTGAAGAAAATGGGTCTGAAGGAAGAATTTGACTGGTCTGCACCTCCGCCGAAGAAATTCAAGAAGGTCAAGGTTCCTTCATTGGTGGCCAGCTCCTATTCTTCATCGCGCGACACTGATGAAAATGGAGACTTGGACGACACTGCGGCAGGCCCTACTACAACAACCGACCCCGACAATGTTGGCGCTCCTCCATCAACTTGATATTCTTCAGGGGCGTTAGTCCTCAGTTTTGATCCTTTTGGTCATTCGATGACAAAGGGGGAGAAATTTGAGTTAGTCTTCAAGCGGGTCTATTATATGGGCGGTTTTTTTGCTAAGTTACAACTCTCGTTCTTCTGAAACTTTTATTGGATCGAGTTGTAATCTCCAACCCCGATGGTGCTCTGATACTTTTGATGTGTTCCTCTGCATGCTTATTCTTCGCTATATGTTAATACACGCATGCTGAATTACATCAGTCACCATATTTCATCATGCATGTCAAATTCTTCATATTATATGTCAAATGCGTGTATGAATTACAAGATATAGGGGGAGATCTCCATGATTCAACTCTTCAAATGTGCATTGCCTCAAAAGCAAATTCCTCACTATGCACATCTTCAGGGGGAGTTCTTCTATATCTTGCAATCAAATTCCTCAATATCAGTATTTACACTTCATATGTTTATCCCCATTGAAAACTTAACCTATATTGTCATCAATCACCAAAAAGGGGGAGATTGTAAGTGCATCTAGTGCTCCTTAGTGATTTTGGTGTATTGAAGACTTATAGGTTAAGGGACTAATGTGTTTATGAGTGTACACAGGTCTATAAGTCTATGAGGAGTTTGATATTTACAGAGAAAGTCGACCCCTAAAAATAAAGTTCTTCGACTGAAGACTTTGGTATTCTGAAGACTTTCTGAAGACTTTGAAAGTGAAGAAATTGGTGTGACCTTGAAGACTTGGTATTCATTTGAGGAACATGAAGCGTGAAGACTTTTGTTTTCGTAGTTTCATTTTCTCTTTCTTGAGTCATAGGAAACACCGTACTGTTAAAGGGGGTCGAGGAAATACTAAGGAAAATTTTCCATGTGATGCTCAACTCAAAATCCTACACCTACCAATCCCTTCGAGTGAAGCCTTTGGAAATCTCATACAGTTCAGTCAATTTCTTCAGTGACAGAGACGAAGTTCTTCTGGTCCCTGAGGAATTTGTTCTGACTGAGGAGTTAGGAATTTGCCTGTGCGAATTGCCTACACAGTGAGGAACATGATAGCCCTGAGGAATTTGAGAGTCAAATTTCCGACCGTTGCTGTGCTGCGCGCCAGCTGTCCCAAAATATCTTATCTACCTAACGGTCATATCATTGAAGGGCATTTATGTCTTATCATATCGGGCTGCTCCCTAGGCTATAAATAGCCGCCCCCTATAACCACTAGCTAGTTGGCTGCTCTGAGAGAAACTGACACTTGTCAATTAAGAGCATCCCATCCTCCGAGGACTTTGAGCGAAAATCATCGAGTGAGGAAAACCCAAAACCAAACCCCTACAAACCCAAAGTGATTGAGCATCACTGAAGAGATTGATCCTGCGTGGATCCGACGCTTGTTACCTTTGAAGACTGTGCTTCTTCCAGACGGTTAGGCATCATGGTCTAGAGCATCCAAGAGGAATTGTGGATCGCCGAGTGACCGAGTCTGTGAAGGTTTGGAAGTCGCCTGAAGACTTACCACGAGTGATTGGACGAGGTCTGTGTGACCTTAGTTCAAGGAGAATATGGTGAGGACTTGGTGTCCTGAGCTGCGTGCTTAGCGACTGGGTGTCCAGGACTGTGTGTACTCGAGTTTAAATACTCAGCCGCTCCAACCAGATGTACAACTGAGACATCAGTTGGAACTGATCTACCAAATCATTGTCTTCACCAACCTAACTGGTTCTATTTCCTCAACTCATTCATTTCCTCATTACTGTGTTGAGTGTTTGTTCATATTTGTGTTTGAAGACTTTGACTAAAGACTTTCTCAATTTCCTCAATTCAATTTCTTCAGTCTGTTTGTCTTCATCCTGTGTTATCCTGTGATTACGCTTCCTGTACTCTGTGATTGTCTTCATTTCATCATGATGACCATGTCTGTATTCTGTTATGCTTACTTCTGAGTACTTATTCCGCTGCAAGTAGTTCTTCCCTAAGGAATTTTCTCACCGGCAAATTCCTTAGTGAAGAATTCGTAAAAATCGCCTATTCACCCCCCCCCCCTCTAGTCGATATAACGCACTTTCAGCAGCGCGTTTTCCTGGAGCGCGCTGCTGCTAAATAGCAGTACCATTGTATTTTGAAGAGCGCTGCTGGTAAGATTCTGTGTATAAGGTTTTCCCTAGTAGTGGGGCGCTGCTCTAGGGAACATCTACACCAACCTGACACCGCGTCCATCGTTCTTCCATGTGCAGCCTAGCCCCAATCCGCAGAACTGCTGCCGCATCTTCTCTATGCATCTTACTCCCCCTTCTCGTCGCCCTTGCATGGAAATCGTGCCCACTTACCCTCCTTAACCTCCTGGTCTTCGTCTCCCAATCCTCAAGCTCCAGCAATGCTGCCTTGAGAGGTACAAACGGTCACAATGACCGCTGCAACGACGGGCGGAGAAGAAGCTGTCTTTTTGATGACCCACAAGTATAGGGGATCTATCGTAGTCCTTTCGATAAGTAAGAGTGTCGAACCCAACGAGGAGCAGAAGGAAATGATAAGAGGTTTTCAGCAAGATATTCTCTGCAAGTACTGAAATAAGTGGTAACAGATAGTTTTGTGGTAAGATAAATTATAACGAGCAACAAGTAACAAGAGTAAATAAAGTGCAGCAAGGTGGCCCAATCCTTTTTGTAGCAAAGGACAAGCCTGGAAAAACTCTTATAATAGGAAAAGCGCTCCCGAGGACACATGGGAATATCGTCAAGCTAGTTTTCATCACGTTCATATGATTCGCGTTCGGTACTTTGATAATTTGATATGTGGGTGGACCGGTGCTTGGGTGTTGTTCTTACTTGAACAAACATCCCACTTATGATTAACCTCTATTGCAAGCATCCGCAACTACAACAAAAGTATTAAGGTAAACCTAACCATAGCATGAAACATATGGATCCAAATCAGCCCCTTACGAAGCAACGCATAAACTAGGGTTTAAGCTTCTGTCACTCTAGCAACCCATCATCTACTTATTACTTCCCAATGCCTTCCTCTAGGCCCAAATAATGGTGAAGTGTTATGTAGTCGACGTTCACATAACACCACTAGAGGCTAGACAACATACATCTCATCAAAATATCGAACGAATACCAAATTCACATGACTACTAATAGCAAGACTTCTCCCTTGTCCTCAGGAACAAACGTAACTACTCACAAAGCATATTCATGTTCATAATCAGAGGGGTAATAATATGCATAAAGGATCTGAACATACGATCTTCCACCAAGTAAACCAACTAGCATCAACTACAAGGAGTAATCAACACTACTAGCAACCTACTAGCACCAATCCCGGACTTGGAGACAAGTATTGGATACAAGAGATGAACTAGGGTTTGGAGATGAGATGGTGCTGGTGAAGATGTTGATGGAGATTGCCCTCTCCCGATGAGAGGAGTGTTGGTGATGATGATGACGATGATTTACCCCTCCCGGAGGGAAGTGTCCCCGGTAGAACAGCTCTGCCGGAGCCCTAGATTGGTTCCGCCAAGGTTCCGCCTCGTGGCGGCGGAGTCTCGTCCCGAAAGGTTGCTTCCGATTTTTTTCTCATCGAAAGACTTCATATAGAAGAAGATGGGCATCGGAGAGCCACCAGGGGGCCCACGAGGTAGGGGGGGGGCGCCCCCCACCCTCGTGAGCAGGGTGTGGGCCCCCTGGCCTTCATCTTTGGCGACGATTTTTCTTTATTTATTTTAAGATATTCCGTGGAGTTTCAGGACTTTTGGAGTTACACAGAATAGGTCTCCAATATTTGCTCCTTTTCCAGCCCAGAATTTCAGCTGCCGGCATTCTCCCTCTTCATGTAAACCTTGTAAAATAAGAGAGAATAGCCATAAGTATTGTGACATAACGTGAAGTAACAGCCCATAAAGTGATAAATATCGATATAAAAGCATGATGCAAAATGGACGTATCACTTTTGTGCTCGGAATTTTCAACTCGCATGTCATGTGTTTGTTAGAGTGCTCCACACAAAGATAAAACATTGTCTATGCACGTTCTTCTCCTTTTATCAATGCTTGGAAAGTGATTACCAATGAGTCATGCTATGTTTGCAGATATGATGATTCTGGCAAGACTTCTAGGATGAAAGAGATGGAGAGCTATCGGCTCAAATTTGATGGTGCAAGTCCAATTGGTGGCTGGCCTTTTGTTGTGTTAGTCCGTGGATGTTGGTTCTCTATAATTTTCCTTCCTGTCAATTGTTCTCTCACGAGTCCTATGATATTTATATGGTACATGATCTGAGCTTAATATAAATTGTTTTTCTTTTCATAAGTTACTATCATTCTTGGATTGTTGAGAAATGAGAATAACTGGCTATGAAAGGGATAGGAAATGGCATGGATATTAGCCTCAAGAAGTTCACTGATTTGCACTAAAATTATATTTATGATAAATGATGGATTCCTTAATCGCTTGTGCAGGTGTTAGTTTTATACTTATAGAAAACATGATCTGAGAATGTCATTTTTAGTTCAACAGAGAAAGGAATAATTAGTTTAGCATGGGCTCCAACGGTGGAATTTTATTTTTATACATGATGAGACTGTCCCAGTCAGTAATAATGAAACATCAGCTTATCAATCTTGGTAGTCAGGATTTACTATAGAGAATTTCTTCTCCGGTAAGGCAAAGTCTACCAATAACCAAATTGCTTCATATTTAATGCCAGCAGTTGAGATGTTATTACACTCTCAAAACGCCCGTTGATTACTCTGTTGCAACTAACTGATGGTTTCTGTACGAAAGCATGTTCTGTTGGTTGCAAGTGGAACTCTGAATATTTTTATACATCATTGCCAGTTATTAGTTCACCTTGTAAATTCATTAAAACACAATTCTTGTGCCATACATGCCTAACAGTAAACTTTCATGTCTTACAACTTTGGATGCGACATGCTCTAGGAAATTTGAAGATGAAGCCGCCAAGAACGTGGTGAGGTGCATCTCTTTAATATGGGCATACAACTTCATAAAAGGTTAACAGAAGATGTTTACTTGCCCGTTCATAAATTGTGGTAGTATGTACTCAACCAAATTTCTATCGTCTCGGCTTTGGATAGACAGTTCAATGGCTTATGTACTTCAGGATTTATTTGGACCACAATTTAGTATGTAGTTCAATGGTTTGTCTTACTTTGCCATACCCCCCTGTAAACTTGGTTTTCCTCATAAATTCGTTAGGTCATACTCTCCAAATTAATGAACATGCCAGACATTCAGCAAATTATGGCCATCCTATTGTCACAAGATAGACCATCTGATGAAGTTTCACACAAGGTATATCTATTTTCAAGGAAATTATAATAAGTGCTTACTTTTGTTGTCATTTTACTACACATACTTCTTATATATACCCTGTTTTTTAGGGTTGTTATACCAGGTTGGTATTCAAACAAAGTGCAATCTGACACCCTAAGATTTGACAGTCTTATTTAGACAATTTAGAGTTCTTTTTCACTATCTTAGTTGTTTCCTTGTCAAATTTAGGAAAGAAGTGTAGTTCTAACAATCATGGTGCCAATCTCCAAAATGGAATCGTTCCTTACAGTCAACTGTTAGTTTTACTAATGGATACCTCTTTCGGTTGAAATACCATTTTTCTGATGCTGGTTAGAGTGATTATAAAAGGTTTTTGGTCATGGAAAGTAAACACAAATGTAAACGTAAATATCACCGTTATGGTAAACAGAATCGACCAAAAACAGAAAATGTTTGGTTACTCAAGTGAAACGTTAATCTGTACCATGATCCACGATTTAGAGGCAACACCTAAGCATGCTAGCACCCTTGAGGGCGATGAAGTAGATCCTGAAGAGGTCTGAAGCCACCTCCCGGAGCTTGGCCTCATGTGCCTTGTTATTCGGGGTGGCTTGGTACTGCTGTAGCTAATGTACGATCAAACCTTAGAGATGTAGGCATGATTGTTGGCGAAGTCAGCATGGTTGGCGACTTCCTTGGCTTGACGAAGCGGGAGAGGACGATGATGGCAAGGCTTGCGAGGGCACATGTGCATTCCACCTAGGTCCGCGCCTTGATGTCGCTGATCTTGATGCTGCTAGCAGAGGGGCAGTGGTGGTCGGGACGGACAAGTCATCCTGGCAAGGCCCTAGGTCTGGATTGCTGTCCGAAAAGAGAACAACAGGGGCCGGACGTTCACGAGGTGCATGATATGGCTTTGGATGTGGTACTCCTTAGGCAGGTTCATGGCGTAGAGGGCAGCCTTGATGCGGCGTTGAGGAAGAAGCGGACACCATTCTTGGCAGGGGCGCTCCTGGGGGATATGGAGATCGTGGCAGAGAGCGCCATGGAAGCTTTGGGAATGAGATGAGAAAGGTCATGACAAGGGGATAAGTAGACAAACCGCATCCCTTTCGATTACGCCATATTTAGCGGAATCACAATCGAATAGGGCGGGACCTGATACCGGGGGTTATTAAGTTTACAGACAATCTGAAAAACATGAATTAACCTTTGGGATTTATTAACCAAAGAGATACGACTTTGAACTAAGGTTAGCTCAGCTCCAATCAAGAATCCCCAAGGGACCCTAAGAATTTTTGGTATACGCTCATCCCAATCCTCAATTCTCCTTTCAAGATACGCAAGGTAACACCATTGTAAGTCATTTTGTCCTTTGTCCTACGATTCCTACCGCTGTTACTAGATGTCGTTACAAACAAACGAAACACTTCCACGTATATTAAACAAAGTATCTACTGTATACCATATATATTCTTGTGTGCAACTCCTATCTTGTTCTTCAAAAAGAATTACACTTTATCCGTTTGGAAGGAGTGACGATCGTGAATCTCACAAAAACAAGTAAAGACTGTAAGAGGAAAGAGGCAAAGAGAACATGATGCATCCGTTGACAGAAAAATGATGGCGCGAATAAGTTGCCCAATCTTTCACGGTGCAATTCCAGCAAGTACTTGATCCTGATCTTGTACACTGTAGAGTTTACGATCTAGCAGATGCAAACACCACAAAACAACAAACACACCCTCAATACAGGAAGTACTTGGACGATCCTGGTCGGATCACGTAGAATTGAAGACAGTTCTCTCTAATCCACACGCATCAGACAAATCTCGACTCGATTCTCAATTGAAACACGCCGCCGGAACCTGGCGGATTCCCCTGTGTAATTAACTCCCAAAACTAACCTGCCTTGATACACGGCCGGGCTGGTCCTTTTAATAGTGCACGCAGGCATAAGGTACAACTGACCTGGACTCCTTTTGTATGGGCAGAATACTAATTGGACTCGAACCTAACCATAGTCACGGTCTGCTACTAAATAATCACTAATTAATTAATTTAAAAATATGGCACACTGATTACAAAAAGGCCGAAACAACTAGTACTACTCCCTTACACGCTCACGTAGATGGGTTTGCATGCATGGAGTTCTAAATTGTGGCTCGACGTCCTCTGCTGCAACAAGCTGAACATGCCCAATAGAAATATGTGTTACCATCTTGCCACAGCGTAGAAAGTTGTTTCTCAATTCAATTCCTGGACTGCCTTCATGCACAACAGTAGCTTCTTTCTGTTTCTTTTTCTCATTGCGCTTGGCAGGAATTACATATTTTTTTGTCCTTCTTTGGTTGGCGTTATTGACCATACTTTTGGCGATAACACATGAGGTCACATCAGAACAAGTATATGTTGCTATATGGACAAAAGAGCCACGTGCCATATCATGTTTGGAAGAAATTTTTGCACTCAAACAATTTATTTGATTAGTGTATCTATTTATATATTCCGTGGCAACACACAAGCACTCAACTAGTTCCTAATTAATTGGCCAACCTAACTTTCCAACGGCAACAGGATAAAGCAAGATACCTCAGAAAGAGGTAAACTAATCCTGGAAAAGCTCCTTCGCGTTCGCTCGTTGGAGCGATCAAATCGATCCAAACGAGGCGTCCTCCGACAACTCCCCTTGTATCTCGCTGGGTCCACCACATGATCACAAAGATTTGCCAAGACGTGCAAATCCCACCTGCTAATCTCCTATAATCTGCCCCTCGATTTTCGCGCGGGAGGGGGGGGGGGGGGGGGGGGGTTCAAACTAATTACCATAACCCTTCTCCAAATTGGGAGATCCCAGCCTGTCGGATAGCGCACGCAATAGTGTAGGAATAAGTTTGAATGCTAGCCGTTGTTACTACAACATCCAACAGCTAAAATAGCGGCGAATACATGTGTTTTAAGTCGTGGATACATTAAATCCAGCGGTGAACATTATCTTGGAGCTCGGTTCTAGAAACTTCACTTGCACCCGGCCGGCGTTCTCGGTACGCTAGCTGGGCACCATTTGCGTTGATTTTTCTTCTTCACTTGATGGCTCGTGAATGAAGAACGGTATGAAGAACTTGTCACATAAAAAAAATGACAAGCCCCCACGGTCCAGGCTTGCCTAGAAGAGTCAAAATGACTACGACATTCAGGATTAGTTAGCCCTGCAAAGACATTGCATAGGTGCAAAAAAAAATGTTGCTCCCTAAAAAATAAATTAAAATAAAAGTAGGTTCCTTCAAAAATAAAAATAAAAAGTAGCTCTATGGCTGTTGTAATCCTTTAATATATTTCTTCTTAATTTCAATTCAACAGTTCATACTAATTTACAGAAATTTGACATTGTTAAGTTAATTTTTTTAGGTATGCCACTAAAAAATTCTGGTTATCAATTGAGTATAGTTACCGGTAATAAAAACCTCAGGCAAGACACCAATCACTGTAAAGCATTTATATTAGAGTAGATGTCCCACTGCCCTCTTGTTGGTTTTATTTTGCCATACGTGCAAAGCACGTGTTACGTACTAGTAGAGAATGGAGCGCGGCTGGGATTCGAACCGTGGTCTCCTGGTTTAGAGCAACTGCGTCAAGCGAATGGGCTAGTGTTTCGTTCGTGACAGACCGACAGTAGTAGGGTGAACCCTACTTATAGAGAACAAGAGCCGGGTTTTCTCCCTCTTTTGTTTAGTTTTTGATTTTTCTCCTTTTTCATTTGCTTCTTTAGTTTTTTTTTCATTTTCTTTTTTCATTGGTTTCTTTTGATTCTTTTTTTCTTTGTTTCTTTTTTTCATTCTACATTCTTCTATACTTGTTCAACATTTTTAATACTTGGTCAACATTTTTAATACTTATTCAACATTTTAAATACTTGTTCAACATTTTTCATATACTTGTTCAACCATTTTTAATACTTATTCATCATTTTTAAAATACTTTTTCAACATTTTCAAATACTTGTTCAACATTTTCAAATTCCTGTTCAACATTTTCAAATTCCTGTTCAACATTTTCAAATGTGTTATATATAAAATATATTTTAAAGTATAAAGAAAAGTACAAAATAAAACCAAAACAAAAACAGGAAACAGCAAAAAACAGGACGTGGCCCCCGTGTGGCTGGGCTGGCCCATCTGGGGCTCCCCCCGACGCGTGGGATTCCCCCTGTTTCACTTAAAGCGAGACATAGGGGCGCGAGTGCTATTTATCGCTTGAAGCGAGCCCGGATGGATCTCTCAATGAAGGGTGTTAACTAATTGGGCCGGCCCATGTTTGCGCTGAAAAGGAAAAATAATAAAAGCATTTGCGCTGCTAGCCACTCCACCCAAGTCTCAGTCATGACAAGTATGAGACACGTTTTGTAATTGAGGCCAGTGAAGCCGGTTTTTCCATTTGTTTTCACGTTTTTTTCTATTTTTCTTTGTTTTCTTTTTTCGTCTTCACCTTTTTTTTAATTTTCTTCTTTCGTTTTCCAATTGTGCTTTCTTTTTTTCTTCTCCGGGTTTTTGTTTCTTTTTCGTTTTTCCCTTCCAATACTTGACAATATTTTTTAAATGCTTGTTCAATATTTTTTAAATACTTGTTCAATATTTTTGTATACATGATGAACATTTTTTAAATAATTGTCAGTTTTTTTTCAAAATACGTGTTCGTGTTAAACATTTTTCAAATAGTTGTTCAACATTTTGTCAAATATTTGTACACCATTTTTTCAAATATGTCTTCAACATTTTTAAATATTCATTCAACATTTTTCAAATGTTTTTTATAGAGTGTTCTTTGTAATATATATATTTAGAGTATTTAAAGTATGCAAAAGTACAAAAGTAAAAGCAAAAAAGAAGACAGAAAATGTAAAGAAAATGAGCCGGCCCATGTGCAGCTGCCTCGACGCAAAAAATGCCTGTGCGTTGCACCGGGTATAAAATAAATATCAGTGTTCATATGGTATTCAAGTGTTTACCTATCCTGGTGAATAATAAGATTTTCCAATTAAATTGCTTGTGAAACTCATAAATATCCACTTTATGAAGATCTCATTGTATTTCAAAAGCTCGTAATATATTTTCTACTAATAAAACCTACTTCTTCAACTCGCTCTAAAGAAGTTGAATTGTCTGTAATAAGTTGTTGTTATGTAACAACCCTATGTAAAAATAATTACAATCTAACCATTTATCGATTAGCGGCCACTGCTTCGATGCGAAAGTAATTGTGCATCATTGGCGTACATGTAACAGTTTCAAATAGAGCATATCTTAATCCCTATATCTCATAATCCCTATTAACATTTATTCATATTTATGCTTTCCCACTTCAAAAATATGATGACCAGAAAGTAAAGAATTTACAATACTTGCGACACTTTTGTTGTGCCGCCAACAGAAGGTGCACACTCTCCACGCCAACATGACCACTTCCCTGGACATTATCATTGAGCCTCGATGAGTATCATGATTAGGGGATGCAGAGCTGTGGGACACATGGTACAACTAAGGGTAGTGCTCCCCCTCCCAACTGTCGTGCGGGGCGAAACAGGGTGCGAGCAAGATGCAATGTTGTCGCACTCTCTCTATTCTTCATCCCTCGTTCTCCTCCCTATTTTATTGATGACATCGATGACATGCAGAGTTGAGGAATATCTTGATGGTTAGCAAGTACCGGCGAGCTTCAAATATATTCTCCATTAAGAAATATTTCTTTTCAATATTTCATTCACTTTTAATTATTATTATACTTCATCTGTCTCAAAATAAGTGTCCCACCCTTGTACTAACTAACAGTACTCCCTCCGTTTCTAAATATAAGTCTTTTTAAATATTCAATATGGACTGCATACGGAGCAAAATGAGTGAAAGTACACTCTAAAATATGTCTATATACATTCATATGTAGTCTGTATTAAAATTTCTAAAATGACTTAAAAATTTAGAAACGGAGGGAATACAAAATTGTGTATAAAATTGTATTGAGAGTTATTTTAGAACAGAGGGAGTATGTACTAACAACAAATATCGTCAAGTATTAAGCGGTGCTCTTCCGGAAAAATGAAAATTCGGTGCTAGCACGTGTGCATCTTCTAGCCGGTACAAGACCAATCTCATTCCATTTCATTAAAAAAAAGTACTCACCGCCACTGCGTGCCTTATCTCATCGCCACTCCTCTCCTCCTTTTATCCAGATCGCCAATTCCTCCGCTCATCCTAATCCAACGCTGGTCCTCTTCCTCTTCTCCATCGAATCTAGCCAGGAGCCGCACGTGTGCGGGTCGTGGTGGCTGGCCAGCGCAGCACTCCCTAATCGGCGATGAACCCAGAGGACGCTATGGCTGGCGCCTTGGAGCTCCTCTGCCTCGTCCTGATCTGGCCGTCCGCCTCATTCGTCGGCCCCGTGCTCCGGATCAGGCCAGCAGCCTGACCTCCTAAGGTTCGCCACCTGCGCCATGCCCCAGAGGTTCGGCCGATCCCGCATCACTCATTCTCGCTTCTTCCTCTGCTCGCGGCTCATGTTGACTGCGAAAGGCCACATGCCTCATTCAACCACATTCTCTCACTACCTTGCTCCTCCACCACCACTCCTCTCCCTTCTTCATCCCCTCCCTGCCAGCCGGGAACTCTCCCTCTCCCACCTCCGTTTGTCGCAGGTGAGTGCACGGCTGCGGGTGTCTGGCCAGCAGCAACAGCTGCGGCAGTTCTGTGCCCGGAGAAGCCGCGCGCTGGGCGATGTGGAGGAGGATGACCTGCTGCTTCCTCATTCGCGCGTCCTCCTCTGCGCCGTCAGTGAGCCCTCCCCTTCTTCCTCCATCTCTCTTCTCCCCCGTGCTTCTTCTCTAAGAGCTCTCTCTGCCTTTTATTTTTCTACAGAGAGACGTCCATGGCCGCCCGATGCCCGAGCACCGCCGGCCAAGGACCCCCTCCACGCCATCCCCATCTCGCCGGAGACCTACACCAAGTCCCGTACAGCGCCCGCGTCACCCTTCGGGCCCTCCTTGCAGCTCTGCAGCTCGAGCGCTTCGCACCCGAAGGAGAGGAGAGGAGCTCCCTGGCACAAGCCTCTCCAGCCCCGGCAAACCAGCAGGCCGACCCCGCCTCCTTCTTACTTCCCTCCTCCTTCCTTTTTTTTCCGCCGGGACGCATCATCCCTTCCTTCGCTTCTGCGGCTTGGAAGCCGACAGCAAGCTGGGGCCCGTGCCCGGCGGTGGAGAAGGAAAATATATGGATAAGCGGTGGTGGTGCCCGACGGTGAAGCAGTTTAATTAAGGATCGGGGTATAATTGTAACTAATTCAGGGTTGTTTATGTAAAAATGAAGCGTTTTCTCACGTACCCACATAAAATAGGATTGCGGATTGAATTCTCAAAAACGAAGGGACTTTTCTGCAAAACCGCTAGCGACGACGGACGAAACCCAATTTTCTAGATAAAGACTAGCAAGATGCCCGTGCATTGCACGGAACATCAAGATGCATATTTTTACAAAACACCTGTTGTGATTGACCCATGCAAGAGTAATCCCATGTGTAAAAACTAATGATATCTCGAGAATTTTATCGAAAAAATGGTATCTCGAGAATTTCATCGAAAAAAATGATATCTCGAGAAAGATGAGAGATAAGGTGAGGAGGAGTGGGGCGTGGTGGTGACTGGTGGTCGGACTGGGCGGAGGCATGGGGATGGACGGCGCCGGCAGGGTCCACCATGCCAGATTGTTCCAGAGATTTCCTTTTTAACTGCTCAGCAATGAGGTTGTGGGAGATAAGGATGAACGAGACAAGGCCTTATCTGTAAATGTGGAGAGATGTGCGGGTATCTTTTGTAAAATTGTCATAGTTTGCTTTTTGTCCATCAGATATAGATCGGACGGTCTATATTACAAGATGACAGACACACCATCATCACCAACTCGGTTTTTTATAATAGTAGATTACGCCCCATGAAACCTAGAACATCGATGACGTACGAGCCCACCACAATGAAGAGCCTTAGGAAAGCCACACAGAGGGCCCACTGGGGTACAAAAGAGAAGCCCGCAAGCCCAAGGAGAAAAGGCTCCGTTTTTTCTGGCTGGAGCGCATGCACCGACCAAGACGGGAGCTCCTAACGGGCGCCTTAAGCGCCGGTTCAGAAAGCTGGCGCTCACAGCCGCGCCTGCTGGGCCGGCCCACGACAAGCCTTATCTATACCACAAAAAAATCCCCCAAAAAGGGTTGCTGCCGTGAGGATTCAACCACGGGACGTGAAGTACCTGTTCCAGTCGCCTAACCACTAGGGCAACCAATCAATCATGGATATATTTAGCGCGAATGAGTTAAGAATAATTAAAGTCGCGCTATTTATTGCGCACAGATTTGGGCAAACGTAATTTTTTCGGGAAGAAATTTGAATGTTCACAGATTTCAAAATAAATCACGAATTGAAAAGGTTAACAAACTAAAAAAATCATTGATTATAAAAAAGTTAACAAAATTCAAAAAAGTTTATCCATATCAACAAATTTTGTTCGAATTTTAAAAAAAGTTCAGCGAATTTGAAAAATGTTCATTGAATTTGAAAAAAAAGTTCATTGAAGTTGGAAAAAGTTCATCGAAATCTAGAAAAAGTTCATCAAATTTGAAAAAATTCATGGAATTTAGAAAAAATGTATTTTTCGTTTTTTGTTCGTGATTTCAAAATGTGTTCATAGTTTTCAAATTTATTACCTTTTTCAAATTTTGTTTACAATTTTAAATTGTTCAGTGTACATAAAAAAATGTTCAATGGGTATTTAAATGGTTTATCATGGCATATCACAAAATTGTTCAATGTTAGTTAAAAATTGTTCAGATTATACTAAAAAAATGTTCATTGTATAAAATTTGTTCATCTTATATAAAAAAATGAATAAATATGTTTTAAATTATTTGAATGTATATCACAAAAATGTTCGCTGTGTAGTTAAAAATTGTTCATGGTACACCGAAAAAATGTTCACTGTACATTGGAAAATCGCTCATCGTATAAATTTTTTTGTTCATGTTCTCAATAATTGTTCACATTTTTAAAAAAAATCATGGGATTTGAAAATTTTCATCTAATTTTAAAAAAAGTTTATCGATTTGATAAAAGTTCATTCAATTTATAAAATTTCATGAATTTTAAAAATTCTCATTTTTAAGAAAATAAAAAAAGGAAAATGGGAAAAGAAAAAGAAAAAGGAAACAGAAAAAAATTGCCCAGAAATCAGCGAGCAGTGAAAGCTGGTTTGGTGGGCTCTCGCGGCCTACGTAAATAAAAGAACGAAAATAAATAAATGGACACAATCGGGATGGTGGTCTGTTGGTTAGGGGGCTACTGTTTCAACTGAGAGATCTTGAGTTCGAGACCAAACATTCGAAATAAGAATTTTTTGCTGCAGTTTTCAACAGAAAGAAAAAGAAGAAAACGGGCCGGCCCAGCGCGGCGCGGGGGTATGCGCCCGTTTGCGGCAACTGAAGAAAGCGCCCGTTAGGAAATGCCGACCAAGACCAACTCAGCGAACCGACCAAGGCCCCGCCCCACCCCAGCGAGGTCCAGCCAGCGCAACGGGCGTCGCCTCCAGCCCAAAAGCCGACCGATCGCCACGTCGCCTCCAACACCACGTTGGTTCTACTCGTCCAAGAAGAAACCAAACCCTCGACCCGACCCCGCACGGACGACACGCTCCATCTCCGCATTCCCCTCCCCTTTTCAAAACGCGACACAGAGAGAGACCCAAGCCCCCTGACGGCGGCTCACGGCGGCGCGATGCTCCAGAGGCTGGGCCTGCGCGGGAGCCCCAGCGCCGCGGCGGGCGACGCGGCCGCCGGCGCCTCCCCCGCGGCGCCCGCCGCGGCGGGGGGCCTGGGCCGCCCGCTGCGGCTCGTCTACTGCGACGACAAGGGCAAGTTCGTCATGGACCCGGAGGCCGTCGCCGCGCTGCAGCTCGTCAAGGGCCCCGTCGGCGTCGTCTCCGTCTGCGGCCGCGCGCGCCAGGGCAAGAGCTTCGTCCTCAACCAGGTACCCTTTCTCTCTGGGCCCTTCGTGGGGCGTTTCGATTGGCTTGGCCCGTCGGCGAATGCGCGCCTAGGGTTTCCGCGGCTCGGTAGATCGGCGCGTTTCGCTCCGGCGCGAGGGCGTTTGGGAGATGGAGGGGGTGGCCTGGCGACCCGAGTGAGCGGGCTAGGGTGGATTTGGGGTTCTAGGGTTTAGTTACTTGTTGGAATTGCAGCAGGATTTCGGCTGGGGTTTTACCGTGAACTCACTCTGCTGGAGTGGACGATTTGGTAGCCTAGTTGAAACTCAGAGTGCAGATTTCGCAGCTGAGCCGGGGTGGATAAAACGTTTAATGATGAAGACTACTTGCTGTGTCAGTATGTTAAGAGGACACATTTTATTTGTGAGGACTTCATTAACAAACTAGTTCCAACTCCTGGAATAATTGAACTACAGAATTGGTAGACCAGACACAGTTGAGATTGAATAGAGTGATTGGCGTCATCTTTACAAAATCATTGGTACTGTTGTTAGGTGCCTCTATCATGAGAATGCTTGGAAGATACAAGGGAGAATTTAGCAACTGGAGTCGCATTTTAGGTGGTTTTTTGTTATAGGGTTTAGTTTCTGGGGGAATTGAAGCACACACTCGTGATTTGATTGGTTTCACCGTTAGCTCACTTTGTTGGACTGGAGGATTTGCAAGTTGGAACTCAAGAGTGCAGATTTAGCAACTGGCCGGGGGTGGATACAATGCTTAATGATGATAAGCGTCATTTGGGATGATTTCAGTGGTAAAATAGTGCTTCAAAATTGTTTACTATGCTGTAGTTCCCACTCTTGGTTGCTTTGTCTTCGCTTAACACGTACAAAATTTGTAACCACATCGTTAAGAGACAATACATTGCTGGGTCATTGAATGCACAGTGCTTTGGATTTAAAGTATTTTGTACTTCGGAAAAAGGAACTGCTAACACATAAATAGAGGCTGACATCTCATAGTGTGATGTGTAGTATGTACCGAATAAAAATATATCCAGTTAAGTTCTATCAGCTCCACCAGATGAACCTCACATTCAAATCCTTATCCTATTAATCCATCAGACTGCGCCAGAGCGTTTTTTCTTGGATGGATGGATGGATGTACTTGAACCTTTGTGCTTGTTTTGCTAAATTATACCCCTTTGCTGCATGCTTTTCAACCTTGTTCTCCATTTCATCATTAGACGATAATGATTATCTACTTATGCAGCTTCTAGGGCGAAGCAGTGGTTTTCAAGTTGCATCGACACATAAACCTTGCACCAAGGGACTTTGGATGTGGAGTGCACCTTTGAAGAGGACTGGTCTTGATGGAACTGAATACAATCTTGTATTGTTGGACACTGAAGGCATTGATGCTTATGACCAAACGGTATGTCGTGTAACTTTACTTTGAAACTGACCCTTTTTTGGTTAATGGCAATGTCATGGTTTTCTAAATGATCCTGGAGAATGTCTTTATTTATTTGGGATCACATGTATTTGAGTGGCTAGTTGAATTTTGATGTTGAGATGGTCAAAAGATTTTCTACTTCCAATATTTATGGGTTTTCCTTCAATGCCAGGGTTATGACTGTGATTTGTTGGGACATACAGATCTCCCATGTCAATTTTGTTAATTCTATTTTTGTGCATACAAATACAGTCTGCAAATTTCGTGTGGTGCTTTTTTTTTAACTCAGCAGGCGATGTGCAGTTAGTAGTTTTTTCCCCATCAGTATATACAAAAACTATATTTTTAAGGTGTGATGCTCATTTCTGTCGACATCCTCACCACATTTAGATTCAGTATACCGTATTCTGGAGTGTTTTTTCTCTTCCAACTATTCCTAGTGAGATGTTCACCACTCTGTGTTAGGACATCAACCTTCTCTCTGCTAGTTGGCTATTTGTTCAAAGATAGGTTGCCAACTAAATAACTTTTCTGTATTCCGTTCACGCAATTTCATGTTTTCCAATTGTAACTTTGAGCAATGTTTGTTGTCTTTTTTTTTTTTTTGCTTCTGGTGATTTTTTTATGGTTGCTTATATGCATCAGGATATAATTTTCTATCTGCTTTCTGTTCTATTGTCTTATTACTCTTTCTCTTTTTGACAGGGCACCTACAGTATCCAAATATTTTCATTGGCTGTTCTGTTATCAAGCATGTTCATATACAACCAGGTATATTTCTGAGCGAATGACTAAGGTTCCTGCTATCTATTTCTTTTGGAGGGCATGCTACAGTAATATTGCAGAAGCTTGTGTAGTCCCTGATCATATATGAGGATGCTGATCAGTAAGCTTGCTTGTTTCCCCCCTTTCATACTCTAATCTATTTTCTTGAAACCTTGTTGCTTCTTCCAGATGGGAGGGATAGATGAAGCCTCAATTGACCGTCTTTCACTAGTCACAGAAATGACAAAGCACATACGGGTTAGGGCCTCAGGTGGAAGGTCCAGTGCCTCTGAACTTGGGCACTTCTCACCTGTCTTTGTTTGGCTGTTGAGGGTAAGATATTGTCTTTATTTTGTCCTAACAAAGTCTATTTGCATTTCACATGATGGTTTTGTAATTGTACATACATGTTCTATCAAACATCTCTGATGTTTAACCATACCTTTATTTCCTTTGGTACATCTTTGAAAATCACTGGCTTGTTGGTTTGGTACCAACAGGACTTCTACTTGGATCTGTCTGAAGACAACAGAAAAATTACACCAAGAGATTACCTTGAACTAGCTCTAAGGCCTGTTCAAAGTGGTGGAAGAGATGTATCTTCTAAGAACGCGGTATGGTGGCAGGACTTCCTTCTAATGCATTTCTGCTTAGTAAATTTTGCATACATACTGTTGTGATTTATCTTTTCGTAACATATCTTAAAGATACTGATGCATCTTTTTCTCAACATATCTGAAAGATACGGGAGTCGATCCGCGCTCTTTTTCCAGACAGGGAATGCTTTACACTTGTGCGACCTGTGAACAATGAGAAAGATCTCCAGCGCCTTGACCAACTTCCTGTAAGTATTATTCCTGTCAACTGCAATGGATAACCTACCATAGTACCATTTTATGGCAGTGTCCGCAAGAAGCAGACCGTGTATCATTACCATTTGGGTAGAATCTTTCTTGTTGCGAAGCTTTTCGTATTAGCTTATCTATAATGTCTAGTGTAAGACTAGGAGAGTTATCCATGCAGTTCATTGTTAGACAATGAATGCTTTTTTTGCTTAAGAGTAAAAGTTGTTGCAGGAAATTTCTCTGAAGATTGTATGTACTTGGTTTAGCAAGATATAGTGTAAATGAATGTTTTGCGTGTTCCCTTATGGGGTTCTGCACATTATAATTTTAGTACATACGTATTTGTTATGGTCTTATTTGCTTAAGTGTCTGTTCTTGATAAATGCTCTTTATTTTCCTGAAGAAAGCAGTTGCATTCTACTGCACATATTTATATATTTTTTCTTACAACTGTACAAATGAAAACTGAAGCTATAGCTAAATCTAAGCTAATCTAGGCTAAGTTAGAAGTACAAGGCAACAAAGTTGCCTAAAAATTGACAATTTGTACCCACAGCTGGATGCCAAAAAACCAGTTCTTGTTCTTGACGAATGCTTTTAATTCTTTTCTGTACTATGTTTTTTTTGTCTGCTTAGTTTGTCTCCTTTGCAGATGAATACATTTCGTCCAGAGTTCACATCTGGCCTGGATGCTTTCACAAAATTTGTGTTTGATCGAACAAGACCCAAACAACTTGGAGCTAGTACCATGACAGGTCCCATCCTTGCTGGATTGACACAATCATTTCTTGATGCGATTAATACTGGTGCAGTCCCGACAATATCTTCGTCATGGCAGGTATGCCCAAATTGATGATGGCATCATGATTTATATCTTATGTATAAATTGCACAACCAACTGTTGGGATTGCTTGCAATTTAATTACGACAATGCTATTGAAAAACATACCTGTTCTGCACTATATTCATTTAAATTGCTTTCTACCTTTTTAGCTCATTCCAGTCCATAAGCATTTAAAGAGTTTAAACTGTTGTAGAGCTCATTTGCAGCAGGTAATATTTGGAGCAAATGGTGTGTGCTTTATATCCGCTAGATTTTTATGTCATTGTAAATATCCATTAGTGATTATGATGTTATGGATGTCATGCTGTGAATTTATCACTTCCTCTGTAAACTAATATAAGATCTTTAAGATCACTATTATATTAGTTTACAGAGGGAGTAACTTACATAATTGCTTAGTGGAGTAAGAAGCTAATATATGAACGGTTCAGAGAACTGACTAAAGTATATTGAGGCAACAGATGAAAGGACTTTATGAACATTTTAGAGAAATGACACGCGTAGTGATATGATGTGACAAAAAAGGCGTGGTGAGCAACTACAGTCATTCATTTTTTAGAGGGGTGGGGGACCACTTTTGTTACTGTGTCTCTACTGTTCTATCATGATTTTGATATTGGATTTCTGTTGGGGAGGACCTGTCTCATGGTTTTTTGTTATGCAGAGTGTGGAGGAAGCCGAATGTCGTAGGGCATATGATTCTGCTGTGGATACTTATAATTCTTCTTTTGACTGCAAAAAACCAGCAGAAGAGGTAGGCATTGCTAATAAGCAAGATGCATTTCTCCTTCCACTTTTTTGGGAGGTTCTGATAGGTTGGTTTTGGCAGGATGCTTTGCAAGAAGCACATGAACGTGCAATGAACAAGGCCATTAGTGTTTTTAATGCCTCTGCTTTTGGTGCTGGGTCAGCTCGTTCCAAATTTGAAAAGCTTCTTCAGACTACTCTAAGGAAGAGATTTGAGGTGACTGCCGCTCCTTATCTACTAGATTACTACTCCCTCCGTTTCAAAATAGATGACTCAACTTTGTACTATATGACTCAACTTTGTACTAACTAAGTTAGTACAAAGTTGAGTCATCAATTTTGGAGTACAAAGTTGAGTCATCTATTTTGGAACGGAGGGAGTACTTCAGTTGACCATGCCTGCTATTACTTGTCTTTCTCATTAATGTTCCATCAATCCATGGATGCTTGCTGTTAAAGTACTCCATCTGATTCATAATATAAGTGGTTTTAGAATTTCTGCCATTCATAGAGTTTTAAGCTTGATCATTGATGTAAAAAGAATTACCAATGTGAAGAATTTCATAATATATGATTATTTTTGTTTGATGAAGTTATGGCCCAAGTGTTACTACCTCTGTAAACAAATATATGACGTTTTAGATCACTAAAGTAGTGACCTAAAATGTCTTACATTTGTTTACAGAGGGAGTATTTCATAATATATGCACTACTTATATTGTGAATCAGAGGGAGTACATCAGTACTAAAGTGTGCCAGCAGGCTAAATGCTAATGCTATGAATGCAGGATTTTAAAAGGAATGCTTTTCTGGAGGCCGACTTGCAATGTTCAAATAAAATACAAAGCATGGAGTCAAAAGTGCGGGCAGCATGTAACCGTCCTGATTCAAAATTGGATGATGTAGTCAGGGTAAGACTATTTTAAGCTTTTCCCTGAGATGCAATACCGCAAACCGTTGGAATACTGTATTCATTTTAGCTTGAAATTTAATAATACTAACGCAATTATGCTTGATATGATGCAGCTCCTCGATGGCCTCCTCATGGAGTATGAGGCGACTTCTTATGGGCCGAAGAAATGGACAAAGCTCGTTACATTTCTGCATCAGTGGTAAGCACCTCATCATTTTTCGCAATGTTTTCATTTTGGGACATGATATGATATATCATAATTTGTACTTTGAACTTGATAATAATTCCTCCGTTCCTAAATATAAGTGTTTTTAGGGATTTGAATAAGGACTACATACGGATGTGTATAGACATATTTTAGAGTGTAGATTCACTCATTTTGCTCCATATGTATTCAGCATTGGAATCTGTAAAATGACTTATATTTAGGAACTTAGGGAGTATAACTTTGAAGCTACGCAGTTCAAGTTGGCTGCATGTAGGGATACAAGCGGTGCACACTTTTGCCTGTTTCCTATTCAAAACCGCTCAAATCAGTTATAGCTCGTATTTGCTAGGTTAGTTTAAATTGTACTATCTACTTGATTAAGCGTGGGCTTAGTGGATGAACAACTTGCAACCTTAGCTGCATGATATACTTTCTGGAACCAAATCGATTTTTTTTACCATCTTTACATTATCTGTTTTGCTGAACATCTTAACCATAGCCCTCATTTATTTCATTTACTTGTGTATTCACTTGAATTTCATCATATGCCGATGAATTGCTGCAGTTTGGCGGGCCCAATGCTAGACCTTTTCAGGAAACAGTTGGAGCATATAGATGCTGAAAGGAATGCCCTGAGACTGAAATGCAGTTCAAGCGATGATAAGGTATCATTGCTGAGGAAGCAACTAGAGGCAAGTGAGGGGCACAGAGCTGAGTATTTAAGGCGCTATGAGGAAACTATCAATGATAAGCAGAGAATGTCAAAGGATTACTCTGTTCGAATAGCTGAGCTTCAAAACAAGGTTAGCAAGTTGGATGAACGCTGTCAGAGCTTGTCTTCTGCTCTTGAACAAGCAAAACGAGAATGTGCTGATTGGAAGAGCAAGTACGATCACTGCATTTCACAGCAGAAGGCAGATGAAAGCAAATTAAAATCCCTGATTGCTTCTCTGGAATCTCGGGTAAGCATCAGCGAGGGCAGATTATCTGCTGTACGAGAGCAGGCTGAATCTGCTCAAGAGGAAGCTTCTGAGTGGAAACGTAAATATGAATATGCTGCCAATGAGGCCAAAACAGCTCTTGAGAGAGCAGCTTCAGCACAGGAACGCACAAATAAGAAAGTGCAAGAAAGGGAAGATGCATTGAGGTCAGAACTTGCTACCCAGCTGCACGAGAAGGTAAACCTTTCTCTTGCACTCGACATTTTACCTTCTGAATTTTAGTTGCGTGCGTTCGTGGTTGTTTACTTTTTAGTTCCTCGTTCTGTCAACAGGAAGAACTGATAGCTACATTGAATGCAAAAATCAACCAAACTGAAGTTCACAAGACAAGTTTGATGTCGAGGCTTGAGGTACCCCCCCCCCCCCCCCCCCCCCCCCTCTCCACCTCCCTCCCTCCCTCCTTTCCCACCCTCAAATGCGATGTAACATGTAATGTCTCATGAGCAAATGCAGGTTACTGAAGCAAAGTTGAAGAACCACGAGTCAGATTCAGTGGCTCTGAAGGGAGAAATCAGATCATTGACTGATAACTTGGAGTCTATTAAAACTGAAGCTCAGTCCCGTGAGAAGGAAGTGAGGATCCTGGAACAAGAAAAGAACCATCTTCAGGAGAAGTTCCTATCTGAGTGCAAAAAGTTTGACGAGGCAGACATGAGGTGCAAGGATGCTGAAAGGGAGGCTAAACGAGCAGTAGAGTTGGCTGATTTAGCTCGTGTAGAAGCTGCTGCTGCTCAGAGAGACAAGGGTGAAGCACAGCGACTAGCAATGGAGAGACTTACTTTGATAGAAAGAATGGAGCGGCAGGTTGAAACTCTAGAGCGCGAGAAAAGTAAGATGGTGGAAGAAATGGAGCGGCTTCATCAGTCTGAGTTGGATGCTCTATCCAAGGTCAGGATGCTTGACGAAAGGGTTGATGAGAGGGAAAAGCAGATTGGGGAGATGTTGGAACAGAACAACCAGCAGAGATCCAACACGGTCCAAGTGCTTGAGAGTCTGCTGGCGACAGAGCGTGAAGCTTGCGCTGAAGCAAATAAGAGAGCCGAGGCCCTGTCACTGCAGCTGCAGTCAACCCAAGGCAAGCTGGACATGCTCCAGCAGGAGCTCACCTCTGTTCGGCTCAACGAAACTGCACTTGACAGCAAGGTGAAGGCCTCCTACTCTAGGCGCACGAGGGGCGAAGCCACCGAGTCCGTCCATTACATGGACGTCGACGACGATGACACCGGGAGGCGAAGGAAAAGGGCGAAGAGCACAACGAGCCCGTTCAAGAACAATCACACGGAGGATGGTGGGTCTGTGTTCTTCGGAGAGGACACGAACAATGGGAGCCAGCAGCTGGAGGGGACCGAGACCGAGACTGAGGACTACAGCAAGTTCACGGTGCTGAAGCTGAAGCAGGAGCTGACCAAGCAAGGGTTCGGCGCCCAGCTGCTGCAGCTAAAGAACCCCAACAAGAAGGACATCGTCGCCTTGTATGAGAAGCACGTCGTTGGCGGCGCTTGACTGCTTCTCTTCCTCAACAATATGTGACAGCATTTTAACTCCTCGTGTGCTAATTCTAGATTTCGTGCAGTGTTGTGTGCTGGTGACACGTTGTAGGTCAGATTGTAAAACATCATATGTGTAACTTGGCGTGGGACTTGTTGGTTTGTGGACTTATATTGTTCAGGACTGTGCGCTTTGCTTTCTTCACTTGCATGAAGCTTTCCTGAGCCTTGTTTCAGCAAAGCATCCACCCCAATTGTAGCTTGAGGTTGATCTGGTCACAGGGCTGACCTTGCGACAACCTCTGCTCACAGCATTGAGCCCAGCCATCAGTTCTCGCCGCGTTGAGGACTCTGCGCTTCGCTTTCTTCACTTGCATGAAATGTTTCTATCCACCCTGTTGTGGATGCAGATTTCAACCCTGCCCAGGTAGGGAAACGATGCTGCCATTGGATTTGAGTGTGGCTGAAGTTACCTTCTTCAGATAACTCTGTTTTCTTCAGGCTTTCTTTGCGAGTGTGAGTTCTGTTTTGTAGACACAAGGCTTAGGTATGAATCAAAGTCTCTTTTCTCACAGATTGCAAATTCCTGCATAAGCGGCTGAAAAGCCATGGACCTGCCACTGGAGTATCAGGCGGCTTCTAGCAAACTGCTTCTTCTCTGAGATCCTACAAAGTCTCCCGCATAGATAAAATCTTGAACTTGGTAGCTCACTTTCTTCCTTCATCAAGGGCTTTCAAGCATCGTTCTTCCTCCTACTGTCAGCTACGTAAAACTAAAATGGTTCTTGAAGCGCCAAGGAGAGGCTACTGGCTGTACACTGTCTTGGAAAAACAGAGTTTTGGGAGCGTCTGAGCTACTCTACTTGTGAAGTTCGCAAACTGAGCTCGAGCTCACCATTTGGCTCCTGTGTGGGGGCCTATCGAGCTGAGCTGATTTACACCCCTAGTCCTGCATTCCTTTCCTTTTTTCTTCTTTTTTTTGCGATGGACCTCCTACTTTCCCATAAGTGCAAAGTTATGTTCGGTATGCAATATATAGAGATAGGCTTGATTCCACAGTATATTGCAGGTGTATATTCCATAATTCTACATACCGAACATAACTTTGCAAACTCACCTTGAATTGGTGTATGAGAAGGGATTGCAGCAATGCCAATCAAGAATTCTACGACAAAGAGTGCTACTGCTGCCTCTTTCTGCCGGGCAAAGCCTGTTGGCATAAAATGGAGGAATGCCAATGCAAATTGCCAAAACTGCCATCCTACTTGCACATCTAAATCGGCAAGGAATTACACGCGCGAATGAATGCTTAGATCGTATAAAGTTCCAGTGGCATTAAAACTAAAAAAGTTATGTTCGGTATGCAATATATTGTCCACTAGCCTATCTCTATATATGCACAATAAAAAAAGAGTACAAGTTAGAGCGGCCAATCTGTTAATATCCATGTGAATAACTCAAGATTTCAAGCATCCCAATGTTTCAGTTGAATTGGGGTTAATTACTAAAGTTGAATGAAGAACCAAGTCACGATTGCATCCCAGCGATCGATGCTCACAACATTGGTGACTGTGCGCTCCTGTTTCAAAAATATAAAAATGGTTCTTGAGCTTTGTAAGAGATCGAGGAATGGACATCCAGTGAGCCAAGTCGGCCGTAAGTTCTAGCTTTTTTCCGTATTTGGGTTTTAATTTGGTAGGTGTTTCGGAAGAGCCTCATCGTGAGATCATTGTTATGCAGCCACTGGCCAACAGCGGCGGCCGAGGAGGGTGATAAGCATGGTGGTTTTGGACAGTAGTTTGATCACTTTACCAAATTTAAGTCCTACTACTAATTAAGGCGGCCGATTTGGTCAGCAAACGTGCATACCAAAAGGTATTCCTGTCAAATGATGAACAGTTCTTCAGAGCTACAGGGAACGGAAGGAACTTGGACACCATGTCGACTGTAACTCCTAAGAGCTACGATTGCTGCCGTGTCCATATTTTGGTTCAGACAAACTTGGACACCATGGCACTTGGACACATTTCTGAACTATACGTACCAAGGCCTCTTCGGTTAGTATATTTGTGCAAGAATCAGTTCGCAGGGACAGCGGTAATCGTATACATCGCCCAGATGTAGAGGCCGGGGGTTTATCCTTCTTTTCCAAAAATAAAAATAAAAACGGTAACCGTATGCCTGAGTTTTATGCTTGCTTGGTAACTTGTTGGGTGGTGGTGTTATGTTTTGGCAGTTTTGCCATGT
The DNA here is from genome assembly GCA_963921465.1 of Triticum timopheevii. Classification (NCBI taxonomy): domain Eukaryota; kingdom Viridiplantae; phylum Streptophyta; class Magnoliopsida; order Poales; family Poaceae; genus Triticum; species Triticum timopheevii. The sequence continues at coordinate 455,101,208 of OY997262.1, read as the reverse complement.
GATATGACATTGCATATTACACTTGCAAGCACTTGATCCATCAAGCTGCTGGAGGGTATCCTTATACAACTCCGTTTCCAGGAGATGCATTGTTATTGGATATTGCACGAAGCATACTATCAGGTGGGACCTTGGAGGGCTTACATTCACAGCAAGCTGAGCCCCCATGGCTGTCTAATTTGAATCACATTGGGACAGAAGCTAATATAAGAGGATTACATAAACATTTTTGTAGTTGTGGCTCACGGTTTTCCTTCACACTTCTTTTTCTGTAGCACAACCTTTCTCAGTTTTCTTTTTTTTCTTGCATTAATTTAATTTAATTTTATTATTTTTGTTATTTTTGTATTAATTTTTATTTTATTTCCTCTTTCATTTTCTTAGCCAGAGAACTAGCACATATGTGAAAAGTGAGAGAGAGTGTGGAAGAATATCATAGCATGCTCAAATCTCAGTCATCTGTCCAGGGATTAACTACAAGGTTTCACAACAGGAAATAATTAAACGGATGTTGGATCCGTGTTTTGGAGCACCTGAGGCACGAGCTCTAGTCCGAGTCACTGAACTCGGTGGCCCCATCAGGAAGGCGCTAAAGGACTGTGCCACTCTCCACCGACACAAAGTTGAGGTATGGGGAGACGCAACCCTCCACATGCACCTCCACCACCGCATCTCCTTCTCCTCCCCATATCTCCACAACGCTCGTTCCTCCGCCCCCATCTCTAGATCTCCAGTCGCCTCCACACGGATCATCCGCAATTGGACTCCGGGCCTTCGCATATGCGGCATACCCAGTAGCCTGCTCCGAGCAACACCACCATAACGACGCGACCTTCAGCAACACCATGAGTTTGCGATTCATCTTGGGAACATGGCCGACCCATAGGACTGGCAAAGAGGGTGATGTTAGGGAGACAGTACACATGTTTGAGGGTGCCAAAATCACTACACATTCCTTATACCACGGCTTGGGAGGAGGAGGAGGGGGGGGGGGGGGGGGGGGGGTGCAATGCCCCCTTCCCCCATAACATATAGCTCGACCACTAACATGTGCGTAGGATTGTGTTGATTAGCAGAAAAAACAATTCTAAACAATGGAGATGCAACCTACTTCCTCCGCCCGAGTTCATTAGGCCTCCTCTGAGCATGGGTCAAATTTTGACAAATCTACTACTCCCTCCGTTTCAAAATAGATGACCCAACTTTGTACTAACTTTAATACAAAGTTGAGTCATCTATTTTGAAACGGAGGGAGTATGTACTAAAATTAATTAACGGGTTAACTAGGTAAAAAAGATAATTAACCTAGAAAATCTCATAAAAATTAAAAATATCCGACCATTAATTTTGTACACAAACAAAACACAACCGTTAGATCCAATTTAAAGCTAAAGAAACTACCCAACAATCCCATCTCGCAAAATTATCCATAACAATATTTTAGAAAAAAAATCCTCACAAATCGTATGTCTCTCCTTCCCGTAAAGAAAAAAAAAAGGAAAACCCTAGCCCTCTTGATGCCCTCCTTGTCTACGTCCAAGTGCAGCCGCTGGCTTGAGGATGTGTCACCATGCTTCCATCTCTGCACTTCTTGCTCCCTGTACCAGAGATCGGGCCATTCGTGGATTCACTGGAATGTTGGCGACCACAAGTTATTAACCACACGGTCCATATAGATTTGAGAGATTTTTTTTTCAAAAAGGTGTGATGGATAATTTGGCGAGATGGCATTGGTGGGTAATGTCTTTTGCTTTAAAGCAGATCAAACAGTTTTGTTTTCCTTATGTACAAAATTAGTGGTCGGATGTTTCAGATATAAAGCTTTGAATATCACAAAAAACATAACATTCATCCATTAATATGGTGGGCCTTTTTCATTAATATGAAGCATAGTTGTGATCTCACGAAAGGCAAAAAAATTGGCATTAATTTGGTTGGCCTTCTGTACTAAATAAAGCGTAGCCATTTGATCTTCATAACTCTGGTTTACCCACATTATTTGTAAAACACAAAAGCAAATGAAAAAAAAGTAGTTCCACATAAACTCACCTTGCTGGCCAAGCGAAAGCCTATGCCCCATTATGTAGAGGCAACACCCTTGATTTCCTGTGTAAAAATATTACATCGATGGTGAATATACCTAAATACAGTTATTGTATTGACAGTTAGACCTTTATAGTAGGCAAGGAACTAGTTACTTATGTTGTATTCTAATGTGTGGATAAACTTAAGTGATAATACAACATTGTATTTTTTTTGGCAGGAAATTTTTTTGATCTATTCATCTTCAATCATGGAAGTACAACGAACATCAGAAATAATAAAAATTACATCCAGATCCTAGACCATCCAACGACGACTAGAATCACTGAACCGAGCCGAAGGCGCGTCGCCATCATCGTTCCTCGCCAGTGTCAGCCCAAACTTGTTGTAATAGACAGTTGGAAAGTCATCGTGCTAAGGCCCCATAGGACCAGTGCGCCAGAACAACACCCGCCGCTGATGAAGAATAGCGTAAATCGGAAGGTCCAACCTGAATACACACGAGCGAAGATGAACGACAACGATCCGAGAAAATGCACCAAAGATAGATCTGCTGAAAACACACATTCACATGCCCATGGACGACGCTAGATGCACCATCGTAATGGGTGTTGGCGGGGAGAACCTTATTCCATCTTCAGGGAGCTGCCACCGTCTTACCTTACTGAGCAACACACAAACCCTAACAAAACTCGAAGAAACATCTAAAAATGAGTCCTCCCACCAGTAAGGGCTCCATGACCCTAAGGTCATCGGAGATGTGGTGGATCGGCGCCGGCGCCGGTAGGAGACATAGGAACCGTAATATTTTTTGAAGAGGAGGCCGGCAATGGACTGTGTATGTGCATGCAAGTGAATCAGGCACATCATGCATATTGAATTCAGTACAGCGACCCATGCTCATAAATTTGTGTATACACCTTTTTTTTTGCGCGCCACTTTATTTTATGGGAATTATATGTAACAAGAGATGGAATAATGTTACCATCATAATGATCAACTATTATCTGGTGGGCAGGGTTCGGTCGTGGTTGCATGCGCACTCTAAATTTTTCCTCGGCTGTTGTCATGTGACGGCTATTCTACCTTTTTTTAAGACAGCACTACGTATTTATTGAACAAATTTGATGCAAAGTACTACATACATAAACACCCTTATAGAAAAACAGCGAACATAAGACCTGAAGATTTGCAGAAAGGATCCTAAATCAAGAAATGTAACAGCACAATCAATGAAGATCCCTGCGTCTTGTCTAACCGTTTTCTCCAAACAGACTCCCTCGCCGTCATAGCTTCGCCGGAGAGATGAAAACTCCCACCGCACCTGGATCAGGAAGATCACCATCGCAGACTAAGCTGCTTTTTAAGCCGATGAAACGACTATTCTGCTATGTATAAAAAAACAACTCATCTAGATAAGCGGCTGCAGATATTTTCTGCTATGTAATCGCTGGCTAATAAGGACGTCGCCACGTGCTAAATTCTCTTATACTCCGTATTTGAATCTGGATGATTGACACGTCTTGATCTTTTTATTTTCTGGTTATACGGCAGTTTCTAGGCGCCGCTTCCTCGAGCGTACAACAAGATGTTTTGCTCGTTGTAAATACGTGTCTGGTGTTTGTCTTGGCTTGTTTGTGGATTGCCACGTTTTCTGTCAGCTCTCATTCATAGAGTGCCACGTGCATGCTGTTCGGAGTTTTCTTGGACGGTAGCGCTTCGTTGGTGTGTTTTCGATGTTGCTTCAGTCGACCATTCTGGTTTTTTTTAGGATGAAGGCTCAAAAAAAGCCCGGCTTTGAATTAACAAAGCCATCAACCGACCAGGATTACAGGACTGCCACTTACAGCAAGAAACAAAGAGTGGAAATAATGATACATTGTGCTCAGTAGAACAACTCGAAGGCAAAGAATGACATCGAACGCCGCTAAGCCGAAACCAGCTAACCTACTAAGGCTATGGGAGGAAGGCATCACCGTGCATGTTTTGTGTCACTGATTGCCATCAGAAGGAAAACAGGGGCAACACATGACCTGACTCCACCTCCGCAAAGGCCCCCTACCCTTTCACCCGGGCTCGGCGGGTGCCGCACCGGCGGCCTGAGGAGTGGTTCACCCTAGAATCCAGATCAGCATTCCAAGCAACCGAAGGAGATGCACCAGGAACAAACCCACACAAAAACGGGGAGCCGAACACCCAGTCACCGTTGCCGGCAGCAGCAAGACGAGCACCGGACGAGAGTTGTCGAGACGAAGGCGCTGAAAACCCCGGAGAAGGCCAAGAGGATGCAACACCACGCATCGGTCAAGGATAGGAGGCAACCCTCCACACCTGGACCCGAGCAAGTTGCCAAAGATGAGGATCAGGCCAATACAATCCGCCGTCGAACCACCACCGACTCCACCACCACTTGAGCACTTCCCTGACGACGCCTTCAGAAAGGTTCACGCCACCAAGGTGCCGTCATCGCCATGAAACGAGGAACTGAGACTTTCACCTGAGCTGCTGGGTGGGGTGGGAGGAGCAGGAAGCCCACCGAAGCCTTCAGCAAGGAGAACGACGCCCAAAGGCGACATCTTCAGTGTGGCCACCACGCCGGCCAGGGGTTTCCCTCGGATCCGCACCCAACCACCAGATCCACACACCGGGCATCCAAAAACGGCGTCCGAAGCCACCAGGGACAGGGTGCGGCGCGGATCGAAGCAGATCGAGGAAGAGGACGCCGATTCTCCAAGGTACAGCCGGCCTACAAGGAGCTGCTGCAGCCGCCGACGCCCACCGCCTTCATGCCGCCCGCATGACCGGGGAGGCGGCCCACCTGCACCCTGCGGCGCCGCCCGCCGCACAGGCCACGCCGCTGGCCGCCGCCCCGGATGCCGAGGCTCTCCACTCAGAGTGGATCCGCCAAAGTTCCTGCCGCCACCTTCATGGGTGCCGAGCGGCCGCGCCGCTGGCCACCTCTGGCGGCGGCGGAGGGAGGGAGGGGGGTGGGGGGACTAGGTGGCGGCGGCTAGGGTTGGCCCCCGAGTCGCCTCGGAGGAGACGACGCGGGGGTGGGGGGGAGTGATTAAGCTGTAGCTAGCGGGAATAAAGACGTACGTTATGCCCGACGAGGTTATCTGCTCCTAGCCAGCTCGTTCGCTGTTAAAGTGGAAAAGCAATAAAAAGTGAGGACGGCTGGGGATTCGAACTCAGGACCGGATTGTGGGGACTGCACCTCACCAACCACTAGACCAAACTAACTTTGCTGTGTACTACAAGAAAACAGAGCTAGTTAACCGTTTCGTGCAGTAAAACATTAATATATACTCAATATAAATTATCTCAAAAAAGAAAACGTGAATTCAAAAAAAATCATCAAATTTTAAGAAAATTTTCATAAAAATGGAAAAGGTTCATTGATTTTCAAAAAAAGTTCATAGAATTCAAAAAAGTTCATCGATTTTGAAAAACGTTCATCGAAATCAAAAAGTTCATCGAATTCAAAAAAAGTTCATCGGATTTGAAAAAAAATTCATCAAATTTTGAAAAAAGTTCATCAGATTTGAAAAAAGTTCATCAAATTTTTAAAAAAACTTCATCAATTTTGAAAACAGTTCATCAGATTCAAAAAAAGTTCATCGGATTTGATTAAAAGTTTATCGAATTTGAAAAAAAGTTCACAAATCTGAAAAAACTTCATGAATTTGAAAAAAAAAGTTCATTGAACTCGGAAGAAAATGGAACGAATAAATGAGGTATAGATTAGAATGTAAGCACAGCTGCGCTTGTTGCCGGGTTGGTTAGAACAGGCAACCTTCGATTGGGAGTTCGCAGGTTCGAATCCATCTCATAGCGCACTTTTTTTGCCTTTTAGCAGAAAAGGTTGGAAAGCAAAATGGGCCGAGCCCAAGTAGCCGCGCCCTTCAGGCGCCCGTTTGCTCGCGGGCGCATAAGCGCCGAATAGGATCTGCCAGGCGAGCGATTCTTTTTTCAGAAAAAAAGGCGAGCGATTCCTTTCTGTATGGTCCGTCTTCCTCCTCTGTCTCCTCCCTTCTTCTGGTTCCTTCTTTAATAATCCTTGAATCATAGCCAGACTATGATGATTGAGTGAATCTAGTAGCTGGATTCTAATATTTGGTTATTCAAAGCCATAGATCCTAGTCCCAAAATCTCATCAAAATTTTGTTCTCCACCACCCCGTGCAACCAGTTTGTCAAAATGACAACACAGAAGTTCATCTGCCCGAGGGCGTGATGTACGCACGGATCGCCGATGTTCATTAGCCACTGACCTTCAAGATGCCGAGTTGCTCGACATGTACATGTCACTCACGTTGTCACAGTAGACCACTGTGGCACGCGAGGGTGGTTGATGAAACTTGCTGAGGAGTTGTCGGAGCTAGACCGACTTGGCGACCGCGTGGGCAACTGCCTGGTACTCGGACTCAGCACTAGACCGCGAGACTGTGTTCTGCCTCTTCGATGACCATGAAACAAGGTTGGGCCCGAGGAACACACAGAACCCAGAAGTGGAATTCCGTGCGTCCGGACCCCTGCCCAGTCAGCGTCAGAGTAGGCCACCAGCTCGACAGTGGAGGCGCGGTGAATCAGGGGCCCGAGATGCGTCGTGCCGCGAAGGTACCGAAGAATCCGCTTCACGAGCTGGAAGTGGCAACCGCATGGGACGTGCATGAAGAGGCAACACTGTTGAACGACGTAGGAGAGGTCAGGATGCTTCATTATATGGTACCAAAGTGCACCGGCCAAGCTGTGGTAAAGCGACGGGTCGTGGAACAGCTGCCCATTGTCGGCGGCGAGCTTGGCGAGGGTGTCGATCGGAGTGGAGATGGACTTGCAGTTGAGCATGCCCGTGCGATCAAATATCTCAATTCTTACTGCTCATGGGAGAAAAATGTTCCTCGGTCAGTGCTGGTGATGTGGATCCCCATGAAGTGATGTAGGGTGCCGAGATCAGTCATCGTGAACTTGAGCACGACCGTAGAGTTGCGGTGAGGACGATGTCATCCACGTACCACTACCATAATCGACCCCTATGCCGACGACCCTGGCCGTCGGCATATCCCTGATTCCCGTCGGGACATGCCTATGCCGACGGCCCCCGTCGGCAACATATGCGTCGGCGCACTCCCGGAGGCCGTCGGCGTAGAAAGGTTGTTGGCATAGATGCTACCCGACGGTGTCCGTACATCTATGCCGACAGCCCGGGCCGTCGGCATAGTCCCTAGCCTAACGGTGGCTGCCGGCGGTGCCGTCAAGTGCTGCCCAACCAAGAGGCTCTTGGTTGGGCCTGGAGCAGGGCTATGCCGACGGCCAAGCCGTCGGCTTAGTTTAAAACTACGCCGATGGCTTGGCCATTGGCATAGTCCTGCCCCAGGAGTTCCCAGTAGCCGCCACGTGGAACCTATGCTGACGGCTCGGCCGTCGGCGTAGTTTAAATCTATGCCGATGGTCTTGCCGTCGGCATAGATGCCACATGGCGGCTACTGGGAGCTCACGCCAGCCCTATGCCGGCGGCAAGGCCGTCGGCATAGTTTGTGTCTGTTTTTTCTTTTTTCTGTTTCTTTTCAGCTCAATTCATTTCAATATATACAACATATATAAGAATCATACAACAATATATGCATCACACAACAATATATGCATCATCACACAACATAAGAAGCATCGCAAAGCATAAGCATATACGTATCATCACCACCAAGCATATAAGAATCTCACAAACAATAATAAGTAACATCACAAGCATATAAGTATCATCACCACCAAGACCGCCACAAGTGACCCAAAGGCTTAAGCGCCACGATGTCGAGCACCGCCAAGGTCGTCACCACCAAGACCGCTGAAGCCCAGGTCGTCAGTACTAGCGGCAGCGCCAAGACCGCCACCGCGTCCGCCTCCGTGGATCGGAGTGATCGGGCTCCATGACTCGGGAGTGGTGCCAAGACCAGCACCACCACCAACGGTAGATTCACCGGTTCCCTGGATGTTGAAAAGACATGTTACGGGGTTATATGATTGTGTTGAATAAACGATATGCTTTGGGTGAATAGTTTGGGGATGTACTAACCGACGAGGGGCCAGGGTTCTGTGCCAGAAACTCCTCAAAGGTAAGCAGCACTGGTTGTGGTGGAGGAGTTGGTGCTGGTTGCAATTGAGGAACCCTGCCGGCCGTCATGCACTCAGCAAGGTGCTGCATGTTAATTGACCAAGCAAACAAGAATTTCAGAATAAATGCAAGTGCAAATATAGAAGTGAAATGAAAGGGGTCTAACTAACCGCCATCATGCGAGAGTTGTGCTCATGAAATGCTAAAAGGCTCGCGTGCCACGCCATGGTCTATTGGCGTGTGTTCTCCATGTAGACCTACGGTATGACATGATGGAACTCATAAAACATCTCAATGTGGAAAATAAAGTGAGCAATGAAGATAAGAGGGAAAATACTTACAGATTGCTGCTCAACAAAGAGGGACTGTGACTGCACATTGGTCATGGGCGTGCTCGTGCGCTAGCTCAGGCTCGGGTCAGTAGCTCGGAGCTATGTGTAGGAGATAGAAAGAGTGATCACAACATCCAGAACTGTCCCCCGACCGTGCCCCCTGGGCCCCATGCCCACCACCATCCTCTCGTCCAGCTCCTCCGCAATGGGGTCAGGTGTGCCAGGATGTAACCTCAGATACCCCTCAGTGTAGGCCTTCTTCCTCTCCCCGGTCTTGCCGTAGTACTTGGCCTCGCCAGGCTTGGGCTTCCTCCGCGTATGGGAGATCTCCCACGCCTCCATGTGTGAAAGCGGCCGCTTCAGTTTCTCCTCCTGCACCACCAAACAACCAAACATAGGTTAGTCATACATAAGAAAGTGATGATAAATAGAAGAAGAAGAATGTTTAATGTACATAGATATACCTCAAGTGCCTTGTGGAGAAAGTGGTTTTGGTTTCCCTGAGCATGTACTCCCTCCTTCACTCGGTTAGCCTTGTTTTTGATGCTCGTAGCCACCCAGGCTCCATCCTTATCACACCACAGATCCACCAATGCCGCCCAGGACTCGTCTTTTCCATAACACCAATTTGGACACACCTACATAATGAAAGCATACTGGCATGTCAACAGAAAATGACGAAATGTACCATAAACATCGGAAATAAAAATCTTTTATACTTACCGCCAAGTACTCGTGCCTCTCCAAGGTAATGCCCATCCTCCGTGCTTCTTCCCTGGTCATCTTCACACCAAGAGCGTCGTGATAGTATGTCGAGATGGCCACCCAGCGCACCGTGTACTACATCTGGCGGGCCTTCTTCTTGGCTTGGCGCATCATGATCTAGTCGGCAGTGGCCTTGTGCTCCGGAAGAACTCGAAAGTATTTCTACAATCATTGATGAAACCAGAATGGAAGAAGCCATGAGTTAAATCATTCATGAAACCAGAATGGACTTGTGCTTCTGAAGAGAACTCACCCAAAAATTAGTGATCACGGCCTTGGCATGGGTCTCATGGTCCGCGTGGGGGGCCGCTTCCTAGTGGTCCCTGAGGGAGTCCTAGATTGTGGGGTACTCAGGAAGCCGGCCTATGTGACATGGGCCGGATTGATGGGCCGTGAAGATACAAGATAGAAGGTCTTTTCCCGTGTCCGAATGGGACTCTCCTTTGCGTGGACGACAAGTTTGGCGTCCGGATGTGTAGTTTCCTTCCTCTGTAAACTGACTTTATACAACCCTAGTCCCCTCCGGTGCCTATATAAACCAGAGGGTTTAGTACTTAGGGGCGATCACAATCATACAGGCTAGACATATAGGGTTTAGCCATTACGATCTCGAGGTAGATCAACTCTTGTAACCCCTATACTCATCAAAGTCAATCAAGCAGGAAGTAGGGTATTACCTCCATTAAGAGGGCCCGAACCTGGGTAAACATCATGTCCCCTGCCTCCCTGTTACCTTTGATCCTTGGACGCATAGTTTGGGACCTGAGGGAGTCCCGGACTAGGGGGTGTCCGGATAGCCGAACTATCATCATCCGCCGGACTCCAAGACTATGAAGATACAAGATTGAAGACTTCGTCCTGTGTCCGGATGGGACTTTCCTTGGCGTGGAAGGCAAGCTTGGCGATACGGATATGTAGATCTCCTACCATTGTAACCGACTCTGTGTAACCCTAGCCCTCTCCGGTGTCTATATAAACCGGAGGGTTTTAGTCCATAGGACACAACAACAATCATACCATAGGCTAGCTTCTAGGGTTTAGCCTCCTTGATCTCGTGGTAGATCCACTCTTGTACTGCCCATATCATCAATATCAATCAAGCAGGAGTAGGGTTTTACCTCCATCGAGAGGGCCCGAACCTGGGTAAAAACATCGTGTCCCTTGTCTCCTGTTACCATCCGCCTAGACGCACAGTTCGGGACCCCCTACCCGAGATCCGCCGGTTTTGACACCGCCATTGGTGCTTTCATTGAGAGTTCCTCTGTGTCGTCACCGATAGACTCGATGGCTTCTTCGATCATCAACAACAACGACGCAGTCCAGGGTGAGACTTTTCTCCCCGGACAGATCTTCGTATTCGGCGGCTTTGCACTATGGGCCAATTCGCTTGGCCATCTGGAGCAGATCGAAAGCTATGCCCCTGGCCGTCAGGTCAGATTTGGAAGTCTGAACTTCACGGCTGACATTCGCGGAGACTTGATCTTCGACGGATTCGAGCCACAGCCGAGTGCGCCGCACTGTCACGATGGGCATGATTCAGCTCTGCTGCCGGACAGTGCCCTGGGGGCCGCACACGAGTCCGCTCCGACCCTCAATTCGGAGCCGGCTGCGCAGATCGAGGACGGGTGGCTAGACACCACCTCGGGGGCTGCAACCTCTACGGTGATGGAGCCGAATACTGACCTTGTCCCTTGTGAAGCTCGTGACTCCGAGGTTCCGGACTCCTCGCCGGACTCCGAACCCCTCGCGCCCCTACCAATCGAATCCGGTTGGGCGCCGATCATGGAGTTCACCGCTGCAGACATCTTTCAGCACTCGCCTTTTGGCGGCATCCTGAATTCGCTAAAATATCTCTCATTATCAGGAGAGCCCTGGCCGGACTACGGTCAGGACGGTTGGGATGCAGACGACGAAGAAATTCAAAGCCCACCCACTACCCACTTAGTAGCCACTGTCAACGATCTAACCGACATGCTAGACTTCGACTCCGAAGACATCGACGGTATGGACGACGATGCCGGAGACGACCAACAACCAGCGCCTACTGGGCACTAGAAAGCCACCTCAACTCACGACGTATACATGGTGGATACACCAAAAGGAAGCGATAACGAGGAACAATGGGACGCGGCGAAGGACAATTCCCCTGAAAAACAACCAAAATGGCGACGCAAGCGCCGCCCGAAGTCCCGCCTTGATAACAACAGCACCCATACTGACCTAGCCGTAGAGCAGGGCGAACCAGTGGACGACGAACATGCCATCAAGCAACCATCCGAACAGGATGAATTGGACGAGCTACCCATCCCCGGCGAAAACAACAGTCCAGACGATTTCACACCGGACACATCACCGGAGCATAAGAACCTTCACAAAAGGCTCGTCGCCACTGCAAGAAGTTTTAAGAAGCAGAAGCGAAAGCTCAAAACAGCGGAAGACGTACTCAGAATGAGACGGAGCAAAGTACTCAAGACCGCAGATAAATACGGCGATAGTCACCAAGCAAAGAGCTACCCGAAGCGCAAGCTGTTGCCTGAATTTGACGAGGAGGCCATAGAGCCCCCACAGTCAAAAAACAAAGAGGCCGCCTGGCCGGATAGATGACCAAATGACAGGCTAAGAGCGGCAAGCGGCGCCGCACACAAGCCGGCACACGATCCACATAAGGATCCTTGCAGAAAGGATGGCCCGGTCAGGTCCATCTATGGGCCAAAAAATAAGGCTCCAGGAAGCAACACAACACGCCGAGTGTTCGAAGATAACGGCACACCTAAATACAGGGGCGCCGCACACCCACTATGTTTCACCGATGAGGTACTGGATCATGAATTTCCAGCGGGATTCAAACCCGTAAACATAGAGGCATATGACGGAACAACAGACCCTGGAGTTTGGATTGAGGATTATATCCTACACATACATATGGCTAGAGGAGACGATCTCCACGCCATAAAATACCTACCCCTCAAGCTCAAAGGGCTAGCTCGGCATTGGCTCAAAAGCCTCCCAGAAAATACCATCGGAAGTTGGGAAGAGCTCAAGGATGCGTTTCGAGCAAATTTTCAGGGAACTTATGTCCGCCCTCCGGATGCAGACGATTTAAGTCACATAACTCAACAGCCCGGAGAGTCAGCACGCAAATTCTGGAACAGGTTCCTCACCAAAAAGAACCAAATAGTCGACTGTCCGGACGCCGAAGCCTTAGCAGCCTTTAAACATAACGTCCGAGACGAATGGCTCGCCAGACACCTCGGCCAGGAAAAACCAAGAACAATGGCCATGCTAACAAGCCTCATGACCCGCTTCTGCGCGGGGGAAGATAGCTGGCTGGCAAGATGCAGCACCAGCGACCCGAGTAGATCCGAGGTTAGGGATGGAAATGGGAAATCACGACGCAGAAAAGATCAGCGCCGGAATAAGGAAAATGGCCCAAAGAACACGGCGGTCAACGCCGGGTTCAAAAGCTCTCGGCCGAACAACAAAACACTGCCTCTTAAGGACAACAGTGACGAGCTATCCAACCTAAACAAAATCTTGGATAGGATATGTCAAATTCACAGTACCCCCGGGAAGCCTACAAACCATACCCACAGAGATTGTTGGGTCTTCAAGCAGTCCGGCCGACTTAACGCCGAACACAAGGGGCTCGACACACCAAGCGAGGACGATGACGAACCCCACAAGCAGAGCGCCGGAAAACAAAATAACTTCCCACAGGAAGTCAAAACAGTGAATTCACTTCAAGTGATAACAAGGAAAAATAGGGCGGCATCTACCAAAGCACGTGCCGCACGGTCCACCCCAGCGGAATCCCGAGATTGGATGTCAAAACCAATTACTTTCGACCATCTGGATTACTCCAGAAGTATTCGAAACGCAGGATGGACTGCTTTGATATTGGATCCTATAATCGACGGACTACAATTTACACAAGTCCTAATGGACGGCGGCAGTGATATAAACCTGCTATACCAGGACACCATCCGCAGAATGGGGATAGACCCTACCAAAATTCGCCATAGCGGCACTTCCTTTAAAGGAGCGACGCCAGGCCCTTATCCCAATAGTACGGGCTCCTTACTACTAGAAGTTGTGTTCGGTTCATCCGACAACTTCTGTCGCGAAAAGATAATCTTCCATATCGCCCCATTTAAAAGTAGCCATCAAGCACTATTGGGACGCGAAGCTTTCGCCCGCTTTAACACAATACCGCATTATGCGTCTCTTACACTTAAAATGCCCGATCCACGCGGCATCACCTCATTAAAGGGTAACTTAGAGTGTTCCTCGACAACGGAAAAACGTGAGACTACCTTGACAGCCACAAACTAATCCGGCCTGGCTGATCGAAGCCCCTAAAACAGGTCATTTAGACCCCGTACACGGCTAGGTGAGTCCGGCATAAACAAACAAGGGGCTTCCCAGCCGCATACCCCTTTACAAGGGGCTGCACGAACGAAGAATGAGAGCCAATAAAGCTCAGTTTTATTCATTTTTTAAAATCATACTCTTTTTTACATGCATTTTTCGCATGATCTTTTTTTCAAACTCAGTTCTTCTCTTTTATAGATGAACAACGTGCTACACCCATCCAGGATACAGCACAACGGAGACACAGGCGCAGACGTGCAGCAGGGACCCGTTACAAGGATTCTTTTCAGATTAAGACCCTGCGTAAACCTTTTTTACTATCTCTTGTTGCTATACATCCCCCGGGTTCTTATCATAACCAAGGAGGAGGCTGACGTTTTGGCATCAGCCACGTCAGAAGATTTCGCGCGTACCTGGACACTAGGGGCTTAGGGCATCGTTCGGCCCGTTTTTCATAAAGACCGAATACCTTAGGGAGTGTTCGGTGTCTCGAGTTAGGCCTTATATGCATCAGCTTCGAATCATGTCTTTGGTCAAATGTTGGGTTTGCCCGGCTCCTGTGTTTTGCTGCCTTACGTTCCGTATTATCGGCTAACGCGACACCAGGAGAACTATTGCGATTGTGCCCCAGTTCAGCCAGGCGAGCACCTCAGTAGAGAAAGCCGAAAACTGACTGTCATGATATAGCGAGAGACTGGTCAACCACTCGATTGACTACCGGAATGTCTAGAATTCCTCCGCTTTAACGAAGGACCGTTTCCCGGTCAGGCACATACGCGCCCCGAATTCGGAGAGCGCGGTGCCCCTAGGGGCTATATCGTAGCTCCACCTTCGAACTCCTATGGCTAAGTGAAAGTGATAAAGCATTATAGTCCGGTTGCCTCGTTTGCTACGCTACCACCTCCTTCACAGGACCAAGACGTTGGATTAAGTGTGAAAATGCACTTTTTTGCAAACACCCCCGCACCATGTGCGTGGGGGCTGAAGCCGAAGACTGCCATCTTTCAGGTTATATATACATATACATTAACGGCCGCACTGGAGGAATTTCAATACTTGAACGCACAAGTATAAAAAGCCCTTATATTATAAATATGGTTTTACAAATCATACATGTCATTTGAACATAACATTTTTCGAGCACTGCGACTCTACTAAACGAGCGCCCCGCAGGACTTCCTCAAAATAGTGCTCGGCGGGTAATCGGCTTCTATCCAAATCCCGGGATGCAACGTCGGTGGCATCCATCTCTGCCCAGTATGTTTTGACACGGGCGAGAGCCATCCGTGCACCCTCTATGCATGCCGACCGCTTCATCGCCTTGATATGCGGCACCGCATCAAGGAATTGCTGCACTAAACCAAAATAACTCTTTGGCTTGGGCCTTTCCGGCCACAGATGAGCCACGACGTCCTTCGTGGCAAGTTCGGACAGCCTATTCAGCTCAGCCCACTCAGCCAACCGATCGGTTAACGGAAGGGGACGCTCCGGACTATGGAATTGAGACCAAAAAAGCTCTTCCATCTTGTGATCCTCTTGGCTTCGAAAGTGCACGACAGCGTCCGCCGCACTCGCCGCCAAATCCAGATAAGGATCCTCCGCACCCCACAGCTGGCCCAACTGAGCATACTTCTGATCCGTGAACTTCCTGCGCAGCAGAAAGGGCTTTCCAGCCGCAATGTCTCTGGCCTGACGCAGCTCCTCCTTTATAGCCCTCATTGCAGAACGGGCATCCTTGGCTTCGGCGGTGGCCTTCTTCAGGTCCTCTTGCCCCGCTCGACGTTCTCTTTCAAGAACCTCATAGCGGTCGGTAGCATCCTTCAGCTTCACGGCCATTCCGGCCATCTCCTCCCTGCTTCGGCAGTGAGCAGCCTTTTCGGCTTTTAGCTCTTCGGCTGCCTTCGAGGCAGCCGTATCACTCCTTCTGGCTTGCTCCTTGGCTCGAGCAAGCTCTGCCCGAAGGTCTTCCACAGCAGCGGCACCATCTGCATTAAGCATACATGTTGTAAGGAGTGGGCATCAGCTCCCTTACTAAGTGACCACGGAGAAACCACCTACCTTTGTGACTCGTCAAGTCGTTTATTGACCAGCGCGATGTCCGCATCTGCAACGTCGAGTTGCCGCTTCAGCTCAGCAACTCTATTAGTCCGGCTGGCCATCGAACGATCCGCCACCTGCATAGGAATGGCGACATATGAAAACTGAGATTATGATCCTCGGCACGCTGTCACTTCTGACAACGTACCGAGTCTCAGGGGCTACTATCTATACAGGGCGCACTCTATGTGCAAAACTGTCAAAAGGTATGTCATTTTTATGTACCTCAAACCCCGTCAGTAAACTTCTGACGGCCTCATGCAACCTGCTCTTAGCGGATGAAATCCTCTCAATCACCGTACTCATTAATGTACGATGATCTTCTGAGATAGACGCCCTCTCGAGCAAATCCTTCAGCTCCCCCGACCATACACCAGTGGGTGCCGCACTCTCTGGCCCCGCCGGACTCGGCGAGACCCTCCGCGACGACACCTCAGGGTCATCCGCCCCACCTGACGGGGCGGCAGATGGAGGCGTTTCGCTCTCCATCATCTCCAGACGAAGGTCCCCCGATGATGAGCTCTGCTGAGAAGGGCTGAGACCCAAACTACAAGGTAAAAACTTCGGTTATCCTCAGAAATAAAAATAGGGATGTCCCTTATTACAAAACTCCCCTTTTTCTACTTACGGCTCGCTGGAGGGCTGATTCCTTTGGGGAGATAGTGCGGCCGGGGCTTCTCCTGGCGCAAGACCCTCCGGTGAAGATTTCTTCCCCCGCTTTGAGGCCTTAGCCTCCGGATCTTCGGAAGCGGTCCTCTTATCCCCCTGGAAGGAGGGATTCTCGATCCCCCCTTTCTTAAGAGCCTCCTAAGTAGAGGCGATAGTTTTCCTATTTTCCCCTTCACCCTCTTCTGAAGGCGCAACCTCCAGCATCTGGTCTCCGGGAGGGGGGCCGGACACCGTATCAGTTTTGCTTTCGCTGTCCACTCCTGTTCGAGGGATAGTCGGTTAAAAGGCAAATCTATGATAAATAAACGGACGATATGTCCGGACACAGGACTACTTACTTAAGTATCCGGGTGATTGCAGCTTAGGCCGGCGTCCTCGGTCAAGTCCAGACACATCTCTTGTGATCCGAAGAACAGTTTGTACATCTCCACGGGTGTCGTACCCATGAAGTGTTGGAGAGCTCGTGGTCCCTCCGGATTGAACTCCCACAGGCGGAGGGGGCGACGTTTGCAGGGCAGAAGACACCGAATCAGCATAACCTGCATCACCACGACCAGATTGATCTCCCTCTCTTGGGGGTCTCGAATCCGGCCCTGCAATAGGGGTACGTCCTTGGACGGCCCCCAGTCAAGCCCTTTGTTGACCCATGACGTCAGCCGTTGTGGAGGGCCCGAGCGAAAGGCGGGCGGCGGCCTCTGCCTGCTGCCCCTGGGAGCGGTGATATAGAACCACTCCTGTTGCCACAAGCCGAGCTCCTCCTGAAAAGAGCCCTCGGGCCATGGAGCATCGGCCCTCTTGCTTACAACTGCCCCCCCGCACTCTGCCTGACGCCCCTCAATAATCTTCGGCTCCATGTTGAAGGTTTTGAGCCACAAACCGAAGTGAGGGGTAGTGCGGAGGAAGGCTTCACAGACGACAATAAATGATGAGATGTGGAGGATGGACTCCGGAGCCAAGTCGTGGAATTCCAACCCATAGTAAAACATGAGCCCCCTCACGAAGGGATCCATCGGGAAACCTAAACCCCGACGGAGGTGAGACACGAACACGACACTCTTGCTAGGCTCGGGAGTAGGAATGACTTGCCCTTGGGCAGGCAACCTATGCGAAATCTCGTAGGTTAAGTGCCTGGCTTCTCTCAGCTTTAGCACGTCCTCTTCCGTGACAGAGGAGGGCATCCACCGGCCCTGTAGGTCGGAACCGGACATTGTCGAAGGTCCGAAGTGCCCGAATCTGGAGCCTGGGTGTTGGAACTCAGGGCGAGGGGCGGATTCGATTGAGGATTGAAGAAAAGGAACGGGCCTTGGTCTCATTATAAAGAGGGAGAATACCAAGAGCCGTCCCCGTGACCGTTTGGAACTCGCCTTCGATGGAGGGGGCATGGCAACGGGTGCGGTTGGGTTACCCATGTCCGTATTGATGAGGATCCCGGAATAAGGGGAACACGATCTCTGCTTCGACAAGACATGCCAAGGAAACCGCTTCGCTAAACGCGCTGAGGTGGTATAATAAAAATGATTCGAGTAAAGGCTTGGTTGTGGTGTGACGTCACGCCACAGAATACGTCAGCAGATTGAACTTGTGTAAATATTATTCTCTCTACGGTGGTATGTGGAATTTATTTTACAGAGCCGGACACTATCCAGGTGTTCACAATCTTCTATGAATTATTCGGAGGAGGAACCCGCCCTGCAATGCCGAAGACAATATGCGCGCCGGACTCGTCGTCATTGAAGCCTGGTTCAGTGGCTACTGAGGGAGTCCCGGACTAGGGGGTGTCCGGATAGCCGAACTATCATCATCGGCCGGACTCCAAGACTATGAAGATACAAGATTGAAGACTTCGTCTCGTGTCCGGATGGGACTTTCCTTGGCGTGGAAGGCAAGCTTGGCGATACGGATATGTAGATCTCCTACCATTGTAACTGAATCTGTGTAACCCTAGCCCTCTCCGGTGTCTATATAAACCAGAGGATTTTAGTCCATAGGACACAACAACAATCATACCATAGGCTAGCTTCTAGGGTTTAGCCTCCTTGATCTCGTGGTAGATCCACTCTTGTACTGCCCATATCATCAATATCAGTCAAGCAGGAGTAGGGTTTTACCTCTATCGAGAGGGCCAGAACCTGGGTAAAAACATCGTGTCCCTCGTCTCCTGTTACCATCCGCCTAGATGCACAGTTCGGGACCCCCTACCCGAGATCCGCCGGTTTTGACACCGACAGGACCCCTACCTGAGATCTGCCGGTTTTGACACCGACATTGGTGCTTTCATTGAGAGTTCCACTGTGTCATCGCCAGAAGGCTCGATGGCTCCATCGATCATCTACAAAAATACCACCTTGATGGAGACTTTTCTCCCCGGCCAAGTTTTTGTATTCGGCGGCTTCGCACTGCGTGCCAACTCGATTGGCCATCTGGAGCAGATCGACAACTACGTCCCTGGTCAGCAGATCAGGTTTGGAAATCTAAAATATGTCGCTGACATCCGAGGAGACTTGATCTTGGTTCGTGGCCCCAATCACCGCTTTGGCTGAAGATCCGGAGCGCACCACTAGGTCCAGAGATGGGAGTTTAAAGCCCGCCGGACTCTCTGCGGCTATTGAGCCTTGCACTGGAAAACCGGAAGGGAGTGCATCACCGGCAGGCCGGGAGTCACGCCAGGCTCCCTCTACCCTCATCAAGCCGGACTCACCTCTGAGCACCAACTCCGAACTATCGAGGTCTGTGTTATACGAGCTTGGCCAGGGGATTCCTGTCCCGCCCCACTCCACAGATTCTCGCTTCCTTGTCCAAACCTCACCCTTAAACGAGGCCCTGGACTTAATGCGGTCCCTCGCCATTACAGAAGGATCCCTGCCGAACTACGCCCGACCCACACTAGGGGCTGAGAGCGGGGAATTTTACGTCCCACCCGCCACCCACTTCATAGCCACTAGCGAGGACTTAACCGACATGCTCGATTATGCTTCCGAAGACATCGACGACATGGACGACGATGCCAGCGAAGAACAAAGCTAGAACCCACCTTTTACCAGATGCTAGACGGCTACTTCCACGTACGACATGTACATGGTGGACACACCCAAAGAGGATGATGGTGATGGTGGTAAAAACCCAATCAAGGACAAGCCCCCGGTGGCACCACCAAAGCGTCAACGTCAGCGGCGCCGCTCGAAATCGTGTCACGAAAAGGACAGTAATACCGGCGCCAAAGACAACAATACTCCGGATAACGCCGAAGATCAAGACGTCCCTATCAAACCGACATCCGAGCATGATGATTGGGAGTATGGGCAAGTCAACCCCGACGAACCTATCTGGAACGAGGGCTCAGAGGATAGTAATTACTTACCGACCTCCGAAGAGGATGAGAGCCTCGGCGACGAAGAATTGATCGTGCCAAAGGAATCCCTCAAACAAGAGCGCTTTAAGCGCTGGCTAATAGCCACTGCAAGAAGCCTGAAAAAGAAGCAGCAATAGCTTCAAGCTGATCAGGATCTGCTCAATGACAGATGGACTGATGTCTTGGCAGCCGAGGAATGCGGCCTCGAACGCCCAACTAAGAGTTATTCGAAGCGCAAGCTGCTACCCCAATTCGATGACGAGGCCCCAAAGCCTATACCGCCCACGCGTAATGCTGCTGACGGAATTGACCGACCACCACATGGACGGGACAAAACGACAACTCAAGCCGAACACCAGCCTACACCACCCCTCCATAAAGGCAGAGAGATAGCAGCTACAAGATACATTTATGACCTACGACAGGACCTGGCTAATAGAGCCGGTCAGACCAGATCAATCCATGGATCAAGGGGGTGTGCCCCAGCGCGAGAAGACGACCATCAAGCCTGGCGCAACAAGCACAACTTCACCCGGGCTGAAAACCGCATACGGACTCCACCGAACTGCATCATGACATGGCCCGATATAGAGGCGCCGCACACGCCCTATGCTTTGCTGATGAGGTAATGGAGCACTAGTTCCCAGAGGGGCTTAAACCCGTGAACATAGAATCATACGATGGCACAACAGATCCCACAGTATGGATCGAAGATTTTCTTCTCCACATTCATATGGCTCGCGGTGACGATCTACACGCCATCAAATACCTCCCCCTCAAACTTAAGGGACCAACTCGGCACTGGTTAAACAGCCTCCCAGAAAACTCTATTGGAAGCTGGGAAGACCTGGAGGATGCCTTTAGAGACAACTTCCAGGGCACCTATATCCGGCCTCCGGACGCCGATGACCTCAGTCACATAGTCCAGCAGCCCGGAGAGTCAGCCAGAAAATTCTGGACCCGGTTCCTATTAAAAAAGAACCAAATTGTTGATTGTCTGGACGCCGAGGCTCTAGCAGACTTTAAACACAGCATCTGCGACAAATGGCTTGCCTGACACCTCAGCCAAGAAAAGCCGAAGTCCATGGCAGCCCTCACATCACTCATGACCCACTTTTGCATAGGCGAAGATAGCTGGCTTGCTCGTAGCAGCAACAGTACCAGCGATCCTGGCACTTCCGAAGCAAGGAACAGAAATGGTAGGCCCTGACGCAACAAAAACAAGCATCAGAGCAACACTGACAATACCGAAGACACAACGGTCAACGCTGGATTTAGGGGCTCCAAGCCCGGTCAGCGGAAGAGGCCATTCAAAAGAAACAAAGACGGTTCATCTAGCCTGGACCGGATACTCGATCGACCTTGATAGATTCATGGCACCCCTGACAAGCCTGCCAACCATACCAACAGAAGCTGTTGGGTCTTTAAACAGGCCGGTAAGTTAAACACCGAGCACATGGGGAAAGGGTCGCCGAGCGAGGACGACGATGAGGAGCCTCGCCCGCTGAACACATGGGGATAGAAGAAATTTACCCCCGAGGTCAAGACGGTGAACATGATATATGCTATGCACATCCCCCAAAAGGAGCGCAAGCGCGCGTTAAGGGACGTCTATGTGATAGAGCCAGTCGCCCCAAAATTCAACCCATGGTCAGCATGCCCGATCACTTTTGATCTCGGGGATCATCCGACCAGTATTCGTCATGGAGGTTCAGTCGCATTGGTCCTCGACCCAATTATTGATGGATTTCACCTCACGAGAGTCCTCATGGATGGCGGCAACAGTCTTAACCTGCTCTATCAGGACACAGTCCGGAAAATGGGTGTTGACTCGTCAAGAATCAAGCCCACCAAAACTACCTTTAAAGGAGTAATACCTGGTGCAGAAGCCCGCTACACGGGATCAATCACATTGGAAGTCGTCATCGGTTCGCCGGAAAACTTCCGAAGCGAAGACTTGATCTTCGACATCGCCCCTTTCCGCAGTGCCTATCATGCACTACTTGGACGAACTGTGTTTGCCCGCTTCAATGCGGTCCCGCACTATGCTTATCTAAAACTCAAGATGCCAGGACCATGCGGTGTTATAATAGTTCATGGAAACATGGATCGCTCCCTCCGTACTAAGGAACACACCGCGGCCCTCGCAGCAGAAATGCAGGTCGGCCTTATCGAGCCAAACTCTACATCGGCAGTCAAGGCCCCGGACCCTGTTAAACGAGTTTGGACAACCCCGCAGAATGATAGTCTCGCTCGTCAGGAGCTCGATTAGCAATACAGCCTCTGTCTTCGCTCCAACCGAACTGCGGCATATGTACCACGTGCACATAACTATGCACTAAAGATACCATGGATGACGATGGAGGCATATCAAGGATAAAGTCCACAACACGGCTTCATTGTACCTAGACCCCAATATCTCCCCTTTTTCTTAACTTCGTTTTTTCCTTTCAGGTTCCCTACAACATACATCACCTTTTCATGGTACCAAGGGCCCTTTTCCCGGCCCCTTATGAAAACGTATTCATTAATCCTCTCAAAGGATCACACACCAAGGCGAAAAGCAGCGTAGATGTACGGCGGAGTACCTAAAGGATCTTTCAAGATCACCTCCTCCCTTTTTTTAGTACCTGTACACAGCTTTCCCTTTCGCTCGACATGTAAAATAGCCTCGATGCTTATAGCATTTTCTGTACAAATACGTTTTGACGTATCAATTAGACTATAATGGAAACAGTTTTTTGCCCAAACTATTCGGTACTGGCTTATTTCCTAATCTGTATTGTTTCTTCTTTTTCATCTGATTGTCATGTACACCTCGGCACGACCTAAACCCGCCAGGGGCTCCATTCAGCTCTATACATTTCTTAAATTTACCATAAGTCCGAACACTTTTACAGTGCAATTCGGCGTCCCGAATCTAGCATTATATGCATCGGCTCCGAATCATGTCTTGGGTCAATAGTTGGGTTGCCCGGCTCCTGTGGTTACTACCTTATGTTCTGATTGTTCGGCTAAGGAAGTAAAGGGAGAACTACTGTGATTGTATTTCTGGTTATCTGGATAAACACCTCAGTAGAGAGACCCGAAAACTAATTGTCATGATGCGGCGAGAGCTGGTCAGCTATTTGGTGACTCAGTATAAATATCTTGCGATTTTTTTCGTGTCACATGAAGGACTGGTTTTTACCTGCTCAGGTGTCTACAACACCCGCATTCGGATCACCGAACAATACCAGGGGCCGCGCCTACAATCTTATTGTCAAACTCCTATGGCTAAGTGAGAATGATAAAACAGCATAGTCCGATTGCCTGGTTCGCCGCACTAGCACCTCCTTCAAGGACCAAGTTGTTGGGTTAAGTGTCTTTTTGTGCTGTTCGGAACACCCCCGTAGTATCTACGTGAGGGGCTGAAGTCGACGACTGGCCAACTCTCAGATTCAATAAACGACCGCAACGGAGGATAAATAATTTCAGATGAAACAAGACTAAAATTATACAAACGCCTTGTTTTCATTATACAAAGTTTGGGTAGCACGGATACATTCATTCAAAAATGATGTCCTTCAAACACAGGCCCTCTATAATGCGGGATCCTTCAAGGACGTCGTCAAAATATTTCTCCGGCGTATGATGCTCCTTCCCTGTGGGCGTCCCTCGGTTGCAAGACTGGTGGCATTCATCTTCGCCCATTGCACATTGACATGGGCGAAGGCCATCCAGGCACCTTCGATACAGACTGATCACTTTATAGCATCAAGCCGCGGGCAGGCATCGACTAGCCGCTTCACAAGCCCAAAGTAGCTACTAGGTATTGGTTTGGCTGGCCAAAGACAGACTATGACATCCTTCACGGCCAGTTCGGCCACCCTATGTAGCTCGGTCAGCTGTTTCAGCTGATCACCGAGGGGCAAGGGTTGCTATGGCGCAAGGTACTGCAACCAGAATAGTTTCTCTGTTGAGCTCCTCTCTTCGACTCGGAAGAGATCCGCAGCATCTGCAACACTTCGGGGCAGATCCGCAAACGCTCCTGGAGAACTCCAAATGCGTGTCAGAAAGGTGTACTTTCTCCTTACGAATTTTCTCTGCATATAAAAGGCCTTACTCGCCACGATCTGCTTGGCTTCTCAGATTTCTTGACAAGTGCCTTGGGCTTCAACCCGGGCCTCCTTCACACTTTGGAGCGCCGTAGCAAGTTTGGAGTCTCGATCCAACACCTTGCGCTCCAAGAACTCACATTTTCTTATAGCATCCTTGAGCTCTTGTTGGACTTCATCCAATCTCGCTTCATGTTTTCGGCGGGCGGCTCGCTCCTTATCCGCCTCCACCTCAGATGTGTCACCTATGAGCGAAATCATAAAGCTCATTTATATAACAAATTTGAACTCATATCATTTCAGATATGCTTCGGTATCCCATACCTTGTTTTTCCTCCAAATTCCGCTTTAGTTCGGAAACTTCGACAACATGCGAGGTTGCTGCTAGCTTCGCAGCCTGTTCATCAAAGGAGACATATATGGTAGCTCCTGTGAAGTTTTATTCGATCCTCTGTTCGGCCTTTCTTCACGAACGCCCAACAGAGTCTCAGGGGCTACTATCTATACACAAGCATTCCTTTTGCAAATAGCCAAAAATAATATTACATCACATACCTCAAAGCTTGTTAGAAGGTTGGTATAGGCTTGGTTCAATCCGCTCTTCGCGGACCGAACCTTTTCAACCACCGTGCCCATAAGGGTACGGTGTTCCTCCACAATGGAAGCACTCTGAAGCGCTTCCACCAGAGTGTCCAGCGCCTCCGAATTGATAAAGGACGCCGGCGGAGATGGCGCACCCCCTTCCCTCGAAGAAGGCTACTGGTCCGATTCCGGAGCCGTATGAGTCTCCGGAATAATATTCGGGTTGGGGCCGAATTGAGCATGGGCCCCGTCGCCGGTCTCCATGGGGGTGGATTTCCCCCTCTCTTCGACAGTAGAGGTATTACCCACTGTCGCCACCTTCACGGCCTCCTGCACTTTCTTGTGACCTAGAGACGTTTTTCGGGACAACACTTCGGTGTTATCCATAGCAGTGGGGGGAGAGATCTGCGGAGGCGACTCGCTCTCCGTCGCGTTCGTCCCTAGCGAATTCCCAGATGACGATGATCGTTGGGGAAGATCTCAAGCCGGGATGCAATGCGTAATTCAGTATGTTAAAATAATAAGGCATAAATTTGGATATGTGTATGATATCTTCAGATACTTACGATCCAGCCAAGGGCTTCAGCCTGGGGTGCCACTCGGGGATGGCATCGACATCCGCTTCGAAATCGTGTGAAAGTGAGGGTTTTCCCTTCTTGGTTGCCCCGCCTCCATATCCGCGGAAGCCGCCCTTTTCTTCTCCCCCCCTTAGCGGGAGAGTTACTCTCTTCCTCCTCTACATCTTCGTCATGAGAGGAGGAGGTATCAGTGTCTTCGGACACGGCATCCGAAGCACCCTTACGACGGAGGCCACCCCTGGCCTCCTTGCTCTTCTTCTTGGCCTTCTTCGCCGGCGCCTGATACGGCGTCGGAACCAACATCTTCGTCAGCAAGGGGGTGGCCTGGTCCTCGGGCAGCGGAGCCGGACATTTGATCTGCTCCGCCTTCTTCGTCCAACCTTGTGGGAGTAAGAAAGTTCAATATACTCCTTGGATTTGCAAATAAAAGTTATCACAAAACTTACAGGAGTGGCCGGAAGTGCGGAGTCAAGACCGCGGTCTTTGGTAGTCTCCGGCCATGACTTTTGAACCTTGAAGAGTAGCTTCCATATGTCTTCGTGCGTCGTGCTGAAGAACCGCTGCAGGGTCCAAGGACTGGCCGGGTCGAATCCCCACATATGTTGAGTCCGGTGTTGACAAGGGAGAATCTGGCAAAAAAGCATCACCTGGATCACGCTGGCAAGGCTAGTGTTCTTGTTTATCATGCCCTTGACACGGCTCTCCAGCATTGCCACCTCATCAGGCGGCTCCCAATCTAGGCCCTTATTGAGCCAGGATGTAAGCCGCATCGGGGGCCCGAACTTGAACTCAGTAGCGGCGACCCATGTGGTATCGCGGGGTTCCGTGATATAGAACCACCCCTGCTGCCATCCCTTGACGGATTCCAAAAAGGTCCCCTTGGGCCAGGTGACATTGGGAAGTTTGCTCACCATGGCGCCGCTGCACTCCGCGTGTTGGCCTTCGACCACCTTCGGCTTCACATTGAAGACCTTGAGCGATAGGTGGAAGTGGGGAGGGACGCGGAGGAATGCCTCGCACACGACAATAAACGCCAAAAGGTTGAGGAAGGAATTTGGGGCTAGATCATGAAAGTCTAACCCATAGTAAAACATGAGACCGTCAAATGAAAGGATGAAGGGGAAACCCCAGTCCGCGAAGGAAATGGGGGATGAACACTACCCTCTCATTAGGCTTTGGAGTGGGAATGATCTGCTTTTTGGCAGGGAGCCGGTGGATTATATCCGTGGCCAGGTACCCAGCTTCCCGGAGCTCCTTGATATTCTCCTCTATAACAGAGGAAGCCATCCACTTGCCCTGTGCTAAAGATCCAGACATGGCTGGGGTGTTTAGTGGCAATGGAAAAGGTTGGGACTTTGGCGCTGGAGCTCGAATGGCAGATGGGCTGAGGAGGAAGAAGGCGTGGGGTAAAAAGAAAGATCCTTATCTTCTTATAGAGGCAGTGAATGTCAAGCGCCCCCTCACAAGCCTTAAATCTCGCCTATTCCCAAGGGGACGTGTGAATGGCACAGTTGGATTACCCAAACCCCTATTGATGAGAATCTCGTGATAAGGGGGGCACAATCTCTGTTTTGACAAGGCATGCCTATGGCCGTGCCTCAAAACACAAAGCGAAGGCTGCGAAACGGTTTAGCATAATAACAAGGCCAGGACATAACGCCTTGTCGGAAAAATCGCCTATGGACGTGACTTACTTCGTTTCGAATATCTTTTGCCCTTACAGCTTAAGGCTGTAATTATTTAACAGAGCCGGATACAACTATTTTGTGTGGAGGATTGCATTGGAGTATTTAGAGAAGGAACCTGCCTTGCAATGCCGAAGACAATCTACGCGCTGAATATATCTCCATTGAAGCCCGGTTCAGGGGCTACTTAGGGAGTCCTGGACTGTGGGGTACTCAGGAAGCCGGCCTATGTGACATGGGCTGGATTGATCGGCCGTGAAGATATGAGATAGAAGGTCTTTTCCCGTGTCCGGATGGGAATCTCCTTGGCGTGGACGGTAAGCTTGGCATCCGGATGTGTAGTTCCTTCCTCTGTAAACCGACTTTGTACAACCCTAGTCCCCTCTGGTGCCTATATAAACCGGAGGGTTTAGTCCTTAGGGGCGATCATACAGGCTAGATATCTAGGGTTTAGCCGTTACGATCTCAAGGTAGATCAACTCTTGTAAACCCCTATACTCATCAAAGTCAATCAAGCAGGAAGTAGGGTATTACCTCCATTAAGAGGGCCCGAATCTGGGTAAACATCGTGTCCCCTGCCTCCTTGTTACCTTCGATTCTTAGACGCACAGTTCGGGACCCCCTACCCGAGATCTGCCGGTTTTTACACCAACAGTCCTAGCTCGAGGCCAAAACCCGATGGTCCGTGTGCCTGACTGGATCCGGACTGTATAGGCCCGACCAGTGTACCTTCAGCAAGACGGTGATGAGGCTGTTGGGAATGCGGGCCCCTTTAGGATATATCCAGTTCCTCCAAAAGAATGAAATATTAGCATGTCACTACTAGGGAAAACCCTAGTAGTAGTGCAGGCTTTGAGGCTATCAGCAGCGTGGGCAGCCGCGCTACTACTATGGTGCTACAACTAACTGTTAGTAGTAGCGCGGTCCGCACCTGCGCTACTACTGTTGACTATATCAACAATGCTTTTCTGGAACGCGCTACTATTAGTTAGTTGTAGCGGTTTCCTAGCCCCTCACTACTGCTATATCTTTCATCATTTCCCCCCGCTTCCTGCCCCATTTTGGTTTCAATAAACTGCAATTTCCAGATACTAGGTACTACTAGATATCAATTTCATAAAGCATTATAGGTACTAGGTAGTACTCCCTCCGTTCCAAATTACTCGTCGTGGTTTTACTTCAAACCACGACGAGTAATTTGGAACGAAGGGAGTACTAGATAACAATTTCATGTATAGTCAACAAGCATCCTCAAGTAGTACAAGGTCATATCGACGACGATCATCATATGTAGTTCTAGATGATATCGACGACGATCATCATATATAGTTCTAGATGATATAGCCACACACACACATATGTAGTTCTAGATGATATCGAAGACGATCATCATCCTCAAGCCTGTGCGGTTGGTGTTCCAGATAGTAATTAGGATGGCCTGTCCAACACGAAGATTCTTGCCATCGAGGAATTTCTTCCACCCAACCGAGTTTAAGTGTGTGTGACCGTCCGTGGCCACGCGGTAAGTACAGGTTGTGACGGAGCCCCTTGCGGTAAGGCGTAGTCCAGCCGAGCCTTCTTCATCAGGCTCGATACTATAACTCACAGATAGGCTCTTTGCCAATTTCTGAATAAGAAAACATATCAATTAATAAATAGCCTCGCACATACTCTTGCAAATAAGTATATATGGATTATCTACACTATTAATAGTTCCTTAGATTCTACACTAATAAGCATGTGATCGAACTCTACACTAAAGCATATCATCGACTAGATTCCACACAACATATCATTGGACTCTACACTAAGCATATCATCGGATAATTTGCATTTGTAAGTATAACATACCATATCATGTCGATCGACCATGGTACTTGTCAGGCGGGTCAAGAATGGCACCCCGACAAAGTCAGCACGTGGCAAAATTATGTCCCATAGGTTGCACACCTCCTCCTCGCTCAGCCTCATTCTTTGAACTACGATGGCTTCATGAAGTGGGTCCTCATCATCTTCATCGAGTGGGTCCTCATTATCTTTATCATCTTCGTCATCTTCATTGTCTTCCACCAGGTTGATATAAATGACAGCCAGCTTGGGTCTTTTTGTTCTGAAGGAGAAGCTGATCAACTCACCACCAGTAAGACGCATGTCTCACCACCAGTAAGACGCATGTGGGCGAGGAAACGGGCCCATCCATCTCCTCCAATCTACAAAATATTTAGTCCTTTCTCGACCTCCATAGTGTATGGCCCCCCAGGAGCCTCAAATGTCATAGTGTCTCTTGTCAGCTTGTTGAATTTCAACCTCACATTGCATGGGATGATCTGTGTAAAAAAAGAAAAATGACACAATGCAGTAATGCCAACACTAAAAATAAAATAGTTGTTACATTTCATACAATTTCTTACTGCCGCATGACAAAAACTCGGCTGGAAGTAGATGCCAAACAGCTTGCTAGTTGCAAGGCTGCTGGCGCACCTTGACTTGCACAATCGACATGGTGGTGGTGGTGGCACCATTTTCCTAAAGCAATATGCAGAGTGCCAAATCTTCAGAGATATCTTCACAGCTATCAACTAGCATACTAAATCAACTAAATCAAAATGTTCTGTAAATTAACTAAATCAACTAGCCTATTAAATCAACTAAATCAAAATTTTCTATAAATCAACTAATTCAACTTGCCTACTAGATCAACTTGCCTACTAAATCAACAAAATCAAAATGTTCTAAATCAACTAAATCAACTAGCCTACTAAATCAACTAGCCTACTAAATCAACTAAATCATATGAACTAAATGAAACTATTGCATATGAACTAGCCTACTAAATCAAAATGTTGTAGGGAGGAGGGGTTGTGGATGGAGGAGGGAGGAGGGAGAAGGAGGCGTGACTGGAGGAGGGAGGAGAGAGTAGGACGGAGGAGGAAGGGCGGAGCGAGGAGGGGCCGGCCGACGGCAAGTCAAGGGAGGATGAGATGACGAGAGCGGTACTGAGTCCAGCAAGGAGGAGGAGGTGACGGCGGCGTAGAGGGAGGAGGGGTAGGCGACGGCGGCCAGCGGGGGAGGACCGGCAAGGGGGGGGGGGGGGGTTGAGGGGGAGGTCGAGTGAGTGTGAGTGTGAGTGTGGATAGGATAGAGGAGAGCGTGGGTGGTGGGAGATAGCTAGTTTTAGCAGTAGCGCGGTATAGGTAAATGCGTTAGTGCTAAACTACCTAGCAGTAGCGCCCTTCTAATTAACGCGCTGCTGCTATAACTAGCTTCGCGGCGGGGTCGTGGGAATAGTAGCAGTAGCGTGGCTTAGTGCAGGCGTGCTACTGCTACTTTTATTTCAGCAGCGTGTTCTGGTGGAGCGCGCTACTGATAAATTGCAGCAGCGCCTTATTTTAAAACTCGTCGCAGGTAAGATTCTGTGTATAGGCTTTTCCCTAGTAGTGTGTGACAAGCAAAATAAAGAAAAGTATAAGCATGTGACAAGCAAAAGAATGAAATTATTTTAAAGTGGCACTTACTTTTCCCCGTGGGCTCAATGAGCCACTTCTGCTCCTCGGTAGCTGGAATCTACTTTGGTAGCTTTGCGTTACCACACAGCCACCCCTTGTTGCCAACCCACTCCCCGCCACCACCCTCCTACTCGCTTGCCTCTTCCTCCTCACAAGCCTCCTCCTCCTCCTCCTCCTCCTCCTCCACGTCCCCCTCCCCAACCTCCTCCTCCACCTCCTCCCCGGCCCCATCCCGAACCTCCTCTTCCTCGTCCTAATCCTCATCCTTAGAGGGTACCTCATGATACGTCTCCAACGTATCTATAATTTATGAAGCATTCATGCTATTATATTATCTGTTTTGAATGTTTATGGGCTTTATTATACACTTTTATATTACTTTTGGGACTAACCTATTAACCGGAGGCCCAACCCATATTGCTGTTTTATTGCCTATTTCAGTGTTTCGAAGAAAAGGAATATCAAACGGAGTCCAAACGGAATGAAACCTTCAGGAGCGTGATTTTTGGAACGAACATGATCCGGGAGACTTGGAGTACAAGCCAGGGAAGCTTCAAGGAGGCCAGGAGATAGGAGGGCGCGCCCCCTGTCTCGTGGGCCCCTCGAGCCTCCCCCGACCGACTTCTTTCGCCTATATATTCCCATATACCCTAAAAACATCAAAGACGAAGATAGATCGGGAGTTCCTCCGCCGCAAGCCTCTGTGGCCACCAAAAACCTCTCGGGAGCCCGTTCTGGCACCCTGCTGGAGGGGGGATCCCTCACCAATGGCCACACCCAAAGAGGATGATGGTGATGGTGGTAAAAACCGAATCAAGGACAAGCCCCTGGTGGCACCACCAAAGCGTCGAAGTCAGCGGCGCCGCTCGAAATCGCGTCACGAAAAGGACAGTAATACCGGCGCCGAAGACAACAATACTCTGGATAACGCCGAAGATCAAGACATCCCTATTGAACCGACATCCGAGCATGATGATTGGGAGGATGGGCAAATCAACCCCGACGAACCTATCTAGAACGAGGGCTCGAAGGATAGTAATTACTTACCGACCTCCGAAGAGGATGAGAGCCTCGGCGACGAAGAATTCATTGTGCCAGAGGAATCCCTTGAACAAGAGCGCTTTAAGCGCTGGCTAATAGCCACTGCAAGGAGCCTGAAAAAGAAGCAGCAATAGCTTCAAGCTTATCAGGATCTGCTCAATGACAGATGGACTGATGTCTTGGCAGCCAAGGAATGCGGCCTCGAACGCCCAACTAAGAGTATCCGAAGCGCAAGCTGCTACCCCAATTCGACGACGAGGCCCCAAAGCCTATACCGCCCACGCGTAATGCTGCTGACGGAATTGACCGACCACCACGTGGACGGGACAGAACGACAACTCAAGCCGAACACCAGCCTGCACCACCCCACCATAAAGGCAGAGAAATAGCAGCTACAAGATACACTTATGACCTACGACAGGACCTGGCTAATAGAGCCGGTCAGACCAGATCAATCCATGGATCAAGGGGGTGTGCCCCAGCGCGAGAAGACGACCATCAAGCCTGGCGCAACAAGCACAACTTCACCCGGGCTGAAAACCGCATACGGACTCCACCGAACTGCATCATGACGTGGCCTGATATAGAGGCGCCGCACACGCCCTATGCTTCGCTGATGAGGTAATGGAGCACTAGTTCCCAGAGAGGCTTAAACCCGTGAACATAGAATCATACGATGGCACAACAGATCCCACAGTATGGATCAAAGATTTTCTTCTCCACATTCATATGGCTCGCGGTGACGATCTACATGCCATCAAATACCTCCCCCTCAAACTTAAGGGACCAGCTCAGCACTGGTTAAATAGCCTCCTAGAAAACTCTATTGGAAGCTGGGAAGACCTGGAGGATGCCTTTAGAGACAACTTCCAGGGCACCTATATCCGGCCTCCGGACGCCGATGACCTCAGTCACATAGTCCAGCAGCCCGGAGAGTCAGCCAGAAAATTCTGGACCCGGTTCCTAATAAAAAAGAACCAAATTGTTGATTGTTCGGACGCTGAGGCTCTAGCAGCCTTTAAACACAGCATCTGCGACGAATGACTTGCCTGACACCTCAGCCAAGAAAAGCCGAAGTCCATGGCAGCCCTCACATCACTCATGACCCGCTTTTGCATAGGCGAAGATAGCTGGCTTGCTCGTAGCAGCAACAGTACCAGCGATCCTGGCACTTCCGAAGCAAGGAACAGAAACGGTAGGCCCTGACGCAACAAAACAAGCGTCAGAGCAACACTGACAATACCGAAGACACAACGGTCAACACCGGATTCAGGGGCTCCAAGCCCGGTCAGCGGAAGAGGCCATTCAAAAGAAACAAAGACGGTTCATCTAGCCTGGACCGAATACTCGATCGACCTTGCCAGATTCATGGCACCCCTGACAAGCCTGCCAACCATACCAACAGAAGCTGTTGGGTCTTTAAACAGGCCGGCAAGTTAAACACCGAGCGAGGATGACGATGAGGAGCCTCGCCCGCTGAACACATGGGGATAGAAGAAATTTACCCCCGAGGTCAAGACGGTGAACATGATATATGCTATGCACATCCCCCAAAAGGAGCGCAAGCGCGCGTTAAGGGACGTCTATGCGATAGAGCCAGTCGCCCCAAAATTCAACCCATGGTCAGCATGCCCGATCACTTTTGATCTCAGGGATCATCCGACCAGTATTCGTCATGGAGGTTCAGTCGCATTGGTCCTCGACCCAATTATTGATGGATTTCACCTCACGAGAGTCCTCATGGATGGCGGCAACAGTCTTAACCTGCTCTATCAGGACACAGTCCGAAAAATGGGTATTGACTCA
This sequence comes from Triticum timopheevii, assembly GCA_963921465.1. NCBI lineage: Eukaryota > Viridiplantae > Streptophyta > Magnoliopsida > Poales > Poaceae > Triticum > Triticum timopheevii. Next base: position 455,068,179 of record OY997262.1, on the reverse strand, counting down.
TCAAGAATCAAGCCCACCAAAACTACCTTTAAAGGAGTAATACCTGGTGCAGAAGCCCGCTGCACGGGCTCAATCACATTGGAAGTCCTCTTCAGTTCGCCGGACAACTTCCGAAGCGAAGACTTGATCTTCGACATCGCCCCTTTCCGCAGTGGCTATCATGCACTACTCGGACGAACTGCGTTTGCCCGCTTCAATGCGGTCCCGCACTATGCTTATCTAAAACTCAAGATGCCAGGACCACGCGGTGTTATAATAGTTCATGGAAACATGGATCGCTCCCTCCGTACTAAGGAACACACCGCGGCCCTCGTAGCAGAAATGCAGGTCGGCCTTATCAAGCCAAACTCTATATCGGTAGTCAAGGCCCCGGACCCTGTTAAACGAGTTCGGACAACCCCGCAGAATGATAGTCTCGCTTGTCAGGAGCTCGATTAGCAATACAGCCATTGTCTTCGCTCCAACCGAACTGCGGCATATGTACCGCGTGCACATAACTATGCACTAAAGATACCATGGATGACGATGGAGGCATATCAAGGATAAAGTCCACAACATGGCTGCATTGTACCTAGACCCCAATATCTCCCCTTTTTCTTAAATTCGTTTTTTCCTTTCAGGTTCCCTACAACCTACATCACCTTTTCATGGTACCAAGGGCCCTTTTCCCGGCCCCTTATGAAAACGTATCCATTAATCCTCTCAAAGGATCACACACCAAGGCGAAAAGCAGCGCAAATGTACGGTGGAGTACCTAAAGGATCTTTCAAGATCACCTCCTCCCCTTTTTAGTACCTGTACACAGCTTTCCCTTTCGCTCGGCATGTAAAATAGCCTCGATGCTTATAGCATTATCTGTACAAATACGTTTTGATGTATCAATCAGACTATAATGGAAACAGTTTTTCGCCCAAACTATTCGGTACTGGCTTATTTCCTAATCTGTATTGTTCCTTCTTTTTCATCTGATTGTCATGTACACCTTGGCACGACCTAAACCTGCCAGGGGCTCCATTCAGCTGCATACATTTCTTAAATTTACCATAAGTCCGAACACTTTTACAGTGCAATTCGGCGTCCCGAATCTAGCATTATATGCATCGGCTCCGAATCATGTCTTGGGTCAATAGTTGGGTTGCCCGGCTCCTGTGGTTACTACCTTACGTTCTGATTGTTCGGCTAAGGAAGTAAAGGGAGAACTACTATGATTCTATTTCTGGTTATCTGGATAAACACCTCAGTAGAGAGAGCCGAAAACTGATTGTCATGATGCGGCGAGAGCTGGTCAGCTATTTGGTGACTCAGTATAAATATCTTGCGATTTTTTCCGTGTCACATGAAGGACTGGTTTTTACCTGGTCAGGTGTCTACAACACCTGCGTTCGGATCACCAAACAATACCAGGGGCCGCACCTACAATCTTATTGTCAAACTCCTATGGCTAAGTGAGAGTGATACAACTGCATAGTCTGATTGCCTGGTTCACCGCACTAGCACCTCCTTCAGGGACCAAGTTGTTGGGTTAAGTGTGTTTTTGTGCTGTTCGGAACACCCCCGTAGTATCTACGTGAGGGGCTGAAGTCGACAACTGGCTAACTCTCAGATTCAATAAACGGCCGCAACGGAGGATAAATAATTTCAGATGAAACAAGACTAAAATTATACAAACGCCTTGTTTTCATTATACAAAGTTTGGGTAGTATGGATACATTCATTCAAAAATGATGTCCTTCAAACGCAGGCCCTCTATAATGCGGGATCCTTCAAGGACGTCGTCGAAATATTTCTCCGGCGTACGATGCTCCTTCCCTGCGGGCGGTCCCTCGGTTGCAAGACTGGTGGCATTCATCTTCGCCCACTGCACATTGACATGGGCGAAGGCCATCCAGGCACCTTCGATACAGACTGATCGCTTTATAGCATCAAGCTATTGGCAGGCATCGACTAGCCGCTTCACAAGCCCAAAGTAGCTACTAGGTATTGGTTTGGCTGGCCAAAGAGGGACTATGACATCCTTCATGGCCAGTTCGGCCACCCTATGTAGCTCGGTCAGCTGTTTCAGCTGATCATCGAGGGGCAAGGGCTGCTGTGGCACAAGGTACTGCAACCAGAATAGTTTCTCTGTTGAGCTCCTCTCTTCGACTCGGAAGAGATCCGCAGCATCTGCAACACTTTGGGGCAGATCCGCAAACGCTCCTGGAGAACTCCAATGCGTGTCAGAAAGGTGTACTTTCCCCTTATGAATTTTCTCTGCATATAAAAGGCCTTACTCGCCATGATCTGCTTGGCTTCTCGGATTTCCTGACAAGCGCCTTAGGCTTCAACCCGGGCCTCCTTCGCACTTTGGAGCGCTGTAGCAAGTTCGGTGTCTCGATCCAACACCTTGCGCTCCAAGGACTCACATTTGCTTATAGCATCCTTGAGCTCTTGTTGGACTTCATCCAATCTCGCTTCATGTTTCCGGCGGGCGGCTTGCTCCTTGTCCGCCTCCTTCCTGGCCTCGGACGGAGCACTCTTAAGGACCACCACCTCAGATGTGTCACCTATGAGCGAAATCATAAAGCTCATTTAGATAACAAATTTGAACTCATATCATTTCAGATATGCTTCGGTATCCCATACCTTGTCTTTCCTCCAACTTCCGCTTTAGTTCGGAAACTTCGACAACATGCAAGGTTGCTGCTAGCTTCGCAGCCTGTTCATCAAAGGAGACATATATGTTAGCTCCTGTGAAGTATTATTCGATCCTCTGTTCGACCTTTCTTCACGAACGCCCAACAGAGTCTCAGGGGCTACTATCTATACACAAGCATTCCTTTTGCAAATAGCCAAAAATAATATTACATCACATACCTCAAAGCTTGTTAGAAGGTTGGTATAGGCTTGGTTCAATCCGCTCTTCGCGGACCAAACCTTTTGCCACGACCGGTTTTCCGGGTATAAATTTCCAGAAAAGACCGTCGTGCTCATCAGCCCCAGGATTACTGTTAGCTGATGAGGCTCCAACTTGATACAGAAATTCCAAGCAAAATACAAAATATGTAGTACAAGACCATTCTGGCCTGTGAGTACAACAAATGGTTTCTAGTGGTTGATGGCGGAAGCAGTTGTGAAACATCAGTGTCTATGGGAGTCCATTTCCCACAGGAACAGCTGACCAGGTTAATTCCTATCTTCGCGAGGCTGCTATCTCCATTGCTTAGGTTCCGGGGCTGTCATCACGTCGCTCCTCTCCGTGCAAGAAAATCTGGCCAAGACAATAGCCAGGGACAAGCCAGTGAGTACTTTGAATGTACTCGCAAACATTATGAACACAGGTATAATATAACAATGATGTGCTGAAAATATTTATGCTCATGACATCCGTCACAAAATATAAATGAAACTCTGATGCGTGCAAGCAAGTTGTTTATAAATATGCAATAACATAGTAGTACTAAAATTTATGAAACAAATAACAAGCAATGCCAGAGTCGGGTGTCTGTGCGACACCACATAAAGGGCTTTAAAAGAAATGCCACAGCCGGGCGTCTGAGCGACACCACATAAAGGGCTTTAAAAGAAATGCCACAGTCGGGCGTCTGAGCGACACCACATAAAGGGCTTAAAAGAAATGCCACAGTCGGGCGTCTGAGCGACACCACATAAAGGGCTTTAAAAGAAATGCCACAGTCGGGCGTCTGAGCGACACCACATAAAGGGCTTTAAAAGAAATGCCACAGTCGGGCGTCTGAGCGACACCACATAAAGGGCTTTAAAAGAAATGCCACAGTCGGGCGTCTGAGCGACACCACATAAAGGGCTTCAAAAGAAATGCCACAGTCGGGCGTCTGAGCGACACCACATAAAGGGCTTTAAAATAAACAATCATAGTGAATATCCCGGAGGTAGAACCGTCCTAGAGATACTCGATAATGACAATAATATCACGGGTTAGTCAACAATAATAATAATCATAATTATCACAATTCACCAGTAGTAGTTCCAGTTCTGGTTAACAGTTTCACCTCCGAAGACCGACACTAAGACCGACACTTGACCCATCCCAGTCTGTAATCCTTAACCATGGACACGGCTATTCGAATAGGTTTAATCTCTGCAGAGGGTGTACTCTTTACCCACGAGTAACGGATTCCTTTAGTCCATCAAGACTAATTCCGTCTACGGCCTTTTAGTTGAAAACACACCTAACTTGCACACACCAGCTTAACTCACACGTGTCTGGAATCACCCACGACACCTGTTAAGCAAACTCTAAGTGGGGAGGCTACAACCTCGCGTAGCATGGGATCAAATTTATATCGCGCGCTCTAAGGGGTGGCCTCCCCTCTCGGTCTCAACCGAAACACCCATGCCCCCGGACCAGGTGGCATGCCTACCGGCTACAACCGATATCTTCCACCATGGCCTCTCTGTACGGTGTGTGCTAGAAAGAGGTTGACAACTTACTGAATCGTACTCTACTTGCTGTAGAGACGAGTGGTAGTACGAAACAAGTATGGGGGTTACTGGCACAAGACTCGATCTACGGTCGACTTAGGAGGTTTAAGTATTCCCTGCATGATTAGCATGACAAAAGTATTTCATCCAACAGAGTCACCGCTCATATCACCTTACCATGCCATACCAGCCATAACCGTCCCGACGGAGACCGGCGACAAACTCATGCCTACCCAAGGCTGAGGTTTTCCCGGGTTCCTACCGGTATGCATGCAAGGCACATGAGGGTGATTATCATCACAAGTGTGTTCATTTCCAACAGCATGGAAATCACTAATATGCACTCATGCATATGATCATATCACATGAAATAATAGGTCCTTCGAAATGCGGTGGTGTTATAAATGTATCAACGATCACACCAAAATATTATGCCGGGATTCAGAATGCTTGCCTTCAATGTGGGGAAAGGCAGGGGTGCACTCCAAAACTTGAAACATTTCTCCTCTCTTCAAAAATCCTATTTTAGCAATATAAAAGAATTAACACACAAAATAAAAACAGCACCAAAAGTTGTTTTGAAATTTTTTCAAATAAATCTTAAAATAAACTAGATGAAATTTGAGAGAGGTAGGAAAAAGAATCATTTCATTTGGAGTTATATTTAAAAAGTTATAGCCAGTCAAAGTTGTGGTCAAAATCTATTATTTAAAATAAAACAGAAAAGAAAACATTTCCGGGAGGAATACGCTTTCGGACAGAGAAGACGTATTACGGGTATTACGCCTCCACTTACTCCAGTGTGGCTGGCGCGTGAGTCATTGACAGTGGGCCCGCCTGGCCCACCGGTCATGTTTGACCAGTCGCCTTTCCCTCTCCTCTCTCTGTCCCGAGCGGAGGCGGAACTCCGGCGACCAACGCCGGCGAGCGGCGGCTAGCGCTTGGCCTGTCGGGTGTGGCGGGGGCTGCTTGGCGTGTTGCGGTGAGAAGGGGAGTGCATGGCGAGGTGCTGCAGAGCGGGCCAAAGCCGTGGGGCCAGCGTGTCAGCTCGGCGCGCGTGCGTGCCAAACGCACACTCTGCTCGCGCTCCGGGCGTGCACGGGACGTGCTCGGTGAAATGCCATGGCACTCCAGAGCGCTTGGTTGGAGCTGGGAGTTGGCAGGGTGGGGTTATAATCTAAGGCAAAGCTATTTGACATGCTGGTTTGGCCAGGGGATCAAGTCCACAGTGCAAACAAGGACTCATGTCAAAACTGATCATGCCCGAAAGGTGTTTGACAAAACGCTAAGGGTACTTAGGCAGGTCTTGGAGTGGCCAAAAACTCCAGATGGTGGTCTCTTTAGATGCAAGAGAGAGTGGTAGGGTTAGTTTGGCAAAAGGAGGAACTTGTTAGTGCAAGTTTTACAAAACTTGAATTCTGGACAGGAAATAAATGACATTATTTCATGAACCAAAATTAATCCACTGGGTGCATGCTCCTGGATTTAAGGGTTTGGTAGGGCTGTCTACAAGTAGGAGAAAACACAAGATCTTTGGATCAAAATTAAATAGGGTTGCAGTAGAAATCACAAGGCTGGACCAGAAATGAAAAGAGGTTGATTCACTCAAAATTTTCAAAGAACAGCACTAGGTTTTTGCATAATGTGGAATCATAGGCTATTACCAATATCCCATAATTTTGGTGGAGGCTAGAAAGAATTATTTAAAAGAGTTGTAGTGCAAATTGCATTCTGGACCAGAGAAGGAAAAATTGATGCAGAGCTCAAATTATTACATAAATAAAAGATATTTTTGTATAAAAGTGATTTAAAAACATCACATGATATCTCCAATTTTTGGTTAGAGTTTTAGGTGAATTTATCAAATGGTTGTAGTTCAAATATGGCCATATAACCTTGAAACACCATTTTTCAAGAAAATAAAGATCAAGCAATTTAATTAGTTAATTAGTTATACTGATAAAAGAAAAGTTTTTCTTGAGAGGTTAAATAAGTCCAATAACATACTTTGAAAAGTTTTCACTTAGGGAAAAACTCATCACAACAGGGAAGGAAATGATTTAAAAATTAAAATGGAGCTCAGAAACTCAAAGTTTTAATTCCTGGTAAAAAAAATTAATTCATTAAAACAAGGCCAAATTTTTGGGGTGTCACAGATACTACCCCCCTTGAGAAAAATCTCGTCCTCGAGATTTGTTAAGAGCTGTTTTAAGAAAAACTATACGCAATAAAAATGTGGCTACAGTGAAAGAGCAATAAGTGGTGAAAAACCATAGTGTGAAAACTGGTGCTGCGTGGAAAAGTCTGCGATTCGGGACAAAAACGTGAGGTTTCTATGCTGGATATAAATTTAGGATAACTTCTAAATTTAGATATACGCTGGTCGCACCCGAGAGCACAGTGCTCTCTCTGGCTGACAGGTGGGACCGGGGTCCACTGCCAGTCTCTTCTTCTCCCTCTGGTCTTCTCTTCTTCCTCTCTCCCGCGCGCTTTCTCCACCGGCGACGCCTAGCACGTAGGGCATCTAGGCCGTACTGCGGTAGTGCGCGGCGTGCTAGCTGTTGGTGCAGCGTGCACTCACCTCGCGGGCCAGTGCGCTGTCGGCACTGCTCGCGGATTCGACTCCGAACACCGGCGATCGGGCGACGAGCGGCGCTGGTGGACTTCGCCCACCGTACACCGAGCTCGAGCTATAAAACGGCCGGGGTGCCTCTCTCTTCTTCCTCACACCTGGCCTCACTTCTCTTCCTCCTCCTTCTTTCTCCATTACTGCTTACAGAAGCTCGGGTGAGGCTCTAATGGCGGAGGCGATGCCGGACTGGCTTGCGATCCTGATATGCGGAGGGCTGGCGACGCTGCTGGGGCTCTCTGTGCTCCTGTGCGCGATGATCCTCGATGATCGTCACGACGCTGCTGCTCGGGTGTTGGCTCTCCGCGGTGGTGGTGATCACGAGGAGTAGGTGGGGTGTGCCGGGTGCTAACTGTTGTTAGGGGGTGATTAGCTGGATGCAACACTGTTGCAAAGTTTTGCAAACAGTGTTTGTGTCCGAAAGATTATGGTTGTGAGTCTGCTGCCGTGGTGCTGTGAAATTAATAAATCCATGCCGTTAGAAAGTGTAGATGTAGCAGCTCAGGGATAAGAAATCTCACTCCAGAATTTTGCGAGGGAAAAACAGTTAATTTAAAGGAGCATAACTCACAACAAAAACTACACGCATTAGTAGAAGCCAAATAATTGACTCGTCGCACAAACTCATGGTATCGCACATAAATCACACACATAAATAAATGCTGAAATAACAAATACAGTAGTGATGTCTAAAATGAAAACGGTAACTGGTTGGGGTCCTGATAAAATGTCTCTGGTAAAGGGATACATTCCTCTTCTATCGGAGGAAGTGGATTGACCAGTCGATGCATGTGTCTCTCCGGTTCGGTTCTCAGTGCTCTGCCGATGGCAATCTGAGGATTTAAATCAGCGAGACTCTGGAGATAATCCATTACTCGCTGGTTCAAATGCTCTTGAGCGATGATGTACTGGATGAGGTTGGCTAGCACTGGGTCTTTCTCAATCCGTCCACCGGGAAAAGATGTCACTCCTCCGGGTGTTGCACGGCTCGGAAAATAATAATATCCTCTTTCGCGGGCATAGGGTACTGCGGATCGAAGGCGAGCAATCGCTTCTTTTGCAGCATCTTCTATGGCCATGTGCGGGGTTGGCATAGACTTTCCCACGAAGGAAACTTCTGTTGGGTCTTGGTTGGGGTCTACAGGAGGAATGTGTACTGCTGCCCAATATTCCGAGGTGGAAGGGGTGATCCTCGATTTGAACAGCTCGTACTGGGGTTGCTGGGTAGAACCCATGGTACTGCGGGTAAAGTCCCGCAATATTTTGACAAAGCTACCCGGGGTTGCATCTGGGGTTCACCGATAAATACTAGGGCTTGGCATGACAAGAAATGGTTGTGAGTGTGGTGCACAAGGTGAGGGTTGCTGGGTAAGGTCACAAGGTGGCCTTTATATAACAATGGAGCTGGATCATTTTACCGTGGTGAAAGGTAATGTATCTGCCAGATTACCTCAAGAGTCGGGGTCCGTGCCGGAGATACACATATCTCATAAAGAGACGTGTTACTGTGGTTGTCATCGGGTTGGTTTTGGTAGCTGTGCCCGGAAAAAATATGCAACTATGCGCTGGCCAAAAACAAAAATAAAAAGTGCAAAGGCTATCATTAAAATAGAGGCACAATGACAGGCTGCATTAATATACACGGTCGCATGATTAGAAAGCGAGGATACACTGAAACTTGGTGCTATTCGCACGGCTTAATCTACCTCGTTTACGTCTAAACGGGCGTGCCTGGTGGATGTCGAGGCTTCTCCATGTGTCTCACTGCCGGGATTAGTCGGAGATGGCGGAGGAACTGCAGGGTCGGGGTAGCGATGATGATCATCATGGGGATTGTTGGCCATAATCCCGTTGGAGTGGGTTCCCAAAAGGCGACGAAGCACTTCTGGGGTCATCAAAGCATCTCGGTTGATGGCTGGAGCTGATCTCAGGGTCTCGATCGGTTGTCCGAACAGCACGACTGGGTTGTCGGCATCGGGCTCGTCTTCTCTTCTTGCTGGGGCTCGACGAACCAGCTCTCCTCGAGCTGCGATCAGATCAATGGTGATCTGGTCGAACAGTGCCTCTAGTGCACTTACATAGCGCACTAGGTGCAACAATGCAGGGTCTGTCTCATGATCTCCGTTGGCAACTTGGGGTGGTCTACCATACCCTTCGCGTCTGGAGTAGTAGTGGAACGAGCGACAGTTAACTCTGGGCGACAAGTGCCTGAGATGAACTATAGCCTCTCGAGCGGCTAGTTGGATGGCTTGAAGCTCAAAGGAAGTTGTCCTTCCGGTGAACCTGTAGGGGCGCTCGGGTGCTAGACCCCTACCGTAGATGTGCACAGTGGCCCAGAATTGACGGTCTTCACCGCTCATGGGTCCTTGGTACACAACATATTCAGGTGGCTCTTCTAACGCATAGGCACGATGGGTGAGGTTTGCGAGGATGGTCACAAAACCTCCTAGGTTGGTTGCTGTGGTCTCATTGTGCACGACGGGGCCGGGAATTGTAGCTTGCTTTGGAGTAGCAGCTGTGCTGTGCTGGTTTGGTGCTAGCGTGCCCTTTTTATAGGAAAAAGGGGACGGAATCTTCCTTCGAACGCTTGCGAGAAAGGACTATTTAGGGACCGGTCACTGGCGCATGAGTGACAGGTTAGGTTGATAGGTTGGGCACCGACTGTAAAAAGGTGTTGGGTCACTGTGTGCCTATCTTGCACGAGAAGCTTGGCTGGGGTTTGGTTAAGGTCTGGTGGGTTGGTTTGCCTAAGTTTTTCGACCTGGCTAAGATAGGATTAGCCAATGGTCAGCCTGGCTCTGATACCAAGCCTGCCACGACCGGTTTTTCGGGTATAAATTTCTAGAAAAGACCGTCGTGCTCATCAGCCCCAGGATTACTGTTAGCTGATGAGGCTCCAACTTGATACAGAAATTCCAAGCAAAATACAAAATATGTAGTACAAGACCATTCTGGCCTGTGAGTACAACAAATGGTTTCTAGTGGTTGGTGGCGGAAGCGGTTGTCAAACATCAGTGTCTATGGGACTCCATTTCCCACAGGAACAGCTGACCAGGTTAACTCCTATCTTCGCGAGGCTGCTATCTCCATTGCTTAGGTTCCGGGGCTGTCATCGCATCGCTCCTCTCCGTGCAAGAAAATCTGGCCAAGACAATAGCCAGGGACAAGCCAGTGAGTACTTTGAATGTACTCGCAAACATTATGAACACAGGTATAATATAACAATGATGTGCTGAAAATATTTTATGCTCATGACATCCGTCACAAAATATAAATGAAACTCTGATGCGTGCAAGCAAGTTGTTTATAAATATGCAATAACATAGTAGTACTAAAATTTATGAAACAAATAACAAGCAATGCCACAGTCGGGTGTCTGTGTGACACCACATAAAGGGCTTTAAAAAAAATGCCACAGTCGGGCGTCTGAGCGACACCACATAAAGGGCTTTAAAAGAAATGCCACAGTCGGGCGTCTGAGCGACACCACATAAAGGGCTTTAAAAGAAATGCCACAGTCGGGCGTCTGAGCGACACCACATAAAGGGCTTTAAAAGAAATGCCACAGTCGGGCGTCTGAGCGACACCACATAAAGGGCTTTAAAAGAAATGCCACAGTCGGGCGTCTGAGCGACACCACATAAAGGGCTTTAAAAGAAATGCCACAGTCGGGCGTCTGAGCGACACCACATAAAGGGCTTCAAAAGAAATGCCACAGTCGGGCGTCTGAGCGACACCACATAAAGGGCTTTAAAATAAACAATCATAGTGAATATCCCGGAGGTAGAACCGTCCCAGAGATACTCGATAATGACAATAATATCACGGGTTAGTCAACAATAATAATAATCATAATTATCACAAGTCACCAGTAGTAGTTCCAGTTCTGGTTAACAGTTTCACCTCCAAAGACCGACACTAAGACCGACACTTGACCCATCCCAGACTGTAATCCTTAACCATGGACACGGCTATTCGAATAGGTTTAATCTCTGCAGAGGGTGTACTCTTTCCCCACGAGTAACGGATTCCTTTAGTCCATCAAGACTAATTCCGTCTACGGCCTTTTAGTTGAAAACACACCTAACTTGCACACACCAGCTTAACTCACACGTGTCTGGAATCACCCACGACACCTGTTAAGCAAACTCTAAGTGGGGAGGCTACAACCTCGCGTAGCATGGGATCAAATTTATATCGCGCGCTCTAAGGGGTGGCCTCCCCTCTCGGTCTCAACCGGAAACACCCATGCCCCCGGACCAGGTGGCATGCCTACCGGCTACAACCGATATCTTCCACCATGGCCTCTCTGTACGGTGTGTGCTAGAAAGAGGTTGACAACTTACTGAACCGTACTCTACTTGCTGTAGAGACGAGTGGTAGTACGAAACAAGTATGGGGGTTACTGGCACAAGACTCGATCTACGGTCGACTCAGGAGGTTTAAGTATTCCCTGCATGATTAGCATGACAAAAGTATTTCATCCAACAGAGTCACCGCTCATATCACCTTACCATGCCATACCAGCCATAACCGTCCCGACGGAGACCGGCGACAAACTCATGCCTACCCAAGGCTGAGGTTTTCCCGGGTTCCTGCCGGTATGCATGCAAGGCACATGAGGGTGATTATCATCACAAGTGTGTTCATTTCCAACAGCATGGAAATCACTAATATGCACTCATGCATATGATCATATCACATGAAATAATAGGTCCTTCGAAATGCGGTGGTGTTATAAATGTATCAACGATCACACCAAAATATTATGCCGGGATTCAGAATGCTTGCCTTCAATGTGGTGAAAGGCAGGGGTGCACTCCAAAACTTGAAACATTTCTCCTCTCTTCAAAAATCCTATTTTAGCAATATAAAAGAATTAACACACAAAATAAAAACAGCACCAAAAGTTGTTCTGAAATTTTTTCAAATAAATCTTAAAATAAACTAGATGAAATTTGAGAGAGGTAGGAAAAAGAATCATTTCATTTGGAGTTATATTTAAAAAGTTATAGCCAGTCAAAGTTGTGGTCAAAATCTGTTATTTAAAATAAAACAGAAAAGAAAACATTTCGGGGAGAAATACGCTTTCGGACAGAGAAGACGTATTACGGGTATTACGCCTCCACTTACTCCAGTGTGGCTGGCGCGTGAGTCACTGACAGTGGGCCCGCCTGGCCCACCGGTCATGTTTGACCAGTCGCCTTTCCCTCTCCTCTCTCTGTCCCGAGCGGAGGCGGAACTCCGGCGACCAACGCCGGCGAGCGGCGGCTAGCGCTTGGCCTGTCGGGTGCGGCGGGGGCTGCTTGGTGTGTTGCGGTGAGAAGGGGAGTGCATGGCGAGGTGCTGCAGAGCGGACCAAAGCCGTGGGGCCAGCGTGTCAGCTCGGCGCGCGTGTGTGCCAAACGCACGCTCTGCTCGCGCTCCGGGCGTGCACGGGACGTGCTCGGCGAAATGCCATGGCACTCCAGAGCGCTTGGTTGGAGCTGGGAGTTGGCAGGGTGGGGTTATAATCTAAGGCAAAGCTATTTGACATGCTGGTTTGGCCAGGGGATCAAGTCCACAGTGCAAACAAGGACTCATGTCAAAACTGATCATGCCCGAAAGGTGTTTGACAAAACACTAAGGGTACTTAGGCAGGTCTTGGAGTGGCCAAAAACTCCAGATGGTGGTCTCTTTAGATGCAAGAGAGAGTGGTAGGGTTAGTTTGGCAAAAGGAGGAACTTGTTAGTGCAAGTTTTACAAAACTTGAAACCTGGACAGGAAATAAATGACATTGTTTCATGAACCAAAATTAATCCACTGGGTGCATGCTCCTGGATTTAAGGGTTTGGTAGGGCTGTCTACAAGTAGGAGAAAACACAAGATCTTTGGATCAAAATTAAATAGGGTTGCAGTAGAAATCACAAGGCTGGACCAGAAATGAAAAGAGGTTGATTCACTCAAAATTTTCAAAGAACAGCACTAGGTTTTTGCATAATGTGGAATCATAGGCTATTACCAATATCCCATAATTTTGGTGGAGGCTAGAAAGAATTATTTAAAAGAGTTGTAGTGCAAATTGCATTCTGGACCAGAGAAGGAAAAATTGATGCAGAGCTCAAATTATTACATAAATAAAAGATATTTTTGTATAAAAGTGATTTAAAAACATCACATGATATCTCCAATTTTTGGTTAGAGTTTTAGGTGAATTTATCAAATGGTTGTAGTTCAAATATGGCCATATAACCTTGAAACACCATTTTTCAAGAAAATAAAGATCAAGCAATTTAATTAGTTAATTAGTTATACTGATAAAAGAAAAGTTTTTCTTGAGAGGTTAAATAAGTCCAATAACATACTTTGAAAAGTTTTCACTTAGGGAAAAACTCATCACAACAGGGAAGGAAATGATTTAAAAATTAAAATGGAGCTCAGAAACTCAAAATTTTAATTCCTGGTAAAAAAATTAATTCATTAAAACAAGGCCAAATTTTTGGGGTGTCACACCTTTTCAACCACCGTGCCCATAAGGGTACGGTGTTCCTCCACAATGGAAGCACTCTGAATCGCTTCCACCAGAGTGTGCAGCGCCTCTGAATTGATAAAGGACGCCGGCGGAGATGGCACACCCCCTTCCCTCGAAGAAGGCTGCTGGTCCGATTTCGGAGCCGTATGAGTCTCCGGAATAATATTCGGGTGGGGGACGAATTGAGCATGGGCCCCATCGCTGGTCTCCATGGGGGTGGATTTCCCCCTCTCTTCGACAATAGAGGTATTACCCTCCGTCGCCACCTTCACGGCCTCCTGCACTTTCTCGTGACCTAGAGATGTTTTTCGGGACAACACTTCGGTGTTATCCGTAGCAGTGGGGGGAGAGATCTGCGGAGGCGACTCGCTCTCCATCGCGTTCGTCCCTAGCGAATTCCCAGATGACGATGATCGTTGGGGAAGATCGCAAGCCGGGCTGCAATGCGTAATTCAGTATGTTAAAATAATAAGGCATAAATTTGGATATGTGTACGGTATCTTCAGATACTTACGATCCAGCCAAGGGCTTCAGCCTGGGGTGCCACTCGGGGATGGCATCGGCATCCGCTTCGAAATCGTCTGAAAGGGAGGGTTTTCCCTTCTTGGTCGCCCCGCCTCCATATCCGCGGAAGCCGCCCTTTTCTTCTCCCCCCTTAGGGGGAGAGTTACTCTCTTCCTCCTCTACATCTTCGTCATGAGAGGAGGAGGTATCAGTGTCTTCGGACACGGCATCCGAAGCACCCTTACGACGGAGGCCACCCTTGGCCTCCTTGCTCTTCTTCTTGGCCTTCTTTGCCGGCGCCTGATACGGCGCCGGAACCAACATCTTCGTCAGCAAGGGGGTGGCCTGGTCCTCGAGCAGCGGAGTTGGACATTTGATCTGCTCCGCCTTCTTCATCCAACCCTATGGGAGTAAGAAAGTTCAATATACTCCTTGGATTTGCAAATAAAAGTTATCACAAAACTTACAGGAGTGGCCGGAAGTGCGGAGTCAAGACCGCGGTCTTTGGTTGTCTCCGGCCATGACTTTTGAGCCTTGAAGAGTAGCTTCCATATGTCTTCGTGTGTCGTGCTGAAGAACCACTGCAGGGACCAAGGACCGGCCGGGTCGAATCCCCACATATGTTGAGTCCGGTGTTGACAAGGGAGAATCTGGCAAAAAAGCATCACCTGGATCACGCTGGCAAGGCTAGTGTTCTTGTTTATCATGCCCTTGACACGGCTCTCCAGCGTTGCCACCTCATCAGGCAGCTCCCAATCTAGGCCCTTATTGAGCCAGGATGTAAGCCGCATCGGGGGCCCGAACTTGAACTCAGTAGCGGCGACCCATGTGGTACCGCGGGGTTCCGTGATATAGAACCACCCCTGCTGCCATCCCTTGACGGATTCCACAAAGGTCCCCTTGGGCCAGGTGACATCGGGAAGTTTGCTCACCATGGCACCGCTGCACTCCGCGTGTTGGCCTTCGACCACCTTCGGCTTCACATTGAAGACCTTGAGTGATAGGTGGAAGTGGGGAGGGACGCGGAGGAATGCCTCGCACACGACAATAAACGCCAAAAGGTTGAGGAAGGAATTTGCGGCTAGATCACGAAAGTCTAACCCATAGTAAAACATGAGACCGTCAACGAAAGGATGAAGGGGAAACACCAGTCCGCGAAGGAAATGGGGGATGAACACTACCCTCTCATTAGGCTTTGGAATGGGAATGATCTGCTTTTTGGCAGGGAGCCGGTGGATTATATCCGTGGCCAGGTACACAGCTTCCCGGAGCTCCTTGATATTCTCCTCTGTAACAGAGCAAGCCATCCACTTGCCCTGCGCTAAAGATCCGGACATGGCTGGGGTGTTTAGTGGCAATGGAAAAGGTTGGGACTTGGGCGCTGGAGCTCGAATGGCAGATGGGCTGAGGAGGAAGAAGGCGTGGGGTAAAAAGAAAGATCCTTATCTTCTTATAGAGGCAGTGAATGTCAAGCGCCCCCTCACAAGCCTTAAATCTCGCCTATTCCCAAGGGGACGTGTGAACGGCACAGTTGGATTACCCAAACCCCTATTGATGAGAATCTCGTGATAAGGGGGCACGATCTCTGTTTTGAAAAGGCATGCCTATGGCCGTGCCTCAAAACACAAAGCGAAGGCTGCGAAACGGTTTAGCATAATAACAAGGCCAGGACATAATGCCTTGTCAGAAAAATCGCCTATGGACGTGACTTACTTCGTTTAGAATATCTTTTACCCTTATAGCTTAACGCTGTAATTATTTAACAGAGCCGGATACAGCTATTTTGTGTGAAGGATTGCATTGGAGTATTCAGAGAAGGAACCTGCCTTGCAATGCCGAAGACAATCTGCGCGCCGAATATATCTCCATTGAAGCCCGGTTCAGGGGCTACTTAGGGAGTCCTGGACTGTGGGGTACTCAGGAAGCCGGCCTATGTGACATGGGTCGGATTGATCGGCCGTGAAGATACGAGATAGAAGGTCTTTTCTCGTGTCCGAATGGGACTCTCCTTGGCGTGGACGGCAAGCTTGGCATTCGGATGTGTAGTTTCCTTCCTCTGTAAACCGACTTTGTACAACCCTAGTCCCCTCTGGTGCCTATATAAACCGGAGGGTTTAGTCCTTGGGGGCGATCATACAGGCTAGATATCTAGGGTTTAGCCGTTACGATCTCAAGGTAGATCAACTCTTGTAAACCCCTATACTCATCAAAGTCAATCAAGCAGGAAGTAGGGTATTACCTCCATTAAGAGGGCCCGAACCTGGGTAAACATCGTGTCCCCTACCTCCTTGTTACCTTCGATTCTTAGACGCACAGTTCGGGACCCCCTACCCGAGATCTGTCGGTTTTGACACCGACAGTCCTAGCTTGAGGCCAAAACCCGATGGTCCGTGTGCCTGACTGGATCCGGACAGTATAGGCCCGACCAGTGTACCTTCAGCAAGACGGTGATGAGGTCGTTGGGAATGCGGGCCCCTTTAGGATATATCCAGTTCCTGCAAAAGAATGAAATATTAGCATGTCACTACTAGGGAAAACCCTAGTAGTAGTGCGGGCTTTGAGGCTATCAGCAGCGTGGGCAGCCGCACTACTACTACGGTGCTACAGCTAACTGTTAGTAGTAGCGCGGTCCGCACCCGCGCTACTACTGTTGACTATATCAACAATGCTTTTCTGGAACGCGCTACTATTAGTTAGTTGTAACGGTTTCCTAGCCCCTCACTACTGCTATACCTTTCATCATTTCCCCCCGCTTCCTGGCCTGTTTTGGTTTCAATAAACTGCAATTTCCAGATACTAGGTACTACTAGATATCAATTTCATAAAGCATTATAGGTACTAGGTAGTACTCCCTCCGTTCCAAATTACTCGTCGTGGTTTTACTTCAAACCACGATGTGTAATTTGGAACGAAGGGAGTACTAGATAACAATTTCATGTATAGTCAACAAGCATCCTCAAGTAGTACAAGGTCATATCGACGACGATCATCATATGTAGTTCAAGGTGATATCGACGACGATCATCATATATAGTTCTAGATGATATAGCCACACACACACATATGTAGTTCTAGATGATATCGAAGACGATCATCATCCTCAAGCCTGTGCGGTTGGTGTTCCAGATAGTAATTAGGATGGCCTGTCCAACACGAAGATTCTTGCCATCGAGGAATTTCTTCCACCCAACCGAGTTTAAGTGTGTGCGACCGTCCGTGGCCACACGGTAAGTATAGGTTGTGACGGAGCCCCTTGCGGTAAGGCGTAGTCCAGCCGAGCCTTCTTCATCAGGCTCGATACTATAACTCACAGATAGGCTCTTTGCCAATTTTTGAATAAGAAAACATATCAATTAATAAATAGCCTTGCACATACTCTTGCAAATAAGTATATATGGATTATCTACACTATTAATAGTTCCTTAGATTCTACACTAATAAGCATGTGATCGAACTCTACACTAAAGCATATCATCGACTAGATTCCACACTACATATCATTGGACTCTACACTAAGCATATCATTGGATAATTTGCATTTGTAAGTATAACATACCATATCATGTCGATCGACCATGGTACTTGTCAGGCGGGTCAAGAATGGCACCCCGACAAAGTCAGCACGTGGCAGAATTATGTCCCATAGATTGCACACCTCCTCCTCGCTCAGCCTCATTCTTTGAACTACGATGGCTTCATGAAGTGGGTCCTCATCATCTTCATCGAGTGGGTCCTCATTATCTTTATCATCTTCGTCATCTTCATTGTCTTCCACCAGGTTGATATAAATGACAGCCAGCTTGGGTCTTTCTGTTCTGAAGGAGAAGCTGATCAACTCACCACCAGTAAGACGCATGTCTCACCACCAGTAAGACGCATGTGGGCGAGGAAACGGGCCCATCCATCTCCTCCAATCTACGAAATATTTCGTCCTTTCTCGACCTCCATAGTGTATGGCCCCCTAGGAGCCTCAAATGTCATAGTGTCTCTTGTCAGCTTGTTGAATTTCAACCTCACATTGCATGGGATGATTTGTGTAAAAAAAGAAAAATGACACAATGCAGTAATGCCAACACTAAAAATAAAATAGTTGTTACATTTCATACAATTTCTTACCGCTGCATAACGAAAACTCGGCTAGAAGTAGATGCCAAACAGCTTGCTAGTTGCAAGGCTGCTGCCGCACCTTGACTTGCACAATCGACATGGTGGTGGTGGTGGTGGCACCATTTTCCTAAAGCAATATGCAGAGTGCCAAATCTTCAGAGATATCTTCACAGCTATCAACTAGCATACTAAATCAACTAAATCAAAATATTCTGTAAATTAACTAAATCAACTAGCCTATTAAATCAACTAAATCAAAATTTTCTATAAATGAACTAATTCAACTTGCCTACTAGTTCAACTTGCCTACTAAATCAACAAAATCAATATGTTCTAAATCAACTAAATCAACTAGCCTATAAATCAACTAGCCTACTAAATGAACTAAATCATATGAACTAAATCAAACTATTGCATATGAACTAGCCTACTAAATCAAAATGTAGTAGGGAGGAGGGATTGTGGATGGAGGAGGGAGGAGGGAGAAGGAGGGGTGATTGGAGGAGGGAGGAGAGAGTAGGAAGGAGGAGGAAGGGCGGAGCGAGGACGGGCCGGCCAACGGCAAGTCAAGGGAGGATGAGAGGAGGAGAGCGGTACTGAGTCCAGTGAGGAGGAGGAGGTGACGGCGGCGTAGAGGGAGGAGGGGTAGGCGACGGCGGCCAGCGGGGGACGACCGGCAGGGGGGGTTGAGGGGGAGGTCGAGTGAGTGTGAGTGTGAGTGTGGGTCGGATAGAGGAGAGCGTGGGTGGTGGGAGATAGCTAGTTTTAGCAGTAGCGCGGTATAGGTAAATGCGTTAGTGCTAAACTACCTAGCAGTAGCGCCCTTCTAATTAACGTGCTGCTGCTATAACTAGCTTCGCGCCGGGGTCGTGGGAATAGTAGCAGTAGCGTGGCTTAGTGGAGGCGTGCTACTGCTACTTTTATTTCAGCAGTGTGTTCTGGTGGAGCGCGCTACTGATAAATTGCAGCAGCGCCTTATTGTAAAACTTGCGCAGGTAAGATTCTGTGTATAGGCTTTTCCCTAGTAGTGTGTGACAAGCAAAACAAAGAAAAGTATAAGCATGTGACAAGCAAAAGAATGAAATTATTTTAAAGTGGCACTTACTTTTCCCCGTGGGCTCAATGAGCCACTTCTGCTCCTCGGTGGCTGGAATCTACTTTGGTAGCTTTGCGTTACCACACAGCCACCCCTTGTTTCCAACCCACTCCCCGCCACCACCCTCCTACTCGCCTGCCTCTTCCTCCTCGCAAGCCTCCTCCTCCTCCTCCTCCTCCTCCACGTCCCCCTCCCCAACCTCCTCCTCCACCTCCTCCCCGGCCCCATCCCGAACCTCCTCCTCCTCGTCCTAATACTCATCGTTAGAGGGTATCTCATGATACGTCTCGAACGTATCTATAATTTATGAAGCATTCATGCTATTATATTATTGGTTTTGAATGTTTACGGGCTTTATTATACACTTTTATATTACTTTTGGGACTAACCTATTAACCGGAGGCCCAGCCCATATTGTTGTTTTATTGCCTATTTCAGTGTTTTGAAGAAAAGGAATATCAAATGGAGTCCAAATGGAATGAAACCTTCGGGAGCATGATTTTTG
This sequence comes from Triticum timopheevii, assembly GCA_963921465.1. NCBI lineage: Eukaryota > Viridiplantae > Streptophyta > Magnoliopsida > Poales > Poaceae > Triticum > Triticum timopheevii. Next base: position 455,048,387 of record OY997262.1, on the reverse strand, counting down.
GAATGAACATGATCCGGGAGACTTGGAGTACAAGCCAGGGAAGCTTCGAGGAGGACAGGAGATAGGATGGCGCGGCCCCTATCTCGTGGGCCCCTCGAGCCTCCCCCGACCGACTTCTTTCGCCATATATTCCCATATACCCTAAAAACATCAAAGACAAAGATAAATCGGGAGTTCCTTCGCCGCAAGCCTCTGTGGCCACCAAAAACCTCTCGGGAGCCCGTTCTATCACCCTGCCGGAGGGGGGATCCCTCACCAGTGGCCATCTTCATCATGCCGACGCTCTCCATGACGAGGAGGGAGTAGTTCACCCTCGGGGCTGAGGGTATGTACCAGTAGCTATGTGTTTGATCTCTCTCTCTCTCTCTCTCTCTCTCTCTCTCTCTCTCTCTGTCTCTCTCGTGTTCTCTCTATGGCACAATCATGATGTATCGCGAGCTTTGCTATTATAGTTGGATCTTATGATGTCCCCCCCTCTACTCTCTTGTGATGAATTGAGTTTTCCCTTTGAAGTTGTCTTGTCGGATTGAGTCTTTAAAGATTTGAGAACACTTGATGTATGTCTTGCCGTGTTTATCTGTGGTGACAATGGGATATCACGTGATCCACTTGATGTATGTTTTGGTGATCAACTTGCGGGTTCCGCCCATGAACCTATGCATAAGGGTTGGCACACGTTTTTGTCTTGACTCTCCGGTAGAAACTTTGGGGCACTATTTGAAGTACTTTGTGTTGGTTGAATAGATGAATCTGAGATTGTGTGATGCATATCGTATAATCATGCCCACGGATACTTGAGGTGACAATGGAGTATCTAGGTGATATTAGGGTTTTGGTTGATTTGTGTCTTAAGGTGTTATTCTAGTATGAACTTTATGATAGATTGAACGGAAATAATAGCTTCATGTTATTTTACTACGGACTCTTGAATAGAAAGAACAGAAAGGATAACTTTGAGGTGGTTTCGTACCCTACCATAATCTCTTCGTTTGTTCTCCGCTATTAGTGGATTTGGAGTGACTCTTTGTTGCATGTTGAGGGATAGTTATATGATCCAAGCATGTTATTATTGTTGAGAGAACTTGCACTAGTGAAAGTATGAACCCTACGCCTTGTTTCTTACCATTGCAATACCGTTTGTGCTCACTTTTATCATTAGTTACCTTGCTGTTTTTATATTTTCAGATTACAAAAACCTATATCTACCATCCATATTGCACTTGTATCACCATCTCTTCGCCGAAATAGTGCACATATACAATTTACGATTGTATTGGGTGTGTTGGGGACACGAGAGACTCTTTGATTTTTGGTTGCAGGGTTGTTTGAGAGAGACCATCTTCATCCTACGCCTCCCATGGATTGATAAACCTTAGGTCATCCACTTGAGGGAAATTTGCTACTGTCCTACAAACCTGTGCACTTACAGGCCCAACAATGTCTACAAGAAGAAGGTTGTGTAGTAGACATCAAGCTCTTTTCTGGCGCCGTTACCGGGGAGGTGAGTGCTTGAAGGTATATCTTTAGATCTTGCAATCGAATCTTTTAGTTTCTTGTTTTGTCACTAGTTTAGTTTATAAAAGAAAACTACCAAAAAAATGGAATTGAGTTTGTCTCATACGCTTCGTCTTTTTAATATCTTTCGTGAGAATGATGAAAAGGAAAATTGTGCTCAAGTGCTAGAAGAAGAATGCGTTAGAATGTTTGGTACTAGATCTTTATATGATGAGCATGATTGCAATGTTGTTAGTATGAATTCCTTGAATATCCATGATGCTTATGATATGCAAAGCCACAAGCTTGGGGAAGCTATGTTTGATGAAAATGATGTGTTTAGTCCCCCAAGTTTTGATGAGAATATTTATTATGATGAAAGCATGCCTCCTATTTATGATGATTATATTGATGAAAGTGGGTTTGGAAGAGTGTCAACTTTAGGAAGTAGTGATCCCACTATTTTGGAGGATGTTGAATCTTATTGTGATGAATATGAAAGTGGATTTGGAAGAGTGTCAACTTTAATTAGTGATGATTCCACTATTTCGGAAGAGGTTCCAATTGATTATGAGAATAAAGTTGATATCTATGATGATTATTGTGATGAATTGTATGCTATTAAGAATAATGATAACCATGAAACTTGTCATCATGATTTTAGTTTTCAATTGGATTATGCCTCACATGATAATTATTTTGTTGAGTTTGCTCCCACTATTCCGAATGAGAAGAATTTTGCTTATGTGGGGAGTAGTAAATTTTCTATGCTTGTAGATCATGAAAAGAATGCTTTAGGTGCTGGTTATATTGTTGAATTCATTCATGATGCTACTGAAAATTATTATGAGGGAGGAATATATGCTTGTAGGAGTTGCAATAATATCAAGTTTCCTCTCTATGTGCTTCAAGTTTTGAACTTATGCTGGTTTTGCCTTCCTATGCTAGTTAATTATTGTTCCCATAAGTTGTTTGCTCACAAAATCCCTATGCATAGGAAGTGGGTTAGACTTAAATGTTCTAGTCATATGCTTCATGATGCTCCCGTTATGTTTCAATTCTTATCTTTTATGTGAGCATCATTGTCATCATCATGCCTAGCTAGAAAGGCATTAAAGAAAAGCGGCTTGTTGGGAGACAACCCAATATTTATCCTTACTGTTTTTGTGTGTCCACATGATTATGCTACTGTAGTAATCATGTTCTATATCTTTTGTTTCAATAAAGTGCCAAGTAAGACCTTTAGGATAGCCTACGGTGATAGTTGCGTTGATCCTGCTGAATATCAGAAACTTTTGCACCCAGTAAGCTAGTTTTGTTAATTCACCGAAACGTGCTTCTGATCTGATTCTTCTTGATTTTGATTGGTACATAAATTGCTTAGGACTTCCTAATTTGGTAGAATTGTTGCAGTTCCAGAAGTATACGTTTGATATATATTACTACAGACTATTCTGTTTTTGACAGATTCTGTTTTCTATGTGTTGTTTGCTTATTTTGATGAATCTATGAGTAGTACCGGAGGGTATGAACCATAGATAAGTTGGAATACAGTAGATATTGGACCAATATGAATTTAGAATGAGTTCACTACAGTACCTAAGTGGTGGTTTTATTTTCTTATACTAACGGAGCTTACGAGTTTTCTGTTGAGTTTTGTGTTGTGAAGTTTTCAAGTTGGGGGTGAAGTTTCGATGGACTACGGAATAAGGAGTGGCAAGAGCCTAAGATTGGGGATGCCCAAGGCACCCCAAGGTAACATTAAAGGACAACCAAGAGCCTAAGCTTGGGGATGCCCCGGATGGCATCCCCTCTTTCGTCTTCGTTCATCGGTAACTTTACTTGGAGCTATATTTTTATTCGCCACATGATATGTGTTTTGCTTGGAGCGTCATTTTGTTTTGTTAGTATTTGCATGCTGTTATTTATATTAATGTTTTTCATCTTTATTTTCAATAAAAATGTCAAGGATAGCCTTTACCATGCTTATTTTGCTAGTTTACATGTTGCTGTTTGAAAACAGAAAGTTTACCGCTGTTGCAAAAATTCCCTAGAAAATCCATAGAATGGTATAATGTTGAAACTTTTTGCATATTGAGATCTTATAAATCTTCTACAGTGAGGTATTTTTATCATAATTTTTGAAGTTAGGGAAGTATGATGAATCTTGCATTCTTTACAGACTATATTGTTTTGGCAGATTGCTGTTATGTTTGCATATGTTTGCTTGTCTAATGATTCTATTTGAGGATAGGAGTATTAAATATGCAGAGGCATTTAGTATGCAATGTTGAATAATATTTTTAGTGATTTGTTACAGTAGAAAATGATAAGGTTTTGCATTGGTTTATACTAACCTATCTCACGAGTTCTTGTTGAGTTTTATGCAAGGTTGGAAATAGCGGTAGGCGTAAGCGAGGTGGTTAGCCTTCGCCTAGTGCCTAGGCGTTGCTTAAGCGCCCTAGGTGCAGCCTAGGCGGTAATATAATTTTTACTATCAGGATGTATATGCGGTTATTATATATGTATTTTATTAATTTAGGGCATATAAGCATGTTAACTACCCCAACTACTACGATTGGAATATGGCCTTTTTGGCATATCAGTGCAATATGGCATGATTTCTCGCTTGGGTAGAGAATTTCTTTTTTGCTCTGCCTAGACTTCTGCCTATCCCCTAGGCGAGGCGTTTGGCCATTGCCTAGCGCCTAGGCATGCCTAAGCGTCTCCTAGGCACTGCCTTTTCCAACAGAGGTTTTATGTGGATGAAGTCTTTGAGAAATAGAGAAACCATGATATGAGAGGAATTAAGGAGACACAAAAGTTCAAGCTTGGGGATGCCCAAGGCACCCCAAGATAATATTTTAAGAATTCTCAAGCATCTAAGCTTGGGGATGCCCCGTTAGGCATCCCACCTTTCTTCGTCAACAACTATCGGTTAGTATCGGTTGAGCCTAAGTTTTTGCTTCTTCACATGAGTTGTGCTATCCTTGCAGTGTCATTTTATTTTGTTTTGCTTGCTGTTTGAATACCAAGATCTGAAATTCTTAAATGAGAAAGAGTCTTTCACATAGTTACATAATTATTTAGCTACTCATTGATCTTCACTTATATCTTTTTGGAGTAGTTTGTCATTTACTCGTGTGCTTCACTTATATCCTATGAGTAAATGGTTGAATAAGTTGAATGTCATAAATCTGAAATTATATATGTTTCATTTGCTTATCCCATGGGGAGTAATGACTTCACATCTAAGAAGTAGAGGTTGTAAATTAATTGAAGGTTAGCAAGCATTGTATTGGTCATTTGAACAATTCATGAAAGAATATTGAAGGAAGAAAGATTTCACATATAAATATACTATCTTGGACATCTTTTATAATTGTGAGCACTCATTAAGTATGACATGCTAAAGAGTTGATGTTGGACAAGGAAGACAACATAAAGGGTTATGTTTTCTCACATCTCAGTTAAAGTAGATTGTCATGGATCATTCAAACATGTTGAGCTTGCCTTTCCCCCTCATGCTAGCCAAAATTCCATGCACCAAGTAGAGATACTACTTGTGCTTCCAAATATCCTTAAACCCAGTTTTGCCATGAGAGTCCACCATACCTACCTATGGATTGAGATAGATCGGGAGTTCCACCGCCGCAAGCCTCTATGGCCACCAAAAACCTCTCGGGAGCCCGTTCCGGCACCCTGCCGGAGGGTGGACCCCTCACCGGTGGCCATCTTCATCATCCCGGCACTCTCCATGATGAGGAGGGAGTAGTTCACCCTCGGGGCTGAGGGTATGTACCAGTAGCTATGTGTTTGATCTCTCTCTCTCTCTTTCGTGTTCTCTCTATGGCACGATCTTGATGTATCGCGAGCTTTGCTATTATAGTTGAAACTTATGATGTCCCCCCCTCTACTCTCTTGTGATGAATTGAGTGTTCCCTTTGAAGTTGTCTTGTCGGATTGAGTCTTTAAAGATTTGAGAACACTTGATGTATGTCTTGCCATGTTTATCTGTGGTGACAATGGGATATCATGTGATCCACTTGATGTATGTTTTGGTGATCAACTTGCGGGTTCCGCCCATGAACCTATGCATAAGGGTTGGCACATGTTTTCTTCTTGACTCTCCGGTAGAAACTTTGGGGCACTCTTTGAAGTACTTTGTGTTGGTTGAATAGATGAATTTGAGATTGTGTGATGCATATCGTATAATCATGCCCACGGATACTTGAGGTGACAATGGAGTATCTAGGTGACATTAGGGTTTTTGCTGATTTGTGTCTTAATGTGTTATTCTAGTATGAACTCTATGATAGATTGAACGGAAAGAATAGCTTCATGTTATGTTACTACGGACTCTTGAATAGATAGAACAGAAAGGATAGCTTTGAGGTGGTTTCATACCCTACCATAATCTCTTCGTTTGTTCTCCACTATTAATGGCTTTGGAGTGACTCTTTGTTGCATGTTGAGGGATAGTTATATGATCCAAGTATGTTATTATTGCTGAGAGAACTTGCACTAGTGAAAGTATGAACCCTATGCCTTGTTTCCTACCATTGCAATTCCGTTTGTGCTCACTTTTATCATTAGTTACCTTGCTGTTTTTATATTTTCAGATTACAAAAACCTATATCTACCATCCATATTGCACTTGTATCACCATCTCTTCGCCGAACTAGTGCACCTATACAATTTACCATTGTATTGGGTGTGTTGGGGACACAAGAGACTCTTTGTTATTTGGTTGCAGGGTTGTTTGAGAGAGACCATCTTCATCCTACGCCTCCCACGGATTGATAAACCTTAAGTCATCCACTTGAGGGAAATTTGCTACTGTCCTACAAACCTGTGCACTTGCAGGCCCAACAATGTCTACAAGAAGAAGGTTGTGTAGTACACATCACCTCACTAGAGGAGGGCCTCGAAGACAACACCCCTACGTCAGTGAGGGTGCGCTCTTTCTGGCCGCGACCCCAGTAGTGCCTCTCCCCCACCCCCTCGCCCTCTAGGGGCTCTCCTCCCCCTCCTCCTCTAGGGGCACCTCTCCCTCGACCTCCCTGTGAGGAGTCATCGTCATGTAGTCGGGGGGAGGGTTATGTGCTCAACCACTTCGACTAGGCATGTTGATGACCTTGCGTAGGAAACCCACGCCGTCAGCCTTCCCCTTGCCCATGTTCCACGAACCTTCATTGAAAAGAGAATAAACAATTAGTACATTAATAAAATGAAGGAAAAAGCATAATAATAAGGAATAATAAACACATTAATAAAAAAGCATAAAAGGCATATTCCTAAACCGTAGAAAAAAGACTTGAAACATACATCTCCTAGAACCCATACGAATCATCACCCTTGTAACCTCTTTCTCGGTCGGTCTCATCATCACTATCAATCATATCATCTTCGTTGTATGACGGAGGTGGAGGCTCTTCCTCGTTGTCATCATCTTCATTTAACTTTTCTAGCATAAGTATGTCATTTTCATTGACAATGGTGTCACCATCATTCCGTGTATCGTCGTCGTTTGGATCCACATCATCATCACCCAATGGTCTAGCGTCATCGTTTCTAACCACATCATCATTAGGTTGCTCTTGATAGAACACTCCCTCGTATGTCATGGGGTTAATGTTGTAGTAATCGTCTTCATTCGGGTCCGGTAGTTTACCATGTGGCGACACCTTGAACACAACTTCCCAACCCTTTAGGTACTCTTTTTGGCATGGGTAAGGCAGATAATAAACTTGTGTTGCTTGGGTAGCCGCAATGAAGAGATCGGCTCCGGCATAGACGGTTGATGGTTTAACTTCGACCAAACCAATGGAAGGCGTATGTTTTACCCCCTCCCGCGGATTGAACCATCGACATTTGAACACAGGCATACTTAGGGTTTCACACCCTTTGCGGAATGTAATCTCGTATATATTTTGTACCCTGCCTAGTAGTCTACTGAATTTTGACCGGGGGTGTACACTCCGGTATTTATAGTTTTGGGATCAGGTCGGTTGTTCTGGTGCTCCTCTGTATGGAAGCGATACCCATTCACATCATACTTTTTACATGTTATGACAACAGGGTCAAAACCCATGGAAACCCATCTCAATTCATCATCCATAGATATGTTCAGATCTTTTCCCTACAAGTATAATTGACATTGCTGGGTGAATTAGTTTGGTTGACTAATAAATGTTGAAGTAGGTATTTAATAGGGGAATGTGGAAAATTACTTTCTCCATGAACCAAGCAACAAAAATTTTACGTCCAGGGTTTCCATGACGGAGAAGAGTAAGTGCCTCCGCCTGAGTAGGAGGATTCATTCCCTTCCATTCCTCTTGAACGAAATCACTAAAAGAAGAAAAGCGGTGTTAAACCGGGACTAAGTGAACATAGAACATGATGCTGTGGCAGACATAAAGGAATGGTGTAGTGGTATTACCTCATCCACACTTCCTCAACTTCCTTGATGTTGTGCATGATATAGAACATGAGGTCCTCCCACTCTTGTCGTGGCATGTTATAAGATTTCGAGGCCCCAGCCCTCCCACCTTGCACGTTGAATAGATGGAACCTGGGTTGATACTTGGGCTCTTCTATATTGTATCGAGGCACCTTGTTATGCAGATGGGGAACGTGGTCTGGATAGTATGATGTCCTAAGGTCTAACACCTCCTCTGGATAACTACCTCAGCTATGGAAGCTTCAATCTTAGCTTTGTTTCCACATTTCTATCGGAGATGCTTGTTCTGTCTCTCAGGGCCGTACTACCAGCGATTCTGCACAGGACCCCCCAACAATACCTCGTTCGTGAGGTGTAGAATGAGATGTGTCATCGGAGTTAAGAAGCCTGGAGGAAAGATCTTCTCTAGCGTGACTATCAACTCCGGTGCCTTCTTCTGCAATTTTGCCCTGTTGGCCCATTTGCAGACGTGCAAAGTATATTCACCGGGCGGGCACTTTCTTTTTGCCGACATGCAAAGTATATTCATCGGCGAGCATTTTTTTTAACAACATATAACTACAGAAAACATGGACTGTTTTATTCGAACAAGTAGACGACGGTAGAAGTATGCATATGAGTGCACTACTAGGGAAAACCCTAGCAGTAGCGTGGGTATTTTGCCTATCAGTAGCGCGGGACGTCGCGCTACTGATAAGGCGCTACAGCTAACGTTTAGCAGTAGCGCCTGTCATCCCACACTACTGCTATACATGGCTAGAAGTAGCGCACTTTAGGTAAGAGCGTTGCTGCTAATATCTGCAGCGCTTTTTAGAAGTAAGCGCTACTGCTAACTTTGTTCCCCTCGCTACTGCTAGTTTTATTAGTTTCTGCTTTTTTATGCATATTTGTTTTGTATTTGAATAGGCTTTATACAATAATCTTTAGCATATCATACACATACAAATGTAATCATAGAATATACATACAAATAGTCTCATCAAATTATGTCATCATCATAATCATCATCCAACACAAAGTGGTCTCTCGTCATCATCTCGAAAATAGCGATACAAGTCTCGATTACTTGCAACTACATCGTCATCCATCTAAACAATGATATACGCGAGAAGAGCTACACTATGAGTGAGAGTGAAACTATGAAGTACATGAGTTCGTATCCCTCTCTCGCATTAGCATGAACCTAAACTAACTACTGGCTGTCGCTCGAAAACCGAAAATCGGTACACCTGGGCCTGACACTCCGGCCACTCGTCGTATACTCCTGGCGTAGCACTTCTTCACCAACGATGATCTATGCACCTACGTTGTCACATGAGTCGATGATATGCAACATATATAGTTGAGCAATAGAAAGAGACAGACTTAGCAAAAATAGAAGCAACATATCATAAGCATAAATAACAAAGTTCATCGTACCCAAAATGCCCTAACTAGAGTGATCTTCACTAGTCGAGGAGGAGGAAGGTTTAATTACATCACAAATAAAGTTTCGCCATGCATAACTCAAAGTTTTGTCATACAGAAAGTATGGACTAAACGGACACACATTGTCATATATCGACAATCACTCCAACATGTCGTGCCATCCATCCATGTCAAGGAGAAAGTCCCCGAGCTTAGTGAAAGGCTTCATGTCGAGACACTGAGAGGCTACCCGTGTTCGGACATCTTCCCGTGACAATTCTCCTTCTTCGTAGAACATCCCTGTTTTTTCGATGACCTCCTTCATGATGATTTGGGCAAGTTCGCGCTGGATGTGATAGAACTTAGATTGAAGTCGATGACCCTCGATATCTCCTATGTGCTTTGCCCATTGCAAAACATGGGCATCGCCGGATTTAGGTGACATGCGAAGTTTCTGGTGAACCCGTCTGTACTCCAGTATGTGGTGTAGGACATAGAATCCATCATTAATAGAATCACTCGGTTGCTGGATGCAGCAGAAGTCGGTCTTATGGTTGAAGGCGGGCCTGCCGTGCCTTGTCTTCTTGTCCTTGACCTCTCCACCCCCTTTCCCGTAGTAAAAGATAGTACTGTCGAGAACAGACTTGATGTGGCTGTAATCCTTTTTGGTAATGTTCTTCGACGAGTCCAAGTAAAGAGCATGGGAGCATCGGGGGTAGAGGATGATGACGACGGCGCGCCCGCCGCTGCGCAAAATAAGTACACTGATACGTCCATTTTGCATCATGTTTTTATATCGATATTTATTGCATTATGGGCTGTTATTACACGTTATGTCACAATACTTATGGCTATTCTCTCTTATTTTACAAGGTTTATCATGAAGAGGGAGAATGCCAGCAGCTGGAATTCTGGCTGGAAAAGGAGCAAATATTGGAAACCTATTATGCACAGCTCCAAAAATCCTGAAACTCCATGGAAGTCACTTTTGGAATTAATAAGAATTATTGAGCAAAGAAAATACCAGAGGGGGCCCACACCCTGGCCAGGAGGGTGGGGCCCCCCTGTCTCCTGGGCCCCCTGGTGGCCCTCCGGTGCCCATCTTCTGCTATATGAAGGCTTTTACCCTGGAAAAGTTCATAAGCAAGCTTACGGGACGAAACTCTGCCGCCACGAGGCGGAACCTTGGCGGAACCAATCTAGGGCTCCGACAGAGCTGTTCTGCCGGGGAAACTTCTCTCCGGGATGGGGAATTCATCACCATCGTCATCACCAATGATCCTCTCATTGAGAGGGGGTCAATCTCCATCAACATCTTCACCAGCACCATCTCCTCTCAAAACCCTAGTTCATCTCTTGTATCCAATCTTGTATCAAAACCACAAATTGGTACCTATGGGTTGCTAGCAGTGTTGATTACTCCTTGTAGTTGATGCTAATTGGTTTACTTGGTGGAAGATCATATGTTCAGATCCTTAATGCATATTAATACTCCTCTGATCATGAACATGAATATGCTTTGTGAGTAGTTATGTTTGTTCCTGAGGACATGGGTAAAGTCTCGCTATTAGTAGTCATGTGAATTTGGTATCCGTTCGATATTTTGATGAGATGTATGTTGTCTCTCCTCTAGTGGTGTTATGTGAATGTTGACTACATGACACTTCACCATTATTTGGGCCTAGAGGAAGGCACTGGGAAGTAATAAGTAGATGATGGGTTGCTAGAGTGACAGAAGCTTAAATCCTAGTTTATGCGTTGCTTCGTAAGGGGCTGATTTGGATCCACTTGTTTCATGCTATGGTTAGGTTTACCTTAATACATCTTTTGTAGTTGAGGATGCTTGCAATAGGGGTTAATCATAAGTGGGATGCTTGTCCAAGAAAGGGCAGTACCCAAGCACCGGTCCACCCACATATCAAATTATCAAAGTACCGAATGCGAATCATATGAGCGTGATGAAAACTAGCTTGACTATAATTCCCATGTGTCCTCGGGAGCGCTTTTCTCATTATAAGAAATTGTCCAGGCTTGTCCTTTGCTAAAAAAGGATTGGTCCACCTTGCTGCACCTTATTTACTTTCATTGCTTGTTACCCGTTACAAATTATCTTATCACAAAACTATCTGTTACCTACAATTTCAGTGCTTGCAGAGAATACCTTACTGAAAACCACTTGTCATTTCCTTCTACTCCTCGTTGGGTTCGACACTCTGACTTATCGAAAGGACTACGATAGATCCCCGATACTTGTGGGTCATCAAGACTCTTTTCTGGTGCCGTTGCCGGGGAGTGAAGCGCCTTTGGTGAGTGGAACTTGGTAAGGAAACATTTATATAGTGTGCCGAAATTTTCTGTCACTTGTTACTATGGAAAATAATCCTTTGAGGGGCTTGTTCGGGGTATCTTCATCCCGACCAGTAGAGCAAAGAGTTGCTGCTCAATCTACTGAACCTACTGAAAAAGTTTACTTTGAGATTCCTTCAGGTATGATAGAAAAACTACTAGCTAATCCCTTTGCAGGAGATGGAACATTGCATCCCGATTTACACCTTATCTTTGAGGATGAAGTTTGTGGATTATTTAAGCTTGCAGGTATTCCCGATGGTATTGTCAAAAGGAAGGTCTTCCCTTTAGCTTTGAAGGGAGACACATTGACATGGTATAGGCTATGTGATGATACCGGATCTTGGAACTATAAACGATTGAAGTTGGAATTTCACCAAAAGTTCTATCCTATGCATCTTTTTTTTGAAAGAATTGACAGTGGGAGAGCACTCCCACTGTGTTTTTATATATCTATATAAATGGGGTGTTTACATAGACATATACAATGCCAAACACAATTAACGAACTACCACCCCCTCCCCATGGCTTAGGGAGGAGGAAAACTACCGGCCTTCCACAGAAGGGGGCAAGAGCAAAGATTCAGCAAGGATCAACCTAGAGTATTACAAAGGTTTACAAATGAGCCTCGATGGGCCTCCTTGATTCTATATTGGAGCTGACTCAGGTCGTTTTTGAAGCGTGACAACCAGGACCCAATATCAGGGTCAACTCCTCGGAAGTGCTTGTTACTCCTCTCCTTCCATAAGCTCCACGCGGCAGCGAGAAAAACTTCCATGAAAAAAGGGCTAGGACAGGAGTCTCTATTTAATCTAATGGCAGCGAGACGGCTATCAAAAGGGGCCAATGAATGCCAAGCTTGGTCCAGCAGGTCCTGCTAAAATCACAAGTGAAGATCATGTGGTCCACTGTTTCTTCAAATGGCAGCCCGCAAAGGAGGCAATCAAAATCATCACCAATGTTGTAGTGCCTCTGTTTCAACATATTACGTGTGTTGAGCCTATCCAGGAAAAGCAGCCACCCAAACACCTTCAGTTTCATCGTACATTTTGATTCCCGTAGGTGCTTGAACATGGGATCGGCTGGAGCATCTCGAAAGAAGAAAGAATAGTAGTCCTTAGGTCGAAACTCGGCCGTACCCCACATGTAGTGCCAAACATCCGTAGTTGACGTGGAAGGGCAGATTTTGGTTAGCGTTAGCTGCATGTCTCGGATTTCATCCAGCGCGGTTGGAAACACAGGGAGGTGAAAGGTTTCATGCAGATCATTGGAGGCCCAGAAGTCAGCAACCGAGATATCTTCATGCAGCGCAAAAGAGAAGGCACGTGGGTGGGAGTCTTGCAGCACATCACGCGCCCAAAGATCCTTCCAAAGCAGGGTTGTCCTTCCATCCACCAACTGGACACGAGACACACCCCTGAAGGTTGGTGTCAATTTTAGAACATCGCGCCACCAGAAAGAGCCGCCCTGGTCCACTGCATGGGGTATTTTGTCGACGTAGAGATTGTCCCATAACAGGTGAACCCAGGGCACATCCATTTTATTGTAGAATTTATGGAGGAATTTTAGGAGCAGGGCTTCATTATGGATTTTGAGATTGATCACTCCTAGCCCACCTTTGTCTTTGGGACGACAGACCATGTCCCAAGCCGCAAGAGAGTTGCATTTGTCACCTTGCTCGGTTTTCTTAGTCCAGAGACAGCGTCTTCTGATTTTGTCTAGGATTTCAAGAAGCTTGGGCGGGAATTTGAGTGTACACATGGCAAAGGTGAGAAGAGACGTGACTGAGGCATTCAGCCAGGTTAATCTACCACCATAGTTCATCATAGCAATGGTTGACGTTAGGCGCCTTTCCAATCGGCAAACAAGAGGCATGAGGTCTTGGACAGCAGGCCGAGTGGTACCCAGTGGCAGGCCAAGATAGGTGAAAGGCAACGTGCCCACATTACAGCCAAAAATCCTAGCAAGAACATCCGCAGAGGAGGGGTCGAGGTTGATCGGTACCAATGTGGACTTGTGAAAATTGATTTTCAAGCCAATAGAGGTGGCGTAATCCGACAAGATCTCCTTGATCAAAGAAGCTTGACGGATGCATGCAGGCAAGACTATCAAAGTGTCGTCGGTGTATTGAATAACGGGGTAGTCAGATTGTCTAACACAAGGAAAGGGGAGCTCGATTTTGCCTTGTCTGAATGCATCATTTATGCACAGACTGCAATAAATCTGCAGCAAGCACAAAAATGAGGGGGGGACAGGGGATCGCCCTGTCGGACACCACAGCGGCATTGGAACTGTCTGCCTGGCACCCCGTTGAGAAGGACAGAAGAGCACCCAGAGGAGAATAAACATTGGATCCAAGAGATCCATTTGTCGTTGAAGCCCATATGACGCATAATCTGGATCATCGGGTCATGAGCAATTGTGTCAAAGGCCTTTGCAAAGTCAAGTTTGAGCAAAATTATCTGTCTGCCCAAGATGTGACATTGGCGTAAATATTGGTAAGCCCAGGCAAGGCAATCCTATATAGTCCTCCCCTTAATGAAGCCATATTGGTTGCGATGAACTAAGTCCAAGATAGAAGATTGTAGCCGATCTGCTAGAAGTTTTGTAATCAACTTGAGGCAACAGTTCAATAGCGTGATCGGTCTGTAGTCATTAACTATTTCCGGGGAGTTGATTTTAGGGATCAACGTGATGAGCCCATCATTGATGCTATTAATGTCCAGGGTGCCAGCATAAAATTGAGCGCAGTGATCATAAAAATCGTGCTTGATGATAGGCCAACATGCTTTGACAAAAACACCACTGAAACCATCAGGGCCAGGTGCACGATCTGGAGGCATGTCATTAACAACTTGGTCAATTTCTTTTTGTGTAAACGGCTCAGTCAGAGCATCAAGATTATCAGATTTTCTGATGAGGTCGGGAAGAGAGAATTTAATCTCAGAGGCTGAAGTGGAGCCCAGACGATTTTTATAAGTGAGGAACAAGAGGGCTTCTTTACTAGTATGATCATCAAAAATAGCACCACTGTCATCACGTAAGCTTGCAATGTTATTCTGTCTGTATCTTTCTATAGCAATGGCTTGAAAGAACTTGGTGTTTTCGTCGCCAAATTTGATCCACCTAATAGTGCATCGTTTTTTCCAATAAAGCTTTTGATACTGAAGGAGCCTGATCAAGTGAGTTTTTAGAATTTTCCTGAAATTAGCCTCTGGTATAGTGAGTGTACGTTTGTTTTCAAGCTCGTCAAGGTCAGCAAGTACACCATTGCAGTTAGAAATGCCACCAGAGAGACGGGAGATGTTCTTACTCCAGTGTTTCAAAGCATGTCTCAGGGCTTTGAACTTGCAGCAAAGTTTAGTGGCAACATTCTCAGACTTAATAGGCCTTTCCCAAACATTTCGCACAACATCCATAAATCCTAGGTGAAGGATCCAGTAGGACTCAAAACGGAAGATCTTACTGCGGGGAATCTTGGTCTCAATACTGACAACACAAGGGATATGATCGGATACCAGCTTACCAAGAGGTTTAACCAAGGTTTTAGGGTATACCGTGGTCCAGTTAAGCGAAGTAAAAAGCCAGGCAATTTGCTCGAGTAGGGGGTCAGTTTGCATATTACTCCAGGTGTATGCACGGCCCTGAACTGGCAGCTCAATAAGTTGCTATTTATGTATGATGTCATTAAAAGTGAGCATGTCGTGCATGTTTCCCCCCGGCTTGTTACGATTATCAGGTGCACGCATATAGTTAAAGTCGCCGAGGAGTTGCCAGTCCTGCCCATTAGGAATGTTCACATCATAGAGCCAATTAGTAAAAGTATCATGATCTATGCCAGTGCATGGACCATAAACATTCAGGAGTGTCCAGGTTTGGGTTGTTTGCGTACTGACGAAAGAGATGACTAGCGCATGCATGTCGACGGAAACTATTGTACCGGTGAAAACAGAGCTTTTCCAGATGGTCAGAATCCCACCTGAGGCGCCACGCGAAGGAACAAAAGCAAATTGATCAAACTGATGAGGACAGCAAGTTTTAACAAAAGCAGGAGTAACGTCAGATAATTTGGTCTCCTGAAGACAAACTACGGCGCAACCACTTGAGAGGATCGCATTATTAAGAGCTAAGCATTTCTTCTCAGAGCTTAAGCCTCTGATATTCCACGAAAGGACATTCCAGCAGCATAAAGAGGGCATGGCACGGGAGAGAGTTACTGAAGATGAGCAGAGGAGCCCTCCTCCTGATTTTGAACGGCAGGAGTACCTGAAGTTGTTGGAGCAGAAACATCCGGCAGGGCGAGGAGAGCTTCAGCAGTGAGCTTAGCTTCTGGAATTGCGCACCTGTTGATGCCAATTTGCCGCAGAGTTGAAACCGGTGTTGGTGGGGGGATGCCATCATCTGCAGAAGGAGCAGAGCTTGAAGATCCAATGGAAGGGGCCAACCTGGGCTTGACCTTGGAAGTGTGCTCACCGGTGTCAGTAAGCGGCGGGACCCTGAAGCCGTTGTATTTGTTCGAGCATGAACTACGCCGAACATCCACCATGGAGAGGGGAGCAGCAGGTCTCGAGCGTCTGGGGCACGCCTGTGGCTGAGCAGGAGGGGCAACCAAGGTACCAGGGGTAGGATCAACTGCATCAGGTATCCCAAAAAGGCTGGCGTCAGAAGCTGGTTGGAGCGTACTGACAGTCACATCAGACAGTGAAGTGGCACTTTCAGACACTGGCAGGGTTGTAATGCTGTCCAAACTAGCAGGTTCCAGAGGGAGAGAAATTTCCTCCACAATAGCATCCACAGAACCATCCAATATCTCTGCAATAGGATGGATCTCTTCAATATGCATGGTTGGAGGTGCAGGCAGCATAGGCAAAGGCTGTTGCATGAATCTAATACCAGAGGAATCCGCTGTGACAGTAATTGAAAGTTCCGAGCGCGGTGAACGCAGACCATAACCAGAGCTCCAGGGGCCAAATGTTGCAATCATCGGACGAAGCGCCTGGAAAATGAATGTGTTCAGGTTGCGACGCGGGATTGGGTCATCCAACAAAATAGCAAGAAGCTCATCGCCTTGAGCAGAGAGGCCAAAAGAGATCCCTTGATTATGCAGGGACACTGAGACGGTCAGGGTAGCAGCAGGCACAGGAGGCGCAGGTAGCACAATCAGTGAGTGTTGCTCGAAAGCAAGATCAGAAGACTCAGAGCTCGAACTGTCAGTCACTGTGATCGAATCATTCCAGGCTTGAAATACATTGTCAGTGATATTATTGTCAGGAACTATACCATCTTGAAAAGTAAGGCCTTGAGCATTAAGCCAAGCCTGGTAATTGACAAGGTGCGGAGGCATGACCAGGGGCGGGGGAGCAGGCCAGGCATCCTAGGCCACATTGATATTACCAGGAGCATTGTGGGCATTGTTCTGTCCACCGCCATTGCCAGGGGGAGGAGCACCATTCTACACCAGCCAATTGTGCTCTTGCTGCTGATAAAGCTGTTCTGCAGTCAGGTCAGGGCCAAACAAGGGGTGAGGCTCACCGTCAGGAGGTGGTAATTCCCCATCGGTAGGCGGAACTTCAGGTAGCAGTCCATGGCCATCAATGCTTCTAAGGATCGTGATCTGAACTGTCCAACAATCCCTAGCACCTCCGAGTTGCCACACAACAAAACTCTTCGGGATCAAACACATGCGGAGCACTCTAACTTTGAGCAACATGAATCTGCGATCTTGTCTTGGATTGTATCAGGAAACAAGGGAGCCATAACCATCTAAAGCCTTAGTGATGTAATAATCAGTTTGATAATCGTAAGGGAAGCCGAAGAACATCAACTAAACTTGAGGACCCAACGAGGTAGTACGGCGGTTAAGAGCTTCATTATGGGGGACGAATTGACAAGCAGATCTTCTTCTTCAAGCTCAAACGTCGTGGCAACAGCAGTATCTCTCAAGAACGAGTCGATAAATCCAAAGACTCCAATCCCAAAAGGATGATCACTGACCTCAGTACTGAAGAGTTGCGCTTCATGCAGAAGGGCCACGATTTGGTTGCGGATCAGAGCACGACGATGCAGAGGAACATAATGGCTCGTCTCTGCGATCGCCAAGAACTCATGGCTGAGAGGAGCAATGGGGCCAACCACCATGCCGCTACGCACCACGCGGTCCACCGGACCGGGCTCAACAGCAAACCCGGGCGGGAGGAAGGGGACTGGGTTGAAGGGGTAGTTCGCCATGGGAGAAGGGCTCAGAGACAGGGCAGGCGTAGGTACTGCCGATGGGACGGAGCAGAGCGGGGGCTTTTGGATTTTCGAGGTGGAAGACGAAGCGAGAGCGGAGGCGGAGTGTGTGTGGGTTACCTTAGGTACCCATTTCCATTTCAGGCTGAAGCGACGTTTCCAGCAAGATGCATCCACGTGGCTGTAGGCACCGCAAGTTGCACATCGAACGGCTGTGCTGCAATGTTTGACCGGGGCTGTAGCCTTTTTGGGAAGCACCAAATTTGGGAGATTGATACGCTCTGTGCAAATTGATTCACTTGCAGATAAAGATGCAGGCGTGGCGCATTTGGGGCAAGCAATTGCCTTATGGTCTGGGCCGGAGCAGTTAATGCATATTAGACGAGCTTGGCAGTTAATCCTGCTGTGTCCCCATTGAAGGCATCTACTGCAGAGAGCCACCCAATTTGTGGCCAGATTATTGATATCAAATAAAGAATATGCCGCCTGAGCCAAATCTGCTTTGTGTTTAGCCGAGAGGAAAGGTGGCCAGGACTCATGTGGCGGTGCATATTTGAACGCTAAGTTAAGGAAGCAAAATGGTAAAGGAGGATACAACAAATTAATAGGGCAATTAAAGGTCCCTAAACGCAGGCATTGACGGGATTGAATGGCCTCAGATTCCTCCTGAGCAATAAAATCCTCCATTAAGGATAAACGATCATTCCGCTTAGCGTTGATCAAGCCTGGCTGAGTAATTGGCGCCAACGATCCAACTTGAATTTGAATGTTTTGATTTGGAGCATCGTGAGGAACCGTGGCAGATGATGAAGCTTCATGTGCATTTTTATCAGAAAAGTTCCAAGCAACCAAATTAACCAAACCAAATTTGGATAGCTCCATGGCAGATGAATGATCCAAAGGTTAACCCATAGTTGTTGGGCGGAGCTTTAATCGCCACCGGTTGACGGACTAAGATTTCCCCAAGTTGTGTATCCGCATGCCAATGTGAATCAACAGGAAGGCCTTTGGAGAAACGGCCATTAAACAAGTGGAAATGACAAACAAAATCAGGCCAAATGCGATCCTTGAGCCCATATATGAAATGCCCCACCTTGTTGTTGGCCACAGAAAACCGAAAGGATCTAGCAGAGATGGGAGTCACTCGAAAACCAGAACAAATGCCACCAATGCAACATTGCAAAGCAATTCCAACAGAATCCACCGTGAGGGGGAAGGAGGCCGAAGAGAATGAAACAACCAGAAAGAACTCCTTGGTGTCTCGAGAGGGAGAAAAATGGACTGTTGATCCGAACTTCGTTCTCACCTGATCGGCCAAAGCAAGGCCAGGAGCAAAATCCCAATGCAGTAATCCTTCCATGTTGAGGACAGCTATTGAGATCCATGGTTGGTGGTGGAGAGCAGGTGGGAGAGGAGAGGGGAGAGCCATCTTTTCATCGTGATCATAATTACATATACAATTTCTGGCCTCGCGAAGGAGAAAGCATCGCTCAAGCTTGGGGGAGGCTGAAGTTAATGTTATATTCATGCCCCAATCTTGAGATCTCAAGAGAAATGATTATTCAAAATTTTTATGCTCGGCTTTCTCTCAATGATCGCACCATGTTCGATACTTCCTGTGCTGGTTCTTATATGCTGAAGACTACTGAATTCAAGTGGGATTTATTGGAAAAAATTAGACGCGACTCTGAAGATTGGGGTTCCGATGATGGTAAGGAGTCAGGTATAACA
This sequence comes from Triticum timopheevii, assembly GCA_963921465.1. Classification (NCBI taxonomy): domain Eukaryota; kingdom Viridiplantae; phylum Streptophyta; class Magnoliopsida; order Poales; family Poaceae; genus Triticum; species Triticum timopheevii. Next base: position 455,028,715 of record OY997262.1, on the reverse strand, counting down.
CCTAAGTTTGATTGTGTTAAATCTTTTATGGATACCGATGCTTTTCGTGGATTTAGCGCTAAATATGGACTTGACTCTGAGATAGTAGCTTCTTTCTGTGAATCTTTTGCTGCTCACGTTGATCTCCCTAAGGAGAAGTGGTTTAAATATAATCCTCCCACTAAAGTAAAAGTAGTTGCACCTATTACAGTTGAAGAAAAGACTATCACTTATGATGATCCTATTGTTCCTACTACTTATGTTGAGAAACCACCTTTCCCTGTTAGGATAAAGGATCATGCTAAAGATTCATCTGTTGTTCGTAAGAGTAATACTAGAACATATACACCTCCTGAGCAAATTAAGGTTGAACCTAGTATTGCTATGGTTAAAGATCTCTTGGATGATAATATAGATGGGCATGTTATTTACTTCTGTGAACAGGCAGCTAATATTGCTACACCAGATGCTAAGATACATAGACCTGTTGTAGGCATGCCTATTATTTCTGTTAAAATAGGAGATCATTGTTATCATGGCTTATGTGGTATGGGTGCCAACACTAGTGCAATACCTATTTCCCAATATAATGAAATTATGCATGATATTGCACCCGCTGAGCTAGAAGGTATTGATGTTACAATTAAGCTTGCCAATAGAGATACTATTGCACCAGTTGGGATTGTTAGAGATGTCGAAGTCTTGTGTGGGAAAGTTAAATATCCTGCTGATTTTCTTGTTCTTGGTTACCCACAAGATGACTTTTGTCCCATTATATTTGGCAGACCCTTCTTGAATACCGTTAATGCTAGGATTGATTGCAAAAAGGATGTTGTTACAATTGGCTTAGGGAATATGTCTCATGAGTTTAATTTTGCTAAGTTCCGTAGACAACCCCGTGATAAAGAATTTCCTAGTAAGGATGAAATTATTGGTCTTGCTTCTATTGCCGTGCCTCCTACTGATCCGTTAGAACAATATTTGCTAGACCATGAAAATGATATGTTTATGAATGAAAGAAGGGAAATAGATGAAGTATTCCTTCAACAGGGTCCTATTCTGAAACACAACTTACCTGTTGAAATCCTAGGGGATCCCCGTCCACCCAAGGGTGATCCCGTGTTTGAGCTCAAACCTTTACCTGATAATCTTAAATATGCTTATCTTGATGAAAAGAAAATATAATCCTATTATTATTAGTGCTAACCTTTTAGAGCAAGAAGAGGAAAGATTACTGAAAACTATGAAGAAGCACCATGCTGCTATTGGATATACTCTGGATGATCTTAAGGGCATTAGTCCCACTCTATGCCAACATAAAATTAAATTGGAGAAAGATGCCAAACCAGTTAGAGATCCTCAACGATGGTCAAATCCTAAGATGAAAGAAGTGGTAAGAAAGGAGATACTAAAGCTCCTTGAGGCAGGTATAATTTCTCCCATTGCTGATAGTGATTGGGTAAGTCCTGTCCATTGCGTACCTAAAAAGGGATGTATTATTGTTGTTCCTAATGATAAAGATAAATTGATCCCGCAAAGAATTATTACAGGTTATAGGATGGTAATTGATTTCCGTAAATTAAATACAGCTACTAAGAAAGATCATTACCCTTTACCTTTTATTGATCAAATGCTAGAAAGACTATCCAAACATACATATTTCTGCCTTCTAGATGGTTATTCCGGTTTCTCTCAAATACATGTGTCAGCGGAGGATCAATCAAAAACTACTTTTACTTGCCCTTTCGGTACTTTTTCTTATAGACGTATGCCTTTTGGTTTATGTAATGCACCTACTACATTTCAAAGATGCATGATTGCTATATTATCTGATTTTTGTGAAAAGATTTGTGAGGTATTCATGGATGATTTCTCCGTCTATGGATCCTCTTTTGATGATTGCTTGAGCAACCTTGATCGAGTTTTGCAGAGATGTGAAGACACTAGTCTCGTCTTGAATTGGGAAAAGTGCCACTTTATGGTTAATGAAGGCATTGTCTTGGGGCATAAGATTTGTGAGAGAGGTATTGAAGTTGATAAAGCTAAAGTTGATGCTATTGAAAAGATGCCATGTCCCAAGGACATTAAAGGTATAAGAAGTTTCCTTGGCCATGCCGGTTTTTATAGGAGGTTCATTAAGGACTTTTCTAAAATCTCCAGGCCTCTGACTAATGTATTGCAAAAAGATATTCCTTTTTTCTTTGATGATGATTGTGTAGAAGCATTTGAAATACTTAAGAAAGCTTTGATCATTGCACCTATTGTACATCCACCTGATTGGAATTTACCCTTTGAAATTATGTGTGATGCTAGTGATTATGCTGTAGGTGTTGGGAACGTAGTAATTTCAAAAAATTTCCTACGCACACGCAAGATCATGGTGATGGTATAGCACCGAGAGGGGAGAGTGTTCGTCCACGTACCCTTGTAGACCATAAGCGGAAGCGTTAGCACAATGCGGTTGATGTAGTCATACGTCTTCACGATCCGACCGATCCAAGCACCGAACGTACGGAGCCTCCGAGTTCAGCACACGTTCAGCTCGATGACAATCTCCGGCCTCCGATCCAGCAGAGCTCCGGAGATGAGTTCCGTCAGCACGATGGCGTGGTGACGATGATGATGTTCTACCGGCACAGGGCTTCGCCTAAACTCCGCGAGGATATGACCGAGGTGGAATATAGTGGAGGGGGGCACCGCACACAGCTAAGGAACGATCCGTAGATCAACTTGTGTGTCTATGGGTTGCCCCCCTGCCCCCGTATATAAAGGAGCAAGGGGGGAGGCCGGCCGGCCCTTGGGGCGCGCCAAGGAAGGGGGGAGTCCTCCTCCTAGTGGGAGTAGGACTCCCCTTTCCTAGTCCAACTAGGAAGGAGGAAGGGGGAAGGAAAGAGGGGGAGAGGGAGAGGGAAAGAGGGGCCGCGCCCCCCTCCCCTAGTCCAATTCGGACTCCCCTTGGGAGGGGGCGCGCCACCTCCTGGGCTGCTGCCCTCTCTCTCCCTTCAGGCCCACTAAGGCCCAATACTTCCCCGGGGGGTTCCGGTAACCCCTCCAGCACTCCGGTTTTCTCCGAAATCACCCGGAACACTTCCGGTGTCCGAATCTAGTCGTCCAATATATCAATCTTTATGTCTCGACCATTTCGAGACTCCTCGTCATGTCCGTGATCACATCCGGAACTCTGAACAAACTTCCGTACATCAAAACTTATAAACTCATTATAAAACTGTCATCGTAACGTTAAGCGTGCGGACCCTACGGGTTCGAGAACTATGTAGACATGACCTAGAACTATTCTCGGTCAATAACCAATAGCGGGACCTGGATGCCCATATTGGTTCCTACATATTCTACGAAGATCTTTATCGGTCAAACCGCATAACAACATACGTTGTTCCCTTTGTCATCGGTATGTTACTTGCCCGAGATCTGATCGTCGGTATCCAATACCTAGTTCAATCTCGTTACCGGCAAGTCTCTTTACTCGTTCTATAATGCGTCATCCCGTAACCAACTCATTGGTCACATTGCTTGCAAGGCTTATAATGATGTGCATTACCGAGAGGGCCCAGAGATACCTCTCCGACGATCGGAGTGACAAAACCTAATCTCGAAATACACCAACTCAACATGTACCTTTGGAGACACCTGTAGTACTCCTTTATAATCACCCAGTTACATTGTGACGTTTGGTAGTACCCAAAGTGTTCCTCCGGTAAACGGGAGTTGCATAATTCTCATAGTTACAGGAACATGTATAAGTCATGAAGAAAGCAATAGCAGTATACTAAACGATCAAGTGCTAGGCTCACGGAATGGGTCATGTCAATCACGTCATTCTTCTAATGATGTGATCCCACTAATCAAATGACAACACATGTCTATGGTTAGGAAACATAACCATCTTTGATTAATGAGCTAGTCAAGTAGAGGCATACTAGTGACTATAGTTTTGTCTATGTATTCACACATGTATCATGTTTCCGGTTAATACAATTCTAGCATGAATAATAAACATTTATCATGATATGAGGAAATAAATAATAACTTTATTATTGCCTCTAGGGCATATTTCCTTCAGTCTCCCACTTGCACTAGAGTCAATAATCTAGATTACATAGTAATGATTCTAACACCCATGGAGTCTTGGTGCTGATCATGTTTTACTCGTGAGAGAGGCTTAGTCAACGGGTCTACAACATTCAGATCCGTATGTATCTTGCAAATCTCTGTCTCCCACTTGGACTTGGCCCCGAATGGAATTGAAGCGTCTCTTGATGTGCTTGGTCCTCTTGTGAAATCTGGATTCCTTTGCCAAGGCAATTGCACCAGTATTGTCACAGAAGATCTTCATTGGTCCCGATGCACTAGGTATGACACCTAGATCGGAAATGAACTCCTTCATCCAGACTCCTTCATTTGCTGCTTCCGAAGCAGCTATGTACTCCGCTTCACATGTAGATCCCGCCACGACGCTTTGTTTAGAACTGCACCAACTTATAGCTCCACTGTTTAATATAAACACGTATCCGGTTTGTGATTTAGAATCGTCCGGATCAGTGTCAAAGCTTGCATCGACGTAACCATTTACGACTAGCTCTTTGTCACCTCCATATACGAGAAACATATCCTTAGTCCTTTTCAGGTATTTCAGGATGTTCTTGACCGCTGTCCAGTGATCCACTCCTGGATTACTTTGGTACCTTCCTGCCAAGCTTATTGCTAAGCATACGTCAGGTCTGGTACACAGCATTGCATACATGATAGAGCCTATGGCTGAAGCATAGGGAACATCTTTCATTTTCTCTCTATCTTCTGCTATGGTCGGGCATTGAGTTTGACTCAACGTCACACCTTGTAGCACAGGCAAGAAACCTTTCTTTGCCTGATCCATTTTGAACTTTTCAAAATTTTGTCAAGGTATGTGCTTTGTGAAAGTCCTATTAAGCGTCTTGATCTATCTCTATAGATCTTGATGCCCAATATGTAAGCAGCTTCACCGACGTCTTTCATTGAAAAACTTTTATTCAAGTATCCCTTTATGCTATCCAGAAATTCTATATCATTTCCAATTAATAATATGTCATCTACATATAAAATCAGAAATGCTACAGAGCTCCCACTCACTTTCTTGTAAATACAAGCTTCTCCAAAAGTCTGTATAAAACCATATGCTTTGATCACACTATCAAAACATTTATTCCAACTCCGAGATGCTTGCACCAGTCCATAAATGGATCGCTGGAGCTTGCTCACTTTGTTAGCACCTTTTGGATCAACAAAACCTTCTGGCTGCATCATATACAACTCTTCTTCTAGAAATCCATTCAAGAATGCAGTTTTGACATCCATTTGCCAAATTTCATAATCATGAAATGCAGCAATAGCTAACATGATTCGGACAGACTTAAGCATCGCTACGGGTGAGAAAGTCTCATTGTAGTCAACCCCTTGAACTTGTCGAAAACCTTTCGCAACAAGTCGAGCTTTATAGACAGTTACATTACCATCAGCATCAGTCTTCTTCTTAAAGATCCATTTATTCTCAATGGCTTGCTGATCATCGGGCAAGTCAACCAAAGTCCATACTTTGTTTTCATACATGGATCCCATCTCAGATTTCATGGCCTCTAGCCATTTTGCGGAATCTGGGCTCATCATCGCTTCCTCATAGTTCGTAGGTTCATCATGGTCAAGTAACATGACTTCCAGAATAGGATTACCGTACCACTCTGGTGCGGATCTTACTCTGGTAGACCTACGAGGTTCAGCAGAAACTTGATCTGAAGTTTCATGATCAATATCATTAGCTTCCTCACTGATTGGTGTAGTTGTCACAGGAACCGGTTCTTGTGATGAACTACTTTCCAACAAGGGAGTAGATACAGTTATCTCATCAAGTTCTACTTTCCTCCCACTCACTTATTTCGAGAGAAACTCCTTCTCTAGAAAGGATCCGATTTTAGCAACGAAAATCTTGCCTTCAGATCTGTGATAGAAGGTGTACACAATAGTTTCTTTTGGGTATCCTATGAAGACACATTTCTCCGATTTGGGTTCGAGCTTATCTGGTTGAAGTTTCTTCACATAAGCATCGCAGCCCCAAACTTTAAGAAATGACAACTTTGGTTTCTTGCCAAACCACAGTTCATAAGGCGTCGTCTCAACGGATTTTGATGGTGCCCTATTTGACGTGAATGCGGCCGTCTCTAAAGCATAACCCCAAAACGATAGCGGTAAATCTGTAAGAGACATCATAGATCGCACCATATCCAGTAAAGTACGATTACGACATTCGGACACACCATTTCGTTGTGGTGTTCCGGGTGGCGTGAGTTGCAAAACTATTCCGCATTGTTTCAAGTGTAGACCAAACTCGTAACTCAAATATTCTCCTCCACGATCAGATCGCAGAAACTTTATTTTCTTGTTACGATGATTTTCCACTTCACTCTGAAATTCTTTGAACTTTTCAAATGTTTCAGACTTGTGTTTCATCAAGTAGATATACCCATATCTGCTCAAATCATCTGTGAAGGTGAGAAAATAACAATATCCGCCGCGAGCCTCAACATTCATTGGACCACAAACATCAGTATGTATGATTTCCAACAAATCAGTTGCTCGCTCCATAGTTCCGGAGAACGGCGTTTTAGTCATCTTGCCCATAAGGCACGGTTCGCAAGTACCAAGTGATTCATAATCAAGTGATTCCAAAAGCCCATCAGTATGGAGTTTCTTCATGCGCTTTACACCGATATGACCTAAACGGCAGTGCCACAAATAAGTTGCACTATCGTTATCAACTCTGCATCTTTTGGATTCAACACTATGAACATGTGTATCACTACTATCGAGATTCAACAAAAATAGACCACTCTTCAAGGGTGCATGACCATAAAAGATATTACTCATATAAATAGAACAACCATTATTCTCTGATTTAAATGAATAACCATCTCGCATCAAACAAGATCCAGATATAATGTTCATGCTCAACGCTAGCACCGAATAACAATTATTTAGGTCTAAAACTAATCCCGATGGTAGATGTAGAGGTAATGTGCCGACCGTGATCACATCGACTTTGGAACCATTTCCCACGCGCATCGTCACCTCGTCCTTAGCCAATCTTCACTTAATCCGTAGTCCCTGTTTCGAGTTGCAAATATTAGCAACAGAACAAGTATCAAATACCCAGGTGCTACTGCGAGCATTAGTAAGGTACACATCAATAACATGTATATCACATATACCTTTGTTCACTTTGCCATCCTTCTTATCCGCCAAATACTTAGGGTAGTTCCGCTTCCAGTGTCCAGTCTGCTTGTAGTAGAAGCACTCAGTTTCAGGCTTAGGTCCAGACTTGGGTTTCTTCTCTTGAGTAGCAACTTGCTTGCCGTTCTTTTTGAAGTTCCCCTTCTTCTTCCCTTTGCCCTTTTTCTTGAAACTGGTGGTTTTGTTAACCATCAACACTTGATGCTCCTTCTTGATTTCTACCTCCGCAACTTTCAGCATTGCGAAGAGCTCGGGAATAGTCTTGTTCATCCCTTGCATATTATAGTTCATCACGAAGCTCTTGTAGCTTGGTGGCAGTGATTGGAGAATTCTGTCAATGACACTATCATCAGGAAGATTAACTCCCAGTTGAATCAAGTGATTATTATACCCAGACATTTTGAGTATGTGTTCACTGACAGAACTATTCTCCTCCATCTTGCAGCTATAGAACTTATTGGAGACTTCATATCTCTCAATCCGGACATTTTCTTGAAATATTAACTTCAACTCCTGGAACATCTCATATGCTCCATGACGTTCAAAACGTCGTTGAAGACCCGGTTCTAAGCCGTAAAGCATGGCACACTGAACTATCGAGTAGTCATCAGCTTTGCTCTGCCAGACGTTCTTAACGTCGTCAGTTGCATCAGCAGCAGGCCTGGCACCTAGCGGTGCTTCCAGGACGTAACTTTTCTGTGCAGCAATGAGGATAATCCTCAGGTTACGGACCCAGTCCGTGTAATTGCTACCATCATCTTTCAACTTTGCTTTCTCAAGGAATGCATTAAAATTCAACGGAACAATAGCACGAGCCATCTATCTACAAACAAACATAGACAAGCAAAATACTATCAGGTACTAAGTTCATGATAAATTTAAGTTCAATTAATCATATTACTTAAGAACTCCCACTTAGATAGACATCTCTCTAGTCATCTAAGTGATCACGTGATCCAAATCAACTAAACCATGTCCGATCATCACGTGAGATGGAGTAGTTTCAATGGTGAACATCACTATGTTGATCATATCTACTATATGATTCACGCTCGACCTTTCGGTCTCCGTGTTCCGAGGCCATATCTGTATATACTAGGCTCGTCAAGTATAACCTGAGTATTCCGCGTGTGCAACTGTTTTGCACCCGTTGTATTTGAACGTAGAGCCTATCACACCCGATCATCACGTGGTGTCTCAGCACGAAGAACTTTCGCAACGGTGCATACTCAGGGAGAACACTTTTTGATAATTAGTGAGAGATCATCTTAAAATGCTACCGTCAATCAAAGCAAGATAAGATGCATAAAGGATAAACATCACATGCAATCAATATAAGTGATATGATATGGCCATCGTCATCTTGTGCTTGTGATCTGCATCTTCGAAGCACCGTCATGATCACCATCGTCACCGACGCGACACCTTGATCTCCATCGTAGCATCATTGTCGTTACGCCATCTATTGCTTCTACGACTATTGCTACCGCTTAGTGATAAAGTAAAGCAATTACAGGGCGTTTGCATTTCATACAATAAAGCGACAACCATATGGCTCCTGCCAGTTGCCGATAACTTCGGTTACAAAACATGATCATCTCATACAATAAAATATAGCATCACGTCTTGACCATATCACATCACAACATGCCCTGCAAAAACAAGTTAGATGTCCTCTACTATGTTGTTGCAAATTTTACGTGGCTGCTACGGGCTTAGCAAGAACCGTTCTTACCTACACATCAAAACCACAACGATAGTTCGTCAAGTTGGTGCTGTTTTAACCTTCACAAGGACCGGGCATAGCCACACTCGATTCAGCTAAAGTGAGAGAGACAGACACCCGCCAGCCACCTTTAAGCACGAGTGCTCGTAACGGTGAAACCAGTCTCGCGTAAGCGTACGCGTAATGTCGGTCCGGGCCGCTTCATCTCACAATACCGCCGAACCAAAGTATGACATGCTGGTAAGCAGTATGACTTGTATCGCCCACAACTCACTTGTGTTCTACTCGTGCATATAACATCGACGCATAAAACCTAGGCTCGGATGCCACTGTTGGGAATGTAGTAATTTCAAAAAATTTCCTACGCACACGCAAGATCATGGGGATGGTATAGCAACGAGAGGGGAGAGTGTTCGTCCATGTACCCTCGTAGACCGTAAGCAGAAGCGTTAGCACAACGCGGTTGATGTAGTCGTACGTCTTCACGATCCGACCGATCCAAGCACCGAACATACGGAGCCTCCGAGTTCAGCACACGTTCAGCTCGATGACGATCTCCGGCCTCCGATCCAGCAGAGCTCCGGAGATGAGTTCCGTCAGCATGACGGCGTGGTGATGATGATTATGTTCTACCGGCGCAGGGCTTCGCCTAAACTCCGCGATGATATGACCGAGGTGGAATATGGTGGAGGGGGGCACCGCACACGGCTAAGGAACGATCCGTAGATCAAGTTGTGTGTCTATGGGGTGCCCCCTGCCCTCGTATATAAAGGAGCAAGGGGGGAGGCCGGCCGGCCCTTGGGGCGCGCCAAGGAGGGGGGGAGTCCTCCTCCTAGTGGGAGTAGGACTCCCCTTTCCTAGTCCAACTAGGAAGGAGGAAGGGGGAAGGAAAGAGGGGGAGAGGGAGAGGGAAAGAGGGGCCGCGCCCCCCTCCCCTAGTCCAATTCGGACTCCCCTTGGGAGGGGGCGCGCCACCTCCTGGGCTGCTGCCCTCTCTCTCCCCTCAGGCCCACTAAGGCCCAATACTTCCCCGGGGGGTTCCGGTAACCCCTCTGGCACTCCGGTTTTCTCCGAAATCACCCGGAACACTTTCGGTGTCCGAATCTAGTCGTCCAATATATCAATCTTTATGTCTCGACCATTTCGAGACTCCTCGTCATGTTCGTGATCACATCCGGGACTCCGAACAAACTTCGGTACATCAAAACTTATAAACTCATAATAAAACTGTCATTGTAACGTTAAGCGTGCGGACCCTACGGGTTCGAGAACTATGTAGACATGACCTAGAACTATTCTTGGTCAATAACCAATAGCGGGACCTGGATGCCCATATTGGTTCCTACATATTCTACGAAGATCTTTATCGGTCAAACCGCATAACAACATACGTTGTTCCCTTTGTCATCAGTATGTTACTTGCCCGAGATCTGATCGTCGGTATCCAATACCTAGTTCAATCTCGTTACCGGCAAGTCTCTTTACTCGTTCTGTAATGCATCATCCCGTAACCAACTCATTGGTCACATTGCTTGCAAGGCTTATAATGATGTGCATTACCGAGAGGGCCCAGAGATACCTCTCCGACGATCGGAGTGACAAAACCTAATCTCGAAATACGCCAACTCAACATGTACCTTTGGAGACACCTGTAGTACTCCTTTATAATCACCCAGTTACATTGTGACGTTTGGTAGTACCCAAAGTGTTCCTCCGGTAAACGGGAGTTGCATAATTCTCATAGTTACAGGAACATGTATAAGTCATGAAGAAAGCAATAGCAGTATACTAAACGATCAAGTGCTAGGCTCACGGAATGGGTCATGTCAATCACGTCATTCTTCTAATGATGTGATCCCACTAATCAAATGACAACACATGTCTATGGTTAGGAAACATAACCATCTTTGATTAATGAGCTAGTCAAGTAGAGGCATACTAGTGACTATAGTTTTGTCTATGTATTCACACATGTATCATGTTTCCGGTTAATACAATTCTAGCATGAATAATAAACATTTATCATGATATGAGGAAATAAATAATAACTTTATTATTGCCTCTAGGGCATATTTCCTTCAGTAGGTGCTGTTCTAGGGCAAAGAGTTTATAAGAAATTAAATGTTATCCAGTATGCTAGTAAATCTCTTGATACTGCCCAACGAAATTATGCTACTACTGAAAAAGAATTCTTAGCAGTTGTGTTTGCTTGTGATAAGTTCAGACCTTACATTGTTGATTCTAAAGTTACTATTCACACTGATCACGCTGCTATTAAATATCTTATGGAAAAGAAAGATGCTAAGCCTAGACTTATTAGATGGGTTCTCTTGCTTCAAGAATTTGATTTGCATATTATTGATAGAAAGGGAGTTGAGAACCCCGTTGCAGACAACTTGTCTAGGTTAGAGAATGTTCTTGATGACCCACTACCTATTGATGATAGCTTTCTTGATGAACAATCAGCGGTCATTAATGCTTCTCGTACTACTCCATGGTATGCTGATTATGCTAATTACATTGTTGCTAAATTTATACCACCTAGTTTCACATACCAGCAAAAGAAAAAGTTCTTTTATGATTTAAGACATTACTTCTGGGATGACCCACACCTTTATAAAGAAGGAGTAGATGGTGTTATTAGACGTTGTGTACCTAAGCATGAACAGGAACAGATCCTACGCAAGTGTCACTCCGAACCATATGGAGGACACCACGCTGGAGATAGAACTGCACATAAGGTATTGCAATCCGGTTTTTATTGGCCTACTCTCTTCAAAGATGCCCGTAAGTTTGTCTTGTCTTGTGATGAATGTCAAAGAATTAGTAATATTAGTAGACGTCAAGAAATGCCTATGAATTATTCTCTTGTTATTGAACCATTTGATGTTTGGGGCTTTGATTATATGGGACCTTTTCCTGCCTCTAATGGATACACACATATTTTAGTTGTTGTTGATTACGTTACTAAGTGGGTAGAAGCTATTCCAACTAGTAGTGCTGATCATAACACTTCTATTAAGATGCTTAAAGAAGTTAGTTTTCCAAGGTTTGGAGTCCCTAGATATTTAATGACTGATGGTGGTTCACATTTTATTCATGGTGCTTTTCGTAAAATGCTTGCTAAGTATGATGTTAATCATAGAATTGCATCTCCTTATCACCCACAGTCTAGCGGTCAAGTAGAGTTGAGCAATAGAGAGCTCAAATTAATTTTGCAAAAGACTTTTAATAGAGGCAGGAAACTTCTGCTTCCCTCTGCGAAGGGCCTATCTTTTACTTTATGTCTTTACTTTATGCAAGAGTCAAGGTGATCTTCATCCAACCCTAAAAGCACATGACAACCTCTACTTCCCTCTGCGAAGGGCCTATCTTTTACTTTATGTATTTACTTTATGCAAGAGTCAAGGTGATCTTCACCTTTCCCTTTTTCATTTTATCCTTTTGGCAAGCACCTCATGTTGGAAAGATCCTGATACATATATCCAGTTAGATGTAAGTTAGCATGAACTATTATTGTTGACATCACCCAAAGGTGAATACGTTGGGAGGCGAAACTATAAGCCCCTATCTTTCTCAGTGTCCGATTAAAACTCCATAACCATAAGTATTGCGTGAGTGTTAGCAATTGTAGAAGACTATATGATAGTTGAGTATGTGGACTTGCTTAAAAGATCTATTCTTGACTCTTTCTGATGTTATGATAAATTGCAATTGCTTCAATGACTGAGATTTTAGTTTGTTAGTTCTCAAAGAAGTTTATGATCCATACTTGACATCGTGGATTGATTGTTACTTGAGCATTAGAAATCATATAATAAAATCCATATATGTTGCTGTTATAAGAATGATCATGATGCCGTCATGTTCGTATTTTATTTTTATCGACACCTTTATCTCTAAACATGTGGACATTTTTATCGATTTCGGCTTCCGCTTGAGGACAAGCGAGGTCTAAGCTCGGGGGAGTTGATACATCCATTTTGCATCATGCTTTTATATCGATATTTATTGCATTATGGGCTGTTATTACACGTTATGTCACAATACTTATGGCTACTCTCTCTTATTTTACAAGGTTTATCATGAAGAGGGAGAATGCCGGCAGTTGGAATTCTGGCTGGAAAAGGAGCAAATATTGGAAACCTATTCTGCACAGCTCCAAAAATCCTGAAACTCCACGGAAGTCACTTTTGGAATTAATAAGAATTACTGAGCGAAGAAAATACCAGAGGGGCCCCACACCCTGGCCAGGAGGGTGGCCCCTCCCTACTGGGCGCACCCCCTATCTCCTGGGCCCCCTGGTGGCCCTCCGGTGCCCATCTTCTGCTATATGAAGACTTTTACCTTGGAAAAAATCATAAGCAAGCTTACGGGATGAAACTCCGCCGCCACGAGGCGGAACCTTGGCGGAACCAATCTAGGGCTCTGGCGGACCTATTCTGCGGGGGAAACTTCCCTCTGGGAGGGGGAATTCATCACCATCGTCATCACCAACGATCCTCTCATCGGGAGGGGGTCAATCTCCATCAACATCTTCACCGGCACCATCTCCTCTCAAAACCCTAGTTCATCTCTTGTATCCAATCTTGTATCAAAACCACAAATTGGTACCTGTGGGTTGCTAGCAGTGTTGATTACTCCTTGTAGTTGATGCTAATTGGTTTACTTGGTGGAAGATCATATGTTCAGATCCTTAATGCATATTAATACTCCTCTGATCATGAACATGAATATGCTTTGTGAGTAGTTACGTTTGTTCCCGAGGACATGGGTGAAGTCTTGCTATTAGTAGTCATGTGAATTTGGTATTCGTTCAATATTTTGATGAGATGTATGTCGTCTCTCCTCTAGTGGTGTTATGTGAACGTCGACTGCATGACACTTCACCATTATTTGGGCCTAGAGGAAGGCATTGGGAAGTAATAAGTAGATGATGGGTTCCTAGAGTGACAGAAGCGTAAACCCTAGTTTATGCGCTGCTTCGTAAGGGGCTGATTTGGATCCACTTGTTTCATGCTATGGTTAGGTTTATCTTAATACTTCTTTTGTAGTTGCGGATGCTTGCAATAGGGGTTAATCATAAGTGGGATGCTTGTCCAATAAAGGGCAGTACCCAAGCACCGGTCCACCCACATATCAAATTATCAAAGTACCGAACGCGAATCATATGAGCGTGATGAAAACTAGCTTGACGATAATTCCCATGTGTCCTCGGGAGCGCTTTTCTCATTAAGAAATTGTTCAGGCTTGTCCTTTGCTACAAAAAGGATTGGGCCACCTTGCTACACCTTATTTACTTTCATTGCTTGTGACCCGTTACAAATTATTTTATCACAAAACTATCTGTTACCTACAATTTTAGTGCTTGCAGAGAATACCTTACTAAAAACCGCTTGCCATTTCCTTCTGCTCCTCGTTGGGTTCGACACTCTTACTTATCGAAAGGACTACGATAGATCCCCTATACTTGTGGGTCATCATACACCTCAAATTAATTAGCCTCCACCATGCAAATGAATGATTGAAATCGAAGGAAGGATATACGCGCGGATGAGTTACAGGGGATGATAAGGCACGAGAATCGCCACCTTGTCCTTATTGGCGAGCATGAAATTGACGAGGTAGTCCCTCGCGAATTCACTGTGCTTTGTGCAGTCTGCCAAGAAGCTCTCATGCATGAAGTACGGGTCAGCGACACAGATAAAAGGTATCTGCTCAACCCCTATGAGGTAGTTCATGTGCAAGGCATAAAGGCGGACAAACGTAAAATCCAGCTTCTTCCAGTGATACATGTCGAGGATGTAATCGAATCAAAGGAAGAACTTGTCCGCGGGGAATGTGTTGACGTACGGCAATTTCCGTAGCACGTTAACCACGTAGAGTGGGTATCCTGGATTTTTCGAGGCGATGAGGCCTTTCTCTCTTCGCAGCACATCGTCATGAAGTCTCCTTACATCACTGAATTTGGCCCCTATCGCTGCTTCAGGTAGGATTGGTTCACCGGTGATATGCCATTTTGCCGCACCGGGGATATCTATACGGTCTTGAACCCGAGGCTGCTGAGGCGGCTGGATCATAGAATCAGGTTTTTTGCCTTTCCTCGGTCTCTTCCTAGACTTCTTTGTTACCGGAAGGTTGTCCATAATACGTTCAGACTCCGGAGGCGACAATTCAGGCACCGACTCATGACGCTCAAACCATAGGTAGGCGCCGGTATTGACATATTGTTGAGTGTCATCGTCATCCTCATCCTCATCTATGGTGACTTCACCAACGACTAATGGAGCCTCTTCCTCACCCCCTCCTCTATCACCCAGCACGACATCCGACGCTAATTGAGTAGGTGATGCGTTGATATTCATACCTAACTGCGTGCTCGTGGGTGTGCTCCCGGCCGCCTCCAGACGAAGCAGACTCTTTGGCCACAACATGACCCACCCATTGCAACAATCACCAAGCTGCTGCGGGGTCTTGTCGTCATCCCCCACTAGTACCAGAGGAGCCAAATTCTCGTGGCCCGGTTTGACACTGGCCACGGAAACCTTGAAGACGTCCGGGGGGATCGGCCGGCTGTGGAACAATGGTTCCTTCGGCTCCATTATCGTCACCTTCCCCACGTCCACCTTCTGGTCGCCGATGGTGTACAATAAGGTGCACGAGGTTTCTTCAGCCTGCAAAGAGAAGTCTGCGATGTGACACATCCAAAAGGCAACGAAAACGGGAGATTATACATTTATTGAAGAGGGCCGGTGTGATAGATACCGTGAGGGCGTCGAGCTCAGCCAAAGACAAAGCACCGCAGAGCACGTCTGGTGGCGGAGCCGGTGCGAGAGCAGGTGCAGCTGTAGGTGCTGGTGCAACGCTAGTCGAGCTGCTCCCCAAGAAGTCAGGAAGGGGAAAGTCTGCTGCATTTTTTTGGATTTTGCCTGGTCCAATTGAAAACGGCTGGAACCAAGGTAGTAGACATATCTACAACCACCTGTTTTGCGGCAGCTCCACTGTTGCAACTGTCTCAGATGATTTCTTCTCAACCGCAATCTCAACCTTCTTGTCGATGTTTTCTTCAGTTAACCTCCGTCTTTCCTTTCTCTCCTCCGTGGTCTCACGGTAGTACATCTTCCACATGGCGCCGTCTTCGACACCGTGCACGCATCCATACGACAGTTGAGTCTCCACCGGGAGTCCTTTCAATATGTTCAACGCCCGGTTGAATGGAGTGTCCCACTTGGGCGTCGCCAACGCCTCAGACGGCGAGTCGCTTTCGGCCGCAATCCTGTGCTGCTCTCTCAGCAAAAGGCACAAGGATCATTTACAAATATGACTAACGTGCAGTCGAATTGATCTGAAACTAAAATTACCAGCAGTCTCATGAACTCCGTCGTGACCCCGTTCGTCTCGAAAACCTTCTTTACTGGGTCCCAACGGTGCCGGGCCCTGAGGACGTCATGCTCCTATGGGACGGTGAACTCCGCCAAGGGGTCTGGGATGCCCAGAATCGCGGCTTCCGCGTCCTCCTTGGCCCATATGGACCTCTTCTCGTCGTAACCACGACTTTTGAGGTGATGGCTCCCAATGTTCCTCTGTTGAAGCCCCTTCATGTACTTCGACTTTTTTTGGCAGCTTCGGCCTCGCAAGCCGCCTTGAATATTTGAAAGTGCTCTGCCGTGATTGTCAGATTATCCTTTACAATCTCAGAGTTGGGTTCCTTTTTGATGACAATTCGATATTTCACCCTTGATTTCCAGGCGGCCAACGCGTCGCTAAACTTGGTCATGGCGTGTTTTTTTATCTTCTTCATTGCCGGGTCCTTATCTGGATCTTTATAATCCTTTTCATTCCGGCCCGGGAACAAGAATATATGGTGCAACTTCTTTAGGAGGGAGGGCCTCATATTATCTATCTTCTTTAGTTTCTCATCGTTGATGGTGGTTGTCCGTATGATGCAGCCTACTTGATTGTCGTAGCACGCGCGCGCTTCCTCGGGTGCGGTTGGCTCAAAATTGCTGTCGTCCACCTTCGTGACCGTCTAGTAGTCCCGAGCTTGTTAGGAAGCCGTTGCCTCTTTGCTTTTGGTTCTTTACCGGCTCCGCTAGTCTCGGCACCCGTCTTAGTCTCAGCGCCGATCTCGATGCCGGTCTCAGTTTCAGCGCCTGTCTTAGTCTCAGCGCCGGTCTCGATGTCAGTCTCAATCTCCGATGTGACAGGTGGTCCCACCAACATCAACTCTTGATCGTCGGTGTCCCTTAAAAATTCTTCTGCCGCCCCGTAGACGTTGTCGCAGTCACCAGAACCCTATCCTTCATCGTTCCTAGCTTCCTACGATTAAATCTAGTAATTAATTCTAGACCTAATAAAATGAATAATGACATGCAGGAACGTTGACTCCTTCCCGGTGCGGCAAATCCCGGGCACTCGATATGTCCTAGTTTGTAGCACAAGTCAGGCCGAAATTCACGGAAAATTTCGGCATGACTTTTGCTAAAAAGTGGACAAATTGAGAACCTGAAATTTGTTGGAACAGAAATGAATCAACATTCCGGCAAAACATAGGCCACTCGGCTTCTTTCCTTGGAAACAACAAAGCCACTTGGGCACAATCGAACCACTTCAATGAAGATATAACATGACCACTTCAATGAAAAGATATAATCAATAATAAAAGTCTAGGAAGGGATCATCTTTAAAATAAAACTTGCCTAAATTCTTTTCCTTGAAAAATAGTGGTCTTTTCAAAAATTAAAAACCTTTGCAAAATGACCTCACTAAACACTTCTCTGCCTAGGACAGAACCCAAATTGTGTTGATCTAGCTATTCCTCTCTCTCTCACACACATTATTTTCCCTAACCCTTTTCTGCCTAGGACAGAACCCAAATAAATTGCAAAGGAACTCCATTTCTCTAACCATTCTGACCTAATACTCTAAAATAATTTTTTTGCTCCAACCTAGCCAACATACTTGACCTAGCTTGTTAATCTAACGAACGTAATTAACCTACCTATTTAACCTAGTTAGTTAACCTAGTTTACCTAGATAATTGACCTAATTAAACTAGTTAATGTAGCTAGTTCTCTGTCAAAGCCCTAAATAATTTTTGCACTAACCTAGATAATTAACCTAATTAAACTAGTTAACTCAACTAGTTCTCCGTCAAAGCCCTAACTAAACTTTTGCACTAACCTAGATAATCTTATATCTTATATCTTATATCTTATATTTACTAATTGGAGGCACCATACGAGACACCACGCTAATCCTTGAAATTAACGAATTTCAAACATCCGATGAATATATGATGTGTATGTCGCCCTTGGATGAAATAAGAGACCCGCTCTTCTGTCCCACGTAATTATGTGAATCGTCCTCCTCTTGGTCTCTCTCCCTTTCTCTAGAAAAAACTGAGCGTCGTCTCAATATATTGATCTATATGTAGCCCAGAGATGGAATAAGAGACCTGCTCTTCTATCCCACGTACGTATGTGAATCATCCTCCTCTTGGTCTCTCACCCTTTTCTCTACTAAAAAGAAAAACTCAGCGTCATCTCCTCATAGATTTGACGAACAGATACTCCCCATCTTCTATCTCCGTTTCCCTGGGGAAAAAAAATTGCGACCTGCATCCAATTGAATCAGGCAGCGCATGATGGGAAAGCCTCCTCTTCCTTCCACGGGCTATCTGCTGCATCATATAGATTGTGCGGCTCTGCAGGTCCACCAAAATTCACAAGTAGCAGCAATGGCCGAAGTTTGTATTAGTCACGTCAGATTTGATCAGCAGTAGCGTTGGCGAGAACCATGTACTCTCTTTGAAATCAAGTTTCGTTGGCTCAGGTAAACAACACAATCTTTTCTTTCCCGTCTGATCCATGTGCCATTAAGCTGTAAGAGCATTGGTCGTCCAGAAAATTTTAAGGGACCTCCTAGGTTTCGTTTTGATGTAGAATAAATATTATTTCTACCTCCTCCCGTAATCTACTAGGCCCTATGTTGTTTCAACAGAAGAATCCAAAGCCGAAGCCTAGGTCTGTTCTCCTGAGAAATACGCATATCCTTGCCGTAAAAAGAACCCATCATGTGGGCGATCTTCTCATCACACTCCTTTTGCATGGCCATCCTTTGACTCCTCTCAAGCTGCAAAGATGAAGATGGGCGGGGGAAACATGATGGAGGCCCGTTGCCTCACGTGTTCTCCTGCTGAGGAAGAAACATGGCCAAGTGCCGATGGATGCAATGCACATCTTAAATTATAATGTCTACCACACACTATATCATTTAGGAGATGAGAAGGAAAAGCGTTTGGGCCTGGTGTGGCGTCGTAGTCGGCCACGCCATGAAGCATGTGTCGGTCCAGCATGTAGGCTGCCAGAAAAAATCAATCACAGTCCTTCAATCCGAAGGAGCAGGCAAGCCACGTTCCAATCTGTGATATACACATTAAAGCGTCGATTGCTTGATTTCATTCAGCATAGTCAGTATGTCCTTACATATTCTGTGATAAACTACAGACACCAGCATGTACAGCCCTTAAACAAATTGCATAATACATCCATATTCGGTAATAACATGCACATAGCAACATTTATGTCCCTCAAGCTAATTGATCTACTCATGTAACTGCATTCAGAACCGAGAAACTGTTACCTCTCAAAACATGCATACTCTTTTTCTGCTACTATTATAGCTATCACATATTTGCAGTTGTGAGCATGCGCCATTGAATAAATTAACATTGTAATTACTAATCCATTGCACAATAGTACATGTATAATTATGAAGATGTACACCGTATATCCCCCTCACTAGCAAAATCTAATAACATTTCGGAGAGATGGCAGGTAAAGTTTTTGTACAAGATCTCGACGCGAGCTCAAGATCTGCTAAGAAATCCAGAAGTCAACAAAGTATTTCAACTCCATAGTTTATTTCTGCTGCTGCAGTATAATTATTTATCCTGTAAGTTCAGATTCTAGAATATATAATTTACAAAAGGTAGTCTTATCTATTCGTCCAAATTCAACATTTGGATAAATGAAAAAAGAGTCCGGCGCTCCTCTTTCTTTTATGCTAGCACAGATGGCAATGTTCCATGATTGACAAATCTTTCTGCTGAAGTATTGTATGATGTACTGCATTGCATTTTTCTCTTATTTATTTCGAGCGATCTAGCAAGCTAGATTAATGTGACCTTCTGATCTAATGGTTTTGCTAGGGTTTGGAATATTGACATATTCATTTTACTACCAGTGCATTTGTTGGGCAGCTTAAGTAGTTGATCAATCTGTGTCCTACTCATTCATGTGAAAGGATAAAAGTGTAGACATGAGATCTTGGTCTAAATACACAAGTCACAAATATGGATACAATCAAAAGAGGTACAGAGCCAATCTTCACATCCCATAGGTAAAACAAGTCGCTTTATGGGCTCCTCGTGAAACTACAACCTTTCTGAAGCCCTAGTCAAAAAATTGTGCGAAACCTCCGTTATTCTACTTACTAATCTTATTTACTAATACGTCTGTTCTGAAATACATGATGTGTTAGTATGCGTGCAATCAATCTTTACAAACTTCGACTATGATGTGCATAGAAAAGAAGAAGATACGATATAGGTGAAAATAGTATCAGTAGATTTGTTTTGGAATAATGTTCTCAAACACATTCAGTTTGAGATGTGCGTGTGAAGTCTGCATAGTCTCCATTACAAATATGTAATTACACACACTTAAGTGACCATAAATAAATAAATGGTACTGTTAGGGGTGGGTCCACAACGTTACAGAAACTAAGTGAATGAGCTATAGTTAGGAAAGTTTATTTTGGATCTGCTATCCCACAACACTGCCTAGGATTTCTTTGTGCCGTCCCTAGATAGTGTTGCCATTCCCTGGGTAATTTGTTTACATAGTTCTTTGGTATTACACAGACATGCATTCTGTAGCGCAAGAGAATGACGGTACATTCTTACTAAGGACTATTCAGATGTTTTGTCACCATCTAGACCCTATTCCATGTCATTGTATATACATTGCAGATAAAGAGTAATTATGATGAGTAACATAAGTAGGCCTTGGTTTGCGGATAACGAATGGTGTCACATTGTGCTTATTTTGTATTAACTAAAGGAATAGCCATAATAGTAGTGAAAACCGGGCACAAACAAACACCAGCAAATACAAAAACTGGTGGGACAAACAGCATTACGATAATCCACCTTAATGCCAGATACATCCTTATTAGACTTACATGGCGGCTAAATATATTATAATTTCATACGAGTTGATTTGAATAACGGTCTGTAAAGATTTACTCAAGCTTATTATGCATCGTTATTTTTGGGTAGTGAGGTTATCGAGGTTATTATGCATAATGATATTTTCATAGTGGGGAAGTGTTGTCCAAATTTTCTGTATGGTCATGTGTTTGAGGTGCAAATAGCCAAGTACAAACTAATGCTTCATTTCACCGGCTAGATTCTATCGGATGTTTCTCTTTGCATATGCCTATTTTTCAAAAAAATATGGTGTTGACATTGTAACATAGTATCATTCAAAATTTGATGTTGAAAATAAAGTTCCTAGAAATGGAAAAATATTAGAAATAATTCACTAGTAGAAAAGGGGGCAATGGTCCAGGCCGGTCCAGCCCATTAGTCCCGGTTCAATCCAGAACCGGGACCAAAGCCCCGGGGGCCGGCCGGGCCACGTGGGCCATTGGTCCTGGTTCGTCTGGACCTTTTGGTCCCGGTTGGAGGGACGAACCGGGACCAATGGGCCTCGCTCCTGGCCCACCACCATTGGTCCCGGTTGATGGCACGAACCGGGACCGAAGGCCAACCTTTAGTCCCGGTTCGAGCTATCAACCGGGACCAATGGTGGTGCCTATATATACCCCTGCTCACGAGCAGAGCACTCCGAGTGCTCTGTTTTTCGTGGCCGGCGAGGGGAGAGCTTTGTGGTGCTCTAGCTCACCTCCTATGCACACGAGGTGTTCGATGGAATGCCCGAGCCACACTACTTAAGCTTTCTCCCCTCCAAGCTCGACCGCCAAGCTCCATTTTCCTTAATATTTGTCTAGATTTAGCGGTCCGTCACGCCCCGTCCCCGTCTTCACCGTCGTCGATCACCCGCGCCGATCTCATCGCCGGCACCACCGTGGTGAGCCTCTTGTTCTTATCTTCTTTCTGAGAGGAAAAATATTCTTACTTGTATGTTTAGATAGATACTTGTATTATTTTCTTACTTTTATTATTGCATCTTATATAGTGCGATGGTTTTGGTATCCGCCCCCGTCGGCCCTCGTCCTGTCTATGATTCGGATGTGGTATATATTATCTTTTCATAACTATTGGTTCATTTATTGTTTATGACAATTATGCCGACCAACGTGACATAGATTTTATTTATCTAGGAGGTTGTTGAACCGGAAATTCCAACCGACCCTATTGTCGAGAGGTTAAATTTAGTTGAAGAAGAAAACAATTTCTTGAAGGAAAAAATTAGAAAAATTGAGGAGGAGAAGATGATATTGGAGTTGCATGTTGGGGATGTCGTCGATGATCACAAGATCAAGATGGATGCAATGCGCTTGAAGATTAGAAAGATTAGAAAATATGCCATTCATACCGAGGCTTGGTATCATTATGCCGTTGGATCAGTTGTTACATTGGTTGCGATTATGATCGCATTTGTTTTCGCATTGAAATGTTTTACATAGTTTCAGTGTATGGTTTAATTAATTTAGATGCTCTGCAGAGCTTTATGTTGTTAGATGAGAACTATGTATGTACTTTGGTTTTAATGTGATGATGAACTTCTATTAATTTGGTCACTTCATTATATAATGCACGCAGATGAACCGCCAATGGATGTACCGTTCAAGACACACCTCCGAGTACATTAAGGGCGTGCATGATTTTATGTGTTGTTCATGCCCTGTATGTGGGAATACGAAGTCTTACTCTGACTGGAAAATCCTCCACACCCACCTGCTTTACAAGGGTTTCATGCCACACTATAATGTTTGGACGAGGCACGGAGAAATAGGGGTTATGATGGAAGATGGCGAAGAAGAAGAGTACGATGACAACTATGTGCCCCCTGAATACGATGATGCTCCTGAAGATCAAGAGGAACCAGACGATGTGCATGATGATGCTGCAACAGGCGAAGCTGCTGAAGATCAAGAGGAACGAGACGATGTGCCCGATGATGATGATCTCCGTCGGGTCATTGTCGATGCAAGGACGCAATGCAAAAGTCAAAAGGAGAAGCTGAAGTTCGATCGCATGCTAGAGGACCACAAAAAAGGGTTGTACCCCAATTGCGAAGATGGCAACACAAAGCTCGGTACCGTACTGGAATTGCTGCAGTGGAAGGTAGAGAATGCTGTGCCTGACAAAGGATTTGAGAAGCTACTTAAAATATTGAAGAAGAAGCTTTCAAAGGATAACGAATTGCCCGATAGTACATACGCAGCAAAGAAGGTCGTATGCCCTCTAGGATTGGAGGTGCAGAAGATACATGCATGCCCTAATGACTGCATCCTCTACCGCGGTGCGTATAAGGATCTGAACGCATGCCCGGTATGCGGTGCATTACGGTATAAGATCAGACGAGATGACCCTGGTGATGTTGACGGCGAGCCCCCCAGGAAGAGGGTTCCTGCAAAGGTGATGTGGTATGCTCCTATAATACCACGGTTGAAATGTTTGTTCAGAAACGGAGAGCATGCCAAGTTGATGCGATGGCACAGTGAGGACCGTAAGAAAGACGGGAAGTTGAGAGCACCCGCTGACGGGTCGCAGTGGAGAAAAATCGAGAGAAAGTACTGGGATGAGTTTGCAAGTGAGCCAAGGAACGTATGGTTTGCTTTAAGCGCGGATGGCATTAATCCTTTCGGGGAGCAGAGCAGCAATCACATCACCTGGCCCATGACTCTATGTATGTATAACCTTCCTCATTGGATGTGCATGAAGCGGAAGTTCATTATGATGCCAGTTCTCATCCAAGGCCTTAAGCAACCCGGCAATGACATTGATGTGTACCTAAGGCCATTAGTTGAAGAACTTTTACAGTTGTGGAATGGAAACGGTGTACGTACGTGGGATGAGCACAAATAGGAGGAATTTAACCTAAAGGCGTTGCTGTTCATGACCATCAACGATTGGCCCGCTCTCAGTAACCTTTCAGGACAGACAAACAAGGGATACCACGCATGCACGCACTATTTACTTGACACTGATAGTATATACCTGGCAAGCTGCAGGAAGAATGTGTACCTGGGTCATCGTCGATTTCTTCCGACCAACCATCAACGTCGAAAGAAAGGCAAGGATTTCAAAGGCGAGGCAGATCACCGGAAGAAGCCCGCCATGCGTACCGGTGATCATGTACTTGCTATGGTCAATGATTTACACGTAATCTTTAGAAAGGGTCCCGGCGGACTAGCTGTTCCGAGTGACGCTGGGGGACACGCACCCATGTGAAAGAAGAAATCTATATTTTGGGACCTACCCTACTGGAAAGACCTAGAGGTCCGCTCTTCGATCGACATGATGCACGTGACGAAGAACCTTTGCGTGAACCTGCTAGGCTTCTTGGGCGTGTATGGGAAGACAAAAGATACAATTGAGGCACAGGAGGACCTGCAACGTTTGCACGAAAAAGACGGCATGCCTCCAAAGCAGTATGAAGGTCCTGCCAGCTATGCTCTTACCAAAGAAGAGAAGGAAATCTTCTTTGAATGCCTGCTTAGTATGAAGGTCCCGACTGGCTTCTCGTAGAATATAAAAGGAATAATAAATATGGTAGAGAAAAAGTTTCGGAACCTAAAGTCTCATGACTGCCACGTGATTATGACGCAACTGCTTCCGGTTGCATTGAGGGGGCTTCTACCGGAAAACGTCCGATTAGCCATTGTGAAGCTATGTGCATTCCTCAATGCAATATCTCAGAAGGTGATTGATCCAGAAATCATACCAAGGCTAAGGAGTGATGTGGTGCAATGTCTTGTCAGTTTCGAGCTGGTGTTCCCACCATCCTTCTTCAATATCATGACGCACGTCCTAGTTCATCTAGTTGACGAGATTGTCATTCTAGGCCCCGTATTTCTACACAATATGTACCCCTTTGAGAGGTTCATGGGATTCCTAAAGAAATATGTCCGTAACCGCGCTAGGCCAGAAGGAAGCATCTCCATGGGCCATCAAACAGAGGATGTCATCGGGTTTTGTGTTGACTTCATTCCTGGCCTTAAGAAGATAGGTCTCCCTAAATCGCGGTATGAGGGGAGACTGACTGGAAAAGGCACGCTTGGAAGGGACTCAATAATATGCAGGGACGGATATTCTTGGTCTCAAGCACACTACACAGTTCTACAGAACTCTACCTTGGTAACCCCGTATGTCGATGAACACAAGAACAGTCTGCGCTCCAAACACTCGGAGCAGTGCGACGACTGGATTACATGTGAACACATCAGGACTTTCAGCAGTTGGTTGGAAGGACGTATCAGAGGTGACAACACTGTTTGTGATGAGCTGTACTTGTTATCCAGGGGACCATCTTTGACTGTATTGATTTGGAAAGGATACGAGATAAATGGGAATACATTTTACACGATTGACCAAGATCAAAAGAGCACCAACCAAAACAGCGTTGTCCGCTTTGATGCAACAACCGAGAGAGGAAAGGACACATATTATGGTTACACAGTGGACATATGGGAACTTGACTACGGACATGATTTTAAGGTTCCTTTGTTTAAGTGCAAATGGGTCAATCTGTCAGGAGGCGGGGTACAGGTAGACCCACCGTACGGAATGACAACAGTGGATCTGAAAAATCTTGGGTACACTGACGAACCGTTCGTCCTAGCCAATGATGTGGAACAGGTTATCTATGTGAAGGACATGTCTACCAGACCGAGAAAAAGAAAAAATAAGGAAGCGAATACATCATACGATGAGCCAAAGCGCCACATAGTTCTTTCAGGAAAAAGGGACATCGTGGGAGTGGAGGACAAGACAGACATGTCTGAAGATTATGAAAAGTTTCATGAAATTCCTCCCTTTAAAGTCAAGGCTGACCCCAGCATCCTGATAAACGATGAAGATTATCCATGGTTACGGCGCAATAAGCAAATGACACAAGCGAAGAAAAAGTGAAGACTTTCTCCCGCAACTATTATGATGATACCATGCCAACTTTGTAACTGACGAGTATGATACCATTGTCCATTTTGTACATGCACATGCTATGTGTGGGTCAATTTATGATACCATGCCAACTTTCAAATTTTTTCAGAGTTCATTTGAAATGCTTTAATGTCTTATGGTTCGGCCCTCGCAATAATTAAAAATAGCAACAATAAGTATTTTGTTGTAAGTAGAAACAAAATAAAATAAATAAAGCAAGAAAGAAAACAAAAAAACAAAAAAGTGGAAAGTTTATAATTTTCCTAAAACTAAAAGAAAAAAGAATTAAAAAATAAAGCAAAAAACAAAAGAAAATAAATAATGCAGAAAACAAAATAAAAAAACAACAATAAGTATTTTGTTGTAAGTAGAAACAAAATAAAATAAATAAAGCAAGAAAGAAAACAAAAAAAAGTGTTTTCAAATTTGAAAAGTAATGGCACTAACAGAAAGTTTATAATTTTCCTAAAACTAAAAGCAAAAAGAATTAAAAAATAAAGCAAAAAACAAAAGAAAATAAATAATGCAGAAAACAAAACAAAAAAAACTGGAAAAAAAATAAAAATAGCAACAATAAGTAAAGAAAACAAAAAAACAAAAAAAATGCCCCCTACTGGGCCCCTACGGCCTGAATATGACTTGAATCCCTACTTGGGCCAGGATTCAGGCCCGCAGTAGGCCCAGAAGGCCCATCAGGCAAAGCAGTAGCAAGTAGGCCCATAAGCCTGCAGTAGAGAGGAGTTCGAGAGGGGTGCGGCAGTGGGGCTTATAAACCACTGCGCGCCCCTCTAAACTAGCGAGGTGGGACTAAACTTTGGCCTCGATGCGGGCAGCACAGGGGCCTTTGGTCCTGGTTGGTGGCTCTATCCGGGACTAAAGGGGGTGCATTGGTACCGGTTCATCGCTCCAACCGGGACCAATGCACCCCCTTTAGTCCCGGTTGGAGCCACCAACCGGGACCAAAGGCCGCAGCTTCCCGCCCTTTGGGCTGCCGAAAAGAGGCCTTTGGTCCCGGTTGGTGGCACCAACCGGGACTAAAGGGGGCATTAGTCCCGGTTGGAGCCACCAACCGGGACTAAAGGTTGTGCTATATAAGCAGCACTTAGTAGTTTCCGGCCAAATCGCCCACTTCTCCCCCGACGCCCCCTGCTCCTCCTCGTCGCCGTTGCTGCCCGACGCCCCCGCTCCACCTTGCCGTCGCCGCCGACGCCGACGCCGTCAGGCTGCTCGCCTTCGCCGTCACCGCCACCCCCTCCCGTCCCGCGCCCCTGCACGGCCACCGCGCCGCCGCCACTGCGCGGCCGGCGCGCGCCACCCCTGTCCTGCGCGGCCGCCGCCCCGCCGCCCCTGCCCTGCGCGGCCACCGCGCGCCGCCCCTGCCCTGCGCGGCCGCTGCGCGCGCCGCCCCTGCCCTGCATTTTCCTCCATAGCATTTTTTTGCATTTTTTTGTGTATATGTGTTTGTATGTGTATATATGTGTACATGTTCATAGTATTTTTTCATAAGTGTATTTTTTTTTGTTCATTGCATTTTTTTCATATGTATAATGTATATATGTATGTGGTAGCTATATATATATATATATGATGAATGGATGTGGCTATATATGTATGTATGAATATAATGTTCATAGCATTTTTTTTGTTTATATATGTTTTTTCATATATGTATTAATTTTATATTTAGGTTGTTAGTAGATATCGATCGATTTTAGGTTAGTGCATTTTAGGTTAGTGTAGAGGAGAAAGTAAAATAAGGAAAAGGAAGAAAAGAGGAAGAAGGAAGAAGGAAGAAGAAGAAGAAAAAGAATGAGAGGAAAAAGGAAAATAAGAAGAGGAAGAAAGGAGAAAAGGAGGAGAGGAAGAAGAGGAGAAATAAATAAGAAGAGGAAAAAAGAAGAAAAAGAAGATGAGAAGAAGAAAGGAATAGAGGAGAAGAAGAAAAAAAGAAGAAACAAAATTCTATTTTTTCTTCTTCTCCTCTATTCCTTTCTTCTTCTCCTCTTTTTTTTCTTCTTTTTCTTCTTCTTCTTCTTCCTTCTTCCTTCTTCCTCTTTTCTTCCTTTTCCTTAATTATTTTCCTTTCTCGAGGGAGAAGAAGAAAAAGAAGAGGAGAAGAAGAAAGAAAGGAATAGAGGATAAAGAAGAAACTTCAACACGAGGGGGTGGTACCGATACCCCCTCCCCGATAACATTATTTTCCCATGTATATGTATGTCGCGTCGTTGTCGATATACCCCCCTCTAGATAACTTCGACATGAGGGGCGGTCGATATATATACCCCCTCTCGACCGTGATAACATATACAACTGCAACACCCCCCTCGACCCTCTCGCTCGACCAAAACTCTCGAGGACACCCAAACCCTAGAGAGAAAACGATGTTGGTCTCCTACCCCCTCCAGCCGCGCCCCTACCCGACAAATTAACTCTCTCGAGGCCACCCAAATTTATCAAGTTAAAAGAGCGTTATCGTCGAGGCCACCCCAAACCCTTGAAGCGTTGTGTCGAGGCGACCCCAAACCCTAGGGAAGCAGCGTCGATGCCACTATAACATGATTCCTTATTGTGATTAGCTAGCTAGTTCTACGTTTTCCACTAATATATATATATACATATATATATATATATATATATATATATATATATATCCATCTGTACCATGTTTGAATAATAATTGACATGTTGTAAATATTTGCAGAAACTATGGAGCACTCCCGAGACGAAGAAACAGAAGCGAAGTTGGGGGACATAATCGCAAATGGAAGTGATGATGTTGCGTCATTTCTCCTCGACACCGTTGGTCAGCTGGATGAAGAAGAGGGCTATGTTTATGATGGCTTCGACCCATTAATGCCGGTACAAGAGGAGGACTATGTTCATGATGGCTCCGGTGACACAATGGAGGTACAAGACGAAGGAGACCGTGCTGACTGCTCCGGTCACCGAACCGAGTCCGGCCAGGTATATATATATTAGTTAAGCCCGTGCTGACTAGTTAATTGATGCATCCATTGTTTTGGTATATATGTACACATATTAATTACTGTCGTCTTTCTTCCTTATAATTTCTAGCCCTCTGGATCGAGCACAACTTCGGTAAGGAGACGAGGCCCGAAGAAAAAGTTGAGCTCGGATGAAAAGTTTGAGATCATAGAAATCGCGCCCGACGGCGAACAGATTGAACCCATCCGGACAAGGAAGGCATTTTCTGCTCAGTGCGGGGTTCTTGTTAGGGACAGGATCCCGATCAGCATCTAGCAATGGTATAAGCCTACTAAGGATGAAGACCCTGAGGTGTCTTATGTCAATGATATGCAGAAAGAAGATCTTTGGACTGAGCTGAAGGCAAATTTCACCCTACCGCCAGAGGAGGATCCGGAGAAGCCAGTTAAAGAGCAATTAATCAAGTCTTGTGCTCTTAAGAAGATGGCAGGCCTAATGAGGAGGTGGAGGAAAGAGCTGAACCAGTTTGTCAAGGAAAAAAAGACACCAGAATTCATCGGCAAATATGAGAAGATCAAAGATCACTGGCCCGCATTTGTGGCCCACAAGACATCGGAAAAGAGTAAGAAGATGTCAGAGACAAACAAGAAAAATGCTACGAAGAAGAAGCTTCACCATCGCACGGGGTCAGGTGGCTACCTCAAAGCCCGGCCTAAGTGGTCCAAGGCTGAGCATGATCTGCTTGAAAAAGGGATCGAATCAGAGACAATGCGCTGGCCAGACCGTTGCCGGACTTGGTTCTTCGGGGATGGCGGAACCTTGGACCCTGTAACAGGGAAGTGTCAGTGGACGGACGAGCAACTGCAAACACCAGTCAAGAACCTTCGACTCTATATCGATGCAGCGCAGCGAGGGACGTTCCTTCCAAACAGGGAGAAGGACGAGCTCACAATGGTCCTTGGGAATCCCGAGCACCCTGGACGGACAAGAGGCACGCCAGGCTCCATTCTGTGGAAGGTTGGTTTTCCAGATGCAGGGGGTTACAAAACCCACGAGAGGAGGAAGAAACTGGAGCAGGACCAAATGCAGGCGCTGCTTGGAAGGGTAATGGGGCTAGAGGATCGAGAAGAGGAACAAGAAGCACCAGATCGCAACAAACGACATACCGAAGCTTCCCCCGAAGCTACCCCGCCATCTCAGCGGAGAAGCAGCGTTGCTTCCACCGAGCTGCTTTAGCCGGAGCATGTCTTGATGGCTCCTGCCGGCTATCCCGTGGATGGTATCACGGAGTCTCAAAATTGCCACATTATGGCACGATGGATGAATTTGAAGGTCAAGGCGGCTGTTGGCCAAGTTTATCCTAGTGGACCCGGCACAACTTATCACTGCCAGCCGATTCCAGAAGGATTTGCTAAGGTGATGGTGGATGAAATAACGGAGGGATTTGAGGACCTCGCGCTTGAGCACCCTACCGGTGAAGGGGAGACTAGGCTGGGTTCTGCTCTGAAGACTCCATGCCTATGGCGGAAGGAGCTCATCAACCTTCTGAACTGGATGCCTCCTCCTCCTCCTCCTCCTCCTCCTCCGGCGAGTCAGGGCACTCAGCCTCCTCCACCGCCTCCTCCTCCGGCGAGTGACGATCAGGGCACGCGTGGCGGCAGTCAGCCTCCTCCCCCGCCTCCTCCTCCGGCGAGTGACGATCAGGGCACGCGTGGCGGCACTCCGCCTCCTTCTCCGGCGCGTGGCGGCACTCCGCCTCCTCCTCCGCCTCGCCAGCAAGGGCGGAAGAGACTCGCCGCCCCCCTGGCTGCTCCGGCGCGTCGTAGTCCTTCTCCTCTGCCTCGTAAGCAAGCATGAAAGAAGATAGACGCCGCAGCCGCTCCGTCTGCTCCGGCGTCTAGCAGCACAAGAAGAGAGAGGCAATACAGATACGGTCCACCTCTAAAGCCTGTAGAGAAGTTACCGTACGAGAGGACCAAGGAGGAAAACAATATGATCGTGCAGACCCAAGTGAAGGAGTTCTTTGAAGGGGTGAAAGCAAAGATACATCCACCTCCGGAGGAGAAGGTAGATCCGGTGAAAGCAAAGCGCACTCTCGATGCCCTGAGGAAACCACAAAAGTCTCCGCCGAGAACCAACTATGAGCGCATTACTGAACAGACATATCTCCAAGCCAAGCGGTCGGGAACTACTGTCAGTGATAAAAGGTCAAAAGAACAACGAGCAAAGGGGAAAAAATTGCCCAGCTCGGCGAACAAGCACAGCAATCGTGCCCCCCGCTCAATGTGTCTAATCCTCCGGGGACGATGGCCGGTTATGGCAATCTTGAAGATTACCTGCCTGACGATGCACTTCCTGATTTCATGGAGGTGGACGTATTCAGATACGAGTACGGGAAGCCTCTCGTCAAAGATGAAAAATCTCTGACAACAATGATGCGAAGATTCCATAGTTGGTACATGAAAACCTGCAGAGAGTCTGAGGGGACGAACAGTTTGTATCTAAAAATTAAAGAGGAGCACGACCTCGTTTCAAATGATGTGTTGTGTGTTCCATTTGAGGAGTTCTTCGAGTTCTTCAATCAAAAGGCCCTCGATAAATGAATGGTATTTTGCTACTGCCTATAAGTACTATTTCTGTCATTAGTCTCTATATATAGCTTGGCTCTTTCATTGCATGTATTTATAATTAATTATCCTCAATATATTATGCAGATTGAAGATCGTCGAGTGCAAAAAAATGAAATCTATGATATTGGGTTCATTAACACAAATATCATAGATGTATTTCTGGTTGAAAAGAACGTCGAAGAGGCCGAGGACAACTTGCTACAATCGTTAATCAAAAATCAAAACAAAGATACCATACTCTTTCCTTACAACGGCCCGTGAGTGTTACTGTCGTGTGCATATTCGGTTTCCCTTATTACTCGAGCGAGGTTAATATAATTGATGAGTTATGCATGCGTGTGCAGGTACCACTATATTCTTCTGGAGATTAAGCATGAGCGTGGACTAGTAACCGTCTTAGACTCCAGACGGAAAGATCCCAGCACCTATGCGGACATGACTGAAATGCTCAGCAAGTAAGTTCAATCGATAATTATCGCACCATATCGGCAACTTTTTGTTCATTTCCTGATATCTCAAGTAATAATAATTATTTTCTTTGTCTGGCAGGGTTTGGAAACAGTTCACCGCACAAGCTCCGGGACTGCCGAAGGAGCTGCGATATGTATACCCAAAAGTAAGTACTACTGGCGCGCATCTCCCGTTGATTCTATAGCTATACTTTCATCAATGCCATTTATATAATGCTTCATTATCAGTTTGATTGACCTCTATTTCTCGTAAAGTGCTTGTGGCAGGAGGAAGGGAATGATTTCTGTGGATACTACGTGTGCGAGTTCATCCACAACGCGACTTTGAAAAACAAGCGGGGCTACTCTAGAAGACAATATGAAGTGCGTAAGCAATAATATTCACAATTTCATTTTATTACACCATCATTTTTGTTGAGTTTCATTCATATATATGTATTAATTAACCCCCTTCTTCAAATTAATTAGACGTGGCAGATGCGGGATGAACTCCTAGAACCATATCGCATGAAAGCAATTCAAGAGGAATTGGCGGGATTCTTTCTTGAACACGTCATCAGTAAAGCCGGAGAATACCATGTGGAACTTCATTTCAAATGCTAGTGGTTTGTAATTAAGAGATCTTATACATGTATGTAGCCAGTAAAAAACTTGTTGTTCGACCAATCTCTCGGAGAAGGAGAGGTCGATCGATCTTCTCTCGGTATGCATGACGAACTTCTGTACTGAATGGTTCTCTCGATCACTTATGTATATATACTACGTAGTGTCGACCAAGCACGGACATAAGAGAGGACACTTCTCTCTATTAATTAGCTAGCTAACACAATATACGAAACACCTAAATTAAACCCCCAACCCCCGTCCTTTCAAAAAAAAAACCCAGCCACTGGAATGCAGACGCGTGGATGCCTTTTGGTCCCGGTTGGAGCCACCAACCGGGACCAAAGGCCCCCTGACTGGGCTCGGCGCACAGGGCCACGTGGAGGCTCATTGGTCCCGGTTCGTGTTTGAACCGGGACTAATGGGTGGAGGCATTAGTAACGACCCATTAGTCCCGGTTCATGAACCAGGACTAAAGGCCCTTACGAACCGGGTCTAATGGGTGGTTTTCTACTAGTGATTGATGAAAAGGGTTTACAAAGGAAAATCGATGACATGAATATAATATTTATTTGTCCAATAGATCCAAGAGATTATACATCATGTTCCAAGTATGTTGGTTTGCACATATTTAAGTCAATTAATATTTGTGAAAGTCCCTGCTCATTCAGCAAAATTCAACTGTGCTTAAATGAAAAAAATGCGGTTTGGCATGCATACATAAGAAAATCTTAGTCACTTCTGGATTAATAAAAGAATTTTATATATTTCAAAAGTATGTTAGAGACGTATTTCAAATATGTTTGAGACCCCTACAAATATTTGTAGGTTTGCTTTCATAAGCTCTGTTGGAAAAGGCAGTGCCTAGGAGACGCTTAGGCACGCCTAGGCGCTAGGCAATGGCCAAACGCCTCGCCTAGGGGATAGGCAGAAGTCTAGGCAGAGCAAAAAAGAAATTCTCTACCCAAGCGAGAAATCATGCCATATTGCACCGATATGCCAAAAAGGCCATATTCCAATCGTAGTAGTTGGGGTAGTTAACATGCTTATATGCCCTAAATTAATAAAATACACATATAATAACCGCATATACAACCTGATAGTAAAAATTATATAACCGCCTAGGCTGCGCCTAGGGCGCTTAAGCAACGCCTAGGCACTAGGCGAAGGCTAACCGCCTCGCTTACGCCTACTGCTTTTTCCAACCTTGTTCATAAGTGATGCGCATTTCAATATTGCTAGCCCGTGCGGCTGCACGGGTTGCTGACTAGTTAACCTAATTAAACTAGTTAACCTAACTACTTCTCTGTCAAAGTCCTAACTAAATTTTTGCACTAACCTAGATAATTAACCTAATTAAACTAGTTAACCTAGGTTCTCTATCCAGTGTTTGTGCTATATATACATGAGAGAGAGGAGGGGTGGGGGCTTACAGAGGATGGCTCCGGTGATGGCGAGGGAGGCGGGCGTCTCCAGTGACAGCGAGGGAAGCAGTTGTGGCCAGGGAGGATCCGGTGGCGTCGACGGCGGCTCCGCTGGCGTTGATGAGGCCGCGCGGCTCCGTGGCATTGGGGGCGGCTCCGGTGGCGTCGACGGCGCGCGGCTCTGGTGGCTCCGGGGGCTTTAACGTCGGCAGGAGACGGCGGTGAAGTGGGGCGATGGCGAATCGGGGAGACGGCAGCGGGGTGGGTCGAGGGATTTGGGGGAGAAGTGGTGATCGGAGGGAAACCGTTTTTTGGTTAAGTCAAACTTAGCGGTAGCGCGTTTCGCGAAACGCGCTATAGCTAATGTAGCTATAGCGGTTTTAGCAAAACGCGCTACTGCTATAGCTATGAAATTTCCTTCCATTTTCTTATTTCCTTTTCTGTTTCTACAGCGTGGGTCTAGGAAACGCGCTGCAGCTACATTAGCTATAGCGCCTCTTATGAACAGACGCTACTGCTATGCCTTTCTCCTTTTTTCGCTTTTTCATTTATTTTGCTTTACATTTTATTTTTTTCTTTCTCCTTTTTCTATTTCTTCCATTTTCATTTACTTTTCTATTTGTTTTTCATTTTATTTTATTTCCATTAGCAGTAGCGCTTTTCATAGGAAACGCGCTAGCTACTACTTATGTCCTAGCGGTAGCGCGCTTCTTCCAAGCCCGCTACTGCTATGCATAGCCTATCATTTTAGCAATGGGAATATTAGTAGTAGCGCTTTTACGGCCGCACACGCTACTGCCACAATTTTATCTGTAGCGCGGTTTTTGCTCACTCGCTACTACTATCTAGCACCAGCGCCCCTTTTTGACCCGCGCTGCTGCTAAATTTCTGTGTATAAGGTTTTCCCTAGTAGTGGTAATTGAACTTTATAGACGACGGCACAAAGACGAAATAATAATCCAAATGTCATTCTCAACTTTAATATTCAAACAAGTAGTGCCTTCTTAATCAAAAAATATCTGAGTCAAAATAAATGCAAACATCATTTGAGCCTACAAATTTTTCTGTTACATCAAATTTGCCGCATTAATTTCCTCTTTGCAAGCCGGGTAACTTTGTATTTCACATTGTTGAGCCTATTTCTCTCCAAAAAAATAAGCTGCACAATCATTAGGTCCCTCGATTTATCAATGGACCCCTGTTACAAATTCATATTAGTCCAATGTGAATTGTATTACATAATGATTTAAATTAAATATGCACATTTCCAAAAGAGCCACACCTACGAAAAACGGCTTGTTCATTTTTCCCGTCCCAGTATTGAAAGCAATGAAGGAAAAATATTCCACATGAGTTGCTGGTTCATACATATAACGATTCATAAGTTTGCATTTCAGGTAAGATATTAAAATAATGTGAAAGTATATATGCACCCATCTTCCTGTTGTGGCATCTTATACATTTTAATAGGCCACGTAGATACATCCGGATAATTCACAGCACCGCTCACATTCGCATCACGTATGGATTCTCCAAGTTGTTTTCTCTGTTCATATGAATGATAGCATGCAAAGGATTTATGTTAGTTCAATTAAGAAATGATAGTTTCAATATGCCCATGTAAATTTATACTGTACTAGCTCCTCAACTTTTTCTTTAACTTCACTCTCAAGTTCACGTCCCATCAAAGAATCAAGAACCTGGAACTGTTCCTTCGGGCGATGCATGACGACCGAAACCCAGTGGGTATTTCCCTTATTAAGAGGAATATAAGTCTGCATCACAATGAATATACGATGTAATCAACATATAATGTTTTATTATTTATATCCCATATATGCATACATTAAGCTAGTTGAACTTACCTTATCTTTTTTAATACTCATCGGCGCATCTATTCACGGGTCCATTCTTCTTCGCCACTACTTCGTTCTCATTTTTTCCTAGCTCGGTGTCTGGTCTAAATTTAAGTAACCAATTTACGAGCCAGGTCGGCATTATATGACGATCATCGCCAACTACTCCCGACAGATAAGAGGAATAAGCATTGATAACCTGCAAATAATGGGAAGGATGTATAACAGCTCCAATATGCAGTAAACAGTAATATAAAACACAACAATAACTTACATCACCGGTTAGCCATTGATGGTTAAGAATCTTGCAAGCCCTCTCTGCACTAATACCTTCGCACATGCCATCATTGAATATTTCCTTCTTTCTATGTTTTTGTGAGTGCTCATAAGCTCGGACAAACTTAACAAACGCTTTCACCGCATCGTATTCATCACTAGAATTTTGAAAGACTTCTTTCTCGAATAGTTCTGCAGCACATAACTCTAACATGTTACGAAATCAATGATACGTAGTAAGTTCAACGCAATAACAATTTGAACAAGCTGAAAATTTATAAAACTCACTTGCTTTTGCAGAACGTTTTGCACGCTTCGTCGGTTTAGTAACCACATAAGGAGAGTTCACAAGGTTTGATACCTTGCGCTTCCGTTTCCCAATAACCTCCTCTGGTACCTCATCTTCTCCAATAGAATCAACTGATCCACATGATGCGATTTCATTTGTTCCTAGAGATGTAACTGATTTCTCATCTGATACCACAGGAACTTCAATAGGATCATCTTTATCACCCTTGAAACTATCCCAATATTCAGGTGTGCAATAATAAGGTCTCTTTTCTTCAGAATCATTAAGACCATCTTCATCATCCTCTTGCACATTCTTTTTTGCTGGTGTTTTCAAATCGTCCATATCAGGATGATATACCCATTCTTTAGGAGGGTCTCCACCATAGTTTCTAGATTCACTATTATCACCATACTCATTCTCTTCTTCTTTTTCAATATCACCGGCTTTGTAGAAGACACCAATTTTGTTCAATTTCTCTATCACCCTCTGTGATTACAAATAAGTTTTAGTTAGTTATGGTGACACATCAAAAAACAAAATGAACGGAAAAAAAATGAAACTTGTACCTATGCTACTAGCTCTGGCATACGAATCATATCCTTATGAATATGCTTCAGCTCAGTCATAATCTGATCCATAATAGGGTTCTGGCTACCGGAAGCCTCAGATGTACTAAC
This sequence comes from Triticum timopheevii, assembly GCA_963921465.1. Taxonomy (NCBI): domain Eukaryota; kingdom Viridiplantae; phylum Streptophyta; class Magnoliopsida; order Poales; family Poaceae; genus Triticum; species Triticum timopheevii. The sequence continues at coordinate 454,991,361 of OY997262.1, read as the reverse complement.
ACCTTTTCCTCCTTCCCGTAATGTTAGACTTTCTCGTACTGCTTTTCTTGTTTTTTTGCAGCTTGTTCCACTCTAATTTTGTTTAATCAATAATCTTCAGTTATGGTGTCATCGATCTACAATATCAAGAATCATACATTCAAACTATAATTAATAATTAATTGCAGGAATTAAATGAAAAAAAATAGATTGCACGTATTACCATCGCAACACCACGGGCATATTGAAAGTAATACTTGTCTCTTTTCTCCATTGCATCTTCTTTCCAATTCCTCATCAAGGGGCTCAACATCGCTAATGGATCATACTGCGGACCGGTGCTTGGATGCACCTTCTCCCAATATAGATACTGCAAAACAAAAAAACAATCACTTAGCATGTGCTACATTATTATTACATAATACAAATGTTCAATTTAATAAATATATCATCTGCAGAAGTGCTAGGTTGCCACGTGGCTATTCCCTAACACGGCCGGGCTACAAGACCATACCAATCTCCGACAAACAAAACCCCAAAGTGAACGCCTTCCAGTTGAACTTTTTTATCGCCCTGACATCTTGCACTAGCGCATAATAATTTTTCGGAATGTACTCATCAGACACTGGTGCAATTATAGTCCCTAACAGGATGAGAAACGTCATCCGAACAAATTCATCATCCGCATTTTTATTCTTCACAATCTTGTCAATGAGATCATCAATCATGATTTTCCCATTCTTTCTGTTAACAAAATTAACTGGAATTTTTTTATTGCTTTCTGTTAACATCAACTCCTTCATTCTTCCAACCAAATATATCATACACATCATCAGGCCTCAGTGTAATCAACCCTTTCTTTCCAGCTGTCTCTTGGACCATGAATTTTTTACTACTAGAATTGTAACCTTGAATCATAAACTGAAGCAAAATATCACACATCTTAATCGAAGGTATTCGTAACATACTTTCCATCTCTGTTTCATTAAATGAAAAGCGCTGACTTGCTGTTAACTTATTAAGAAGACTAACCCACTTTTCTACGGAACATGCAATCGCACAATTGATGTCCATACTGCATATAGTATTATCTATGTCACGTTGCATGCAACTGACATGTTATATTATGAAGAGTAGAAATATATTGAACAAGTGTTGAACAAAATACCTATCTGACGGTGATGCCGGCGGCAGCTGGGAAACAATAGGGCGGTGACGGCGGGCGGTGACTGCGGCAGTTGCCGACAAGCGGGGAACAAGCGGTGTGGGTGGCGGCGGCGGCCGAAGCGGATTCAGGGCGGACGTCGAGAGTAGGGATCAGATCGGGCGCGTCGTCGACACCTGTGGCCAAAAAGAACATGCACAACGTGATTGGGCCCTAACGTACGAGGTTGTCAGGAATATTCCCTCACATAGCAACGGCTCGTGGAGATTTTTTGGCGTCGGGCCCGCGGTGATCAGTTCGCAATCATTCCACGCGGTGGGATCTGACCGTCGGTCACGCTTTCCTCCCACACCGCTAGACGTCAACGGCGTTGACTAGTTTATATACTTTTGTAATCCAATTTAAATAAGCGTCCATTTTCAATATAATTTTTTCTATCCGCCAAAGGAGCTCATTTTTTTCCACGTGCTACAATGACCATGCGCAGGACGCACGAGAAATTTTGTCGCATTTCGAAACACTATCGATTTTCTATGACTTTCCGGACCGAAAAACCCTAAAATACTTCCCGGACGTGACGCAACGTGCGTACGTTGTCGGATTTTGTTCATTTTTGGCGTCGGGTACCGAGGTGGGGCCCCACACACCCTGCCAAAAGTTGGGTAGATTCCATGAAAGTGATCGGGTAGTTCATGTGGAAGGCGGTGGTTTCAGTATGGAGGGAATGGACCCTTAGTCGTGCGTCTCTTCTTCGCATCCGCCAAAGGACCTCATTTTTTTCCACGTGCTACAATGACCATGCGCAGCACACACGACAAATTTTGTCGCGTTTCGAGGTTGTATGGATTTTCTGTGATTTTTCGGGTCAAAAACCCCTAAAATATTGCGCGGACATGACACAATGTGCGTTTGTTGCCTGATTTCGTTCATTTTTGGCGTCGGGTACCGGGGAGGGGCCCCACACGCCCTGCCAAAAGTTGGGTAGATTCCGTGAAAACGCTCAGGTACTTCATGTGGAAGGCAGTGATTTTGGTATGGAGGGCATGGACCCTCGGTCGTGCATCTCTCCTTCGCATCCGCCAAACGGGCTCCTTTTTTCCATGGGCTACAATGACCATGCGCAGCACGCACGAAAATTTTTGTCGCGTTTCGAGGCTATATGGATTTTCTATGATTTTCTGGGCCGAAATACCCTAAAATACTGCCTGGATGTGACGCAATGTGCGTTCGTTGTCGGATTTCATTCATTTTTGGTGTGGGGTACCGCAGTGAGGCCCCACACGCCCTGGAAAAAGTTGGGTAGATTCCGTGAAACCACCTGGCTACTTCATGTGGAAGGCGGTGGTTTCGGTATGGAGGGAATGGACCCTCGGTCGTGCGTTGCTTCTTTGCATCCACCAAAGAAGCTCATTTTTTCCACATGCTACAATGACCATGCGCAACACGCATGACAAATTTTGTCACGTTTCGAGGCCGAAAAACCCTAAAATACTGCTCGGACGTGACACAACGTGCATTCGTTGTCTGATTTCGTTCATTTTTAGCGTGGGGTACCTGGGTGGGGCCCTACTCGCCCTGCCAAAAGTTGGGTAAATTTCGTGAAAGCGCTCGGGTACTTCATGTGGAAGGCGGTGGTTTCGGTATGGAGGGAATGGACCCTCGGTCGTGCATCTCTTCTTCGCATCCGCCAAAGGAGCTCATTTGTTTGCACGTGCTACAATGACCATGCGCAGCACACACGACAAATTTTGTCGTGTTTCGAGGCTGTATGGATTTACTATGATTTTCCCGGCCGAAAACCCCTAAAATACTACCCAGACGTGACGCAATGTGCGTTTGTTATTGGATTTCGTTCATTTTTGGCATGGGGTACTGGGGTGGGGCCCCACACGCCCTGCCAAAAGTTGGGTAGATTCCGTGAAAGCGCTCGGGTACTTCATGTGGAAGGCGGTGGTTTCGGTATGGAGGGAATGGAGACTCGGTCGTGCGTCTCTCCTTCGCATCCGCCAAACGGGATCATTTTTTTCCACGTGCTACAATGACCATGTGCAGCACGCATGACAAATTTTGTTGCGTTTCGAGGCTATATGGATTTTCTATGATTTTCCGGGCCGAAAAACCCTAAAATACTGCCCGGACGTGACGCAACGTGCGTTTGTTGTCGGATTTCGTTCATTTTTGGCGTGGGGTACCGGGGTGGGGCCTCACACGCCCTGCCAAAAATTGATAGATTCCGTGAAACTGCTCGGGTACTTCATGTGGAAGGCGTTGGTTTCGGTATGGAGGGAATGGACCCTCGGTCGTGCATCTCTTATTCACATCTGCCAAAGGAGCTCATTTTTATCCACGTGCTACAATGACCATGCACAGCACGCACGACAAATTTTGTCGCGTTTCGAGGCTGTATGGATTTTCTATGATTTTCCGGGCAGAAAACCCCTCAAATACTGCCCGGACGTGACACAACGTGCATTCGTTGTCTGATTTTGTTCATTTTTGGCTTGGAGTAACGGAGTGGGGCCCCACAGGCCTTATAAAAGTTGGGTAGATTTCGTGAAAGCGCTTGGGTACTTCATGTGGAAGGCGGTGGTTTCGGTATGGAGGGAATGGACCCTCGGTCCTGCGTCTCTCCTTCGCATTCGCCAAATGGGCTCATTTTTTTCCACATGCTACAATGACCATCTGTAGCACGTAGGACAAATTTTGTCCCGTTTCGAGGCTGTATGGATTTTCTATGATTTTTCGGGCCGAAAAACCATAAAATATTGCACGAACGTGACACAACGTGCGTTTGTTGTCCGATTTTGTTCATTTTTGGCGTGGGGTACCGCGGTGGGGCCCCACACGCCCTGCCAAAAGTTTGGTAGATTCCGTGAAAGCGCTTGGGTACTGTGGAAGGCGGTGGTTTCAGTATGAAGGGAATGGACCCTCGGCCGTGTGTCTCTCCTTTGTATCCACCAAACACATGCTCATTTTTTTCCATGTGCTACAATGAGCATGTGCAGCACACACTACAAATTTTGTCGCGTTTCGAGGCTGTATGGATTTTTTATGATTTTCCGGGCCAAAAACCCCTAAAATACTGCTCGGACGCGACGCAACGTGCGTTCGTTGTCGGATTTCGTTCATTTTTTGCGTGTGGTACCGAGGTGGGGCCCCACAAGCCCTGCCAAAAGTTGGGTTGATTTCGTGAAAGCGCTCGAGCACGTCATGTGGAAGGCGGTGGTTTCGGTATGGAGGGAATGGACACTCGGTCGTGCGTCTCTCCTTCGCATCAGCCAAACGGGCTCATTTTTTTCCACGTGCTACAATGACCATGCCAGCACGCACGACAAATGTTGACGCGTTTCGAGGTTGTTTGGATTTTCTACAAATTTTCGGGCCGAAAACCCCTAAAATACGGCCTGGACGTGACGCAACGTGCGTTTGTTGTCGGATTTCGTTCATTTTTGGCGTGGGGTACCTGGGTGGGGCCCCACACGCACTGGCAAAAGTTGAGTGCATTCCGTGTAACCACTGGCAAAAGTTGTGTTCGTTGTCGGATTTTGTTTATTTTTGGTGTGGAATCCCCGGGTGAGTCCGCACACGCGCTGCGAAATGTTGTATTGGTGTGTGCCATTCGCAGGCTTTCATCGTTGCTAAATATTACTTCCCGAACCGATGAAGTTTTCCTCACTATTCAATTTTTTTCTTAATTTTGAATATCTTCTCATTCTTGGTATTATCATACTAAACCAACAATATCTTACACATAACAAATAACAAACATGTCAGGACCCCGACTCGATGGCACATCGATCTAGCATGTAACACCTCATATCACTTTGCGGCCTCACGCACGGTATTCCCACGGGTGTCGCCTTACCAGGCCCGGGACCGTTTGCGCCTTTTGGCACATGTATATGATAGTGTCGCTAGCATCTATATGACAAGGAGCCCGGGCTGATATGGCTAGTCGTGAACCCAAAGTGGCATTAACTTACAGGGACATGCATACATGACCCAACAACGAACGTGTCGGTCATCAGCGAATGAATCCGGGCTGTAGCAACTGGGCTAGCAGGACTCCGGTAAACCGGGCTGTAGCAGGCTAACAGGACTCCGGTAGACACCGCGTGACATTTCCCTGAAGGGACAGGCACAGGAACGAAGAAGGACACAAGCCGGCCAACCTATGTGTTCCGGAGCAGTAGCAAGCTACCAGGGCTCAGTGGAAGCACTAGGAGACATTTCTCGATAAGATAGGCAACCAAGGATAAACAACTAGATAGTCAGATCCCACACATACCAAGCATTTCAATAACATACACACAATATGCTTGAGATGTGCTAATACAACATGGCATCACAACATGACTCTACAACTCAAGTATTATTCAATAGGCTCCGAGGAGCGAGATATTACAAACATGGGTCTCATGACCCAACAATCAGAGCATACAAGTCAAAGCACAAGCGGAAGATTAACATGTCTGAGTACAGACATCTACAAATGAAAAAGGCTGAGAAGCCTGACTATCTACCAGATCCTGCCGAGGGCACAAGATCGTAGCTGAGGTAACAAGCTAAACGTCGAAGTCCACGCGAAACTACTAATGAGACTAAAGTCTCTCTGCAAAAACATAAAATAGGCAAACGTGAGTACAAATGTACCCAGCAAGACTTACATCAGAACTATCTACATATGCATCATTATCAACAAAGGGATGGTGGGGTTTAACTGCAGCAAGCTAGCTTTGACTCAGTGGCTATCCTGAACTACGACTGCAATGTAACTCTTTTGAGGTGGCGCACACGAGTCCACATATTCACCATATCAATACACCACTATGGATCCGCTCCCGTCTCCCTACGAGGACGCCATCCATAGCACTCACGCTTATCTTGCGTATTTTAGAGTATCCACTTTCACTTGTCTATGAACTGTACAGGCAACCCAGAAGTCCTTTACCGTGGACACGGCTATTCGAATACATAATGTTAACCCTGCAGGGGTGTACTTCTTCACACACGCTCTCGCCACTTACCACCATGTACACATCATGTATCTCGGCAACCTTCAAGCGGAAGCCTGGCAAGGGAGTCGGCCACGACCTGACTAACCACACAAGTCTCTCATCCAGGTTTATCGCCTATTCGGGTTCCATCCGCAAGGAGATCCGGCCGAGGTGTCGCTCACGGCCCCAAACGATGTGAGCAGAGTTTCCAAGCCCACCATCCGGGTGCCACTTGGTACACCGTGCCACTGTACCTAGTCTGTCCCAAGCCCACCTGTACCGTGTGCCACTTGGTAGACTACTAACACTACTTACAAACACCAGAAACTAGTTGCAACTCCTGGACAGAGATCAGGTTGATTAATAAGTCGAGAGGGGCACTTAAGCATTCCAATGTGTGGTAGTAGCTGTTCATGGATCACAAACACAGAACTCAGTTCCTAAGGACGGTTTCAATGAGACAACCCACCATGTACTCCTACATGGCCTCTCACCGCTACCTTTACCAAATCGTGTTCACACACTTGGCTCACACACAGTAGGACATGTTCACACACCTCTGATTCATCCCCGATGAATCAGACCTGACTCAACTCTAAGCAGTAGCAGGCATGACAAAGCATGAATGAGTAGGCACATCAGGGCTCAAACAACTCCTACTCATGCTAGTGGGTTTCATCTATTTACTGTGGCAAGGACAGGTCATGTAGAGGATAAAGGGGTTCAACTACCGCAGCAAGTAACAGTTGAATCGTTGTTGTCCTAATGCAGTAAAAGAGAGCAGGAGCGAGAGAGTGGGATTGTATTGGAATGAACAAGGGGGTTTAGCTTTCCTGGCACTTCTGAAGATAGTATAGTTCTTCATCGGTGTCATCGATCTCATCGTCGAAACAACATCTACTTGGGGGGACAAACACCGGCAACAGAGAAAGAACACAATCAATGCAATGCAAAAATATGATGCATGAGTGTGACATGGCAATATGCTGTGGTTTGAGCTAATGCAAGTAGCAATGGGTTAAATGAAGTTGGTTTGAATCCAAGATTCAAATTCAAACTCCATATGTGAAGGTTTAAATGCCATTTATATGATTTGTGCTAAAAAAAAGCAGCTATAAGTTGCTCTAACATGCCTTAAAATGTTACAGATGGATAGATTGGATTTTCCTGATAATTTTTCATATATAAATTATTTCATTTGGAGTTACGGTTGAATTTCTATGATTTTTAGAAGTTGAGGACATTTTCTAAAAATAATAAACCATTTAAGATTTATTTAAATTCCAGAAAACATTTACTGCGTCATCCTGACGTCATGATGATGTCAGCAAGTCAACAGGGCTGGTCCGGGTCAAATCTGACCAGTGGGGCCCACTGGTCAGTGACTCAGGGCTGGTTAGGGTCGCAAACATGTGGGCCCAGTCAACTGCCACGTCAGCTTGGTCAAAGCTGACGCGTGGGGCCGCTGCTGTTAATTACAACTAAACAGGAAATAAACTGTGGTTAGTTATGCAGTGGGGCCCAGCTGTCATGGACTGTGGTGGGTAATTAGCAGTGTGATTAGGCACTAATTAAGCCGGCCACGTCAGCGCTTAACCGCCGGTGACACACTGACGCGGCGGCGTCGCTCATTCTGGCGACTCCGACGACGAGAGGAGGCGGGGTTGGGCTCTACGGCTGCGGCGCGATGGGGCGCATCGGATGGTAGCCGTGGGCGATGCCGGGGCGGTCAGAAACAGCAACGGCGGCGAGCGAGGCGGCGGCCGGAGCTCGGGTGGGTGCGGGGTTAGCGCTGCGGCTTGCAAACGAGCCGGCTGTCGCGCTAGTTTTGCTCTACGGGACGTTGCGAGTGCAACGGGCGCACCCACGGGACCAAAAGGTCACCGGGGCTTCGCCGGCGATGAGCCCGTGCGGCGGGGCTACGGTAAGCAAGGGGGCGACGACTACGACGACCAAACGGAAGCGGGGTTAGGGGAGAAATGGCCGGGGGCTCACCACGGTCACGAAGAGATGCTCAGCGGTCTCGGGGAAGGCCGGACGGCGACGAATCGACGGCGGCGATCCTCGGTGGCCGAGGAGGGGAACGGCGGGGCTGGCGACATCCAGGGCTTCCGGCACCTTCTGTCTTGGTGAGGAGGAAGAGGGGGACGAGACGGGGCTTCTTGGCACGTCGGCGAGGCGAGGGGAGCACAGTGGCTGCAGCAATCGGCGTCGGTGGCGATGGTGGCGTGTCGGTGGTGCTGCGGGAGAGAGCAGAGGAGAAGGAGGGATCCAGGGAGAGTGAGAGAGGGTCGAGGGGCCGCGTGGCGTCTCCAGGGAGTAGCGGAGGCAAGTAGGGAGGCGGGAGGTGGCCGAGCGTGTGCCGGCGTGCGTCGGCCACGCACGATGCCCACTGGCGCGAGGAAGACGACAGGGGGGAAGGCTGCTGGGCTGGGCCAACAGTGCTGGGCCGCCAGCGGGCCGGCCAGGTAAGGGCAGGTGAGTTTTCTCTCCTCTCTGCCTTTTCCTATTTCTGTTTTGTTTTCTATTTTCTGTAGTTGTTTGGGCTTTATTAAAAATACCAGAGCACTTCTAAAAATCCTGAGAATAATTGTGGGCACCTTCTGAAATATATGCAACAGCCCACATTTAGTTTTAGAATTATTTGAGCATTTAAATTATTTATAGCATTCAACTGCCCAAATTCAAATACTGTATGAGTTAATTCAAAAATCCATAAATGGCCAAGAAATATGCTCATCATTTTTGGCAGAGGTTTTCACCTTTATCAGAAATCATGAACATTTCCAAAGGCATTTTGGGTTCATTGAAGATTATTTTAGGTTGAACCTATTTGATTTGATCTGGTGTTAGGGTTTGAACAATCCCCATTTCAGGTTTAAATGAAATTTAAACATGACACAGCAACCAAGTTAGTCCAAGTGCATAGCAAGGCTAGGGATGTGACAAAACATTCAAACAAACTAACTTTTTTCATTCTAATTTCATTTAACATAGATATATTTTACATACTTCATCCAAACTTAAACGAGTTCATCCAAACATAAATGAGTTCATCGAAACACAAACAAGTTCGTACATAGTTCATACTTAGAACGACTAAAAAACTACTGCCTCGTCCTCGTCGTCGCTACCCAGGAGATCGATGACGTCCGGGGCGTCACGCCGCCGTCGTCGTCATCATCGTCACACACCCGGGCTAAGCGGTCCCAGTCGATGTCGTCCTCGTCCTCGTCCGGGGCCTCCGCCGCCAAAGGCACCACTGACGGAATCGCCGCCGCCGCCGCCTGCACGGCAGCCTCCCTCGCAGCAGCCACTGCCACCGACGCCTGCAGTGCAACGAGGTAGCCCGATGTATCTTCGGGATCACCGTCCTCCCGGAGAACAACCTGCTCTGGCAGTAGTTCCACCTCCGGCGGGGCGGGGGGATCGACGGGCGCCGACGCAGGTGGCGCAGGGGCCCGACAGCCGCGTGCATCTCGACGGGTGCGGGGAGGCGCAGGAGGGGCAAGAAGGCGGTGGCGGTTGAGGGAGTCCTGGATTAGGGGGTATCCGGACAGCCGGACTATATACTTTGGCCGGACTGTTGGACCGTGAAGATTGAAGACTCAAGTCTTCGTCCTGTGTCCGGATGGGACTCTCCTTTGCGTGGAAGACAAGCTTGGCGATCCGGATATTAGATTTCCTTCTTTGTAACCGACTCTGTGTAAACCCTAGCCCCCTCCGGTGTCTATATAAACCGGAGGGTTTGGTCCGTATAGGGACGATCACAACAATCATAATCATCATAGGCTAGCTTCTAGGGTTTAGCCTCTACGATCTCGTGGTAGATCAACTCTTGTAATACTCATATCATCAAGATCAATCAAGCAGGAAGTAGGGTTTTACCTCCATCGAGAGGGCCCAAACCTGGGTAAAACATTGTGTCCATTGCCTCCTGTTACCATTAGCCTTAGACGCACAGATTGGGACCCCCTACCCGAGATCCGCCGGTTTTGACACCGACATTGGCGCTTTCATTGAGAGTTCCTCTGTGTCGTCGCTGCAAGGCTCGATGGCCCGTCTCATTATCAAGGACAGCATCACCTATGGGGGAGCGCTGGCTGTAGGCCAAACTCTCCGACTAGGTGGCTTCGTCATGGCCGCCCGATCGGCTGCCGCACCGACGATGACCTCTCGGGTCATCACGAATAGCCTCCACATCAATTCAGAACTCGCCGAATGGATGGATCCAATAGAGCACTCTTCCCTTAATGAGCTCTTGGATCGCATCGCCGCTTTGGGAGTCGCTACAGACTATGACCGTATTGGGCTTAAACCCGACCAAAGGGATATTAAATCCCCACCGGTCACCCACGAGATAGCGGTAGTGGAAGAGCCACATATGGACCGTCCCTCTATTCTGAGGACGAACTATGTCCGGATCACTGAGCTCTGTGAGCCGAATACCCGTTCGCGGGAGGAAACGACCCAGACCCCGAACTTAGAATCGGGCAACGGGCCGGAGAAATCGGGCAACATCCCGGAGCCCGAGTTGTCAAGCCCGGAAGCTCCTCTGCCCCTGGGCGCTAGATCGGATCAGAATCCAGATTCAACTTCGCCCACCCACCCAGACTTAAGTCGTCTCTCCCACATCAGACAAGAGCCACAAGAGACAGTACATCGCTACTGGGCCAGATTCCTCCTTGTAATAAACAAGGTCAAGGACTGTCGCGAGGAGGACGCAATCTCACTTTTTTGCAAGAATTGCACGAGCAAAGGGATCCTTAATGCTATAAGTCGCCGTGACATAGTACACTTTGCCGACTTAGCAGCCATAGTACAGAAGTATTGTGCGATGGAAAGTACCTGGAAAACCCAAACCGACTTTTGGGATAATCCGGCTCTCACCAAACCTTCCCTCCGAGCTAAAAGGGCAAACTCTCCTAAGTTACCCGATCCAACTCCCAAAAAGCCAAAGCCCACTCCAGGACATGGAACTGTATTGGAAGAATAGCTCAATGGGCCATGCAAAATTCATAGCACGCCGGACACTAAGCCAACACATAGCCTTAGAGCATGTTGGATACTCCGACAGGTAGCAAAAAGCGGCGAGGATCTTCTTATAAATAAAGCCGAGCAACATCCCGCCGAAGACAGCAATGTGGTATTAATAGTCTTCAAGACTTTCGCCTCAAATAATAGGTGCAAGCGAGCTCATCGAAATCTCGCCGAAATCTTCCACGTAGCAAAAACAAATCCGTGGAACGACAATGCTATAACTTTCAGTGCCAGTGACGAACCCCAATCTCAGACAGTCCGGGCACCTGCCGCTTTGGTCCTTAGCCCAATCGTGGATGGCTTTAGGCTCACTAAAGTACTCATGGATGGCGGAAGTGGATTAAACTTGATCTATGAAGAAACACTCAGCAAGATGAAAATTGATAAAAGCTGCATTGAGCAGAGCGGCACAACCTTCAGGGGAATCATCCCTAGTCGGGAGTCAAGGTGTGCGGGAAAAATCACACTCGATCTGGTATTCAGCACCCCGTAGAATTACAGGTCCGAAGAAATCACATTCCAAGTGGCTCCTTTCAGCAGCGGATATCACACCCTTTTAGGGCGGGACGCATTCACAAGCTTTCAAGATATACCCCATTACGGGTACACGAAGCTTAAAATGCCCAGACCCAATGGAATAATCACTCTAGCCAGTGATCCGGACGTCGCACTCCATGCCGAAAATAAAACTGCAGCACTAGCCCTAGAAACATTATCCGAAGCCCTAGCGGCCGAAGAACTAACAATGCTGCATGCCACAATGGATAGGGACGACGTGATACTCGACAAACGACCCAAGTCCACATCATTTAAATCCGCAGATGAGATAGTCAAATTCCAGGTCCATCCAGCGGACCCCATGAAGACAGCTTCCATCGGGACATAGTTGAGCCCCACAATGGACGCCGCACTACGAGAATTCCTACACAAGAATTGGGACATTTTCGCCTGGCATCCTTCAGACATGCCGGGCATCCCACGCAGGCTAGCCGAACACAGCCTCAATATACTGAAAGGATACAAGCCAGTCAAACAGACTCTTAGGCGCTTCTCAGAGCCTAAACGACAAGCATTGGGAGAAGAACTAGCCAAGCTACTTGAGGCCGGCTTCATCAAAGATATCAAGCATCCGGATTGGCTGGCAAACCTGGTAATGGTACCAAAGAAGGAAAAATCCTGGCGCCTCTGCGTGGATTTCAAAGACCTCACCAAGGCTTGCCCCAAGGATCCCTTCCCCCTCCCTCGCATCGACCAAATCATCGACGCCACCGCAGGACACGACTCACTATGTTTCCTCGACACATACTCCGGATACCATCAAAAAAAGATGGCAGAGTCTGACCAAGCTGCAACGGCCTTCATAACACCGTATGGCCCTTTCTGCTTCAACACTATGCCTTTCGGGCTTAAAAATGCCGGCGCAACCTATCAACGCATGATTCAAACATGCCTGGAGAAGCAAATCGGCAAAACAGTGGAGGCATATGTGGATGACGTGGTCATAAAAACAAGACACGTCGAAACCCTAATAGATGACTTAAGGCTTACGTTCGATAACCTCCGAACATACGACATCAAGCTAAACCCGAAAAAATGTGTTTTCGGCGTACCCTCTAGGAAGTTGCTCGGCTTCATTGTTTCCAATAGAGGAATTGAGGCAAATCCAGCAGAAATCCGAGCTCTGTCGCAGTTGGCTATCCCAACAGACCTCAAGCATATCCAAAAACTAGCTGGATGTGTGGCTGCCTTAAGCCGCTTTATCTCCCGATTAGGAGAAAAGGCACTGCCCCTTTACCGCCTTCTTCGATGCACCGAACACTTCGTGTGGACGGATGCAGCCGCGGCCGGACTGGATGAAATAAAGCCCTTATTGGCCAGTAATCCAGTCCTGACAGCGCCAAACATTGGCGAACCCATGCTACTATACATAGCTGCAACACATCAGGTTGTCAGTGCAGTGCTCGTTGTCGAACGAGAAGCAGACTGATACAAGTTCCCACTCCAAAAGCCGGTATATTATGTGTCCACTATCCTCACTCCATGCAAATCCCGATACCCACACTATCAAAAGATAGCGTACATGGTCTTCATGGCATCCCGGAAGCTACGACACTACTTTCAAGAGTGTTCAATTACGGTGGCCTCCGAAGTACCACTCAATGACATAATAAACAACCGCGACGCCACGGGAAGGATTGCTAAATGGGCCATCGAGCTCCTTCCATAACATACAAACCACGGTGGGCCATTAAGTCGCAAGTATTGGCTGCTTTTGTCGCCGAATGGACAGAAGCCGAACTCCCTAAAGAGTACGGCGCATACTCCAACTGGATCATGCACTTCAATGGCTCTAAAATGCTGGCCGGACTGGGAGCGGGTGTAGTCCTGACTTCCCCCACAAGAGAGATGGTCCAATACGTACTCCAAATATTATACACAGACTCCAACAACGCAGCCGAATATGAGGCTCTGTTGCATGGCCTTCAGATGGCAGTCTCTATGGGCATTCAATGCCTGGAGGTGCGCGGGGATTCAAACCTCGCAATATCACAAATAAATGGAGATTTTGATGCTAAGGATCCGAAAATGGCGGCCTACCGTAATGCCGTCCTCAAAATGTCAGCTCGGTTCGAGGGGCTCGAATTCCACCATGTGGCTTGAGAAAACAATCAAGCGGCGGATATCCTCGCCCGCATCGGCGCTAAACGCGACCCTGTCCCACCTAACATATTCCTAGAAAAGTTGTTCAAACCATTCGTAGTATGGGAAGGGGAGGCCGGCAACACTAGCCCGGATCCGAATACAACCCCAGATTCTGAACCATCTGACGTAATCGGAGGCTCTGCCACCGAAATAACACCTTCGACCCACGAAATCATGGCTGTAATCGCCTCGTGGACCGAGCCTTTCTTGGCCTACCTAAATAGGCAGGAGCTCCCCGAGGACCAAAATGAAGCACATTGTATTGTGCGGCGCTCCAAAGCCTACAAAGTCCACGAGGGAGAACTCTAAAAGAAAGTGCGACCAGAGTGCTCCAACGATGCATATCCGAAGAGGAAGGACGACAACTCTTGGCTGAAATCCATGCCGGATTCGGTGGACACCATGCTGCGGCTCGGGCACTAGTCAGCAAGGCCTTCCGCACAAGTTTTTATTGGCCGACAGCCCGAGCAGATGCACAGGACCTTGTCCAGCACTGCATCGGTTGCCAGCTTTTTGCCAATCAGAGCCATATGCCCCCTACCGCTCTCCAAACAATCCCCATTACTCGGCCCTTCGCGGTCTGGGTCCTGGATATGGTCAGACCCCTTAAAGGGGGAAGCCATAAGAAAAAATACTTATTGGTCATGCTGGACAAGTTCACCAAATGGATAGAAGCCAAACCAGTTAAAACGGCCGAATCCGGACCAGTGATAGACATCATCTCAGGGGTTGTGCACCGCTACGGCGTCCCTCACAGCATCATCACCGATAATGGCTCAAACTTCACAGCCTATGAAGTAAAAACTTGGTGCGGAAACATGGGCATTAAGCTCGATTACGCCTCCATCTACCGTCCCCAAACAAATGGTCCGGTCGAATGTGCAAATGGTCTCATTATGAGCGGCATCAAACCCAGACTAGTGCGGTCCTTGACAGAAACGGACACGCACTGGGTCGAAGAGCTCGACTCCGTACTCTGGGGGCTGCGGACCACGCCTAATCACACCACCGGATACACACCATTTTTATGGTGTACGACGCAGAAGCAGTACTACCCTGCGACATAATACACGACTCACCTCGCGTGCGCCTGTACGAAGAGAAGGAAGACGAGCTAGATCGGCAAGACAACTTAGACGCCCTGGAGGAGGAGCGCGACGTCGCCAAAGCCCGTTCCGCATTCTACCAGCAGCAGGCTCGACGATATCAAAGCAGAGAAGTGCGGACCAAAACTTATAACATTGGCGAACTCGTTCTACGCCTACTGGAGAAGAAGAAGGACAAGCTCAAACCTAAGTGGGAGGGTCCCTTCATCATTGATAAAGTCCTCACCGGAGGAGTGTACCGCCTGCGTAATGCATCCGATAATAGACTCGAGCCAAACCCATGGAACGCGGCCAGACTCCGGAGATTCTACGCCTAGCGCCGAACTCAGTGTTCGTCTCCTTACCCCCGCTCTTTTAATTATGCTTGAGGGAGTCCTGGATTAGGAGGTGTCCGGATAGCCGGACTATCATCGTCCGCCGGACTCCAAGACTATGAAGATACAAGATTGAAGACTTCGCCCCGTGTCCGGATGGGACTTTCCTTGGCGTGGAAGGCAAGCTTGGCAATACGGATATGTAGATCTCCTACCATTGTAACCGACTCTGTGTTACCCTAGCCCTCTCCGATGTCTATATAAACTGGAGGGCTTTAGTCCGTAGGACACAACATACATTACAACAATCATACCATAGGCTAGCTTCTAGGGTTTAGCCTCCTTGATGTCGTGGTAGATCCACTCTTGTAATACACATCATCAATATTAATCAAGCAGGACGTAGGGTTTTACCTCCATCAAGAGGGCCCGAACCTGGGTAAAACATCGTGTCCCTCGTCTCCTGTTACCATCCGCCTAGATGCACAGTTTGGGACCCCCTACCCGAGATCCGCCGGTTTTGACACCGACATTGGTGCTTTCATTGAGAGTTCCTCTGTGTCGTCACCGATAGGCTTGATGGCTCCTCCAATCAACAACAACGCCGTCCAGGGTGAGACTTTTCTCCCCAGACAGATCTTCGTATTCGGCGGCTTCGCACTACGGGCCAATTTGCTTGGCCGTCTGGAGCAGATCGAAAGCTACGCCCCTGGCCTTCAGGTCAGGTTCGGAAGCCTAAACTTCAAGGCCGACGTCCGCGGGGACTTGATCTTCGATGGACTCGACCCACAGCCGAGCGTGCCATGCTGTCACGATGGGCATGATCTAACTCTGCCGCCGGACAGTGCCTTGGTGGCCGCACATAAATCCGCTCCGACCCTTAGTCCAGAGCCGATCGTGCAGATCGAGGACCGGTGGCTGGACACCGCCTCGGGGGCTGCAACTTCCACGACGATGGAGCCGAACACTAACCTTGTCCCTTACGAAGCTCGTGACTCTGAGGCGCCGGACTCCCTGCCGGAATCCGAACCTCCTGCGCCCCTGCCAATCGAATCTAATTGGGCGCCGATCATGGAGTTCACCGCTGTGGACATCTTCCAACACTCACCCCTTGGCGACATCCTAAATTCGCTAAAGCATCTCTCGCTATACGGAGAGCCCTGACCGGACTATGGCCAGGATGGTTGGGATGCAGACGATGAAGAAATTCAAAGCCCGCCCACCACCCACTTTGTAGCCACTGTCGACGATTTAACCGACACACTAGACTATGACTCCGAGGACATCAGCGGTATGGACGACGATGCCGGAGGTGATCAAGAACCAGCGCCTATAGGGCACTGGAGGACCACCCCAACACATGACGTATATATGGTGGATACGCCAAAAGGAAGCAACGGCGAGGAACAACGGGGCGCGGCAAAGGATAATCCCGCCGATAAACAACCAAAACGGCGCCGCAAGCGCCGCCCTAAACCCCGCCTCGGCAAAAACAGCATTCCCAATAACCCAGCGTTAGAGCAGGGCAAACCAGTGGACGACGAACATGCAACCAAGCAACCGTCCGAACAGGACGAATCGGATAAACAATCCATCCCCGACGAAACCAACAGTCCGGACGACCTCACGCCGGACACACCACCGGAGCATAAGAACCTTCACGGAAGACTCGTCGCCACCGCAAGAAGCTTGAAGAAGGAAAAACGGAAGCTCAAAACAGTGGAAGACATACTCAGAATGAGGTGGAGCAAAGTACTCAAGACCGCAGACAAATATGGCAATGGCCATCAATCAAAGAGCTACCCAAAGCGCAAGCTGCTGCCAGAATTTGACGAGGAAGCCATAGAGCCACCACAGTCAAAAATTAAAGAAGCCGCCTGGCCGAATAGACGACCAGATGACAGGCCAAAAGCGACAAGCGGCGCCGCACTCAAGCCGACTCATGATCCTGGGAAAAAAGATGGCCCGGCCAGGTCCATCTACGGGGCAAAAAAGAGGGCCCCAGGAAGGATCACAACACGTCAAGTGTTCGAAGACAGCGGCACACCCAAATACAGGGGCACCGCACACCCACTATGTTTCACTGATGAGGTGCTGGAACATAGAGGCATATGACGGAACAACAGACCCTGGAGTCTGGATAGAGGATTACATACTACACATACACATGGCTAGAGGAGATGATCTCCATGCCATAAAATATCTACCCCTCAAGCTCAAAGGGCCAGCTCGGCATTGGCTCAAAAGCCTCCCAGAAAACACTGTTGGAAGTTGGGAAGAGCTTGAGGATGCGTTTAGAGCAAATTTTCAAGGGACTTATGTCCGCCCTCCGGATGCAGACGATCTAAGTCATATAACTCAACAGCCCGGAGAGTCAGCGCGCAAATTCTGGAACAGGTTCCTTACTAAAAAGAACCAAATAGTCGACTGTCCGGATGCCGAAGCCTTAGCAGCTTTCAAACACCACGTCCGAGACGAATGGCTCGCCAGACACCTCGGCCAAGAGAAGCCGAGGACAATGGCCGCGCTAACAAGCCTCATGACCCGATTTTGCGGAGGAGGACAGCTGGCTAGCAAGATGCAGCACCAGCGACCCGAGTACATCCGAGATTAGAGATGGAAACGGAAAATCACGGCGAAGAAAGGATCAGCGCCGGAATAAAGAAAAAAGCCCAAAGAATACGGCGGTCAACGCCAGATTCAAAAGCTCGCGGCCAAACAACAAAACACTGCCTCTTAAGGATAACAGTGATGAGCTATCCAACTTAAACAAAATTTTGGATTGGATATGTCAAATCCATAGCACCCCCGGAAGGCCTGCAAACCACACCCACCGAGATTGTTGGGTTTTCAAACAGTCCGGCCGACTAAACGCCGAACACAAGGGGCTCGACGCATCAAGCGAGGATGATGATAACCCCCACCAGCAGAGCACCAGAAAACAAAAGACTTTCCCACAAGAAGTCAAAACAGTAAACTCACTTCATGTGATATTACGAAAAAACAATGCGGCACCCGCTAAGATGGGTCTCGCACGGTCCACCCCAGCGGAACCTCGAGATTGGCTATCAAAACCAATAACTTTTGACCACCTGGATTATTCCAGAAGCATTCGAGATGCAGGATGGACTGCTCTGATACTGGATCCTATAATCGACGGACTACAATTTACACAAGTCATGATGGATGGCGGCAGCGATTTAAACCTGCTATATCCGAACACAATCCGCAAGTTGGGGATAGACCTTACCAAAATTCGACATAGCCGCACTTCCTTCAAAGGAGTGACGCCAGGCCCTTACGCCAAGTGCAAAGGCTCCTTATTACTAGAAGTTGTGTTCAGGTCACCGGACAACTTCCGACGCGAAAAGCTAATCTTCCATGTCGCCCCATTCAAAAGTAGCTATCAAGCACTATTGGGGTGTGAAGCTTTTGTTCGCTTCAACGCCATACCACATTACGCGTCCCTTACACTCAAAATGCCCGGTCCACGTGGCATCATTTCATTATGAGGGTCATTCAAAGACCCCGGACACGGCTAGACGAGTCCGGCATAAATAAGCTGGGGGCTCCCCAGCCGCACACCCCTTCACAAGGGGCTGCGCATATAAGCAACAATGGGCCAATATAGTCTCAGCTTTATTAATCTATTAATATTTTAATCTTTATGCACTTTTCGCACGATTTCTTTTCAGACTAAGTTCCTCTCTTTTTACAGATGAACACCATGCACACCCGTCCAGGATAACGGCACAACGGAGACACAAGCACAGACGTGCAGCAGGGACCCGTTGCTAGGATTCTTTTCAGATTAAGACCCTGCGTAAACCTTTTTTACTGTCTCTTGTTGCTACAATCCCCTTGTTTTTCATGATAACCAGAGAGGATACTGACGTTTTGGCATCGGCCGCGTCAGAGGACCTCGCCCGTACCTGGACACAAGGGGCTTAGGGCATTGTTTCGCCCGTTATTATAAAAGACCGAACACCTTAGGGAGTGTTCGGCATCTCGAGATAGGCCTTATATGCATCAGCTCCGAATCATGTCTTTGGTCAAATGTTGGGTTTGCCCGGCTCCTGTGTTTTGCTGCCTTACGTTCCGTATCATCGGCTAACGCGGCACCAGGAGAACTACTGTGATTGTGCCCCAGTTCGGCTGGGCGAGCACCTCAGTAGAGAAAGCCGAAAACTGACTGTCATGATACAGCGAGAGACTGGTCAACCACTCGATCGACCACCGGAATGTCTAGAATTCCTCCACATTGACGAAGGACCATTTCCCGGTCAGGCAAATACACACCCCGAATTCAGAGAGCGCGGTGCCCCCAGGGGCTATATCGTAGCCCCACCCTCGAACTCCAATGGCTAAGTGAAAGTGATAAAGCGTTATACTCCGGTTGCCTCGTTTGCTACGCTACCACCTCCTTAACAGGACCGAGACGTCGGATTAAGTGTGAAAATGCGCTATTTTTGCGAACACCCCCGCACCCTGTGCATGGGGGCTGAAGCCGACGACTGCCATCTTTCAGGTTATACACACGTATACACAAACGGCCGCACAGGAGATATTTCAATACTTGAACGCACAAGTATAAAAAGCGCCTATATCATAAACATTGTTTTACAAGATAAAACGTTCATTTGAACGTGACATTTTTAGAGCACTGCGACTCTATTATACGAGCAGCACGCATAACTTCCCCAAAATAGTGCTCGGCGGGTAACCGGCTTTCGTCCGAACCCTGGGTTGCAACAGCGGTGGCATCCATCTCTGTCCAATGTGTCTTCACACGGGCAAGGGCCATCCGCGCACCCTCTATGCAGGCCGACCGCTTCATCACCTTGATATGCGGCACCGCCGCAAGAAACTGCTGCAATAAGCCAAAATAGCTCGTCGTCTTGGGCCTCTCCGGCCAGACATGAGTCACGATATCTGTCATGGCAAGTCTGGACAACCTATTCAGCTCATCCCATTCGGCCAACCGATCGGTCAGCGGAAGTGAACGATCCGGACTATGGAATTGAGACCAAAATAGTTCTTCCGTCTTGTGATCCTTCTGACTTCGGAAGTGTACAACGGCATCCGCCGCACTCGCCGCTAAGTCCATATACGGATCCTCCGGACCCCACAGTTGGCCAAGCTGGACATACTTTGGATCCGTAAACCTGCGGCGCAGCAGAAAAGGCTTGCCAGCCACAATATCTCCGGCCTGACGCAGCTCCTCCTTCATAGCCCGCATTGCAGAACGGGCATCCTTGGCTTCGGCGGAGGCCTTCCCCAGGTCTTCTCGCTCCGATAGGCGCTCCTTTTCAAGAGCCTCATTGCAGTCGGTAGCATCCTTTAATTTAACGGCCAGTTCGGCCATCTCTTCCCTGCTTCGGCAGTGTACAACCCTTTCGGCTTCTAACTCCTCGGCCGCCCTCAAGGCTGCCGCATTACTCCTTCTGGCTTGCTCCTTGGCTTGAGCAAGTTCGGCCCGAAGGCTCTCCACAGCAGCAGCACCATCTGCGTCAAGCACAAATATTATAAGATATGGGCTTCGGCTCCTCTACTAGGTGACTGCGGGGAAAACATTTACCTTGCGCCTCGTCAAGTCGCCTGTTGATTAGCGCGATGTACGCATCCGCAACATCGAGTTGCCGCTTTAGTTCGGCAACTCCGTCAGTCCGGCTGGCCCCCGGACGATCCGCCACCTGCATAGGAACGGCGAAGATTAAAACCTGCGATTTTGATCCTCGGCACGCTGTCGCTTTCGACAACCTACCGAGTCTCAGGGGCTACTATCTATACAGGGCGCACTTCCATGTGCAAAACTGTCAAAAGGTGTGTCATTTTTACATACCTCAAATCCCGCCAGCAAACTCCTGACGGCATTATGCAATCCGCTTTCGGCGGACGAAATCCTTCCGATCACCATATTCATCAATGCATGGTGATCTTCTGAGATGGACGCCCTCTCAAGCAGATCCTTCAGCTCCCCCGGCCGAACACTAGTCGGCGCCGAACTCTTCGGCTCTGCCGGGCTTGGGGATACCCTCCGTGACGACACTTCAGGCTCGTCCGCCCTATCCGACGGCGCAGCAGACGGAGGCGTCTCGCTCTCCATCATCTCTGGACGGAGATCTCTCGAAGATGAGCTCATCTGAGAAGGTCGCAGATCCGAACTACAAGGTAAAAATTTCGGTTATCCTCAGAAGCACAAATAGGGATGTTTCTTATTAATGAACTCCCCCCTCTTTCTACTCACGGCTCACTGGAGGGCTGATTCTTTAGAGAAGACTGTGCGGCCGGGGCCTCCCCGGACGCAGGACCCTCTGGTGAAGATTTCTTCCCCCGCTTAGGGGCTTTGGCCTCCGGATCTTCGGAGGCGGTCCTCTTCTCCCCCTGGAGGGAGGGATTCTCGATCCCTCCTTCTTTAAGAGCCTCCTCGGATGAGGCAGTAGCTCCCCTATTTTCCCCTTCGCCTCCTTCTGAAGGCGCAACCTCCAACATTCTGACCAGCATGGGCTCCGCCGCGGTCTCTGGGAGGGAGGCCGGACACCGTATCAGCTTTGCTTGCGCTATCCACTCCTGTTGAAGGATAACAGGTTAAAAGGCGAATTGTAGAAAGGCAAACAAACGGTACGTCCAAACACTGAGCTACTTACTTGAGTATCCGGGCGATTGCAGCTTAGGCCGGCATCCTCGGTCAACTCCGGACACGCCACTTGAGGTCCGAAGAATAATTTGTACATCTCCACGGGTGTCTTACCCATGAAGTGTTGGAGAATCTGTGGTCCCTCCGGATTAAATTCCCATAGTCGGAGAGGACGGCGTTTGCAGGGCAGGAGACGCCTAATCAGCATAACCTGCATCACCACGACCAGATCGATCTCCCTCGCCTGGAGGTCTTGAATCCGGCCCTGCAATAGGGGCACGTCTGTTGATGGCCCCCAGTTGAGCCCTTGGTTGACCCATGACATCAACCGTCGAGGAGGTCCCGAGTGGAATACGGGCGGCGGCTTCTGCTTGCTGCCCTTCAGAGCGGTGATATAGAACCACTCCTATTGCCACAAGCTGAGCTCCTCTTGGAAGGAGCCCTCGGGCCATGGGGCATCGGCCCTCCTGCTTATGGCCGCCCCGCCGCACTCTGCTTGACGCCCCCCGATCATCTTCGGCTCCACATTGAAGGTCTTCAGCCACAGGCCGAAGTGGGGAGTGACGCGAAGGAAGGCTTCGCAGACAACGATAAACGCGGAAATATGGAGGATGGACTCCGGAGCCAAGTCGTGGAATTCCAACCCATAGTAAAACATGAGCCCTCTCACAAAAGGATCCGTCAGGAAGCCTAAACCCCGACGGAGGTGGGATACAAAGACAACATACTCGCCAGGCTCGGGGGTGGGGATGGCCTGCCCTTCGGCGGGCAGCCTGTGCGAAATCTCGTAGGTCAGGTACTTGGCTTCTCGCAGCTTTAGCACGTCCTCCTCCGTAACGGAGGAGGGCATCCACCGGCCCTGAAGGTCGGATCCGGACATTGTTGAAGGTCCGAAGCGCTCGAATCTGGGGCTCTGGGTGTTGGAACTTGGAGCAAGAAGAAGATTCGGTGGAAGATTGAAGAAAAGAAACGAGCCTTGGTCTCCGTGACCGTTCGGGACTCGCCTCCGATAGAGGAGGCGTGGCGACGGGCGCGGTTGGGTTACCCACGTCCGTATTGATGAGAATCCCGGAATAAGGGGAACACGATCTCTGCTTCGACAAGACGTGCCAAGGAAACCGCTTCGCTAAACGCGCTGAGGTGGTATAAAAATGATTCAAGTAAAGGCTTGGTAGTGGTGTGACGTCATGTCGCAAAATACGTCAGCAGATTGAACTTGTGTGTATATTATTCTCTCTATGGTGGAATTTGGAATTTATTTTGCAGAGCCGGACACTATCCTGGTGTTCACAATCTTCTATGGATTATTCGGAGGAGGAACCCGCCTTGCAATGCCGAACATTATGTGCGCCGGACTCATCGTCATTGAAGCCAGGTTCAGGGGCTACTGAGGGAGTCCTGGACTAGGGGGTGTCCGGACAGCCGGACTATCATCGTCCACCGGACTCCAAGACTATGAAGATACAAGATTGAAGACTTCGCCCCGTGTCCGGATGGGACTTTCCTTGGCGTGGAAGGCAAGCTTGGCAATACGGATATGTAGATCTCCTACCATTGTAACCGACTCTGTGTAACCCTAGCCCTCTCCGGTGTCTATATAAACCGGAGGGCTTTAGTCCGTAGGACACAACATACATTACAACAATCATACCATAGGCTAGCTTCTAGGGTTTAGCCTCCTTGAACTCGTGGTAGATCCACTCTTGTAATACACATCATCAATATTAATCAAGCAGGACGTAGGGTTTTACCTCCATCAAGAGGGCCCGAACCTGGGTAAAACATCGTGTCCCTCGTCTCCTGTTACCATCCGCCTAGACGCACAGTTCGGGACCCCCTACCCGAGATCCGCCGGTTTTGACACCGACAATGCTCCTCCCCCTCTTTTTTTCCTTTCTCACCCCGTTTCCATTCTTCACACAAAGTACTCAATACAGTAAGGATGCTCGGATCACTCCGGCTGCACTATGTGTGTAAGCCATACCTGGGGGCTTCCTATACGGAAGCTAAATATAATCACTTTCATGGCTTCTTGCCTATCACATATGCGTTCCTTTTTCATATGTGCCTTTTCTTCACCATTATATGCATCGATATGACTTAAGATGTGGCCATGCTGGGTTGCCTGGCTCTTGTGTTTATGCCCTACATTCCCTTTAATTCGGCTAGGGCATAAGGGGAGCACCTCTGCGATTGTTACTACCGGTTCATCCAGATGTGTACCTCAAACTGGGGGAAGCCGAAAGCTAGCATTCTTAAGGGAATATTCGGTCGGTGAACAAAAGATATTTCTTTCGTTTATTACAAACGTGAATCCCCAGAAGTTTTGTATCTTGCGTTTCTGTTCGCAATCCGGACATGTACATCGATGCATGCGTGCCCAGGGAAAGGAACCCCTAACAGAACTATTCTCCCTGGAAGATGTTTCTTACTACCCATGTAATATAACACAACTAGTTGGGTACTTGTCTATTCAAGCACTTATGACCCTGGCACCTGATTTCCACGCATACCCCAGTTCTGCATAACTGAGCGGGTATCCGGATACACCTCAGACTGTCGGATCTGGGGGCTGAAGCAAAATGGTCTGCCATGACAAATGATCTTTAATCCGGCTAGGGACTACATATGTCCATTGAATTACATAGTCACTTAGACCGACTATATTCTTCCTCTATACCTTCCAACCGGCTATCTAGCTTGCAATCCTGTTGGGAATACTTTGCGGCTAACTCTACCTGGTCATACACCAGACTCACGGGAATTGCTTGCCCATCTGGCCCCGCCGGTCCGACTTCGGCCATATGGTTCGGGTCAAGCTTGGTGTAGCGTGTCTTCACCATGGCCCAGGCTTCCCTTGCACCTTGTCGGCAGGCCGACATCTTCCACAAACGAAAGCGCCGCCGCGCTCCTTGGAGCATATCCACGAGCTCCTCCATGCCTTTTGGCAGGGACGTGGATGGCCACAAGGCCTGGGCAATACCCTGCATCACCTGCCGAGCTCGCTCATGCAGCTGTGAGAGGTCTTGCAGTAAATCACCTGCGGACGCGGGCATCTCCTCTTCAGGACGGCCCGTCAACATACCTACAGATATAAACTCTTTTAGTATGCTTCCTCGCCGAGCTATACTACAGTTTGTCTAGGCACTTACCATAAATGTCGCAACGAAGCCTTCTGTTCTCCTTCACGGAGTCCGCCAGCTAAGCATGAACATCTCCTAATTTGATGCCCAGCCGGACATTGGCATCTTGAAGATCGTTCTTCTCCCGCCTAACTTGGGTTAGAAGACGCTCGCAGCTGCCTTTGGAGATATGACTCGCTATCTTTTACCATCTCCGGATTCTCCCCGGGATTGTCTGCAGAAATTTCTGCTAGACTTATCAAACAAGCCAATCACTAACTGGTACATTTCCATAAAATTTCATTATTAAAGACGAAAGTTACCAGGAGAGGCCTTTTGGGATTCTTCTCCAGCTCTTGAGACAATTGGGTATTCTTCGCTACAAAGACCTGTGCATAACATGATCCTTAAATCAGTTGTTCCAATTGTTTCAAGTCTCAGGGGCTACTGCTATGCATGCTTATCAAATTTCCTTACCGGTATATCTTTTGCATATTGGTAGTCGCTCGGGCGAGTCCGCCTTGAGCAGCCCGAATATATGCGTCTCCCAAATTGAAAGCATTAAATGCCTCTTCGGAAAAAATGTTATTCCGAAGTACGGCCTGTCGGTGCCGGTGATTCATGGCACTCTCCACTTCAGAATTTGTGGCGGAGAGCATATCCGCATCCTCTGTCGGAGGACAGTTCGGCATCGGCCCCGCACTGGCCTCCTCTCTCGAAGCCCGTTCGGGAATCCGGCTGGTCGAGGCGTGATCGGCAGGATCCCCGGATATAGTCCGGCGGCTCCTCTTTCTGCCAGAATACGAAGGGCGCTGTTACATTTCAAACGCAATAAATCACAGAGCAGGTTTTTTCCATACCTCTGTAACGGTGTTTCGGCCCTAACCGCCCTCCTCTTGAGCCTGCCTGACTCGAATGCCCTTTGCCGATGAGCCCCCAGGGGCTCGGCGCTGTGTTCCGATGGTCGTCTCTATAAAATGCGATATTTCATGTGTAAGGCATGATATCAGAAAGGAGTCCTCTTCGGAGGGTAAGGTTTCGACTTTGCTTACGCGCGATGCAGGTAGCAGTCCGGGATAGTCGGCTATAATAGCCACTAAGGCGCCATCGCAGCTGGCCTGATAAAATGTCCCGTTGACTAGCTCCATAGTAATATCCAGGTCTTCCTTAAGTCCTGGATCGTGGGCCCTTCCAGGGTCCTCCGGCTGTGGGGAGGGGCTGTCGAATCCTTCCACGGCCCTCCTCAGTTCTTGCTCAGAAATATCGAGGTTAATGATTTTGGGGAAAGGCACCGGAATGAATAGAATGGGGGAAAGAGTGACGACTTACCCAGCTTGGGGGGTTGTACATGGAAAATCCATCCCGTGGTTTGATACGAAGGAATTCTTCTTCTTCTCCCTTGTACAAATCGGACAATATTTTTGTCAGAGCAGTGGCGGAGTCCGGACCTTTGCGACCACAGCGGGTGGCATCGTCTACTCCATTGTAGTGCGACATGGGCTTCCCCCGATATTGGAGGGGCTGCACTCCCCGCATTATGCATATTGCCATAACT
Source organism: Triticum timopheevii (assembly GCA_963921465.1). Classification (NCBI taxonomy): domain Eukaryota; kingdom Viridiplantae; phylum Streptophyta; class Magnoliopsida; order Poales; family Poaceae; genus Triticum; species Triticum timopheevii. The sequence continues at coordinate 454,964,743 of OY997262.1, read as the reverse complement.
TCGACTATTGTCAGCCCTGATTTGGCCAGTGTCTTTATCCTGCTCATCAGGAAGTGTACTTCTCTGGTATCCTCCTCTTGGGGGCCCTGAGGGCGCCAACTTTGGCGTACCTTCGGCAGAGCATTATTGAACTCAGGGAGGCCCGTCCAGACTGGATCTGGAAGGGGAACGTCATCAACATAAAACCACTCCGAGGGCCAGTTTGTAGATGCCTTCTTGGGAGTGCCGGACAGGTATCCGGTATCGGCGACGCGCCATATTTCGGCTCCGCCCACTTGACATATGGATTCCCCCTGATTGCGAGGGACGAGGCAGAATAGCTTCTTCCATAACCCGAAGTGAGCCTCAAAGCCCAGGAATAATTCACAAAGGGCAACGTATCCTGTGATGTGCAGTACGGAGGCAGGAGTGAAGTCGTGCAACTGGAGGCCGTAGAACTCCAGGAGCCCGCGAAGGAATGGGTGGATTGGAAACCCGACGCCTCTTAGCAGATGCGGGATGAAGCATATTCGCTCCCCCGAGGATGGATTAGGAGATCTCTCCGCTTGCTCCCCGCCATTATAGGTGGCTAGTCCAGCTCGGACGGGGACCATGAACGCCGGTGGAAGAAACCCTTGGGTCTGCAACTCTATCAAACGGCTTTGAGGGAGTGAACACTCTTGCCAGTCACCTGGCTTGGAGCGAAGAGAATGGGAAGAAGAGCCGCGGCGACCGGCCATGTTGGAATGGTTTTTTTCGGAGTGCTCTGTTGGATGCTTGCTCAAGGGAAGGAGGTGAGGTTTGGATCTGAGGATCCCCGTCCCTTCATATAGACGGTTTGCCTGCGGGGCCGGGGTGGCAAATGCAAAAATGCCTCGCCTCCTCGTATTCGCTCGACACGTGGAGAAGGCCATTATTGAAGCACAGAAGCCGGGGAGGACAACGTTGATGGGAAGCCGGATACTGTTCATTACAACAGGAACTTTGGAGTATTTGCAGAGGGAACCCGCCTTGCAATGCCGAAGACAAATTGCGCGCCGGACTCATCGTCATTGAAGCCTGGTTCAGGGGCTACTGAGGGAGTCCTGGATTAGGGTGTATCCGGACAGCCGGACTATATACTTTGGCCGGACTGTTGGACCGTGAAGATTCAAGACTCAAGACTTCATCCCGTGTCCGGATGGGACTCTCCTTTGCGTGGAAGACAAGCTTGGCGATCCGGATATTAGATTTCCTTCTTTGTAACCGACTCTGGGTAAACCCTAGCCCCCTCTGGTGTCTATATAAACCGGAGGGTTTGGTCCGTATAGGGACGATCACAACAATCATAATCATCATAGGCTAGCTTCTAGGGTTTAGCCTCTACGATCTCGTGGTAGATCAACTCTTGTAATACTCATATCATCAAGATCAATCAAGCAGGAAGTAGGGTTTTACCTCCATCGAGAGGGCCCGAACCTGGGTAAAACATTGTGTCCCTTGCCTCCTGTTACCATTAGCCTTAGACGCACAGATCGGGACCCCCTACCCGAGATCCGCCAGTTTTGACACCGACAGCGGTCGCAAGTGAGGTCGGGCGTAACGCCGGACTCCGCCAGCCGGAACGCGCCGTTGACGGCATCGTACTCCTTGCCGTCCCCAAATGCGTGGCCGCCGGCGTGCGTCCTCTTCTCCTCCGGGGTCGCGCCGGGCCCGCGCGTCGGGTAGCCATCTTTGCCGATCTTCAAGTCATGCGTAAGACGGCAACCCGGCGGCACGAGGAGCCCGTACCAGAATAGATTCTCCGTCTCCGGCTTGCCCAGGCTAGACGGCCACGCGCTCAGGCCGTCATCGCCGTCGGTGCCGGAGCTGCTGCCGTGGTGGAAAGCCATGTCGCCGGTGGGCTTTTCGGAGGTGGACGCGAGGAGGGGTTGGGGGAAGAAGTAGTGCGAGCCGTGACGGGCGGACGGGGTGCTTTTTATAGGACAGGCAAAGGGAAGCGGAGCCGGCGGCACGCGTCGCGACGGGGGAGTGGGGGGTCGGTGGACGGCATTATTGCCCACGCGAGGCGACGGGACTGGGCGGCGGGGCGGCAATCGAGGGGAGGGACGGGGTGGCAGTCAAGGGCGGTGGGGCGGCAGTCGAGGGTGGTGGCGCGGCAGTCAAGGGGACGGACGGGACGGGGCAGCGGGGCGGTTGTCGATGGGACGGACGGGACGGGGCGCCGGGGCGCAGTCCACGCGCCACGACGCGTTTCCACCGGGCAACGCGCCGCGATTGACCAACCGACGCAGTTTGACCACCGGCGCACTTTGACCACCGACGCGCGTACACATACGTCTCCCTAGCGTAAAAAAAACCGCCGTCTACACCGCTGGAGGACGTACGTCGCCGGGCCGCACGGGTACGACGCGGGGGCGGGGCTGGGGCTAGGTGGAGGGGGAATGACCGTTTTGGTTACAAGTCGAAATTTCAAGATTTCCCATGGTTACCGCATATTTCTGTGCCCCTCGATAAATCCTCATACCAAGCAAAAAATACCATTTTTTTGAAAATTTTGAATTTAAACACTCCATTTGTAGTAAAGTGCGTAGGATCCAATTAATGCCACTAGAGTTGATTCTGAGGTGTTCGTAGAAACCTAGTTCATGTTTTGACAGGTCTCTGGTTCGAATGTTCGTTCATTCATTTATTTGAATTCAAAATTCAACTATAAAATTCGTTCAAAATATTCTCGGTATTTTTCGGTATTTCCCGGTAACTGTGGTATCCACGTTTACGCGTTCCCCTCGGTAAAATTGCCTCATTCGGTAACCAAAACACCTTGATCCTACCCTTGTTTAAGTTTTTAGGCGAAGGGGTATAGGACGATCTGAACCGTTGATGTGTCTAGGGGGTTGTACCGAAGACTTATATTTAGGAACGGAGTAGTTCTTATCTTCCATCTTTTGTCTATAACTGCGAGACAGTACGTGTAGTCCGGTTTAATAGTTGTGTTGAGCGAAAGGTTTAGAGAAAACAACGTTGTGAGCTGTATTCTTCTCTCTTCTTTTTGAGGGTATGAGCTGTATTCTTCTGATACTACCAGCCACAGAATGCCAGCCTATAGGTCCGGTTGTTTTTGTTGGTAGCTCGTTTTTTCTTACCCCTTTTTCCCGGTTCCACTTCGAAACAAAGACTCCTCCACGTCTTCTTCCATGGAAAGATTCCTCCTGGTCAGTCAAGGTGAAAGTGAAGCTTTGTATGGTACTAGCACTTGCCAAAATCCCAAGGTCCCTCGTTGACTGGGAATACAATACACAGACTCCTTGCCAGAAGTTTTGGGTTTTAATTTTTGACCTGTGAAGTTTTGGATATTTAAATGCATGGGCATCCAAGTGCATATGCTTGCAGGATGAAAAATAGAGTAAGGTGGCAGTTGTACATAACCAGTATTGTAATTTCTGGATATTCTTTCAATCCTTGTGGTATATGAGGAGCGAGAGTACATACTCCCAGGAGTACACAACCATTTTCCAAAATATATGAGTTCCAGTTAAGTTGGACCGCATCCTTGCATGCCGTGCTGACCGGTTCATCTTCTTGCGTGTATATTACCGCACACATTGCTGTCTGCTTCCGGACGGCAGGGCCGGACTTTGAGCTCACCTGCAACAACCACAGGCTCTTCCTGCACGACGGCATCACAGAGGTAATTGGTAATATCACCACCACCGACGGCTTCGATGCCCAAGATGTTGATGTATCGTTTTCCCATTCAATCCCCTTGAGATATGGGGTTGATGTATACTACATGTCTTGGGATCCTGGGAGATCTTTCATCACCCCTGGCGCCAACCTGCTGTTCACTGGTTGTGACTTCGACATGTACGTGCTCGATCGTAACACGAACGAGATGGTGGGCCGCTGCAGCACATGCCCTGACAAAGATATCACGAACACGGTGGCTAGGCATCACTGCAACGGTACAGGGTGTTGCACCGTGAACGTTATGGCCGAGTATGCTAACGGCTTGAAGATCAAGTTTGTCGACCGCCACAAGATTAGAAAACCAAAATCCAAAGCACGCAACAACCACCGAAGCTCCATATGGGAGACAATATATGTAACCGCTTATTCCACCAAAATCTCCTGGGGTATCATCACCGATGAAACGGTCTACCACGACACCTTTCAAAACAGGGCAGATTATGCATGTCTCAGCCATAGCAGTATGCTTCAGTTTCATGGAGAAAACTCATACTACAGTTATTCTTGTCACTGCAGTGATGGTTACAAAGGCAATCCATACATAACCGATGGCTGCTCGCGCGATGAAGGTAACTACTCACTGATCAAAAAGGTTTTTTTTCTTATAGTGTGTATGCATAATGGAATTTCATATCTTTTTTTGTTATTTCAAAAAATTCTTAAATTTCGTAACCACTATTTCTAGGAGGTTAGAAAGAAATTGGGAGCTTCCCGACCTTTAGAGAAAAGATTGGATCAAACACGTGAAGGCAAACAAAATTGGTAGTTACTTCAAAAGGGCCTCTATTTCTCCCCAGAAGACTATCTTTGATTAATTTCCATTGGCTGCTTGGGGTAGTACTTTGGTGTTAGTTAAATTGTTTTGGATTAATTTCCACGTTAATTGATTTTTAATAGGATGTGGCTAGGACTGAGGCTCAACCAAGTCTCAATCAAGTTTATAACAAAGAAAAAATGAAAAAAAAAACTGACAAGAATAATTTGCATGGATCTCACGAATATATCACTGACTGAGACATAACAAAGTCTCAGTCAACTGAGATTTAGTAAGACTATTTATACTATGGTACTCCAAGTTCACCTTGATTCCAGTGCAGCAGCTAGTAAGCCTATGCGCTGGAGGGAGTGTATATAACTCTTCTTACCTAAGAATACATTTCCCCCACCAGCAACATACTTTGTCACAAAAAAAAATCAGAAAACTGGCCATGCTGAGATATTTGTACCATCCATGATAAACATTCTGCAAGTCCTTATTATACGCCACCAGTGATGCTAATCATGCTGCTGCCACAAATCGCCACCAGTGATATGGGACGACTCATTGTTGGTGCCTCCATTGATCCGTTACAAGTGGTTGGGACGCCATCCTATGGCGCCGCTTGAAAGGAAGTTATGCATTCGTTTTTATTTAGAAAAATACATGAAGTCCTCGCCTCCATCTAGAAAAATATATCTATAATACCTAAATAGTTCATCCCCACTAACCTATTTTTCTTAACATGCAAGCTATCCACATCATTATCCTTGCCACATCATCAACGTACCTCCCACCACTGAAATTTTTCTAGCATATGGTGAAGCCACGTCATTCGTTGTTGTTTTCTATAGAGCGCCATATGATTTGTACTGGAGTATGCCCCACCAGCGCTGCAATTACTGCTGATGTAGCTTCGTACTACTATCCAACAACCCACACTTGCATGCAGATTTGACCTTTCCTTTCTCACAACTCTAAGTGCATGTACGCGAGGCAAGAGAGGTATAATCATCTAGCAGGCAGTGAGCCACGCAGGCAGATTTTGTTAGTGCCATTCCAGTTTAATCATTGGATGATTTGAACAGGCCGTCTGTTCTCTTATAGATAACAGACATATCCACATTGATGTATACATACCGTTTCCAGGAGTGTGTTTAGCAACTTATTCTATATAGATATCCTGTGTAAACAGAAAATAATGCCTGCAATTTACTGAAAATTTCTCTATTTGTAACATTTAGTCCAATGTTGCTATAATCTCTAATGTACACACTGTATTTGGTAAGATATTGTTGTATTTGATCTTGAAACCCTCCTCAAATAAATATACGGATTCATTGGGTCAAATCATGACGAACTTAGCAAGAATTTTTTTTAACTCTTATTCTCCATCACTCAACGTCTACTCTTACTGTTATTTCTGCAATTCTATAAAGATACAACTACTTGGACCCGCAGCAACGCGCGGGGTATCATCTAGTTTTTAAAAATCCTCACCTCCATCTAGAAAAAAAGTAAAAAAGAAAAGAAAAATCACCAACGCGCCCTACTAGCTAGCACCACTTTGCGTAGCCCCCCACCCCCCCCCCCCCCCCCATTAAAAATGTGTGGGGTCATCACCTCCATCTAAAAAGAAAAAAACATTATAAAAAATTCCTCACCTCCATCTAAAAATAATATCCCAAAAGCTTTTTCACCGCGGCCAACCAGTTTGCGCCACATGGCATAACTGGTTGACTGCCCTTTGTGCCACGCTTAATGGCTAGAAAAACATTTAAAAAATCATCACCTCCATCTAGAAAAAAAGGAAAGAAAAAAAATCACCAACGCAGCCTACCAGCGAGCGCCACTTTACGTAGCCCCCATTTAAAAATATGTGTGGGATCATCACCTCCATCTAAAAAGGAAAAATAAATTAAAAAATTCATCACCTCCATCTAAAAATAATATCCCAAAAGCTTTTTAACCGCGGCCAACCAGCTTGCGCCATGTGGCATAGTTGGTTGGCGGCCCTTTGCACCACGCTTAATGGGTTGGATGTCTTCCTACCATTCACATGTATCAACCCTAGAATTAGAGATTTTTTGCCATTAAGGGGAATTTTATTTCTCATAGTATTCGCTGGATACAAAGTAACACTGAAATTAGAGATACTCTCGTCAAAGTACAGTGCAAGAGAGCTGTCCCAGACGACAGCCCCCATAGGATGTCTAGATATCGCAAAATCTTGTCCATTTGGGGATATGTTTTCTGAATTCTTGACACATGGGGAGGGTGCCCCCAATGGAAGCCCTAGATGGATGGGACAAGCGCCTACCTTAACTACTATCAATTCTACTTGTCACTCAAATGGATGTATTTGAAGCCCTAGATGGATGGGACAAGCGCCTATCTTAACTACTATCAATTCTACATGTCACTCAAATGGATGTATTTAGCACTAAAATATATTTAGATATCGTTTGAGCGACAAATAATATTAATTAGAGTGAGTATTTTTTTTTCAACCCCGTCCACATTTGAAGAAACTCATCTGGTATGTATCTCCCGTATCTGAGGAAAAATTAGCCGAGCACACCACTCATCTGGTGTGCACAACATCACGAGGCGGGGTCCTCCATGGATGGTGCACACGAGCCGCACCGGTCACCACCACGCGACGCGCGATGTCGCAGCCACGCCTCAACTATCTCCAACCTTGAAACGCAACCGGAGTTCTGGTTGCGGTTCTCGTTTGTCAACAACCCTGACCATCTCCAGCCTACATCCTGGAGCTGGGCAGCCCGCTCGGTCCCCTCGATGGCTCGTGCTCAGCCGAAGCGTCCAAAATCAGGTTCGGGATCCACTCGGTCTCCCAAAAGCTCATCGATGGTGGGGATGAAGGGGGCGGGGTTTGTTGATATGGAGAGATAGAAGGGAGGTTGGAGGGGGCGGGGGTCACCTCCACGCTCCCCGCGCACCCTCACGGGCCGGCCCATGTGTGCGGCAGGGAGCCCCCTTCTTTTTTTGCTTTTTTCGTTTTCATCTTTTTAAAAAAACTAATTCAGGATTTCAGAAAAAGTTGCAAATTGTTGAATTGTACATAAATTAAAAAATTGTTCATGATTTAAAAAATGTTCAGAAAATGATAAATGCTCACAAATTCAAAAAAATCGCAATTACCAAAATAATGTTCGCTTATTCAATTTTGTTTTACAATTTCAAAAAAAATTCATGAATTTCTAGAAAAAACTAATAATAAAGCAAGTAGGTATTCTTGGTCCATCATGAGATTTTGCAAAAAAGTTACTCACTATTTTAAAAATCAACCCGCAATACATATTTCCTGGTGCGTGGGTTGTGCATTGTTTCTAAACTTCTTTTTATCCCTTGCATGGGCCACTGGGCCTGCTATGTTCTACGGTTTGTGCCCTTGATTGTACATGTCTTTTCTTTTGAGTTGTTGATTGTTTGGAGATAGCTAACCGCTTATTCTAAGCGGTCCTTGATTGTACATATCAACAAAAAGAGAAAGACCCGATAATTGAGGACATGAGCGCCCCAATAAAAGAAGGATGGGTCTAATTAAAAAAATTGGGTTTCAATTGCCGGAAATAAAGGAGCCTCTATTCAATGGAATTGTGGGCTGTCATGGCCCTAATTGATTCTCTAATAATTATTGTGGGCTTTGATTAACCGAAATTCTGGGAAACAATAATTTAAATGCCGAAAATAAAGGAGGGATGTGCATGCCTCTATTAAATGGAATTCCCGGCTGTCCTGCCCGCTAATTAACTCCTAATTAAAATGGGATTAATAAAGGAGAAGATGTTGCACACCATATACATATTAAAGGTAGAGCATTTTTTTTAAAGGCATACAAACATGTCCACACCCGGTTTTTGTGAACAAACACGAAAAAAAATTATTTAGAGGTGAATACAAAAAAATAGGGTTAATTTGGATGCTTACATGCTTACAGACGGGGTTAATTTCGACAATAAATAAATTAGTGTTGGGATAGACCAGCAGAAAAATCCTGGATGTCAAGTTATGTGAAAAAACAATTTTTGTTCTTAGTAACCATATGTATAATTAGAATTTTGTTGTGGTAAATTTTAACATCTCAGGATTCGTAGGAGTATATAGTTTTCTTAGTTATTGTATCAACTTCTCATGGAATGATGTGAAGTCTTGTAGATGTTTACAATATGGGCAAAAAAATAGGATAAAAACATCAAAGTTTGTGTATTTCTTTGACAAACTTCAGGATAATGTCTTCCTCAATTCATTAGATACGCTCGGAACAACAATATCACAAATGAAAATTTTGTAATACTTTCTTTAGGTACGGAATTTACAAATTTTCTAACTTTGATAATGACCAATGCAAACCTTTTTTCTAGATTATTTCAAAATTGCAGAAAGTAATATCAATGAGCTATTTCTCGATAATTTAGTAATTGCTATTTCTGAGCCAATGAACAACATGAAAAATAATTCTATAAAAAAATTTGGTATTTTTTCCAATGTAACACCCTCGGTCCTGTGAACATTCTTGCACGAGAATTCTGAAAATTTTAAATTCATCTCAATTTTATAGTGTTAATTAATAAACTTGCAGTCAAAGAAATGTGCCATTTTATTGAATGGTAATGAACTTTGTATCATTTCATTTTTCAATCAATTCTATGCGCCTTCAATGATTATTCAAATTTGGACAAACCGGTTAACGTTGTTGCCCAAGAATTCTGGAAAGTTCTATCATGTCCTAATTCTTTCATTTGGCACGTTGTGTTTTTTAGTAGGACAACACAAAGCTACTCTTTTCTCCCATTGCAACGCATGGGCATATTTGCTAGTAATATTAAAAAATATTCGTGTATTTCAAAAAATGTTCCCAATTTTCTGAAAAATGTTCAAATGTGTTTGAAAAATGTGCCGATATTTATAAAAATTGTTTACAAAATTAAGTAAATTTCCAAAAATGTTCACAGTTTCCAGAAAATGTACACAATTTCAAGGAATGTTTCTGAATTTGAAAATGTCCACGAAGTAAACAATGTTTAGGAATTACAAAAAAAAGAGATTTCTAAAAAATGTCACTATTTCAAAAAATGTTCATAATTTTGAAAAGATGTTCACTTTTTCAAAAAATGTTCACGAATTTGTGAAAAATTCCATCAACCAAAAAAATGTTCACAAATTCGTAAAAAATGTTTGGCAATTTGAGAATAATTGTTCGCAAATTTGAACATGGCAAAAAAAAGAACTAGAAAAAAGGGAACAAAAGAAAAGCAGAACATTAAAGAAAAATGAAAAATAAAAAAGAATTTAAAACCTAACGAAACAAGAAAGAATAGAGCCCCAATTTTGAACAATAGAAAAGGTAAGCATATTCTTGATTCATCATCCAGGAGCTATCTTGGTTCTTTTACTCTGTTAGATAGGTTGCTAGTTAGGGCATGTCCAATGCAGTGCTTAAAAAGGGGCGCTAGGGTCAAAATCCCGGCCAATTAGCGGTTGCTTTGTTGAATCCGTGGTGAGGAGACGCAAAATTGTGCATCAAGCGCCATGGGCTTTTCCTTGGGACGTTTAATTAGCCATACAAGTAGCATCTGGTGTTGCAAGTCAGCAGATGCTACGATGGTTTTATTTATTTATTTTTAGTCTTTAATTTTATCTTCATTAGCGCCTGTACATGCAAATGCCATTGTATATTCCCGAAAAAAAAACTGCCATTGTAGATGCCCTTAGTGGCAGAATTAGGAGTACCTAGTGAATTAGGATGATTAATGAATCTGGCTGTGTTGGTGGTCGGTGAAAGACAATGGGAGAGAATGATTCCTAGGATCCATGGATTAATGATACTAGCTAATGGTTGGGGCGCCACCCCGTGGCGCCGCTCGAGAGGAAACTGTGTGCACATTTTCATTTTAAAAAAATTACATAGTCCCCATATCCATCTAGAAAAACATTTAAAAAAATTCCCCACCTTCATGTAAAAAAGTAAAAAAGGAAAAAAAAAACAATACCACTGCAGCCTACCAGCGAGCGCCACTTGCATAACCCTCCATTTAAAAAACACCAGAGGTCCTCACTTTCATCTAAAAAGAAAAAAATACATTTACAAAATAATCCACACCTTCATCTAAAAATATTACAAAAGATTTCTCACTGCGGCCAACCAGTTTGCACCATGTTGCATAGCTGGTTGACCGCCCTTCACGCGACGCTTAATGGGTTTAATAGCTGAGATGAATTAATTGGAGAATGCATGGTCGATTTAAATTATTTAGGTGGCTAAATTAATTTTAGTGTTGTAAATTATAAATTAATTCGAGTTGTGCGATAAGGAGCCGTTCAAATTTGGTGTGTGTGTGGCAAACTGTATATGAAATATTCATATACAGTGCGTGCAACTTCCTTGTCAAAATTTCAAGTAAGATAGAATTCATATAATCATATTCATTTAAATCATAAAACTAAGTTGACATGTTGGTTTTGCACTCCATCGATAAAAAGTTAAGAGTAACACGTGTTTAAAAATACCAAAACATGCATGATGCGTAAAGGGCCGCTGGTTTTGTTTTCGTCCAGGGCCCCTGAAATCTTAGGACCGGCCCTGCGTCTGTGTTGGCGTCTTTGTTTCCAACGGTAACAACCATAAGCAGGTGCTAGGCGAGAAATAAAAAAGGCAGGCTAGCGCTGCCCTCTCCAACGCAACGGGAACCTAGCACCCGATAAAAGACCAGGAAAATTATTAGATAGTTGAGGCAACTCGTTAGATTTTGTCGGGTCAAGATTTTCTGGTGTCCGGGATAAGCGCCCGCAGCCAATTAATTTCATCATATGCTAGGAAAAACAAAGTGGAGCGCCCGACCACATGGTTTGCTTCGACGCTAACGAATATCCCGGTTTTGAATTGGAATCTCTTGTAACAGCTGGGAAATCGTTCCTGGCGCCCGCTGTTAGCACCTGCGTTGTAGATGCTTTAACAATAAAACAAAGCCCTTGTTCTCCTACCTGGCACAACTAAGCGTTACTGTGTCATATCACAACTTAAACAGTCACTATGAACATAATTAGTGGTACGCGTGTCATATCACAACTTAAACATTTAGTATGAACATAATTAGTAGTTTGCGTTATACTTGGTGGCTTTAACCAATATACATTTGACACGTAGTTCTTTCATATATCTTGTTAATAAAGTTCTAACTCCACTGAAAACCGATAATGCACGTGTCATTAACTCTCTAGGAGTTGATCACGCAACCTCTTGCACTGTGTAAGATTTTCCTCTTCTTTGTGACTATAGATGTACTGAGTTTTTTTTTTATGAAAACAACCGTCCTCTAGGCCTAATAGAAATGAAAATGGAACCATCCTCCCAAAAGCTTTTGAAATGTCTAGCTTCATTAGGCACGCCGGTTCCCCAAGAGCATGCAACCGCCGCGACGTCCCTGCACTAACATGAAATTGTCATGCAAGACTCGCCCACGCACGAAAGCGCTCTGGCGCATCCCACCAAGTGATGCAGCTCAGGTGCAGCCCTATTCACCATAGCCTTGGCCAAGATTTTGACCGCACCATGCTTAAGACTCACCGACCTGAAGTCTTTTAGCTCGGCCACCCCGTCCCGATTCAGCAGCATCGCGATAAGCATTGCATTGATAGCCCCAAGGCCACGGGAATCTCCCGTCGAGAAGCCTTGGACAACACACATCAAATCCTCCTTAATAGTTTGCCAACATATGAAGTAGAGCATACCTATGAACCCGTAGGGCCGAGGCGCCTTCTCATCAGGAGGTTTTCTATGACGCCCCAAATCTCATCCTCCATGAAGGGCTCCTCTAGATGCACCAGGTTTGCCGTGGGTAGCTGTGATGCATCCAAATTGAGGGAGAAGGATCTGTCCTTGCAAGATCCAAGCAGGCCCTCAAAGAAATTATCCGCCGACGAAGATAGACTTGCCTGACCCGGCCGTAACACAGCTGCCATCCGCAGTGAGTTGTGTGATCGAATTCCTTCGGCGCCTGTGGCTCGCATGCTCATGAAAGAAATGTGTGCTTGCATCCCCCTCCTTGAGCTACACCAGTCTTGATTTCGAGCGCGCAATCGTTCTCTTGGGAGAACTCAGCCCAAGGAGCTTTCTTTTGAGCGTCCTACGTAGGCTAATATCCTCCTCGGAGAGATCCCTAGTCTCCACCGCCACATCCAATATGTAAATCACCTCAATGGCCACTCGTATTTGCAATTTAATGTGTTGAATCCTGCGAGCACTCCAACTTGATAGGGCCTTGGCTGTCGCGCCAAGCTTCTCATGCAATACCTTAAATGGATTGTCGTGGGAGAAAACAGATGCCCACACCACAGCAACTACTTCCAGGAAGCCCTCTACCTTAGGCCAATAACTTTCAAATCTGAATCACTAGCTCATGTGGAGGTTTGCATCGAGGTCTAAAAACAATGGGCAGTGATCCAATGTTCACGTGCTCACTACGGGGAGGAAACAAGCCGGGAACAGATCCTCGCACGATCCTATGGAGAACACACAGTCCAACTTCTCAAAAGTTGCATGCTCACGCTCATTTGACCACATCTGCGTCCGTTCAAGTACACATTTTTTTAGCTCAAGTGCATTGAACACCCCTTGAAAATGAGCCATCATCCGCCTGTTCAGACGATCACTGCTATTGTCCGCTGCGTCAACAATTATGTTTAAGTCCTCCACAAGTAGTCATGGCCCTGCATGTAGGTCTCTAACCTCTGGATCTCATCCAAGAACTCCACTTTTTGTTGATCCAGTTGTCGTCTGTATACCCTCGTGAGCCACCATACTTGGCCCTCCACTTGTTTAGCCAATGTCGTGATCGTATGTTCCGTGACATGTTGGTTAGAGAGTGAGATGATCGAAGAATCCCACACTATGCTGGCAAACACAAGATATCATCGAATTTACTGCCAAAACATTGAGCAAACCCGTAGTGCATGGTATCATATGTTAATATCGTAGATGACTTTATTTATTGCCATGCATCACACATAGTAGCACATCATTCAATATGATACGGTATCATGATATGATACTCACCCCTCTTTTTTTCATTTAATTCTATGTCACCGTATAAAAATTGCCTAGTTGGCATGCATGATACTACCTAATTACCTATGATACTCCCATTACGAACAGCCTAGTATGCAAACCATCTCACACACCTTTACGAAAGTGATACTTGCCTCGTTTATCTCAAAACAATATAAGAGACAAAAAAATCATACAAATGCAAGAACGTGCGCAAGCCCAAACCTATGTGTCCTCTTTATTACTCGGCAGCCTATAGATTTGTCTTCATGCACATATCTGCATAAGTTTATTTAATAATTTCTACGGTGTCCCAATAACAATAACACGAAAGCTCAAAAATAACACATTCCTTACGTTCTACAAGAATACACATTGTAGATTAGTATTTTGTTCCATATTATTCTACATTCTGGGTTCTGAACATTAATAGTCTACTCGTTAATCAATGATAACAGAAAACGAGCAGCCTATCTTTTTCTAGTGGGTTTCATTAATACTAATCTCATGTGGATTGGGTGTTTACATACCTGAGTGGTCCTATTAAAGGGCCGACTAATTTTTTTTAAAACTTGTACTTCCTCCGTTCCCAAACGTTTGTCTTTCTAGAGATTTCAAGAAGTGACTACATAGGAAGCAAATTGAGTGAATCTACACTCTAAAATATGTCTACATACATCCGTATGTTGTAGTCCATTTGAAATGTCTAGAAAGACAAATATTTGGGAACGGAGGGAGTAGTAGGATGTAGAGTACTACTGTGGAATGGAGGGATTATGCTAGTATTATGTGCAGCACCAAGTGGAAACTTTGCTACATTGCTTATATATTTTCACTTACATTTCTTATTGTTGCAGATGTTGATGAGAGCAAGATACCAGGCAAATGTTATGGGATTTGCCATAACACTAAAGGAAGTCGGTATTGCACCGAATGTCCTAGTAAAATGGTGTATGACATTGCAAAGATAATGTGCACATCGACCAAAGAACAAAACCTGGTACTTGGTGAGTTATTTAGTACCATCAATTATACGTAATGAGCTGCACAAAATCCAGGACTAACAAGCATAATCATTAAAGGTGTCGCCATTATGATTAGCGCTGGTTTCGGAATTCTACTTCTGATCATAACTGTAATAGTTTTTGTCCGTTGTTGGAAAAAAGACATCCAAAAAAAGTTACGGCGAAGGCATTTTCGGCAGAACAAAGGTCTACTCCTCCAACAACTGATATCATCAGATGAAAATGCGAGTGATAACACCAAGATTTTTTCACTTAAAGAGTTAGAGAAGGCAACAAATAACTTTGATCCAACACGTATTGTTGGTCGTGGAGGGCATGGCATGGTTTATAAAGGCATCTTATCTGATCAACAGGTAGTGGCCATAAAGAAGTCTAAAGTCATTGAGAAAGTTGAGATTAGTCGGTTCATCAATGAGGTTGCCGTCCTCTCACAGACAAATCATCGCAATATTGTCAAGCTCTTCGGATGTTGTCTCGAGACCGAAGTCCCGCTGCTAGTATATGACTTCATCCCTAATGGTTCATTATTTGGAATCCTCCATGCCACTACCTCTAACAGCTTTGTCTTGTCATGGGATGATAGTTTGAAAATTGCTGCAGAAGCTGCTGGAGCACTCTATTACCTGCACTCGGCAGCTTCAGTATCAATATTTCATCGTGATGTGAAGTCCACTAACATACTATTGGATGGAAGCTACACTGCCAAAGTTTCAGATTTTGGTGCTTCAAGGTTGGTTCCTATAGACCAAACTCACATAGTTACAAATATACAAGGCACATTTGGGTACTTGGATCTGGAGTATTACCACACTGGTATGTTAAACGAGAAGAGTGATGTCTATAGTTTTGGTGTAGTACTTGTAGAATTGCTACTAAGGAAGGAGCCAATTTTTACAAGTGACTCTGGGTTAAAACAAAACTTGTCCAACTACTTCCTTTGGGAGATGAGGGATAAAGCACTTACCGAAGTAGTAGCCACACAAGTTCTGGAGGAAGCAATAGATGAAGAGATTAATGATGTAGCCAGTCTTGCGGAGTCTTGCTTGTGACTACGAGGCGAAGAGAGGCCTACCATGAAACAAGTGGAGATGAAATTGCAGCATGTCCGAACCAAAAGGTTGAGGTCATCTCAGGTTGCCATGACAAATGAAGACATGCAAGCCTTGTCAAGTGGACAACGCCAATTCACCATTCCGTCACTGGGTGTACAAAGTGGTATAGTAGACATAGCTAATTTGAATTCTCAAAACAACCTAAACTGTTATAGCTTGGAGCAAGAGTTCATGGCATCGGCGACTCTACCCCGCTAGATTCTTGTGCTGGTCTTCGATTGAGAGTGTAAAATATACTTTGTACTACATAGTGCACCCGATAATGGGAGGTTCACGCTCCTCATACTTGCATGTTACAAATTTTCTTAATGTTCTAATATGTTACTGATCCAACTTTGTATCTCACGATTGGGCTATGTAACTTTGAATCTCTATAATGATGTAATATGCTACTGATCCACTTCATATTTCACAATTGGGCATTGTAATTTATTGATCTACAAAAATGTCTGTCAATTGTCTTGCGCATCGCACTTTTTGATCGGGTCACCTGCAATATGCGTTACTGTGCATTGCGCTCGGCGTTAAGAGGTGACGTGTTTGTGTGCGAACAGTCACTATAAAAAAGAAGTAAAGTTGTCGGTCGAGAAAGACTCCGCAGCTATGACAAGCAAGCTGGGCTTCACCATTAGTGCATGTTGGGTTTGTTGGCCACCAACTTTTGCTGCCTTTGTCAGTGCAATATGTTTTCCTATAGAAATGCCGCAACGATGACAGTATTGCGGTAGCCGTTAGAATGCCATTTTGTGCGAATAGGTAGCCATTAGAATGCCACTTTCAGCAAGAGAGCTTAGGCACCTGGAGGTTTTCGGTTTCTTGGCAAGGCCCTGAATGAAGATGGTGTGCGTCTTGATAAAAGCATTTTGGCATCAAAACCATTACGAGTCGCGCAAGGGGCGCCCTCTGGTGATGTCCATGCAGGATTTCTACAGTGGTTAGCGATTTGAGAGATAGGTAAAGGGTCGATCACGATTGGGTGGTTAGTGTGCATGGAACGGCTTCTCATCGTCGTCCTCCCACCGCCGGTCTCCTGTGCCCCAACCCCAACCCCGCCTTCACCCCAATCCCACAGCCGCCAGCCTCCTCCTTCCCTAGCGCTGCCGCTCCATCCCCTCACCTTCTATCTCAATCCCAAGGGAGGGAAGGCCCCATATCGCGCGACAAGGTGAGGGGGCGCCCAGATCCGCAGCGGCACCGCCGTGCCCTCATCCACCTGGGCCTCGAGGTCGGCCATGGAGGTCCGTCCTGACCAATGGATGGATGGGGGTGAAACCCTAGCCCAACACCCACCCATGGATGGATGGGGATGGGGCGACGACGGCGGCAGCCTTCTCTCGGTGCTTGCTGATGTGGTGGCCATCGACGCTGGCGACGGGTTGCAGCACGTAGATGCCAAAGGTACTGACGCCCTCCATCCTCTTCCCCTCGCCTCCCCTCACCTCACCTCATCATCTTATTCTTCTGGATTCTTTGATTTGATCCTCCGGTTGGTTTTTGCAGGCTGCGGGTGTGACGGAGATGCACCATGGCGGGCATGTAGGACATGGAAGGCCCTTCCCTTGCCTCTCTCTGTTCGGGCCATGGTCAGACAGTCTTTTCTCTTCTCTTCCCGCAAAAAAAGTCTTTTCTCTTCACGATCTGAACATGTTGGAGGCCATTATTTCTCCTCTACCATAGTTTGTTATTGCTGCCATGTTAACTGAGAGTTGGTAGCCAATATCAAGTGATTTGGAAATTTTGTTGATCTGAACCATAAATGTGATGATTTATCACAATGTCATATGGTCGCAATTTTGTTGATCACATTACATCTATGCTTTGTTTGTTTGTTTGTTTAAATCCGTGCTTCCACTTTGAGGTTGAACAACAGGTTAAGGGAGCATTCCTCAATTTTTTGGGGGTTCAACAGAACAGCAGGAGTACGGATAATTAAGGCACTCAAGGACTCCAGAATATGGATGGAGAGAACGACAGTTCAAGATATGGATATCGATGTTGGAGCACATATAAAGGTATGGAAGTTTCTGTATGACATTCTTAACGATGTTGAGGTACTTCAATAACGTCTCTTATGGTTTATGACTTATCCGTATGGCATTCATACCATTACTGATCATTCAAACTGTGCTACACGAATTTCCATTCAGTGTCAGTTGGAATTGCTGGAGTCATACAAAGCATACAGAAAACAGCAACATAGATGGCATTCTGGTCCAATGCAGTTGTTTAGACTCTGCTTTGTGGACATTATCAAATAAAAGGTATTAATGTAGGCATATTTTGAAAGATGAATTTTATTTTCCGGGGAAAAATATGAGTTGAACTGCATTATATTGAGCACGACGTTCAAGATTTAGTTCCACTGTAAGTATACTCGGTTTAAGTTCGTCAATTTCTTGGAGTTGACAAGATTTTACCTACACTCAATTGGATAATTAAGTATAGTTTGATTAGTATGACAAGTCATGTCAGCAGGATGAATATTTACAAGGTAGGTTATCTCCCAGGAAGACAAGTAGGAAGTATGTTTGCAAGTTTTCATGACTAAATTATACAATTATATAAATTGTGTTCCGCTTGAAGTTTGGTCAGTTAAAATCATGTTGACTCGCCTACTGTTCAATGGTTCTATTTTGATCATATAATTAGGTTTACATCTCGACTCGCTTGATTTGATAAATTCCATTCTTACCAAGGGTCATCGTTTGTGTATTTCCTCTTCGGAGGGTGATCTCGTCGCCCACTGAGAAGCAATCCAAGGAGAAGAGAGTAGGGTCTGCGCCCAGCCTCGGCTCCCTATCAAAGGAGGGGAAGTGTCTGCGAGCATGCCATCGGCATTGGGTCGATGGTGTCATGCCTCGGCAGCCGAGATCATGCAAGGCAGATGGGAAGCAGCAGTGCCGCCTCTCCCCTGAGCTCCAGATACATGATAACAGCATCGAGGTGAGCAGTGGCAAAGGTTCCCACCTGAACATATCGAGTTGTGAAACCGGTACGGCCACAACCTCCAATACTAGTACGACTGATGGCTATCCTCTACCCGTGAGTGTTATGCAAATTTGCGTAATTTAACTCCAGTGACGTGGATTTCATTATGTGGCAATTTTCTTTATGTAGAAATTGATGCACTGGAATTAGTAAATTTGTTATCTTGTTTACAAGCGTCGTGATGCCGATCGATTGTAGAAATTGGGCAATGTGGGATCTCCTATCCTCGTGCTGATTTGATTTCACTTTGTTCATTCGACTCAGGAATCATGAGGCTATTCATGTCCAACTGAACACAAGCCTTTTTAATATATGCTACTTATGCTTATCTATGCTAAAACTGCATCTGCAAGGCACTGTTTGTCCTATGTTCCAGATCGATGCCGCTTTATTCATGGGTTGGGTTGCCAGTTTCAAGCCACTTAATTTTCGGGTTGCGATTGTTGTCAGTGTTGCTGAATAGTACAAATCAATGATCCTGCATCTGTAGGTTCTAACCTGGTGTATCATGTATGTACTCAACAAAACATGAACTGTCTGCAATGGTACTATTATGATTCCTGGCTACCATGGTAGTATTATCTGTAGTGTTGGATTTGTGATGTCTGTAGCGATCTGAATCTGGGCGCCTGCGTTTTGTAATAGCTGTATTTTTATTGTTAACTACGACAATTTTTACAGCTTTGTTTTTATTTGATAGCAGCCTTGGCCAGCATGTTTATTTGACAATTTTACAAATATATCTTTTCTTCGTTTTGTGTTGGAAAGTTAAGCATGCACCATTTAGAGAATTCAACAATATGACTCATCCTCATCTCCATGTCAATGCTAGGAGGAGAAAAACTACATTCAGAGGTTACGGAATGGCAATGGGTGGGAAAATTATAATAAGTTCATGGCACAACAGATAATTTAATGTTAGCTTTCTACATTAAATATCAGGAAAAATTTCTTGCAATTCATTACAATGATGGTGAGGAAATTCCTGTTAAATGAATCTTAACAATAAGGATACAGTCGTCTATATTTAGTTTTCTTTTCTATTGTTGGGTAATCTTTTTATGCTATCATTTCCTGAGTATTTTTATGCTGCAGGTACCTGGTCCAGATCCGACGGAGACAAGCAAAATCGTGTTGCTTCTTCTTCTTTCCGTTGTAAGTGAATCCTTTGATGACAGTGCTATTTTTTGTTGTATTAATAGTGCATCTGATTCACATACTGCATCTATCCTTGTTTGAGAAATTGTGCATGTTTTTGCTTCATTGGTCCGGGAAAATCCGGGTGAAACCTTTCAGGAACTCAAAAACGCATTGATTATATCATTGTGATGGCCGCTGCCGACGCAGCTACTATGGGTACATACAACTTCTATTTCGCTCGTCACCGGGGACCACCGCCCAGATCATCTCTTCTCAACCATGCCGGCGTGGTGGTCAAGGACGCTTACAACCTGTGAGGACCTGCGTTCTCACTGTCGATCCGTGATGGCATGGCCTCCCTGCGCCCTAGTCGCGTTCTAGCTGATGGTTTGGGTCTGCCAGCGGAGGGAGAGGGCGACGACCTCTGTCGCTCCTTCTTTCTAGCCTTTTCATCTTGATGAAGCCGTCGTAGTAGAGGGGCACGCGTGTGACGGATATGTGTTGGAAATATGCTCTAGAGGCAATAATAAAATGGTTATTATTATATTTCTTTGTTCATGATAATTGTCTATTGTTCATGCTATAATTGTATTATCCGGAAATCGTAATACATGTGTGAATACATAGACCACAACAAGTCCCTAGTGAGCCTCTAGTTGACTAGCTCGTTGATCAACAGATAGTCATGGTTTCCTGACTATGGACATTGGATGTCATTGATAACGGGATGTGATGGACAAGACCCAATCCTAAGCATAGCACAAAGATTGTGTAGTTCGTTTCGCTAGAGCTTTTCCAAATGTCAAGTATCATTTCCTTAGACCATGAGATTGTGCAATTCCCAAATACCGTAGGAGTGCTTTGGGTGTGCCAAATGTCACAACGTAACTGGGTGACTATGGTGCACTACGGGTATCTCCGAAAGTGTCTGTTGGGTTGGCACGAATCGAGACTGCGATTTGTCACTCCGTATGACGGAGAGGTATCTCTGGGCCCACTCGGTAATGCATCATCATAATGAGCTTAATGTGGCCAAGTGTTTGGTCACGGGATCATGCATTACGGTACGAGTAAAGTGACTTGTCGGTAACGAGATTGAACGAGGTATTGGGATACCGACGATCGAGTCTCGGGCAAGTAACATACCGATTGACAAAGGGAATTGTATATGGGATTGATTGAATCCTCGACATCGTGGTTCATCCGATGAGATCATCGAGGAGCATGTGGGAGCCAACATCGGTATCCAGATCCCGCTATTGGTTATTGACTGGAGAGGCGTCTCAGTCATGTCTGCATGTCTCCCGAACCCGTAGGGTCTACACACTTAAGGTTCGGTGACGCTAGGGTTGTAGAGATATGAGTATGAAGTAACCCGAGAGTTGTTCGGAGTCCCAGATGAGATCTCGAACGTCACGAGGAGTTCCGGAATGGTCCGAATGTGAAGAATTATATATAGGAAGTCAGGTTTCAGCTATCGGGAAAGTTTCGGGGGTCACCGGTATTGTACCGGGACCACCGGAAGGGTCCCGGGGGTCCACCGGGTGGGGCCACCTGTCCCGAAGGGCCCCATGGCTGAAGTGGGAGGGGAACCAGCCCCTGGTGGGCTGGTGCGCCCCCCCTTGGCCCCCCTGCGCCTAGGGTTAGAAACCCTAGGGGTGGGGGCGCCTCCACCTGGCTTGGGGGGCAAGTTTCCCTCCTAGCCGCCGCCCCCCTTGGAGAATGCATCTCCTAGGGCCGGCACCCCCCTAGGGGGCCTATATAAAGGGGGGGAGGGAGGGCAGCCGCACCCATGCTCTTGGCGCCTCCCTCTCCCCTTGCTACGCCTCTCCCTCTCATAGAAGCTCGGTGAAGCTCTGCCGAGATTGCTGCTGCATCCACCACCACGCCGTCGTGCTGCTGGATCTCCGTCAACCTCTCCTTCCCCCTTGCTATATCAAGAAGGAGGAGACGTCTTCCTCAACCGTACGTGTGTCGAACGCAGAGGTGCTGTCCGTTCAGCACTAGGATCATCGGTGATTTGGATCACGACGAGTACGACTCCCTCAACCCCGTTCTCTTGAACGCTTCCGCACGCGATCTACAAGGGTATGTAGATGCACTCCCCTCTCTTTTTGCTAGATGACTCCATAGATTGATCTTGGTGAACATAGGAAAATTTTTAATTTATGCAACGTTCCCCAACAGTGGCATCATAGGATACCCTAAGGAAACCATTGGGTATACCTTCTACTTGAGATCCGAGGGCAAGATCTTTGTTGCCAAGAACGGATCCTTTCTGGAGAAAGAGTTTCTCTCGAAAGAATTAAGTGGGAGGAAAGTAGAGCTTGATGAAGTACTACCTGTTGAAACGGTGAGTAGCGCAACTCAGGAAGATGTTCCTGTGGTGCCTGCACCGACAAGAGAGGAGGTTAATGATGATGATCAAGATACTTCGGATCAACCTCCTACTGAACTTTGAAGGTCCACAAGGACACGTTCCACACCAGAGTGGTACGGCAACCCTGTCTTGGAAATCATGTTGTTAGAAAACGGTGAACCTTCGAATTATGAAGAAGCGATGGCGGGCCTAGATTCCAACAAATGGCTTGAAGCCATGCAATCCGAGATAGCATCCATGTATGAAAACAAAGTGTGGACTTTGACAGACTTGCCCGATGATCGGCAAGCAATAGAAAACAAATTGATCTTTAAGAAGAAGATGGACGCGGATGGTAATGTTACCATATATAAAGCTCGACTTGTCGCTAAGGGTTATCGACAAGTTCAAGGGATTGACTACGAGGAGACATTCTCTCCCGTAGCGAAGCTGAAGTCCATCCGAATCATGTTAGCAATTGCCGCATACTATGATTATGAGATATGGAAAATGGACGTCAAAACGGCATTCCTTAACGGTCACCTTAAGGAAGAACTGTATATGATGTAGCCAGAAGGTTTTGTCGACCCTAAAGATGCTAACAAGGTATGCAAGCTCTAGCGCTCCATCTATGGGCTGGTGCAAGCATCTCGGAGTTGGAACATTTGCTTTAATGAAATGATCAAAGCGTTTGGATTTATGCAGACTTATGGAGAAACCTGCATTTACAAGAAAGTGAGTGGGAGCTCTGTAGCATTTCTCATATTATATGTGGATGACATACTTTTGATGGGAAATGATATAGAACTTTTGGACAGCATAAAGGCCTACTTGAATAAGTGTTTTTCAATGAAGGACCTTGGAGAAGCTGCTTACATATTAGGCATCAAGATCTATAGAGATAGATCGAGACGCCTTATAGGTCTTTCACAAAGCACATACCTTGATAAGATATTGAAGAAGTTCAATATGGATCAGTCCAAGAAGGGGTTCTTGCCTGTGTTGCAAGGTGTGAAATTGAGCTCGGCTCAATGCCCGACCACGGCAGAAGATAGAGAAAAGATGAGTGTCGTCCCCTATGCCTCAGCCATAGGGTCTATCATGTATGCCATGACCTGTACCAGACCTGATATAAACCTTGCCGTAAGTTTGGTAGGAATGTACCAAAGTAATCCCAGCATGGAACACTAGACAGCGGTCAAGAACATCCTTAAGTACCTGAAAAGGACTAAGGATATGTTTCCCGTATATGGAGGTGACGAAGAGCTCGTCGTAAAGGGTTACGTCGATGCTAGTTTCGACACAGATCTGGATGACTCTAAGCCACAAACCGGATACGTGTATATTTTGAATGGTGGGGCAGTAAGCTGGTGCAGTTGCAAGCAGAGCGTCGTGGCGGGATCTACATGTGAAGCAGAGTACATGGCAGCCTCGGAGGCAGCGCATGAAGCTATCTGGGTGAAGGAGTTCATCACCGACCTAGGAGTCATACCCAATGCGTCGGGGCCGATCACACTCTTTTGTGACAACACTGGA